>JBBPDA010000001.1:29912733-29925174 GCA_037974385.1 Arnoldichthys spilopterus | reverse complement strand
TCCGAATGAGGTTAAAGTGAAGTTTCAGTGCTCGGTTTGTGTACACATTACTCTTACACAAATGAACAGAACACAAAAATGATCTCATGCAAGATTTGCAACCTACATTGACAGTTACTTCAATATTTCTCAAAGAATGAGGCATTATCAGTGCATACTGTTTCACAAGCAGCCCAATGAAGACCACACTGCCTGTACCTGATCCAACCACACACTTCCACACTGATTCCACTTGTTACATATCCATCTTTGCTAAGGAGGAAAGTTCATCAACAAAACAGGTGGTAATATAAATGCAGACCCATTCCTTTCACAGAGAAAGGAGGGTTTGGGCCTGAGTTTAACCCTCGGAGTCCAAGATGAATGTCTCAAAGTTTGGGTCTAAGTCAGAGACTAAGGCATCAACAAAATCCTCTGTGGACGGTCTCTTTTGTAACATCCCTGCAAAAGAAAAAAGAGAATCACAAACAGCCCTGTGGTACAGTAGCTATTTGAGATGTCATAGGGGAACACAGGGGACACTTATTCATATGCATTTTATTCTATGTAGTTTTAAGAACCAGAGAAAATGTATATAAATACAAATACGATTTTCTATTTGTTTATTATGTGTTACATGGTGTTTTTATGAGCAAAAACTTGTGTAAGTTCGTAAGAACAAAAAAGTGTTGTATCTCTATAGGACAAGGACAAATATTGTGAACTTGTGATTAGGAATTGGTGACGTCTACCAAATTGGCATATTACAATATCTACAGCACAGCATCACTATTGGCAATGACATGAGGGTGGGGGGGGTGGGGGGGTGGGGGGTTGCTTGGCAGTAAATAATGTGTTACTACTGCCAGATGTTGACATTAAGGAAGAATGTTTCAGTTGTGTCAGTAAAATGGAACCAGGCGTTGGATGCCGGGCTTAACACCATAATGACTGTCAGCCATCTGAGCTGGACGGATGGCATCATCCATCCATTGGAACCAATACCAATTGTATCTTAATGTAACAAGATTTTATTCTGACTAATTATTTCTGTTTGTCACAATTTGACAGTTTAAAAGGCAGATGATATGTTCAAATACTAATACATAAAAAAAACAATGGATTTTGCATCACTGTATTAACTGAACTCTTAAAAAGGCTTCCTAGTTCATGCTCAGAATATTACAGGCAGAAAGGATTTTAAAGGGGCCTTTAGAAGGCCATGTTTTGTTGTGGATGGTTATGTTAAGTTTATTGTTAGGTTTGTGTGCATCTTTGGTCATTTGGTCAAAAAAAAAAAGAATGTCTTAAATGTGAAGACAATTTGAAAACATTCGGGAAAGTTTCTCAGTATTTCAGGGCAAATGGAAAAGAAGTACATGAAAAAGAACAAACGGATTTCACCAAAAAACTGTGTTCAGTCTACTACTCTGAATGGACACAGTACAGAGCTGAAGGGAATTTTCTCTCTTTCTCTCACACACACCTGCTAACCTGCCCCCTCACTGGTGAGCGAGAAGATTCTGTGTTTCAGGAGTCAGTGTGCGTTGCCTCCTGAACTGTGTGTGCACTCATTTTACAATTCCACTGCTCTCAGGCTTTGAAGTCTGCTCATTTCCCCTTGTAGTGTTGCCAATGTAAATAGGCCCTCCACCCCACCCCCTCTTTCCTGCATGGGTCACCTCCACACACACATACAGACACACACACACCGAGCCCACATGCAGAGACACAGACTGTGAAAGACACCAACAATAACGAGCTCCTATAAAGAATCACTAACTTAAAAAGAAAAAAAAATGTGTCGACAATGTGCGGTTTAGGACTCATTCAGACACTATCGTGTTTAACACTGATCCAAAAGCTCTGCAGACAAAACCACAAAACAGCTCTTTCTAACAAGGAGGTGAAAAAATTACGTTAAATATCTTTAACAAAAGGAGCATATGTACACACACCTTTCCACACACAAAGCCGAATCGAGGCGACAGTGAAGCTGCTTACTAATAGCTAACGTCTTTGACTCTTGGTGTTTGTGATGGGTTTGGTATGATGTAGAGGGCAAAAGGTAGTCTTATAGCAGTTCAATAGTGTCTGCTTTGGTCACACCTTACCCTGGGGCGACAGACATACACGCACACACACAGTACTGACCTGTATTACACAAAGCACACGAGTGCAGTAAAAATGGGACAGCAGTACACCTTTCATTCCACACACTGCTGTAATACAAATTAGAGAGCCAGCGCAAACATTCTCAGCACTGAGATCACACACAATATGTTTTACTAGAAAACTTTCAAGGTAAAATGATAATCAGTGCAGTGCTGAACACTGCTGTAATCTCAGGATGGATCTGGATTAACTGACCTGTATTCTGAGGCTTGCTGTCTCCTGCGTCATCATCACTTTCTATAATAACTGCAATTTCCTGACCATGCTCCAGAGGGGACCAGCAGCCAAGCTCTGCTCTCTTTTCTTAGATAAAAATGATCAACTATCCACAACAATCCACTCAAACAGCTGAACCAAATGTAATAATTTGCCTGTTGTTTAGAGTATCCCATGCTGTTGGTGTCCAGGAATTGTCCAGATGCAAGGTATATATGTATCTTTTAAATAAACCCACTATGCAAAACCTTACATTTAACAGAAATGTCATTTGGCAAACGTTTCCTACATTACACTGAATATTTATTTATTTACAGGCAGAGGAGGAAGATGCGTATCTCTGTGATTGGTCCAAGCCTCGACAGCTCTGGGTTTAATGATGACTCTTGGGGCGTAATCACACAATGAAAAGACATCAAAGTGTGAGCTAGACCCAGCTCTCCTCCCTTAATCCCCATGAAACGGCTTTGTATCAACTCCTGCAGTATCTGCCACACCTTGAGGTTTTCCAAGCCTAGACTGTGGGTTTGCTGGGCATAGTCAGGCAGGGTATAACATGACTAAGGTTGTCCTGCTTTGACTTTGTGAATCGTATAAAAGGAGGTTTTGATTAAAAGTATACTCTGTGATCACACCACAAAGTGATGACCTGGTCAGTCAATATGCTGTAAAGCCTAAACAGGCAGCTGAAGGCGGTATTACTCAAACTCAAAAGTTCAAAAGGCAACAATCAGCAGTCAAACCCTAAAGAAACATGTTCTGAAGCTTCCTTTGTTTTTTGCACCATAGTAGCAAACAGTACAAACAGGTTAGCACTTGGCTAAAGAACATGGGTTTACAAAACAAGTATGTGTGGAGGTTGGAAATAAACACACCTGTGTAAATGTAGAAATATACCAATAACTCCTGTAAATGTGCCTGACCTATGTCAATCCCAGTGGCTAGTCTTTAACATGTTGCACATCATGTAGATATGTAAGCAACACCTACCTTTCCAGTGGCTGAAAAGATTTTCTGGTTACGCCACCATTTTTTGGCATTGTTTGCTTTTAAAATAATTTGAAACATGTCAAGAGTTGTAAGCAATAACCTCATGTTCATCCAAAAGACAAACTACTTCATAATAACCTGTAAAGTTATGAGTCAGAGGCAAAAAAGTGTCTAAAAGGAAAAAAGGTGGGTGTGATATAACTCACGATCAGACATATGCAAATCAGATGAGCTTTCGGAAGGGATTACAAATGATATTTCTCATCTAAAGAGCAACTTTCCACTTACATATGTACGTTAATGGTGCACAGGCTTTAAATGCAACAAGATATAATAACAAAAAAGTGAAAATAAAAGCAAAATAAAAAAGCAAATAAAAGCATCTGAACATTACAGTACAAGAATATATCCAACCTAAAATCATCAGTATACTACACTACTAGCATATAACCAGCTCAAAGCATCTGTATACTACGCTACTAGCGTATAACCCAGCTCAAAGCATCTGTATACTACGCTATTAGCGAATAACCCAGCTCAAAGCATCTGTATACTACGCTACTAGCGTATAACCCAGCTCAAAGCATCTGTATACTGCACTATTAGCGTATAACCCAGCTCAAAGCATCTGTATACTGCACTATTAGCGTATAACCCAGCTCAAAGCATCTGTATACTACGCTACTAGCGTATTACTCAGCGAAAAGCATCTGTATACTACGCTTCTAGCGTATAACCCAGCTCAAAGCATCTGTATACTACGCTACTAGCATATAACCAGCTCAAAGCATCTGTATACTACGATACTAGTGTATAACCCAGCTCAAACCATCTGTATACTACACTACTAGCTTCTAACCCAGCTCAAAGCATCTGTATACTAGGCTACTATCGTATAACCCAGCTAAAAGCATCTGTATACTAGGCTACTAGCGTAAAACCCAGCTAAAAGCATCTGTATACTACGCTACTAGTGTATAACCCAGCTCAAAGCATCTGTATACTACGCTACTAGCGTATAACCCAGCTCAAAGCATCTGTATACTACGCTATTAGAGTATAACCCAGCTCAAAGCATCTGTATACTGCGCTAATAGCGTATAACCCAGCTCTAAGCATCTGTATACTACGCTACTAGCGTATAACCCAGCTCAAAGCATCTGTATACTACGCTATTAGTGTATAACCCAGCTCAAAGCATCTGTATACTATGCTACTAGTGTATAACCCAGCTCAAAGCATCTGTATACTAGGCTACTAGCGTATAACCCAGCTCAGGAGCCTGTACACTCAGTTGTTTCTCCTAGACCGACCTTATGAAAGACATCTCTGTGCTACCTGTGGCTGGAGAACACAGCCTTCAATCAGCATGGCCGTCAGTCGATCACTTTCCTCTTCCTGACCGGTTGTCTAATATGGCCAGAACTTTTCAGCACCAATGGCCTGGAAGCCAGTCAGGAATTGCTACAGAGCTGTGCTGGAGTCTCTCTAGGGTGGCTCCTATTCCACTTTAGCCACTGTGGAAGCCAGGCACAGCGAAGCAGGGTGAAATCGAAGCCCCCTGTTCAGGCTCCCATGTATGGAAAACAGGTAGAATCGTAGCGTCAGTATTGTTGTAACAGGGCCTGCTAAGGAGATGAGGGTTTTGGGATAGCGTGAGAAAGATACGTATTCACATTTTTGGTTCTTTGCACAACAAAGTGCAGTAGTGTTGGGTAGTATTTTTAAATAAAAGAGGCAGGCTAGGGTCAGACAGGGACAAACTATTTTACAGTGGAAAAATAATGCACTAACTGTATCGCAGATGTTGCAGTTTTCCGTGCTTGATCTAGAGCAGCTTAGCCCCTGAGAAATAACTTTCTGCATTATTTCCATTTGATTATGGAGGCACAGAACATTAGATTGGGAGAATTCCTACTTGATCCAAGACCACAAGTAGGAAAACTCATTTTGTGACTAATAAAAATAAAACTAAATCACATGGCTACTGCTTTATGCCCACTACACTTCCTAAAAGTGAGTCATGTTAAAGTCATAATAATTCAAACACTTAAGAACCAGTGGAGTCTGTGGTGTATTCAGAAGTATATGAACCAGTGTGATGGGAAATGCACTCTGTTACTGTAAAATCCCCAGTTGTGAACTAGGCCGATCACATTTGATTATAATAGAAATCTATTAGAAAGTCTGAACTGAGTAATCAGTTTTTTAAAAAAGAAAAACAATTATAAACAATATAAATGGACTTGAAAAAAAAAAACCATAATAAATGCCAGAATATTTTATATGTAATGTAATATATGTCATTTGTATCAACGCATCAACCAAAATCGCACACGATCCAATTCATTGATTTGACAAATAAAAATCTGTGTGTATTCATTCAACAATGAATTTTTTTTCATACTGAGACGTTGCTTTTGCTTATGACTACACTGCTGTGTTTGACCTTTAATAATAAAATATTCACATTATAATGTGTTTGCACATGTAAGTTCATGGAAATGGAGCAGATTTTGTGAAATTCCATCGAGCTATCGAACTGAATCAACCAAATCGCACCGAACCGAATTGCTAAGGAAGAATTGCTTGAGAAAGTATTGGATCATTAGATGACATATCAGATTGGACCGAATCGTGATGAAACTTTTGATTTACACACCTAATATGGATAGAAATGCTTGGAAAAGTGTGCCCATCAAGGTTTGTTACTTACGTTAGGAGAAACCAGTAAAACATTTTTTATTGTGTCTTCAAGGTCAACATCATCATGCAAACTGTCAGCTGCTTACTGACGAAAAAACTTTAATTTGTTATTCTTGGCAATTAAATATTCAAGCTTCAACAAGTAACCAGAACATCACTGCTATAATCCATTTGATTCTACTCACCAACTTACTGCTGACACTGTAATTACTGAACTGTGGAAAATTTGCTTGAAAATTACCCCTCATAGCAGAAATCAGTACCTCCAGAACTTGGTATCGCATCTCAAAATACAACGTGATTGACTCTAATAAATGTACGTGTGGGGTCTCACAGCTCGGCGTTAAAGGTAAACTTACCTTCCACCATCAGCATGGGCTCCTTTCCTCCCCCATGGGCCAGCATCTCTCTCCGATAGCGTTCTCCAGTTTCCCTGAGACACAACCAGCACACACACACACACACACTTAGATTATCAGCACCACCAGCACGCCTGGTGTTCAGCACAGCGTGAGGAAAACACACATGCTTAACAAAACCAGGTGTTAAGTGACTAGACAACACAACAGCAAGACAAAGAGTGCAATTCAGAGGTAATGGGGGTGAATCCAAAACAAAGTCATGGTGGTAGCATTTTCTGGGCTAACTGACGATGACATTTCTACCATGGGGTTTGATTTTCATCTGGCATTCAGTGTTAAAAGTCAAACCACCATTTTTAAAGGTGAGAAATCAAGATTCTTTTACAAACATGAAAAATCGCACTTATACATACAAACACAGACCTGTTTAAGGGGTCCTTGTGAAAACACTGTCTCCAGACCATAGAAGCCACAGCTCTGGACATCAGGTAAGAGTAGTACTTCGCTCCATAGCCTATGAGGTGACTGAATCTTAGCTGCCATGCCTGTGAAATAGAGCAATATGGAAAAAGTCTAACATCACAGTACTTACAGGAAACACAATACATATCTCAATACTTTGGTTTTCTGAGGTTTCTGTAGTTAGTACAGATAAAAAAGCAGAAGGGATATTTACAGCCATTTTGTGGCTAAACTCTTAATTTTTTTTTACATTTTATTTTTGATAAATGCAGTTGATCAGTGTTCTTAAGTTTTTCTAAAGGTTAGACTTTAGTTAGTTACACTGGAACTTATTTATATATAGTTAGTTTCGATATTATGCATATATATATAGTAGCTACGTATATATATAAGGATGTATATACATTTGTATATTTCAGCTGATGTAATGAGTACATTTCCCCAGCAGGGGGATCACTAAAGTTCTATTCCAAGTTACTGATAAAATCCACAATATGCACAGAGAAGCCTACTATGAAATAATTGATCATGAAAATATCACAAAATACTGTCATATTGTTCACCTCAACTTTAGAGGCAGAACAAAAGAGAACTGATCAGGATCTACCACTGAAAAATTCTGGTTCAGCACTCAACACCATTTATGCTACTTCTACAAATGTGTTATGTCATAGTGGCTGTTTCCAACAAGCTTTACGGAAAGTGGACCAAGAAGCTACAATCACTTATTAGAGCAAGTGAGACTTCTTCTAATATAATATTTTGTAAAGTTTCCAAAAGTTGGTACAGAAAACCAATTTGTGGATGGAGCATGAATAGGCCATTTGGCTTGCGATGATAAGTCTTTTCTGTTCATACAACTTATACTCTCTGGACTAAGTTTGAAAAGAAATAGGAAATAATATTTAGAAAAAAGATTCAGTCCTGCATATATCAACAGCTTGTCTTTCCATGCCTATCATTCAAAGCAAGGATAATAACCATTTCTGATTACTTTTGCAACAACAGTTATATCTGTAATAAGTATTGCTTATGTTTACATTATCCCACAACCCTTTCACGGCAATCCAAACTCATTCACAGGATAAATTATAGAGAATCATGATGTTTTGCATCATCCTGAGAGCTGAAGGGAGAGTAATGTTTTGGCCCAGTTATATCTCAATTACAGTTTTAAGGGCTTAACACTTCAAAAGCTTTGCTGAAAGACATGCTTAGGCAGTAATTACCCTGGCAAACAACAGTGCAAATAATCCTGCTTGGGAAAAAAGCAGGGATAACAATATTTAGTAGAATGTTATATTATTGAACAAAACCTATATGCTCTTAGGCTCTCAAGACATCCTTAGTTTACACAGTATGTAAGATGGCAAGATGGCAAGTTTTTCAGTGGTCTGAGAAGTTGGTAATGAAAAAATTAACTAATTTAATCAATTTATCATAACATTACGTAACAGTTTTATATTTCCCAATCTCTTATGCCTAAAAACAACAGAAAATGGCAAAAAACTTTGCTTCTGTGCTCAGGACAATGACATTT
Organism: Arnoldichthys spilopterus; assembly: GCA_037974385.1. NCBI lineage: Eukaryota > Metazoa > Chordata > Actinopteri > Characiformes > Lepidarchidae > Arnoldichthys > Arnoldichthys spilopterus. The sequence continues at coordinate 29,916,744 of JBBPDA010000001.1, read as the reverse complement.
TAAATGTATCTGTTTTCAAGAACATTCTCCATTCACTTTAAATGCTAAGTAGGCTTCCAGAATATTCTGGAACTGTGAGAACTTTCCAGAAGTTTCAAGAATTTGAAGGTACCGTCCCGCTACACTGCTCCCCTGGCGCTGTTGGTAGCTGCCCGCTGCTCCACATGTGCACATGTGATGGGTTAAATGCAGAGGTCACATTTTGTTGTGGTGCTTGAGTGTGTTCACACTTTCATCATCATTTTTATTCACCTTTTTACAATCTGCATGTGCTTTGTATTGACAACCTTCCCTACGTGCTCAGAAAAGCATAAAACGTGAAGTTTATCATAATAAATCATATCATATTGTCCATCCCTCGCTGAAATACCAAGTCTACTTCCTAATCAAACAAGATAACAACCACTTATTTGTTTACTGTGTCTGATGTTTGAAGATTTGGCGTGTGGTGGTCCATGGAACATTTTCACACTAGAAAGGTTCTCCGGCGGAAAGAAGTTTAAGATTCCCTGCCTTAAAAAAACGAACACAACAATGTATTCTCGAAAGACCTGAAAACTAGAAAACACTGCGGAGCAGCTGCATCGCAGTTCAGCAGAGTCTGTGTAAGGTTAAACCTTAAACACTAGCAGGTTGTTTGAAAAGGCTGGGCTTATTCAAACAGTGGTGGGACAGCGAGCGCTCTGGCTGCGTGAAACACGCTTAAGCTGCAGAGTGTCAGGCTGACGACTCCCATCTGGCACCTAATGGCTTTCATAAGCCTAAACAGCACTTGAGGAGTGGGACTTAACGTGTGAAAGCTGGACATTAGTGAAGGCCGCGAACACACAACAGGGAAACTGCAGCTACACCACAGTGCTGTTCTCCTATGTCAAAGCAGATAGAACCAAGTTGATTGAGGGATTTATTACTCCTCTGGTATTAAAGAAACCGTCTAGTTTTTTAGAGACTGGGTGTCTCACAGTGTTCGAAACCACATACGCAAGTCTATTAGAGATCACTTAAAAACTCGACAAGGTTTGAGGCGTGTGTGTTTATAAAGAATACTGTTTACATGCTAATTGATTGTTGATGATTGTGGAATATGATTATTTTTGCATAATCTGCTCAAAATTTAGATACTAAACTGCTCTTGGCTGATTGACTACATTTGGGCTAAGAGGTTTTACGACCAATTCATTGGTGCCCACACCAAAAAAAGTGGAGCCAGACACAAAGTTAAGATGCAGAAGCAGTATTTTCTTTTAGCATTTGGAAGATTATTAAAATTAGGCAGAAATAAGGATGTCTTGGGTGGGAGAAAATGCTGGGTCAAAAAACCAGACCATTATTGCATGCACACGTGTGAGCATCACAAAACTAAAGAAATAGATGGTTGAACGACAAGACAGTATTCCCTTTATACACACTCCCTAATTACCATTTACAGAAAATACACTACGCTGTCAGAAAAACAGGAGTAAACGTATTCTTAAGTTTACAGCATGGTCCCAAAGTTCAACTGTGAAACTCAAATTAGTTTTATATATATTTTATATATAAAATAAAGATACTACATCAAAAATACAAAGATGTCAATACAGGGTGTGTGGAGTCAGTTTAACATTAAATATATAATTATATTGGAAGATGGTACAATTTTCTCTCTCACTAAACAAGATAAAGACCCTATACCATACCTTATACATATACCACCCTATCAACAGCACTTGAACCCTGAAAGGTGCAGTTTTTCTGACTGTGCCAATGCAATGCCAGATAGGAAAAATATATAAAAAGTTTTATAAAATTATTTTTTAAACAAAACCCACCCATTAGGTCACTTGGTCCATCATCATCATAATCATCATTATCACAAATGTATGGTACTGATTTTTATACAACAATAAAGAAAACATAGCTGACTGTGTGGTATTAGCCTTTCCATAAGCGTCATTTACCCTGAGGGCATGAACTTTATACAGAGGATTTTTATGACAAACTTTGTCATTCAAGGAGCTTGAGCAGTGTTTTCAGCTCACGGGGAATTCAAGTATGAAACTACAGATTCTTCAGGTTCTGCAGTTTACAGGGGTGTAAAGACAAACAAAAGTTGGCTCCAGTCCCTTGAACAATTTAGGGAAAATAAGTAATTGCAATATTTTTACCAGTATTTCAGCAAAAAACAGCCCATTGTTTCAGACATGAGACATTAGAATTAAATGTAATGTGCCAGAACGTCAGTTCACGAGCTCAGAATGATTTGTTTTCATTATTATTAAACTCCCAGAATAAGAAAAATCATCAATATCAATATTGGCTGTATTATAGGATATAACTATAAAGTGAAAGTGACTATTTGTCATTGTGAACACACTCAAGCACCACAACAAAATGTGACCTCTGTATTTAACCCATCACACATGCACACGTGGAGCAGCGGGCAGCTACCAACAGCACCCGGGGAGCAGTGTAGTGGGACAGTACCTTGCCCAGGACCGGGCCGGGACTCGAACCTGCGACCTTCAGGTAGCAAAGGCAGCGTCCTAACCACTAGGCCACCACTGGATAAATCCAGCCCCCTGGATTTAAAAACTGCACTCTTTCACATTGCAATTGTAATATGAAAAATGACAACAAATATGATCATACATTTTTATCCATTATCATCCATCATCCATATATTACTCATATATCCATCAGTGGACAGAAGCAATGCTTGAGTATCTTTTTAGTAGTTGTGGAAATGTGCTTTAGCCAGGAGAGACAGTCGCTCACTATTAGCTGCACCCCTAGAGAGGGAGTTAAAATGGATAAAAAAAGAGGGCGTGGTGATTTAAAGGGATGTTAAAGACATTGTGGCTGGAGCAATTAAAGGGCAATATTTAGTGTTACAGAGGTCCGATTCCCCACGGCTGTGTGCAATTACAGAGCAGGACAAATGGTTTTATGAAAGACAGTCTAGAATGAAATGTGCGTTTTAGATTGCCTTGGTCCCCGAATGGCCATCACTGTCTTTAGCCCCCAGCTGCTGAGGAGCTGCAAGAAACATTTGCTCTTCTTTTCATCTCTAAATGGCTCCTGAAAGAAGAGTTTCAAATATTTCCCCCAGGGAGTGTTCATTCAAAGTATACCTCTGCTTTGTTATTTCAGAAGGGCCCCAGAAGACGAGAGAGAGGGAGAGAGAGAGAGAGAGAGAGAGAGAGAGAAAGAAACAGGCAAAAAGAGAGACAGAGAGAGTGTGTAAGAGAGAGACAGAGAGACACACAGAGAGAAAGTGAGAGAGCACAAGAGAGCAAGAGAGAGAGCGGGAGAGAGAGACAGAGTGACAGAGAGAGTGTATAAGAGGGGGGAAGAGAGAGAGAGAGAGAGACAGAGAGAGAGAGAGAGAGAGTGCGAAAGAGAGAGAGCGCAAGAGAGAGAGCAAGAGAGAGAGCAAGAGAGAGAGATGTTTTAATCCTATGAACGCCACTGTGTGGGTATTAGATATAAAGCCACCTTGTGGAGAGAAAAAGGCCCAGATTTTACGAACTCTTAAGCCGCGTGTCTTCTGTAGTATAAGACAAAGCAGTGTAAGGTGGTATCAAAGATTAGTCAGGGGAAAGAATCTAAAACATTCATTAAGCTTAACAGCTGTAATAGACCATGGAACTTTCAGAGAAACATCTTTTCTCTGTAAGGTTCTTAATCATTTTGCATATGTGGGTTTCCCAAGATTAAACAAACAGCTGCTAATATGTAGATAATTCTGTGCAACAAGCCATCGGCTACTGTATGACTGAGCCACACACTTTAGTCACTGGCTCATCAAAAATGACTGCTCAAATGTATTTTGAATATTAAAAAACGGATAAAACAAATAAAACGATAAGGCCACAATTAAAATAATGTGCAAATCATTTTAAATTCTGCTTTTGACATCAAGACCAGAAGCTACAGCTATGAAGTGTTTCCTAAAACTGGACAAAAGCTCCAATTATAAAATGCAAGACCAAGACCATTTCTGCTGTACATGGATGTATGAATGTGGCT
>JBBPDA010000001.1:29895150-29911116 GCA_037974385.1 Arnoldichthys spilopterus | reverse complement strand
AACCAGTTTCAACCAGTTGTGACCTCAGTAGCCAAAAGTCTGGATTCAGACAGAAGTGTCCTTGATAAGAGATTAACCGTAGAAATAAAGCAAAGTTTACCTAATGTGGTACGTGCATGTGTATCATCAATATGTGTGTGTGTTAACCATGTCACTATGTGTGTGTGTAAACTATTACAGCCAGCTTTGTGTGTCAGAAAGCCATTGGCGTCGAATAGTCTGGCCTTGATTGATGATTAGGAGCAGAAAAGACGTGTAATCTGAAATCATTGTAATCGGTCAAAATGACTCCTAAAGTTTTAAGCGACCTTTGTTGTCCAAATTCAGGCCAAACACAACAGGTATTTTCTAATTTTGCTTTGAATTTAAATTAAAATGTTTCACATAATTTTGACTAGCTGGGTGAGGGTTGCCTTTAAACCAAATACAGAACAGTCCAGTATTGGGTTTGGTTTTTTGAGTAGAAAGGCTTAAATTTAGCTGCTGAGTACTTACTGTGTTGGGAACATAAGGCAGGCCATAGTATTTCTGTTGCATATCTATCAAGATATCTGTTGTTGATTGACTTTGGGGGTTGCTGTGATAAACCTGGTCCAAGACTGCGTAGAAAATCTGTAACAGAGATGAAGCAGTGAAGATCTTCTAGTATCCAGAGCCATTAGTGCTATAAAATAGCCACAGTATTGGGGGTTTCCCAAAACAGCATGACAAGGTCACTTCAACCTTAGTTTTGTAACTGCATCACATTAATTCACTAAGGAAAAGGGAAGTAGATCATTAAAAGTCAGTGAGAGAGAGAGAGACGTACCTGAAGCTGAGTGTCAGCAGCACCACACACCTTCTTGGACTCACAAAGTCGAGCTACCATGCTCTGTGGCAAAGGCTAGAATAAATCAGAGGGTGTAAATAACCATTAAGAATTAACAGAAATGTATATAATGATAAATAATGGATCCTTTGCTGAATACTGCAAAAATACACACGTATTACCTGTCCCGTCTGATAGTGACGAGCAAACTGGTTGATGACGCGATAATCAGTAGCAAAGTACTCCATTAATATAGAAGGCACCTCTGCAAAATCAGTAGCACACCTTGTTCCTTAAAAAAAAATCATAAAATAATCATTTAAAAAGCACACTTAGATACTAAACAAAAGCACAAATTCATAAAATCTCTGGGAAACCAAAGACACCATCATATGGACACGTCACAAACAAATTAGCATAGCATTTTACTTCATAGCATTGAAAAGCCTTATTTACTCTTCAACCTCTCACCTCAAAATAACTCACTTGCAGTTTTAACAGGACCATATTCAAGAAAATTATTATTATTTATGTAATTCAGACTAAGAAAACTTTATTGACCCCACAGGAAATTGTTAAAAATATATATTTTTTATTTATAATTATTATGCAATTCAGAATAAAAAAAAAAACACTTCAAACACCACACCACTAACATCTTGTAAGGGTAGAGGTAAGACCCCAGTCTGGAGGAGATGGGGAAATACCTCCCTCTAGTGGTCAGCGTCGGTCTCCTTCACCGGCGTTCTAACTGGACCAGCCTTTCCAGGTGGTGGAGAGATGCAAAGCCTCTCGTCTTTATGACGGTGACCGAGCGTTCTCCTGTGGTGATTCAGTATCTAGTCTTCTCGTTAGTACCTTGTGCTGTTTCTTGTCTATTGTCATTTCCAGTATTTAGAACCTTGCCTTGCCTTGCCTTGTGACACTCTCGTGGATTCCTGCATTGCACTGCCTGTTCCTGTCTGACCCTTGCTGCCCTGACCATGAGCCTGCCTACTCCATTTGTTCCTTTGCTGCCTGTTTGTTTCTTAATAAACAGAGACTTTCACTTATACCCGCATCGGCATCCAGCCTCTCTATCTCCTTCGCCTGGGACACATCTAATCGCAAAGAAACTGTTTACATAGTGCAACAGTAGAGACAATACATTTTTTTTAACCTATTCTGACCAAAAATAATTGACTACTGAATGTCATTACACTTCACTTAATTATAATAAATTCTATGAATCCCCTTCACATCTAAGGCATACTCAATTAGAAGTAGGATCTCAGTGGATCATACCAGTCACGTGCTGAAAGCGAGTGCGCCCAAGCATAGAGTGCATGGCATGGCCCATTTCATGGAACAGGTTCTCCATCATGCCTGGTGTGAGTAGCGTGGGGGCGCTCCGAGTAGGGTGAGGAAGGTTCAACATTAGTACCACCACTGGTAACTGATACTGCCCATCGGTCAGGAGACGCCCTCCACGGATAGTGAAGTGACAGTCCTGTGGACAAGACACCATTGTTTTTAATGTTTACATTTGAGCTTCTACAATATTTTTGTGGGTTTTATGCACCGACAACATTCTGAATTCAATTTGCATTATTCTTTTACAACCTGTTTATTCCTTGATAATGAAAAAGGTCATTTTTGTTACTGTGCCTTATTAAAAAAGTCAAGGCTAAAACACGTGTGTGTATATATGTAAATATGCAGGTTTTCATGACATCAGAGAAAGAGTAAATTCAAAATGGGCTTATTTCTGCAGCTTAATTTCTATACAAGTTAAATACCATCTCTTTAATTTACGTTTTTTATGAAAAGTGAGTAATTAGGTCATGTCTCTACGTTATGACCTCTGTTGAAAATACTACAGGGCTCAGTATTGTGAGTTTATAGAATCTGGATATCCAAAATAGTGGAATAAGTCAGCTATACTCTACCTGATGAGGTTTGTCTGGTCTATAAAAGAAATCACAGTAAATGTGTCCCAGCAATCCTTCAGTTTCATGCACCACGGCCTGTGGGCATAATTCAAGTCAGACATAAGTGTAAACAATTATGAACCTCGACTTGTACGTGCAAATTTTTTTTATAGTCCTCATTTAAAGCTCTTCCCAGTTCCAGTATTCCATAATTACAGCATCCAGAATCTTGATTATTACATATATTACCAGCTTGCGAACATCCTCGCTCCACACTTCCCCTGCACTGGGCTGCTCAGCCAGCAGTGACACACCGAAGAGCTGAGTAAAAAGACTGTTCAGACCCTCCATACAGGCTCCTAGAGAGAAGTAAGGACTGTACAAGCTGGGCTCAATGTTGAATCTACAGAAAACACAAAACACCCATTCAGTTCAACAATCTGGGAGAAAAAACGTCAATCACAGTGTCATATAGTAAAATTGTTGCCGTCAGATTAACAAAATTCATAACATTAGCGACATATTTGACCACATTAAAGCTTTACATTAAAGGGCCGATATCATGAAAACCAATTATTTTCCTCGCTTTCTTAAAATACTTTTCTTTATTGTAGCATGTAAACACTGCTAACATAGCTGCTAAAATTACCTGCTTTGAATTCACTGTTTTCATGACTCACAAAATACAGCTCCTATCTATATTCATCTTTTTAGCCTACAGAAACTTAGTCCCACCCATGTGTGATGAAGTTATAAGGAGTGTTTCTGTCTGGGCTGCTTTTGATAAAACTAGACTAAAATGTGAATTTGGAAAAGCACATTATACTGATAAGGGATCTACTCTTCTAGCTGGCCTAGTGGTTAGGACATTGCGCTGGGGACCTGAAGGTTGCAGGTTCAATACCCGGGCTCAGGCACTACTGAGGTACCCTTGAGCAAGGTACCGTCCCAATACTCTGCTCCACGTCTTGGAAGTCGCTTTGGATAAAAGCGTCAGCCAAATGAATAAATGTAAAATGTAGCTATTTGTAGCACAGGAACAGTCCAGCTCGTCCCTACTGTGAAGTCTTGAGGCTGTAGCTGCTAAAACTGGGTAGAAAAAAAAACCATCCCTAGTGAAGATGTTTAAGAAGACTGGTAAATGCATTTAACCTAAACTTCAGAGGTCAAAGTCCAAAGACTGCACTATCCGAGCATGGCCTATGGCACCTTTGGTGCTATTTTCTCAATATAAAACAACAAAGTCGTATAAAAGTAAAAACACAGCAGATAACTTTCTACAGGATCCACATAACTTCCAATTGTACAGACTGTTAATAATCACATCTAATAACCTGAGTTATCTCTGTAACTAAACCCCTTTAATACGCTTCACAAATAACCAGAGGATGAGAACAGGCCAAGAAAAAAAACATAAAAATATGAAATATCGCCTGAACCCTAAGCTAAGGACAACTCTTAAACGCTTCGGAAATGTCTTGGTCTCATCTAATGGCGGGGAAACAGAAAAGCCCAGTTGACTGAAGAGCGCTTCCTTTCCTCCCTTATTCAGACAGAACTGCTGCCAAAACGCCTGTGTTGAAAACAGCTCGGAGGTCCCACAAGAGCAGGAATGCCTATAATAAAAGCCCTTTAACATTTCTGCCAGTGCGGCTCAGCCTCTGCTGAACGACTGAACAGTGGAGCCAGAGACTAGTTCATTAATACAGTGGAGACAAGCAAGGTCCTCATTCTGCGAGCCAAACTTCAAACAAAGGGCTTCAGCAACAACTCTGGCTGTTTAACAGGGAGGAACCTTCAGTGGTTGGATCACAGGACTGTGACTGAATATGGACTGTGAGTGAGATAGTCGACTTACTTAATTCTCTTAGGTTCCTTTATAAAAATGTCATTGAAATCACAGTAATTACAAGGACAACAGTACATTTCCTACAATTTCGTAAAATTTCATAGATTTCCTTTACGTTCTCCATTTTAAAACGTTACTTCATATTTCCTTCGAACCAAACTCACCTTTCAGCACGTATGACGCCACTCAGATATGGGTGGTCCCATGGCATAACATCCTACAGTGCAGAAAGAGAATAAGCTAAATTTTGTCTTACTGAAACATTCATGACTCATCTGCTTTACGTCATCAAAGTGAGGTGGTAGTTACATGCTTACTGGATTTCTGGGATTGAATTTGGCCTTCATGTCTCTCATCATTTCAAAGTCCTTTTCAGTCCTAGTGAATGAAAACAGAACATCTAACGATGGCAAAACGATGTGAAAACGGTTAGTTCATAATGACACCTAGTGGATTTAGAGTGTAATGGCAGCCTTTAAAACGAGCAGTATTGTTTAAACGCCTGCCATTGAGAATAAGGTTCACATTTAAAGTACATTTGCACATCCCACAGACACATTTGGCTCCTTCCTGCAAACTTTTTGAGAAGCATGAAGGAAGCTTCAAGAGTTTTTTTTTTTTAATCCAAAATTTCTCTTCAATTTAGTAGTTGGGGCAGTGGTGGTATAATGGTTATGGAGTTGCCCCTGTGACCTCTCTGTTTTGCCTGTAAATACTAGAATTAAATTAACTAATGAGATTGTAAGTTCTTAACATAACTGACAGAATCACAGAATTTCTGTACTTGTACAATTACATCTGAGTGCAGAAAACAATGAACTGAATGCAGAATTTCTACTTTTACACTGCAAATAATCCTCCTGCTAACAGAGCACAAGTTTGAAAGGGGAAATTCTACCTGATTTTAAGCTTGTCTGTCAGAAGCTGTAAGAAGTTCATCACAGTATCTGCAAGAGGGAAGAAAATACTTTAAAAAGGTAAAACAATGGTTAAATTACTTGCTTTGCCACTGCATAGGACCAGGACAACTTTACTCATCGTTTTCAATTTTCCATTAGGGAAACCTGGCACCTAGTAGAAGTTTTTTTAGTACCTACTCTGTCACATTTCCAACCAAGATGAGTAGAGACAAAAAGCCTTGTAAAAACACTGCTGACTCCTAACTGGTAAAAATGATTCATTATATGACAGGAGATCCTCAGACCTCCTGTACACCAAATTACCATAGTGACTGTTAATTTCCTATACATTGATGGAATCTCAATTTACTAAAACTGTATTCTTCATTGCTACTACGTTTGTCATGTAGATCATGACATCACAACAGCTTCTGGCATCAACAGCTACACAGGGGGTATTAACTGTAGTGGAAAAAAAAAGAATGAGGCGCCAGGGACCAAAAAGTAAAGTCAAGTCCATTTTATTTCTATAGCGCTTCTTTTTGGGTTTTTTTTTTTACAACTGATGTGGTCACAAAGCAGCTTTACAGAATGTCAGTTCAAGCCAAAGGTGAAAGGCAGGGAAAAACTCCCTAAGCTGTCGGAAGAAATCTTGAGAGGAACCACAGCTCAGAAGCTGAACCCATCCTCCACTGGTCGACACCAGAGAGCAATAACAACCAAAATAACAGAAAAAAATCTCAGTTTAAAGAGACGGCAGCAGTTTCTACTGTACAGGTGCCGCAATGACTTTCAGTCAGTTAGGTGGAATATACGGGCTCTTCTAAAGTGAAGTAAAAGCACCACAACGAAATGTGACCTTTGCATTTAACCCATCACACGTGCACATGTGGAGAAGCGGGCAGCTATCAGCAGCACCTGGGGACCAATGTAGCGGGATGGTACTTTAGTGATGCTGGACTTGAACATGCGACCTTCGGTTCACAAGGGCAATGTCCTAACCACTAGACCACCACTGCAAACAATTACAGTAGAAGTGAGTGGGTTCCAGTGGTAAAAACTCCAACCAGAAGTAGGGCAGAGTAGAGTGTAGTTAAGGTGGTGCCACGGGGCGAAAAAGCGACTTACGATAATGTTTCCATACAATAATGCAGATCACACCCAAGGAGATAGAAAAAAAAGAAAAGGACTAAGGACTGGAAAAGGAATAATCTTTGCGAATAATGACTTTACCTGGGCTTCTGGCCATGGTTCCTTTTAATGCCCTGTGCGCATAAGACTCATAGCCAACCAGCTGAGCCAGTCTGTATCTACATGATAACAGCTCTTCAAGGGTGTGCATCATTTCTCCATTTGGGTACAGGAAAATCCTGTAGGCCACTTCCCGTACCTAATATACAAAAAGTACAGATGTTTGTTGAGATACAAAGGCAAGACTGCACTCCAATTAAGCACTGCTGATTAACTGGATTGTAGACCTTTAGCATCAAAGTCTAGTAGGTGAATGGATGAAGATAACAGGTCAAAACTGTCTCTAATATCCCAAAATGTTTCAACAAGGTTTAATTAAGGCTATTTTGGTCCCAACACCTTCTTTAGCTGGACAACCTCTGATGTCTTATTGGCATGAACTCTGTTGAATGTTACAAAAGTTACATATTCAGACTTCTCTCCACAACACAGGCTGTGGCACACTGTCAAAACTTTATCACTGAAATGATACAGTTAACTATAATAAATACAGACAACTCCATTCAAGGACTTACCAGGTCGTTTGCTGCATCTGCGTGTAAACCTCCAATTTGAATATGACTCCCTTCACTGTAGAAATGCTGGTGAATATGATTAGGAAGAGCTTTTCTGTCTATTCTGTTCGGCATATGGCAACCCATTAGGAACTGATTATTGAGATCCAAGAGTTGAACATTCAGGTTCACAGCCTCTTTCCTCTATGATTAAAAATGGAGAGTCCAGATGTGTCCAAATGTAAAGTAAAACAACATTACTGATTATATAAAATCTAACCAGATCACAATAATCTGACCTGTTTTTCATCCAAGTGAATGCCACTTATCTCAAAGTCAAACATAAACAGCTCAGCCACTCTCCTTTACAAAAGAAAAGGACACAACACAGTCAAAACACATGCGCAAAACATCCACATCAATAACAAGTGAGCCTCAATTTATTTTAAATGGTTTATATTTGTAATAAGTATTAAGAACATGCATTTATTTTTACAATAACAGCCCTTTCAGACGTGTAATGGTAGTAATTGTAGAACACTTGAAGGAACAGTTGAGTGAAAATGACTTTTACACAATGTTTCTCATTTGAAATGTCCAAATACATTTAGAGTCCACAGTTTCCTTCTTTGGTTTAGAACCAGAGCTTTAAGACTAATGCTGCCAACACTGCTAACACTAGAACTTGCTTCAACAAAAATCCTCACCAAAACTTTACTCACTCCTCTTAAGCCAAATCCAGCTCTTCATTTAGGTTGCACAGACTTGTGAGTGTGGTTAAGTTTTAGTTTAGGGCTTTGGTTGAGTTTTGGTTACATTTTCATGTTTGTAAGCCACTTTAACCTCGCAGCTGCAAATTCAAACCAAAGAAGTAACATTTGGACTCCAAAACATATGTTGGACGATTGCCACATCTGGGTAAAGTGGAAAATTGTGTCAATGTGTCACTAAACTATCCTAAGATACAAGATAGTAAGATAACACATTAGCAACATAAACAGCTTAAGACTTACCTTGTTTCTGGATCCAGCTTAGCCATAATCTCTTCATTGTCCAACAGGTTTTTTAAACTCTTAAATAACTCAACATTCGTGTTAAGCCTGTTGCACAAAGAGATCAGAGATTCTCAACAAACATCTTAACAAAATTTCGCCAGATTTCCTTAAAGGGGAACTCGATTACAGACGTACTTCTCCACTGTGGTGCCAATCTTTATGCAAGTCTTCTCTGCTGCTTCTCGGTAGAGGGGATCTGGGTGGGCCACTTTGATAAAATCTGCCTGTAAGAAAGAAGACATTTAAACAAAAACTATTGGTTTGTAATATACTGTGACATCAAAAAGGGTCTGAAACATTCAGTCACATTTAACTGACATTCATATCATTTTCAGACAATAATCTAAACACTGGCAATAATCAGGCACTGGTACCAGATCAGCCACTCTGCATAAACTGTCAGAGAGTTTGTCAAATGTTTCCACGACCACAGGACCAGATGAGCTACTGCAGGCTTTCTCCACCAGCTGATCGGTCTCTTGCAGCGCTCTCTCTTGGATCACCTCGAAGCCCTCTGTGGAATTCAGCTCAGGAACACCAAACAAGCCCTATGTGCCATTTTAAAGAAAACACACCAGAGAGAAAGAGAGAAACAAGAGAGAAAGAAATTACACTTACACTCTGCACTGGGACAAACCGAATCACACAATCACATGGGAACCTGCTACAGCGTTAGCACTGTGAATGCATTGACATAGTAAAGCTGGCAGATGCGCTTCTCTAACGGAGTTTCCCCAGATGTTGCGACTAGAGTTGGATCATTTAGACATTTTTGATAAATTCATAAATTCTACTGCTGTGATGACAAAGCAAAAATAATGCATAACAATTATGTTGAGCTTGTTGATTGGTCTAGCAAAACTGACACTAGTTGGGGTACCATTGCAAAACACGCAAGCAAGGTACCATCCCCAAGCACTGCTTCCCTGGCGCTGCCCACTGCCCCTACATGGATGGGTTAAATGCTGAGGTGACATTTAGCTGTGGTGCACTGTGTGCTGTGCTATGGTGTGTTCACAATGACAAGGCAGGCAAGTTTATTTATATAGCACATGATCATATACAGAGGTCATTCTATGTGCTTTACAGCGATAAGCATTACAAACAATTTTATCTTTAAAAGGTAAACACGCGTTAAAATAAAAAAGTGCATGATAAAAACAAACACTAATAAATACATAGATAAAATAAAATAATCAAAATCAGTCAATTCTGGTCGTATGGAATTCAACCACTATGTTTATATTTACACAAATAGTTCAGACATTTTTGGAGTTTATTATTTTGTGTGATTATAAAGATGACATTATGACTTTTATTTATATTTGCATTTGAAATGAGCCTGTCTACTGTGTGGGCCTCATGTTGTAAAAGCTTAAGTAACACAGCTGTAACAGCTTACAAAAAGCACTAACACACACCGTCACATCACTGGAATGTTCTGAGCCGTATCTGTTCATTTGAAATGCTCAGCTCGATACATAAAAAAAACGAGTGAACATTTTAATAACTTTTCAAACCCAAATCTGACATTTCAATTTAGAAGAGATTTTCTCTGGAATCCATACTGAGAGTAAATACAAGATCTTCATCAAATTATTAATCTAATTATAATAATTATTAATTATTAATCTTTTGAAACCATATTTGTCAGTAATACAGATCATTACAGTGCAGTGGAGAGAACTTTCACAATTCTTTAATGTTAAATGTTAATATTAAACTCTGAAGTGTGGCTTTTTTAAAAAAAAAAAACATGAGTTCAAAATTGCTAGAGAGATTTCTACTGGTCATCATCAGATATTTTAATCATATATTTTATCATATTGCATCATGATTTTTTTTCTCTTTATTATTCTGTCATATTTAGAGTGTGGGATAAAATTACCATCCAAGCCAAACTCATGTGCTACAGCAATGTAAAGGACAGTAATACAATAATATTGTAACTGCAGGCAGGAAAGGGACAGATTATGTGTCACAGTGAGAAGTCAATTAGTCCTCTGCATTAAACCCATAAGGGACACCAGTGAACTTTGGTACTAGTGTACTTAGCTAATATTGTACTTAACTTATTCATAATGCAACACAATCACTGAGCAACGTGCAGTAATCTGCAATATTACTTTTACACTTTTATATTTGCTGTATTTTTTTTCCTATTTAAAAAAATAACTGGTTAAGACTGGATGTTGTGTGTTTATATAGTTAGATTTAGATTTTATATATATACATAGATTATTATCTTTCCCAGCTGCTGTAGCAAGCACATTTCCCCAATAGGGGATTAATAAAGTACTATTCTACTCTATTCTATTCTATTCTATTCTATTCTACTCTACTCTATTCTACTCTACTCTATTCTACTCTTTTTTACTCTATTCTATTCTACTCTATTCTATTCTACTCTACTCTATTCTATTCTACTCTATTCTAATCTATTCTACTCTCTTCTACTCTATTCTACTCTTTTTTCCTCTCTTCTATTCTACTCTATTCTATTCTATTCTCTTCTACTCTATTCTACTCTATTCTATTCTCGATTCTATTCTACTGTACTCTATTCTACTCGATTCTATTCTACTCTACTCTACTCTACTCTATTCTACTCTACTCTATAATAGCTTGTGCACGTCAGCCATGGATAGGGGAGGAGAAAAGCTATTTGCTGACTACTTCACAACTAAGCCGGTAATGGCAGTAAAGCTAGTGCTGAATAATCTTACCTAACTTTGATCCGCGTGTGTCTAAAGTCACCGATTGAATAAAGTTTGTGATGGCTTAAGCGTACTCACCACATTCCTCCTGAGCAGGTCCGCTCTCCTGACCGCCTGAGCGTTAAACGCAGCACCGACAGGTGACCAGGTGGTGACCTTTCTGCACAGCCTTAGTGCCACTGTACTCCTGGTCCTTAGCAATCTCAGGAAAGTGCTATACGGCGGCATGGCTGATCCACCACCAAACCAATAAAGGTTTAATTGTAAAGCTTACACGAAAACGGGCTAATACACTCGGCTATATGAGCAACATGAACAGCATAGCTTAGCTCCCTAGCTACAAACAACCCGGCAAAACACGAGACACCATTTCCCACAGTGACCCTAAGCCTTTAAATGTCATAAATCACTTTTCATAATTTCAGGTGTTAATTGCTAACTGTTACAAACTCGTTAGTCGTTCTATTTCAAATGTTATTCAGGGAAAGGGCAGCTAGCTGTGTCACAGAGCACACGGGGACGTTCACTTCTTCGGGGAGATTGTAAACAGTGCATTAAGCGCATAGCGCCCCCTGCTGCTCCTCTCCGCTTTAGGACCAACGTTCACATCGTGTTCCGCATTTTGAAGCCGGTGTTTTACAAGGCAGCATTTCTGTTTTTTTCACATAACTTAAGCCCAAACTCCGACTTGTCTAGTAGGAAAAGAGCCGAAGGACATTTCTATTGGGCAACCATCAATTTTGGAATTTAAGTAATCTGGCTAACTGAGAAGTCGGACGGACGGACGGATTGATGAAAAGACAGACAGACAGATAGATAGATACATAGATATTTTATTAATCCCAAGGGAAATTTAGAAAACCTGATGCCGCCAGTAAAGCAGCAAGAGTTGGACACTTCAGGACCTTTACTGAAGAGGATATTTACATTCTGGTCCTGAAATGTCCACCAATGAAAGCAGATAATGTAGACTTTATGGAAAAGCACTGTAAGATCACAGTCTTTAGGTGTTTTAATCATCCCCTAGGAATTACATAGTTCTACATTTGAGCAGTTTTGAGATATTGAGCTTCAACATGTTTGCATCCAAATTACAACTGATACAAACCTTTTATTTTCTAGCCCAAACTTTACATAATACCTCAAATAATGTTAATAGTCTGTCACAGAATAAGAATATGTGAATAACTCCACCTCTTGAGCTGGTAATTGTTCGAGAAAGGTCAGTTTACCTATATTCTTTGCAAGACATTGTTTTATACAACAGAGAGCAAAGTTACACAAATGTGGGCATAACTGGCAAAGTGGAGGAGGTGTTGGTCAAAAATGGAATAAAGGTTTCCACCAAAAAGGGGAGGCCTCAATAGGAAAATGAAGATGTGCAGCCCAGAATAACAGTCACATGTGTCTATAGTCGCTCTAAAGCAGGTAGAGTAGCTGAACTGAAGAGAGTCAGGGACAGGGACATTTAGGATCTGGGACAGCTGGGGTCACAGGTCTTAGGAATGTGGGTAACTTGGACAATCAGCCCTCCAATGAACGTTGAAACGTTAAACTCAATTTTGACAAAAATATCAAACAGAACCTTATAATCTTATAAATACAATGGAGCCAACATGTTATTTCATGACAATCATTATGAAAATGCTACAATTGTTTAGTGTATGAAATATAAAATTCAAAAGAAGTTAATGTGTAGAAAAAAGCCCTTTACCCAACTCACCCAAAAACACAACCAGTACAGTGTTTATTATTATCTGATGTGATTACAAGTGTTGCGTATGACAAGGTTAAGGTTTATTTTAAAGTTATTAGGCATTTAGCATAATTTATTGTACATGCCAGTTTAAATCTCATTCATGTCAGAAGCCAGACCTAGTTCATCATCAACCTCAAAAAAACAAACAAAGCCCACAAGCCTGAATCATAATAACTAGACACAACTTGTGAAAACAACAAGGGAAGTCAAATACAGAATGCGACTTTAAAGGACTTCCATTGCCCATGCTGCCCAAAGAACTAACAGGCTAATTACACTAACAGCCATACTGGGCCATAGGGTGGTCACTCCACTCAGGCAGACTGGAGAGTGCTGTTTCTGTGCTGGGCTGGATGGGCCAACCCCAGGCTTTAAAGAACGGGGCCAGGTTTCTGTTTACCACCTTGGAGAACGTTTCAGCGTACAGGTTCATCTTGCCGTTATTATCACCTGGCACATTACTTATGTTGTGGTAGATTGCAAATACTTTCTTGAAGGCATCCCAGCCAAACGTGTCTTGCAGCTTTAAGAAAACAGACAAAGGTGACGTCAAGAATGAGTAAAGGAACAGAACTGAAAGGTCTAGAATTAAATATGATAATATATGATTAATGAAAAAAACACATTTTCAGTGTTTTTTGACTTAAGATTTTTTGACTTAACATGTTTTAATCATTTAAGCGCGTTGTCAAGCACAATAAACTTTTTATCTGATAGTTACTAACAGTAAAACAGACACTGAAACATGCATGTGTTTACCTGCATGTAGGTCTCCAGTGCCGTCCACATACTCCATTGCTCCAGCTGCTTTCCCTCACTGGCATAACTCTTAGCTCGACTCTGTCGTCTTTCTGGTCTCATGTTTTCATGAGCATTTGCTCTGTTCACACCCAACACCTCCTCATGCACATACACAGACCACAGATTACATGTGCACTCAGTGGTATTTGGAGGAAATTCCCAGGCCCAGCGCTGCTGATTATGGCCTAATTCATGGATATGACCCCAAATACCAAACTTACGAGCTGACTCTGGGTTCACCAACTCTGGAGCAGAGCAGGAGAGTATCATAATGGGATAGCCAGCATGCATGAATCCTGTAAAGAGAAAAAAAACATGGCAGTCAAGCTATTCATACTAACTGTCACAGAATAATGTAATGTATAGTACTTCATGTGAAGATTGACGAGAGCCCACATAAGTAATGGTGGGTGACATTTTTCTGATATAAAATAAAGTAAAACTACAAACCGTAAGAGATCTGAACATCAGCCACAAAGCGTTCCTTGCGTGGAAATTTGGCAGGCCTTGCAGCCAAGTCAGCTATGCCCCTCATGATCGAATCCCAGAGAGCTGCCACCTCGTCAGGACGATCCAGCTGCCGTATCACCTCAGAGTGTAAGGTAATGATAAGATTCTCAAACTCCAGCTCAGCCCAAGGTGCTGGCGCATTGCGGATTACGCTCACCCAGTCTGCTACACTCGTCTCTCCTGAAGGGAAAAAGAAAGTCAATGAATTTTCACTACACAGAAAGATCATAAATGACTGAAGTTATTGGATTGAATTTGAATATTCAAATGTTTTCATAATCTCCACATAATATACTGTATAGTACTGTGCAACAGTTTTAGGCATCTATGATAATAGTTTAGAGCCTAGTCTGTGACACAGGTTTGGCTCCAGATTTATCCTCTATGCTTCCAGTCATTGCATGGATGTGTGTGAAGTTCTAATGAAGGACTGAATGAGTCCAGTGTTTTGATAGAAACTACAAGTAATACTGGGCATCTGCTAGGAGAACTCTGGGAATGGTCAAGCCAACAAATTGATACATACAATATAAACATCACTGTTTACTGAATTGCCATTCTTTGTATTTTTTCTACTATAATCAGGATAAAACACTTACTGTTAAAGTGCTTTCAAATATAATTTTTCAAGGCCTAGGACACAACAATTAAATAAATAAATAAGTTGTAAAACATTTGTAGACAGCTGGAATTACCAGACTTGTAGTATGGTGCTTTTATGGCCACCTGTACAACAACTTCCACCCCATCCACTTTGCTGTTGGGTGGTGCAATCAGGTATATGAGTCCTCCCCACAGATTCCACACCTGTGGCATCTCTTTATCCAAAGCAAATCGTTCATGGACCACAGGTGCTCGTTTCAGGACATCTGCATGACCTAAGTGATCTGTCTGACAGCCAATTTGTACCTGCAGAAATGTGATGGTAGCATGAGCTTCACTTTTACCTTTCCCAAACAATTCTATTCAAAATTTAGTCATAATAATGTGGAGTGTTATTACCTGCCACCCTTTTCCCATGATCTCTGCAGGTACTGCAATGTAAGTCTTCATTCCAGGAGAAAGATACAAACCTGTGCTTATCCATTCTTCACAATCTGCAAGAATGGTGGAAATACAAGCATTACAATACATGACATGAGACTACCCTATGTCTTTTAGACTTTTAGACATTAGTGCCAAGGGATCCAAACATCCCAGATTATTTAACTTAAGCCTGTTATTGTTGTGTCTATTAATGAATTAATTTATTTATTCATTTATTAGAAAAGAAAATCTGTACCAGCTGTGTTTGCACTGATGCGAACCCTTGCGTTGTTCACACAGGAAAGGTTGGGTACATCCTTGATGATGAATGGCAGAAGTGCATCAGGGTTTTGGCAAACCCTGTACACCTCAGTCCCCACATGCAGCAGAAGCTTATCCTTGTCATTTTCAATGGGACAGGTATCACACACCTGTGGCACTCCTGCCTCTTTCACCATGTTAGTAAGGAGTGCCACCATTGATGTGTAGGATGCACAGTCATGAGCTTCCATTCGGAGGTAACTTTCACAGTCATGACTGAGCTTCTTCAGACACTCGTTTTCATGATCTGTCAGCTTCTGGCCCTGGGTCACATGTCCAGCAAAACGCTTGATCAAGTCACGAAAGTGGTATGTCTGTGAGCTGCTCCCTTCTTCCTTCAGTTGTTTGGTTGAATACATTCCAGAGTCCAGGGTGTTACCCATAAGACACAGGCCCATTTTATTGAGGATATGGTTTGCAGGGCAATCCGTCATCACATTTCGGTTGGGATTGCTCTGGGCCCAGTACCAAGCATGACCGCCTATTAGAAGACCTCCGCCTTCACAAACAAATTCCTGGATCTCCTGGCATTGAGCATCACTGTAGGATGTGGTGACAAAGACGCT
>JBBPDA010000001.1:29875254-29885794 GCA_037974385.1 Arnoldichthys spilopterus | reverse complement strand
GTACTGTAATGTAAGTCTTCATTCCAGGAGAAAGATACAAACCTGTGCTTATCCATTCTTCACGATCTGCAAGAATTATGAATTTACAGGCTATGACATTAGATTAAGTGTTGAAGAATATAAACTTTCAGACATTAGTGCCAAGGGATCCAAATTTCCCCAGATTATTCTCTGAAAATTTAATACTGTTATTGTTGTGTCTGTCTATCTATTAGAAAAGAAAATCTGTACCAGCTGTGTTCGCACTGATGCGAACCCTTGCGTTGTTCACACAGGGAAGATTGGGTACATCCTTGATGATGAATGGCAAAAGTGCATCAGGATCTTTGCAAACCCTGTACACCTCAGTCCCCACATGCAGCAGAAGCTTATCCTTGTCATTTTTAATTGGACATTTATGGCACACCTGTGGAACTCCTGCCTCTTTCACCATGTCAGTAAGGAGTGCCACCATCGATGTGTAGGAAGCACAGTCATGAGCTTCCATTCGGAGGTAACTTTCGCAGTGATGTCTGAGCTTCTTCAGACACTCGTTTTCATGCTTTGTCAGTGGTTGGCCCTGGGTCACATGTCCAGCAAAACGCTTGATCATGTCACGAAAGTGGTATGTCTGTGAGCTACCATCTTTTAGCTGTTTGGTTGGATACACTCCAGAGTCCAGGGTGTTACTCATGAGACACAGGCCCATTTTATTGAGGATATGGTTTGCAGGGCAATCCGTCATAACATTTCGGTTAGGATTGCACTGGGCCCAGTACCAAGCATGACCACCTATTAGGAGGCCTCCGCCTTCACAAACAAATTCCTGGATCTCCTGGCATTGAGCATCACTGTAGGATGTGGTGACAAATACACTTAGATCATCCCTTAAGTCAGAGAACTGGCAATCCAGCCCAGACTTGCTCAGAATCCTGCGGGCCTCTGAAAGGTTGGACAAGACACCAATAACCCCTTTACGCCCTTCATCAAGCCAACGGATTGCGTTGATCATGAAGGTGGACAGTGATTCACGACCCATATAGCCTTCATGAGTGACCACAATCACTCTTCCCTGTCCATAGTAGGCCCCAGCAATGAATGCTCTCCCACCAGAGGTTAGCCCAATAGGGAAGGCCAACGGCCCATGTGTCATCACTTCAGATGGTATAGAACCTCCTCGAATGTCAAACTCAGAAACACCGTCTAGTAAGAATTGCAGGTCATCTTTGAAGTCCTTGCCTATTCTGGAAATAAAAAATAATATGATGTGAGGTATTTTTTAGGTACATACTGAGATAATGACAAGAAAACAAAACACACATGTGCTGTACTTACGACACTGCTAGCCAGCTAGCGGGAATCTGCATGGGCACAGGAAATTTGCCAACTTGCCCATAATGTTCTGAAAAGTAGATTCCTGCCACACTGGACACCTTATTCCCAGGGAAGCTGAGTAATGTGTTCTCCTCTTTGTGGCTTGCGGCCCAGTTCCATGCTTGGCCAGCTATCAACAAGCCTCCTCCAGCTTTAAGAAAGGCCACTAAATCTTTAGCACGTGTCCCCACACTATAGGCATCAGAGACATAGACTGCAAAACCACTTTGGAAGTCGTCTACCTTGATTTTCGAAGAGGAATAGCAAAGGTTTTTGGCAAGTGATTGAAGACTCTTCTGAATGCCTACTGTGGTGTTTCCACCAAATGAGGGCATTAGCCATGCCAAAGCATTCTCTATCAGGCCTGGGAATCGTGTTAAGTACTCTTCATGCCCCAACACCACTATACGTCCCCGACCATAGCGAGATGCAGCCATTAGGACCTGACCTCTTGGATTCATAGAGAGTGGAAAAGCGTGGTCACCTATTAACACAAAGTCACTTGGCACTGCTCGGCCCTGGAAATCCAGCTCCTGAAGCCCACGCATAAGAATACTGTAGTCCTTCTGTTGTTCCATTGTGGCTCAGGTGTTATTTAATTTGTTAGGTTAGGTAAATATGGCTGGTTTTTGGCCAGTGATTCAGTGATTTGGTGATTCAACTGTAAGTGTAGAGCTTCTGAAGGTGTAGCACTGCAGAAAAGAAGAAGGTACTTTGCATTAAATTATGCATTAACCCAGGGGTGTCCAAACCTGTTTCTGGAGGACCAACACAGTTTGCTATTTTATTGGCATATACAGGAAACAATGAAACATCATTACCAGCAATTACATGTTTGGTCTTGAAGAAAAATCAAATATTCTTATAATACAGGAAGGTAGATAGAGGCACTCTCATATACAGAGGTAATACTTAATGTGACGAGATGTTTTGAACCATTGTTATCAAAGTGTTCAGCAGTTCAGAAGGCTGATGGCTTGTGAGTAGAAACTGTCCCTGAGCCTGCTGGTGCTGGTCTGGATGCTCCTGCACCCCATGCCAAACGGCAAAACCATAAAGAGACAGTGGCTGGGATGACTGGGATCAGAGAGGATCTGCTGTGTTTTCTTTCTGCATCGCTGGCTTTAGAGGTCTTGCATGGCTGGCAGTTCTGTCCTGGTGATCTGCTGTGCTGATCTGACCACCCTCTATAGGGCTTTGCAGTCCAAAGCATTACAGCTGCCATACCCGGCTGTGATACCACCAGAAGGAACATCAGTGTAATCTGGTGAGAATTGCAGAGTCCATGCCAAACCTTCTCACCCACTGCAGAAAAAAGAGCCACTGTCTTGCTGCTTTTGTGATCACACCTATGTGGTGCTATCAGATGAGCTACTATATATATTTATATATGTGTATATATTCTGTGTGTTGTTGTATTCTTGTGTGTTAGCTGCTGGAACACCCTAGTTTCCCTCAGAGGAGAATTTTTTTTACTGTTTATTTGACCTTGACCTGTGACTCTGACCTTATCTTTTATTATCTTATTATAATTATTCTTATTATATAAATCACATAGACACATTTAAACATATTAGAAAATTAATGTAAAATGTAAAAATGTTCTTTGATGTAAATATAAATATTTAAATTTCTGGTGTAAAGGGAGAGGGGACTGGGAGACAGAGACACAATACAGTGATGGTACGGGTGTTGGTGTATATGGAGAGGGAAGTGGGAGACAGAGAGACAACTTTAGTGGAAAAAACCTTTTGTCCCCAAAAACATGTACTCACAAAACAGTAACAGATAAAGCTCAGAAAAAAGGTCCAAAGCAAAGTAACAGATAAAGCGACAGGGCACCGATAGTTGGGAGAATTAGTGACTATGTCCGAACTGCGCATGCGCATCGTTTACGCGACTCATCCTCTTGAGTCACGGCTGCGGTCGAGAGTTATTGTAGCTAGCTGGCTAAAGGCTCTGTGCGTTCAAGGCAGTTATACACACAATGATGGACAATCTCGGAATTATGTGACTTTTTCTCCTCTCAGGTGATATGTCAGGTTAGTTTTCGCTGTTTTGCTTCGACATACCACGCTAACGCATTTAGTTCGGAATATTCGTGCTTTGCTGGCGCATTATCTGCGTTGACATCAGCGATCACGTTAGGTGTTGGCTCCCGTACAAAGCAAAGCATGTCAGTGCCGAAAGTAGTCGGTTTACGAATTGTATGAACATTTGTAACCTGAGCCTGAGAATTGGCTACTCGGTGACAATTGTATGTAAGAGTTAATGCTATAATACCGCTGTTACTGGACAAAACGCCCGATCTCCGCTGTTTATTTAACTTCACACATCTCGCCTGTAGCGATCTGAGCCGTTCAGGAAACTCTAGTACATTTAACTCCATTACTGGAGCCACAAAAAACACTACTACATACTACTATAAATGCACTATTACTCATGAGTGTGGTAGTATATGGCTTTGTACACCATGGTGAATCGATCGATAAGGGCTGTTTGACTTGGATGTCTTTGTTTTGGTTCATCCAGGGTGAAGCTGGACACAGCAGCAGCTTAAACACCTACATGTTGGTTCACCCCACACAAGAAGAATAATACCCTCATAATAAAAGGAGTAAAAATATCAGATGTCACACACTGTATCTAACTAAATACCCTCTTATTTTAATGTTAAAAGAATCTAACATCGTTAACTTAGCCCGTGTGTTGTAGGCGCCGCTAAGGCTAACACGCTAACAGTAAACATGTAGGCCGCGCTAGTGCGGTCAACAGAAGATGTAAGTTACGTTTTAGCCTGGTGCCTCAAATGGCCCTGCTTACCTTATGTGGATTTTTGTAGTAAGCTCACAGCAGGTCTTCACAACTTTGGCTAGGAGTGTGCGTAAAAACCTGAACGAAAGATTAGCTCATAGGTTTAGCCTAGTAAACAGCGCGGTGGTGTATTGGCACCATCGCTAGCGAATAAGGAAGCGCTCCTGGTAATCTGCTTGATCTGCTTATCAGAAGCATCTTTTCAAAACACTAGGCCTCATTCAGAAACCCTTTTTAAGAAATGTCTTCTCAAAACCAACCTAGGCACATTTCACAAAGATCCTGACATTCACCAATGATTTCTTTTTGGGGATTTGTTCATGGTAAGGACAAAATCTACACACCTTTAAGATCAGAGCTTGGCAAATTGAGTCCTGGAGCGTCGGTGTCCAGCACACTTTGGTGGTTTCTCTGCTTCAACCCAGCTGGATCAACTCCCCTGTTCATTGCCAGGTTTACTGAGTGTGATGAGAAGTGAAACTACCAACCTGTGCTGGACACCAGCCCTCCAGGCGCGAACTTGTCAACCCCTGCTTAAGAGCATGCATATGTGTGTTTGAAAATAATTGCCTATAAATCTGAAATAGACTTATTTCCTAATTTAAGAAAAACTATAGTGCTAGTCAATTAATAAGGGCATCTGTCCCCTTCTTTTATTGATGTGCAATTTTTGTTGCATTTAGCCACAGTGGCATTATTGAGGTCAGGTACTGACTGACCAACTCATTCCAGACATATTGACCCAATCATTCCATTGAACACAATTCCACTGCTCCACAGTCCAGTGTAGCCAAATGTGTGGCATTGAGGATGGTAAACTTAGTCATGGTAAATGTAGTCTGCTCCAGAACATCCTGTTCTATTTGCAGTGCTTTTCTATGGAGATTATGAAAACTGCATAGCTGAACATCTGTGGCTGCTGTTGTGTTTTAAGTAACTGAATGCATTTGTTTTAGAAGAAATACATTTGACCATGTTCCTTGGTTGTGTTCAGCAGTGTTTTCCAGTAAAGAAAAGGAAAACACAGTAAGCGTTAAGGCTTTGTGTAAACTGGCCACATTATTTTCATGTGCCAGTGACACTTCCATATGTTCATTTGGTGAATTACAATGCTGTAAAGCCACCTTATTTTGACTCTGATTTCCATTTTTAACTATATATGATGACCTCGTAATCAGATGACAAGTAATTCAGTTCCACTTGTCCTGCCCTTCTGCTCAGCTGTGTGTCCGTTCCTCTTTTGGTGTTCTACAGCTATAATTCTGCATCATGTCTGTGGATGGCCCCCGGACGTCGGAGTTCACCTTCCAGTCAGCCGTTCACAGTGTGCATGTCCTCCGCTCCCTGGATGAGCAGAGACAGAAGGATGTCCTCTGTGATGTGACCGTAGAAGTGGGGTGCAAGAGCTTCCGAGCACACTGCTCAGTATTGGCTTGCTGCAGTGACTATTTTTACACCAGACTCTTAAACCACACAGGATGGAACTTGGTCATCAACTTGCCTGACGAAGTAATGGTTAACATTTTTATTTGCTATGACGTTAAATTTGATTGGGATTGTTGAAGTGTTGTATATTGTATAAAAGTTTAACTTACGTTTAAATAACCATATTCCAGGTTGATTTTAATCATGTTCTGTATGTAACAGCATTGTCTGAACAAAATTTCATATCTTCAAAAATGTCACTTTACAAGAGAAGGAATAACAACTAGTTTTTATTGTTTTTTTTTAATTTTTATTCTAAGTGTTTTTGGACTGTTAGTATTGATCCACTTATCTTGACCTTTTAAAACCGTGCAAATTGCAACTGAAATTTTCAAATTATGCAAAAAAAACAAAATAATTAAGATATGTAGTATACTTTGAACAAAATTGTTATATAATTATTAATACACTGTTCTTTAATTCCTGTTAAAGGTCACTGTAGAGGGATTTGTGCCTTTACTGCAGTTTGCCTACACTGCAAAGCTTCACTTCACCAAAGAGAACATTCTGGAGATTCACAGATGTGCAGAGCTTTTGGGATTTCACAATCTTGACAAGGCTTGCTTTGAGTTCCTCATCCCCAGATTCTCAGATGGCAGCAGAACCACTCAGGAAGTCAAGAGGAAGAGCAAGAACAGCAACAGTAGCAAAATCTGCCATAAGAAGCAGTCCGCTGAAAAAGGAGAAAGCGGTACTATCAGTGAGCAACATGCAAATACTGAAACGGACAATGTACCTCAGGAATCTGTGGTGGAGGCAGTACATAGTGTCCCGACTGTGCCAAGTGTACAGTGTCCTGAAGAATGCCCTTCGGTCTCCTCTAATAAGGATCTGCACTTAGATATTCCTTCAGTCTCATTCCAGACTGGTTCTGACCACGACCGAACAGAACTGTGTTTACAGAACTGTGGGCCACAGCTGGTGCAGTCTTCTTCAGTTGTAACAGGTGAGGTTTGTCCCTTTCTTTCAATGCCATGTACCAGAGAGGCTGAAAATGCACACCCTACCACAGCTGGCTGTGATGGTGGCATTTTGGAAATGGGGGAAGCATTTCAGAATGGACTGCCAGTGGATACTCCTTCAGTTCCAGGCGAAACCTCTCCCTGCGAGACCCTAAACATGCCAAATATAACTGAAGGCCACTTTAACCAGTCTGTAAGGGTTCTGGAGCAATCAGCAGATTGCAGCCAGTTGTGTCCTCTAAGCGCCACAGAAACCAGTGAGGTTTTGGACAGCATTACTTCGGTGAGTAACCTAGAGAGCATTAACACAGAGGCCACTCAGGCCTTTGAATCTACTGAGCAAATATTCTCTGATCCAGCACCTAGCGATGGTTCCACAGAGAGGAGCACAGTGGAGCGGGAGGTGGCGGAGCACCTGGCTAAGGGTTTTTGGACAGATTTAAGCACCTCTTTGACAGAGCCTCTAGGGTCTGTGGACCAGGCTGTCACAGGAAATGGCTCTGACTTCCACTGGTTGAAGCACCTGGACTTGGGTGCTGCCCCTGATGACTGCCCTTTTCTCAGAGACCTAGGCTCCAAAGATGACCAGCACTCTGGAGGTGACGGTCTATTCAAAGAAGAGAGTAGAGTCAGTTCCTGTGAGTCTCCAATTAGCTCTGGTGAGAATTCCGAATGTGATACAGAGACTGACTGTGTGGCTAACAGTGAACAAGCATTTAAGGTGAGCTAATCAACTCTAAGCTTGATGTATTGATGTAACGCATAAAAAAATCATATTTTCTCTTTGCAGTGTTTTGTACTAATAAGCTGCTTCTGTTTATGATTATACTGCTGCATTTGACCTTTAATAATAAAATGTATGCATTATAATTTGTAAAGATGGGTGAATTTATGGAAACGTAACAGATTGTGTGAAATTTTATCATATTTCATACTGACTGTCCCCAGTATCAAACCGAATTGCATTGAACTGGATTGCATAGTTGCAAATTTTTTGTTCCAGGAAATGCATCACATCATTGGCTAAAATAAGCAGATTGGATTGAATCATGATAAAACTTATGATATACACTTCTAATATATATGCTGGTACAAATATTTACCTCGGAGGTGTGTGTGTCCCTGAAACATATCATTTAACTGTGATATTTTTATTTAGAGGGTAGTGTCAAATAATGGTTTGTTTCATTGTTAGCTTAGTAACTAATGCTAATGTTGTTCGTATGTAACTTTTTTGTTTATTATGTTCATTATTATGACTATTATTATATACTATATATTATGTTAATTTTTTTTCGTTTTTTAGTAATATCAGTACTACTTATTTAGTTGTAAGCGTGTCAAGTATGTCGTTTTTACTGTTTATATGAAAAGCCTCCAGCATAGTCCAGTTCAGTTCATATAATATCTTTCTCTGGTTCTTTGTTACCCCAGGTTAACTTGCCGTTTCCCGTAGAGCAGATTTCAAGCATGAGCAGACGGGCCTTCCTGCAGATGCTGAAGGAGCAGCGGCTGACCCCTGAGCAGCTGGAGTTTGTGCAAGACGTTAGGCGGCGCAGCAAAAACCGCATGGCTGCACAGCGATGCCGCAAGAGAAAGCTTGACTGTATCTACAGGCTTGAGGGAGACATCAAGAGACTAGTATGTTTCTGTGTGCTTCATCATAATCTCGTTTGTGTAACACTTTGTAGTGTCCTTGCACTCATGCATGACTCAGCAGATCTAGTCAGCTCAAATGAAAAATAATACTGGTGGAAGAACAACCTGTTTGTTTGGTCTTGTTCTAAACAGAGAACTCAAAGGGAGAAGCTGCTGCAGGAGCGTCGCGAGCTCAAGCGTAGCATGGAGGAGACGTGGAAGTCTCTCAGGGCTGTGTCAGACTGTGTGCCCCGAGGCTTGCCTGCCTCTGACCAAGACAACATTCAAGAGACCTGCCTTGAGGCCAGTGTAACTGAACAATCTCCAGATGACTGTTCCCAAGAAAATGGAACAGGAGTAGAACCCACATCTGCCCTGTTTCAAGATAAGACACAGAGTGAAATTACAGAACCTCACGCTCCATGATCAGAGAGGCAGGTATGTCTGGAATAAGTGTGGGCGTGGCCACAGTAGACCCAGTGTGCTGGTAGAAATCTACCACACTTAGGGGGGTCCGGTCATCAGTGTAAGCGGAATTATTTTTATGTTGACTGTACCGCTATCACCATGCTGGCGAGTGGTAATAGGCTGACTAGTATGGTGGGACTTTGCTGCAAACATTTAGTACCTAACCAGAGTTATCAAACTTAATTCAGAAATTCAGTAAAAACAATATAGATTGTTTTAAATTCCCGAGAGCAACTGCTCTTAGATACTCGCATGTTCTAGTGTCTGTGGCTTCACCTTTTTAAAATGCATTTGCACATTTGCTTTTGTGGAGATGCAATAAGAGAGAAATCTTTCTAGGGTTGGTCCTTTTGAGGGATTTTGTGTAGCATTTGAAATTAAGCCAATGCTTATGTTCCTGCTTATGCTAGCCTAAGAGTTATACCACAATGTGAGCGTATTTTGAAGGGATACACTTAGCCGTGAATCACTATCACAAAGCTGGAAACCAAGTCAGGTTCAGTTTTAACTTGGTGGATTCACATTTCGGTGGTAAATAAAATGTTATGTCAGTGCGATAGAAATTTAATATTGTGGTTATGTTACACTGGAGTTATGCACTTGTGCCTTAAACCATCCATCATTATATTTGGAGAAATGTTTTGGGAAACTGCAGGCTCGTTGGATTTTTCTTGTGCTGGTTCACTACTAAAGGCTGCAGGAATTTTCTAGAACAAAACTTGGAGCGTTAGAATAATTAGAATTCTTTCAGCTTAAATTGAGAATGATGAATCAAATATTATTCAGTTAATAAAGAAGGCGACTTTGGCTGACTCTGCAGAATAGCTTTTTCATGTAGTTACGATCTGACATTTCTCTTATTAGTTATAAATTAGATTATTATTGATTAGTTAATTGAAGCATAATCTCATGAAACATTGCCTCCTCCTCTGATGCTATGCCAGATTTATCCCATGAGATCTATAAAGTACATTTATCCATTTGTATGTCTAGTGATCTTGAGGTATGTGTAATTGGCTAACCAGCTTACTCTCTAACCCATGAATCCTGCATTGTGGTATACCCCTTTGGACTGGCCATGCTTTTTTTTTTTCAAATGAACCAAACCATGATGATCTGCTACTGTGTAAAATTCAGTTTATGCCATGATTCACATTTAAAGCAGCACTGCCCGTTCCTAATCCAAGCTGCCCGGTAATTTTTACTCCTTAGCAAATCTTTCAGCTGTGTAATTCTGAGTATAATTTTCTTTACTTCAGAACACTTTTCATAATGTTTATGAATGAATGTATATATAACTACAGTAAATTTGCTACTAATGCACATTTCATATGGAATTTAAATAAGCTTTAGCAACCCATATTTGCAGTAGTCTTGTTTGCTGTTTTGCAAAATGTGCATGACCAAAACGCATTCAGAGGAGAGGATTCTTAATTATATAAGAGTCTGATCACCAGCTTGGAGATCCTTGTCCATCCGGCACGTTCCCCTTATGCACTGTAGAGTACAGTTACTGCAGTACTGTAAATTATACTAATGTGTCCTGTTTCTCTTTGCTGTAGTAATGCATAGAGTATTTGCAGCTTCATTCAAACGTAGCACAACATTATTGGCACTTCAAGCCAAACCTTTTTTGTTTTTAACTGAATATGTTTGAAGATTTCTTCACACATTTAGGGCTTTTCAGGTTCTGGAATGACTGCCATGTATGGTCGTGCTCTTTTATGTTCAATCATTAAAACAGAACCTGTGTGTGTGTGTGTGTGTGTGTGTGTGTGTGTGTGTGTGTGTGTGTGTGTGTGTGTGTGTGTGTGTGTGTG
>JBBPDA010000001.1:29808967-29868299 GCA_037974385.1 Arnoldichthys spilopterus | reverse complement strand
GCCTTAGTTACTTATAGATATAGCTGTTTAAACAGTTATTAAGTAGGCATTTATTATTATTATTATTATTATTATTAATATTAATAATTATTATATATTTAAATATTCTACATGCATGTACAATATCAAACTAAACGTTTTTTTGTATTTTTACAAAATGATAACTGCCCTTTACATTGTGTCAAAATTCAATGATGAATAGGCCAATACAAATCTGTTAAAAATGACTTTTTTCAATTACCTGAAGTTGTCATCTTCGAGATTAGCTTTTAATTCTGATACTAAACTAATGAGTAACAAACCCCATTTCTAGAAAAGCTGAGAAATTGTAAAATGCAATAAAACAAGTTCTTTTACATGTTTATTTATCTGACAAATACACACAGAACATTTTTACAGAGATAATTTTTCACTGATCAAGTGTATTTTGTAAATATAATTACTTTCAGAACTTGATCCCTGCAATAAACTCTACTGTAGTATCAGCTTTACTTATAATTGCACGTTTTAATCTTCAGGGAAGTAAGGATCCTAATTATTGCAGTTCTGCACATGGAATTTTTTTGTCCATTCTTGCTTGATACAAGACTACTTCAGTCAATAGTCCATGGTCGCTGTTGCTTGATTTGCCTTTTCGTGATGTGCATTGATACTAGAAGACAGATCTGGACTGCTGGCATGTCAGTCACACACATGGTTTGCAAAGCCCTACTGTTGTAGCGCAGAACGAAGCCTGCCATTGTCTTGTTAAAATAAGCATCTGGTTATCTTACCAGACTTCCTGGTAAAAGATGTTATCTTAATGACAGCATAGGTTTCTCTAAAATCCTCTCTGAAATTAGCCTCTGCATTAATGGAATCTTCACAGATATGTCACCCATGCCAAGGGTGCTGATGCACCCCCATACCCTGACAGATGTTGGCTTGCCTTTCACTGATGGTCTGGATGGACAGTTTCGTCTTTGGCACATGGAACCTGATATGCATTTTCTTAAACACAAGCTGTGGATGCCATGGTTCATCTTGTGAGTTCTTTGCTCTTTTCACTCTCATTTTGCCTCTGTGCCAACATTTTTTGGAGTGTGTTGCAGGAGTCAAATTCTAAATTTGTTTATATTTAAAAAATACAATCAAGTTGGCCAACAAAAACATTAAAAATCATATTTTTGTACTTTTATCAGTTAAATAAAGCTTCAAGAGAATTTATAATTAGCAGATTTATGTTTTTATTGCATTTTACAAAATGTCCTGACTTTCTGGAAATGGGATTTGTATTAATACATTTTTATACTTTTGTGTATAACATTTTCAGAACATTTTAGAAATTATCTAGGTATGGTTTGTTTAAACCAGCAATTACACCTCTGCTGGTGTAACCATGGTGAAACAGTTTGCACTAAGGATGATTCTTAGTCCTGTTTTATGAGATTTTACATTTTTATATCTGCAACTGATAAAAAAATGATGCACTGAATTTGTTGTTTAAAATGTGTGCATCAGTTCCACATGAATTAACTCTATAACATCACAGTTTTGTTTCATTTTATTTACGTTTGATACACACTGTGTATGTGCTGGAAATGTATCCACATTTAAATCAAGTCAGCTCAATGCGCCGATTTATTTCTGTGTACCTAGAGGCGTGTTTGATCTGGGGAGACTGTTTGTCCAGTGAAGTGCCAGGAGATATTTTTCACTAGATGGCAGCAATAAGCCAAACTGGTCCAGGACAAAAAAGAGGAGGAACGGTTCAGTCTGTAGCAGGAGACTATGAGTACAGACCTGTAGAAGCCATTCTGAATGCATTGGACTGAATTTGTAAGTGGCCTAAAACGTGGAGAGGTGGATATAATGATGTTGCATGAAGAAGGAAGAGCAGATATATGTTTGTGCATATTTTACTCTCTGAGATGTTTTCCTTTTTTCTTACAGAGGCATAGTTGGAAAATGGATATTTAATACTGTAAAAGCAAACCTCACACATTTTCTCATATAGGCAAAAAAAAGAGCAAATTAAATTAATGATTCTTACAAAATGTCTAAATCCTATCCGATGTTATAAATAGGGAATAAAATATGAACATTGGAAACATGTTTAAAAACTGCCAGATTCAGCAGTGCTTCAGTGTTGTATGTTTTGTTGCAAACACAAAGGCAATAATGGTGATTGTTTTGACCTTCTCATGAAAATCTCATCCTATATACTCACAAGCTTATAAAAGCACACGAATAATAATAGTAATAATAATAATAATAATAATAATAATAATAATACATTGTATTTGTCCATCAGTTTTACCAAAAGTAGCAGTGTTGGGAAGCTAAAGTAGAGTAGACATACAAACATGAAATGTATTGTAACAGAACAATAAAGATTTAAAATTCAGTTAAATAAACAAATGACTAAATACTGAATTATTCACATTATATACATGCTTTGTGCTAAAAACAAACAAACAAAAAAATTACAAAAGACTTGTCTGTTACTTATGTGAATGTAATTATAAAAGTATGGAACACTTTAAATTACTATGAGCTGATTTTCAGGGCACAGATTAAGTGAAGTCCTACAGTAAAACCAGGTTTTCTATGGAGAATCCCAATTGACAGCATAAGTTAAACCAAGATTTGGCCTAATCTGTGTCCAGAAAGCCTGCCCTACATTGACTAATATACAAAGGTTCATATATGGAATCCCATATTGTAACAATATTTTCCACCAATAACCACTTTAGCAAAGTAATGTACAGCAATATTAGCAAGGGGCATCAGTAAGATAAGTATTGAAACGGCAATTTGTAACGTAACCAGTCTCGGTCACTCGGTCAACTCACAAATGACTGTTCCAATAGTTAAGACAGAGAAAAGAACTTCATTCATTAAATGAACCAAAATGAAACACAATTAGGCTCTTTTTTCATCCTGAGACTGTCTAAGCCAATGACATTTAACAATGACTTTGTGCTTATGTGTTTTAAACATCTTTAGACGTTAGAAATAAAATAAGGGCCAGATATAAACAGTGCAAGAATATACAGACAGATATGAACAGAGAAACCAGTATGCTGGTCCCACTGGGTTAGAAACAATCGTCAATTGTGCTTTCAGTGATCATTTTCTCCCTTTTTAATGTGTTTATCTTTTTTTGGTATCTATATATTACATAAATATCCATTTATCCATCCTTTCTTTTGTCTTTATACAACATTCGTGTTATGGAGTACACGTCAGAGAACAACCACTTTCACAATGTATAATTGAAAAAATAAAATAGACAAACAATAAATATTCACATTATGCATCGCACATATTCTTCCCTTAAAGCGTAATTATTGGCAAAGCCAAGGTTTTCCGACTTGAGATGAACCACATTTCTTGCCGCTCCCTGGTAATATCTGCAAAAGGTATATAACAGGCACAGTGAGGGTGGTAATGAAAGCAGTATTCATTGGGAAAACAAGTAAGTTGAATAAGCACAACAACGAACACAGAAAGTGTCTGTATATTTTGGCACTTGGCAACTCAAACAAACTCATTTTGGGAAGGGGATGGCGGGGCGGGGGGCGGGGGCAGGGTTGGGTTGGGGTCAGGGGCAGTGTGGGGGGTGGAGGGACACTTATGCGGTTTTGAGCCTAAATGGACCTGGTGTTACAGTTACAAACTCAACGTCTTTATTCTTTTTCTCTCTCTTTTTTATTCTGTCGATTAGATTGGCGTTACGTAACAGCAACACTGTCTGGTGTCAAATTTGAGCATCTAGAGGCTTAAATGAGCTCCTTTAGGAGGTTTGTAGAGGGAGACACGGAGGAAACAGCCAACGCCGGGCTTGCACTGAGTGACTTAGTACCCGATCCCCGGCTGGCTAGCAGTGTTGCCGTGACCGTACTGAACAGAAAAAAAGAAACAGAGGTGCTAAATGAAGTACTCTTTCTTTTCCTCTGCATGTGCGTGGTTCCCCTCCGCATTGATGATGGCAGTGTCTGCGTCAGGGGCGTCCTCTGCTCCTTTGGCCTCATTGGTTAAGTATGTCCCTGTCCACACAGTCCCACATAGGTCACAGACACATAAGGAACAGCAGTGGACAATGTTCAAGCATTTAGCACACTCTCTACACTATAGGTGAGGGCCACGCAGCCAGGAGCCAAGGCCTACCTTTATGTCTGGCCAGATAGCGGCCCAGGACGATGATGAAGCACAGGGTGATGAAGACCACCACAGCAACCACTCCGCCAATTAGAGCGTGATCAGGACCGTGCTGAGTCAGCGCATTGGGATCTGGAGAAGGAGAGGGAAAAGGTACAATCTTATTTCTGTTTACTGTCTATTACATCACTATGGTCCATGCAGGTAGAGAAGATTAGGGTGGTGGTTTGGTCAGAAAACAAGTCAGTCAGGTGTAGGTATGTTTTGTCTGGGCTGCTTCTTTAGTTTCACACTGGAGCTAAGAGTAATGGAGCTTTATAGCCACTAACTGCATGCCTAAGCCATCATGCACTTGCTCTTAAGTAATGTCAAACAGACCTGCTTCTGTATATTTCTGATGCTGTATGACATAGTTATTTGATGATGTGTACTTTCAAAGCATAGACAAAAATCATCCAAGCTCCAAGATGGCTGTTAATACTGTCTTTATGTTTGCAGTGCACTTTTGCTTAATTTGTCAAGTGTGGGGCCCAGTTTGAAACAACATATAAGCATGGGGCAGTGATAGTGTAGCAGTAAGGAAGTTGCCCTGTGATCTGAAGGTCATCCCGGACCAGTCCAAGTACCACTGATATAAAAGCAAGGACCTGTCCCCAAGCACTGTTCCCCAGGTGCTGCTCACACCACCTGCCCACTGCTTCTACATGGATGGGTTAAATGCAGAGGTTGCAATTCTTTGTGGTGCACTGTGTGTTGTAGAACCATTTTTGTACAAAAAATTTGTGGCTAGTGCTAATTTGATTGATTCGTTGGTAGTAAAGCATTGATTTACTATCAAAGATTGTAACTGTGATGTGGTTAAGCCAGCAAATATGATTGGCTGAGGTCTAAAGCACTGTTGTGCTTCACAAATGCATTTCAAGCCACTTCTCTGCAAATGAATGTAGATTGAATGTATATAATGTAGGCACATAGAAATAGGCTTTAAATTACCCGAAGGTAAAACGGGCCATTTGCATATTTCATACCTAGTGCAATGTGAAATAAAGTGTCAGATAATGGACATTACAGCAGTGCTGTGGTGCTTCAGTCTACACATACTGAATGATCTCTGCTTGCCTTGCGAATGAAAGGAATAGTAAAATCAATTTTAGGCAATTTCCCACTTACTCCGGACGTAGTCGTTCAGCCAAGACATGTATGGTGTCAAAACCCTGCGTCTTTAGTTTAGTAATGTAGCTACAAGGCTAAGTCAATAATTACAATAGCCTTTTCCATGAATAGCCCATAAGCCAAACTGATTAAAATAACTGTTAAAATATTTCAGCAAAATGTCTTTTACCTGCTTAAACCACATCTTCATTGGGTTGCATTGACTTGTGGATGTGGTTTAGGACTCTAGTGTCTATCTGTGCTACCTTTGTGAAGAGCTGTATCTGGTTTGAGTGAGAAGAGAGAAGTTTGGGCAATGTATTTTTATGCAAATTGTCTGTGCGTCTATAGAGTCCTAGTGTTTGTTAGTAACAATAGCTCATCTGGAGAAAGTGGAAAAATGTGTAAAGTTGATTTGTGAATGAAGAACCAGGGTCATGGGTACCAAAGTGTCATTGATGTGCATGGGGAGCGAAGGTTGGCTCATCTAATCTGATCCACAGAAGAGCTAATGTAGCACAAAGTAAATGCTGACACTGATAGAAAGGTGTCAGAACATATAGTGCACCACAGTCAACGCTGTATTAATGGCATAAGGATGACCTACACAACATAAGGTATGTGGTTTTAATGTTATTGCATATGCAATTGAGTTCTCATATA
Organism: Arnoldichthys spilopterus; assembly: GCA_037974385.1. Lineage (NCBI taxonomy): Eukaryota > Metazoa > Chordata > Actinopteri > Characiformes > Lepidarchidae > Arnoldichthys > Arnoldichthys spilopterus. The sequence goes on along the minus strand of JBBPDA010000001.1, from coordinate 29,862,341 downwards.
CGGAGTTGATATTTTTCTAAAAAGCATGATCCGCTCAGAACGCAGTAAAGCACAGTTCTTGTACTGCACTTTGAGGCTCTACAAGGAACAAAGTGACTCAGCCCTTGACAAAATATGACCAACTTTAAAAATGTCTGAGGTGGCAGAGGGACGATTTGTCTCTAGGGTTTAACTTTGAGCGAGTGAGCGGGCACAGATGGGGGTGAACTCGGTCATCTCTGGAACTCCAGTGAGTAATCGCCACCTAGAATAATGACTTTCCCCTCCCTGCAGCTACCTCCAGAGAAGCGTTAGGCTGCTAGCACACTCCCTGCCTGTCATGTTTGGCTTAACCCCCACCCTGCAAGGGTGTGGCAGAAGGGCTGCTGCGTGATGTGGGGATGGAGGTGTTCTTACACCTTTCCCCTTTGCAGCTCTGGGTGTGCTGTTTCAGTGCTTATGTGCCCGTGTAAACTGTAACTATGTGTCTTTATTGCACTGCTAGCGTGCTCTCATTAGCTCATCATGATGAATGGGTCTTGCTGCTGCTGCGCTTGGCAAAGTGACCCTGAGAGATGTGCAGAAAAACGACTTCTGCAGGCCCATTTTTAACACCTAAATAAACCCATTTGCTTCAATTAACACTGTGCTTAGTTTGAACAATGCTCAAGACAAACTGGACTAGACAGAAGATTTAAGCAATTATGATAATTTTGTGACCTTTTTGGTAAGATTTTAACAATTATGACATGTGCTGGGAGATATTACAAACAAAATGCACTGTGCCAAACTCTTAGGAACCTAATCAGATTGGTTTAAACTATTTATCTTGTGTGTTTTGCTTACGAAAACAGGTCTTTGCTTTGCATTAATGTTATTTATGTTTATTCTAATATTACTGCTGTTCTTAGCAAATAAACACAAATTAAATAGGTTTTTAAGTACAATTTTCTTAGCACAGTACTGTATATCACCGTGTCAGATTATATATACGTTTGTGTCATGAACTCATGTATGCTGTGTACTTTACTCCAAAAGAAAATCATACAAGCCTTCTTTTATTGCAGTGGTGCACATATCTGGTCCAGGGGGGCTTGTGTCTAATTCTGTTTGTTAGTTTCCCACAAAGCACAAAGGCTAAAAACTCATGTGTAGAACCAAATGCGTTTAAGCAGGTAAAGCTGTGGTGGACACAATTTCACCAGATCCAGAACCATGAACTACTGCTTTACTGCAAAAATACACCATAGTAATCACCAAAGGTAAGGGTAATACTGTTTTATGTCAGACAAGGAATCAAGAACACCACTAATCAGTGAACTAAAATAGTGTTCTAGTCCTCTCTGCCTTCAGCACACATGTCCCGGGAAGAGGGGGAAGCGGTTGCTAAAAAGCTAATGATCTAGATTAGGTGTGTTGGGTGTGTTAGGTGTGTTACATGCATTGATATATTGCCCCATGCTAAGTAGCCTTAAAAATTCTTTTAGGTTCCAGCTATTTGCAATAAAGAACTTTCTAGTAGTTCACTGCAGTGTCATACCACATAGCACACACACACACCCTTAAAAATATACACTAATGTTTAGAATCATTTGTTATCATTAATGAATGTTCATTAATCATTTCTATTGCGATTAATAAATGTGACCCAATAATGTGTACAGTATAGAATTACATGTTCTAATGAGACACCAAAACATAAAGCAACTGTTTATTTCAGTGTCAAGTTATGTTTAAAAAATAGCAAATGTTATTAGATAATACACTCTATTTATTAATAGGATATTATAGGAAATGACTATGAGGCACTACTTTTCAAATATGATGCATTCTGAGTATAAATGTTATTAATAAGTAAATTATTGATGCTATACACCTCTGTTATTATGGAATCTACAGTAGTGTTTCCCAATCTTACTCCTGGAGACCTCTCGCCCTGCACATTTGAGGGTTTTTCCTGCTCCCAACACACCTGATTCAACTAATCAGCTCATTAAGAACCCCTCACTAGGGGTTCCACTGAACCACTGAAGTGGGTGTGTTAAAGTAGGGAAAAGACTAAAACTTGAAGGTTTTCATACATTGAAATGGTTCTTCACATTCATTTGTAATCTACAAAATTGTTTTTTTTATAAAACTAAACTGGTTCTTCTACAGCAAGGACTATTTGTGGAAATCTTGTTTTAAGGAGTATTCTGAATGTTCAGTGTGAATTGATGGAAACAGATGGTATCGTACATGTTTCTAGACCTTTTTTATTGGTCCATCCATTAAAAAACAAACTAATAAAACAAACACACAACAAAAGAGAACCAAGGTTTTGTACCACCAGCAATGATCAGAACATGTCTCATCTGCAGGTTGCTGCTTAATGCACAAAATTCCAGTCTGGGGCTTATATTTATGCTGTAAATCAAGATAGTACTAACACAAAGCCAGGCCTTCATCAAAGAAGAGGTTTACAGGGTTTCTGCTGTCACCTTCAAATGTGCTTTGTTTTCAGACTGTAATTTAATATGCTTCACATCTCAAACTGTTCTTCATTTGCAGAGCGAGTTACAGTGCTGTGAGGCCCTTATGCATCCACTGAGTCCACTGATTTGTCTCATGATATAGAGAAAAGCCTCCAGCATGGAGGTGATATTGAGAATACGTAGCCTACATTTCCATTTACAGTAAATAAGAAGGAATCCAAACCTATTTCAGTCCCCTAATAGGGTTCTCTATTATTCACCCTCTGTCATTGTTCCCTTCTCTTTCTTGTGCTTTGTAGTTCGTTGTTACTCGGAAATGGGAAATTTTGCATATCCCTTGGTAGAAATGGCATTGACAGTATTCATTACTGCTTCCTGTGAATTTATAGTGGTAGAGCCAGAGAGGGAGTAGTGATGTGTTCCTCTGGTTTGACTACACATCGTCTTTTAACAATGCCAGCCTTCTTATTCTGGAGCGTGTGTAAGATAGATCACCAGACACAGACACACAAGCCTCCCAAACCCTGGATTAACAATGCCTCGGAGTGTGTGGAGCATATTACATATGGAAGACATGCTTATATAAATAATGAGGGAGAAAAGCAAATGTACAAAAGGAAAACACAAACTAAAATCAAGAGGCCTATAAGCTAGTGCTGTTTTTTGTGCAACAAAATGCATTAGAGCTCTATGTGCTACTTTGTCTTTCCACCTATCTTCAGCGGATTACACAGATAAGTGGGCTGCTTGGGTGAAAAGCCAAATCAGACAATGTATCTACTCTTTACACCTACACATGCGTCTTCCTCATACAAGATGTTGAAGGAATGAACATACACAAAGATACTGTAGACTAAATCTTTCCATTAGGCTTAGCCTGTTGAGGCAATGTTGGGTTCAATAGAAGCAACATTAGTGACCGTTAACTTGTACGGACTGCCCCAGAAATGTAAGGAAACACGTCAGGTTTTCCAATTGGATTTTAATTCATTTTTCTTTACAAAAGAAGCCAGACTAATATGAAAACATTTACTGCAGGTACTAAGTTTCCAAGGTTGCAGCAGAGCTGAACAGTGTCGTGCTGACTAAATGTCTAAATGTTTTAAGTGCTAAATATATTTAACTTGTAACCAACTTAGTTGCATTATAGATGTATTATTTTACATTTTTTATTACCATAACCATTTTAATCTGCACCAGGCGCGAAAACTCTCCGGGGAATATGATGTGGGTGTCTAAGATGTGATTAGATCCTAAAAACAAATTACTGTAGCTAATTATTAAAATAAATTCTCCCCATGGGATAGCAATGCCTACGAAGGCAAAATGGATTATTAGCTCAGAATAAACATGAGTACTCGCCACGGCGTGAGACATAAAGAAGAGAAATGTGGAGAAAGACATGGCTACAGATAGAGACATCAACAAAGGAAACATACACTGCACATAGCAGAACACAATCACTTTCAAGGAAGGTGCCATGCACACAACAATGACATGGTAACATGCTGGAACCGCTGTGCTTAAGTGTTGTCAGATTACACAGCTTGGTAGCTCTGAGGATCATTTTCAATTTCTTTGGTATACAGAGTACAACTATTTCTTTTTGCTGGGAAAATCTTGGAAGTAGAACCAATTACTAAATGGATACATGTATTATTTTCTCATTAGGGAATACACTGAGTTGTCAGTTTGTTAGGTACATCTACCTTTTACATACATATACATATACATATACATATACATACACACACACACACACACACACACACACACACACACACACACACACACAGTGACTTATTATTTTGTCATTGTGAACACACTTAATCCCACAAAATGCACCTCAACCCGTCACACATACACACGTGGAGCAGTGGGCAGCTATCAACAGCACCCAGAGAGCAGTGAAGTGGAACAGTACCTTACTGAAGGGTACCTGGGCCAACCTGTGACTCTCCGATCACAAGGGCAAGTACGGAACCACAAGGCCACCACTGCCCCTTTATTCATTCATTCATTTAAAATGTTTTTCTAAATTATGCATTTGATAAAAGGTACACAAGGTATATGTATGTTTATGTATATATATACCGTGTACCTAATCATTTTTATTAAATGGGGTAAAGTCATTAAGTAAACATACAAAGGGCAATACACAGTTTAGTGGACCACCATGGACCACTTTGACCAGTTATTATTTAAATGGTGATTCATTCTCAGCAACATGACAGTGGCATGGATGACTTGCACTACTACTTAGACTTTTACTCATTGTGTGCACTAATTGGCCATTTTACTATAAACACTGCAAATTACTATAGCTGATCTTTTTAGATAGATTAAAACTTTATTAATCCCTTGGGAAGGTTCCTTCAGGAAATTAAGTCTACATTACCTTTACATGCAAAGTTTCCATTTTTCTTACTGTAGCCCAGATGTGCACAACTTTAGTCCCAGAGGCTTGATATTCCACTTGATTTTTGCATAGTTACTTGATATTTGATAATTGTATAGTTTAGTTACAATTTTAATTCATTTTTATAATATTTACTGTAATGCTGTATTTTTTCTAATTGTCTAATTTGCGACAAAGGCATTCAAGTAAGAATGCCATTGTAATCTGTACACTGTACCTTTTACATATTATAATAAAACTCCTTAAAGTTCTTGAATCCTTTGAATCCAATGTCCAGCACAGTTTGGTCATTTTCCTGCTCAAATGCACCTCAACACACCTTTCAGTTGCCAGGAATAGTGGACTAAACTGCTGGACACCAGTCCTCCTGGACCCTCTAGTGCTCCCCTGCTCTTGCCCTGGTTGCCTGGATACTTTTGGTTGCTGGAACTTTCCCAGTCCACCAGTTATGTGTTTGCTGCATCTGGAATTCTTTTACTAGAGAAACCATACCACTCCTGGGTCAGTGTAATTGATGTGCTGAGAATGGTCAACCACCTAATTTCTGGTCAGCAGTGGCCCTGGTGGTCCTTTTCCCTGGCTGGACAGAAAACAGGTTAAGCTGATACAATGTGCAGCCACAGATGGACTACAGTCAGTGATTGTAAACCTATATGTTTGGTGTTTCTAATAAAATGGCCTATGAATGTAGATAAAAGATAGGTGCTATAAAGTGGCAACTCAGTGTAATTAATGCATGCATGTAAAATGTAGATGCCCTTAAAAAACAACAAAAACATATCAATTATTCATTGAAACATAAGATGCTTAATCAGTGAAGGGGTCTTACATCCATTTCAGGTCATGCTACTTGCTTTCCTTTTTTTCCTACTGGCTCAAGCAGTAATAAAAGGTCCAATTCCATGGTAGCGAGTGAGTAATAGGTTTTTAAAGGCCTCTTGTAATTGTGATTGGGATGGAGCACCATGGTCTTTCCGTACATCACCCAGTGCTCCCATGCAAGGCAATGAACCCCAAGCTCATGCTACGAAGAGGCCCCGCCGGCCACTCCGCAAACGAACCACAACGCAGCCGCCCTGTTTCGCGATGATGATGTCAGCACTTGAGGAGGGCATATTTACCTGTTGTACCTGGTAAGTCTTTGGCTGTTGCCATGGATGCAGACAGAGAGGGGCAGCAAGGGAAGACGGTGGGTGAGGAGATCATGAAAATCAACAGTGGCCACACATACACATGTACATATGTACATACACACAAACTCAGGACTGTTAACAAGGACGGAAGATATAAGCATGCTTTCAGAGAATCATAGAGCACATGGCAGGCAGGGCAACTTGGAAACGAACAGAGCCCAAGAACCAAGGACAAGAACTCACACAACTGCCTGCTGCTGTGTGCTAGAACCAGTTCTACCAACTGACCAGTTCTAAGTGGTCAGTTTATGGCTATATTTAGCATTTATACACATTTAAATCATTTTATCACTGATATTATATATATGTATCATAAACAATCTGAACCCAGTGAACAACTCGACTTTTACAACCATACTACTGTTTACTGTTCAGATTATAGCTATTTAAAACATGAAAGGAGGCTGTACAACACTGTACACAAACGTCTGCATCAGCTGTGCATATTTTACCATTAAAAGTCCCACAATTTGTTTTCTGTGGAGGCTGTAGCTACTCACTTTCCACCATGACTTATAGACAGTAATGGTACATGGTGCCTTATTACAGAGCAGTAGTCGATAGAATTAAGCTAATAATTGCTGTTTGTTTTTCTCTACACCCTGTGCATCCTTCAGTACTTTTAATTTTAGGACAGATCATAGGTTATGCTGTATGCTCCAAATGTAATTGCAATAATTCTAATTACTGGATTACTACAATTTGAAAATATTATAATTGTCACTCAGTTCTATACATCTGTTTATCAATAAACATTACAATCTCCAGGCATGAAATTCCTGTGTACTTTAGTAATAATAATAATTATAATAATAATAAAAATAATAATAATAATAATCTTTATTTATATAGGACCTTTCATACATAAAATGCAACCCAAAGTGCTTTGCACTAAGAATATAATCAGAAAAAGAGATGTGCAACTAAACAGAATAAACAATAAAAGATTAGTGCATAAGATATTATATTATTAAGATAATATACATAAATATAAAACAAAGCAAATTTACAAATTAGGAAAATTAATCAATAAAACAATTTAAAAAGAGAAAAATAGGGACATAATACATTACAAATAAGTATTAAAAGCCAGGGAAATAAAATAAGCTTTTTAAAACAGGACAGTAATTCCACTTCAGTAATTTTTACTGGTAGACTGTTCCATAGTTTGGCTGCATAATAACTAAAAGCTGCCTTCCCACTATATTTCTTTTGAATTTTTGGTATATGGAAGACCTAAGAGCCCTAGGGGTAGTATAGTACACCAGTAGAACACAAAATATATAAGGAATACAAAAGGTACAATCTTTATTTCACATATTTTTGGGAAATACATACATATAAACTAAATAAATCTGTGTGCTGATATCAAATACACTAGAGTAAATTCAGTGGGTGAGGCTAAACTGTGTAATGGATAAGATAGATATACATTGCAGTATATCACTGATAAAAACAACCAATTCAAAGTCTTTCAAAGAGTTTCCATATAGATTATAAGGACTGGGAGGTGAACAACTCGCTCTGAAACTTCAACAATGTTTACATTCTACATTAAACTCTTTTTTGCTTTGAGGGAAATTCATTTTTTTCATGCTAAGGGTCATGATCTCTTTCCTCGGACAGACTGACAAACCAAATTTTAGCCATTGCTAGCTTTTATCGCAGGACTGTTGCACTGAAAACCTTTTAGTCCAATTTGTACAATCAAAAAAAAAAGGTGTGATGTTAAAAGGCTGAGGTGATGAAAAGTGGCAGCAGACAGAGAAACAGACAGTGTTTGTGTGTGTGTGTGTGTGTGAGCGAGAGAAATGAGAGCGCACATCCCTGCAGTGATTCAAACACAATGCGCCTGATCTGGGCCCGTTTGCGCTGCAGGCTGTGCGTCTCTCCTGAGGCTTCAAATCCACACTTGTCGTTTGATTTGAAACCTCTCAGCCTCAGCTCTACAGCAGCATGCAATCCCTGATGCATGAGTTTACTAAAACAGTAATATTCAATCTCTCTCTCTCTCCCTCGCTCTCTCTCTCCTCCCAGTGAGGGATCTGTGCCCGACTCTTTCATTACTAATATAAACGGATGTAAGCAAGCTTCCTGGGTTTGCACTTCAAACGACAGCCTGTTAAGATCACTCTCGGTGGGGTGTAGTCCTCCGGTGCGCTTCCTTGCCATTCCCTCCACATTGATTGCTAAAACATAATTAGCTCTCTAAATACCTGCTACTTCGTACAAAAATTTAAAATTCTTCATTTCAAATAATTTTTTTTTTATTTGGTGTGAATTTCCTCATTTCTAGATGGAAACAAAACGTATTTTAAAAGTTGCTGATTTTATGACAGTTTGCTGGGCAAATAAACACTCTTTTAAGCTTTCTGTGCAGTCTAATTAGAAGAGGTTTGTAGAGCAAGCGAGCACATGCTGATTGAGCAAAGCAAGTGATAAATATTTTACGGCAGAAAGCAACTGTTGCTCTGCGTTCTTACCCGGGGACAGTAAACACTGATGCTGACTTAAAAGTTGGAGAAAACTCTGAGGTGTGGGGAAGCCACAAGGAGATTAGCCTGTCCAGGCCCACTCCACTGTGTAACACACAATGAGATTTGCTGTGTACAGCAACACATGCAGAAAACAGCACTAAGCCACTGGTGCACACCTGCTTGTACAGCTAACAGAGCAACATGGCCTCCTTTCCTGTTAGATTACAGACAAACCTCATTGTTTGTCTGCTACTTACAACTGCAGATATGGTTTTAACTGAATGCTGTGCTTGTTTCAAAGAGCTGTGAGTGAGAAATAATAAAATAAAATGTAAGACGATATCAAAGACAGAAAGAATAAGGGACCAAGGAGGGTTAAACATGTAAAAAGCTTTAAAAAATTCCACTTATTTTCACCCCAGTATCAAGGAGTAAAGTGGAAAAATGTCAAAAGACAATAAAATGGGTGGAATTTCCTCAAAACAGCATGTCAGTGGGACCCTAAGCAGGGCAAAATCGTTCTGCCAGATCAACAGGACATTGCTGTTTGTTGTGTGTAGGTATTGCACTCTGATAGTACTTAAACAGAGCAGAGAAGACAGACAGACAGCCAGCCAGCCAGCCAGACAGAGAGACAGACAGATAGACAGACAGATAGACAGACAGAGAGATAGGCCTACTCACTTTTTGTGGTTGTAAATAAAACTTTTGACCCCGATTTCCTACTGTAGTGATCCACAGATAGAAGGAAAATGAACGGGGGATTAAGGGCACCGTGTGCGCGCAGGTGTGAGTACTGCAAGCCGTACACAGCTGTTTTCATGAGCCTCGCCCTGCTGATTTGGAGTGATTATTGTAAATGCTTTGTTTATTATGTGTACATACGTAATTAATACTTTATTTGTGATTGTGTTTTTGTTTAGTTTAGGTCTTTTATGTGTTCCATGACTTTTTTCTCCTCTGACCCACTGCAACACCACCCCCTCTGTGTTCCGGGACCTCCTGATTAACAAAGTAGGCTCTGGTCTGAGGTCAGTTTTACATGGAAATTTTTCCATCTTCTTTTTATGTCTTTGATTTTAAAACTTGTGTTACTGTGTCTTTAAGACTGATTAATGTACATCAAACTAAAATGTATTTAAAGAGTATTAGGAAAATTCAGCTTCCCATGTTTAGCTTAAAAATTCAGTTTAGCGTTAAACAATATGCTTAGTGTTTAACAAACTGCTGTACATCACATGTACTTGCATTGTACAGTACAACCTAAGAATCTGGACGGACTGGAGGTATTGAATGTGGAGAAAGAAAGCAGACAGCAATTAACAGGTGATACAGTTTATTGATCACTGCTTCTAATAAGGCATTATGGAAGGTGAAGCAATTTGAAGTACAGACTCAAATATTGATCATTTGTGAGCAGGCAAAGTGGGTTAAAGGCTTTCTCAGGAAAAAAAATCTAACATCATGTTTTCTTTAATATTGTAAAACCCAGTTTTCTCTCATTACCCCAGAAAACTGGCGCACACATTATGGGTACCAAACTGAACCCCTGTTAGAATGGGCTTGGTGAGCAAGAGCTCTGAAAATTACAATTTTGATTTTCTAAAAATGTCATCATTTTAGATAGTAGAAATGGCAATGAGTGAAATTCGGATGCATGTTTTGAAAACCCACAATAAGTATTACTAGCTTGCTAAGTTAACACAGAGTTGTGTCCTGGTGTCGCTGGACCTAGTGGGCACATGTTTCAGCCTGCTGATGTATTGGGTTACTGTCGCTAATCTGCACCAAAACGCCAACACATCTACATTGATCAGCCATAACTTTAACACCGCCTGCCTAATATTGTGTAGGTCCCCCACATGCTGATAAAACAGTTCTGACTGTGGTTCACTGTGTCCATGACTCTCTTCTATCAGAGCCAGCATTAACATTTTGTGCAACAGTAGCTCCTCTTAAGGAAACAGACCAGACAGGTTAGCCCTCACTTCCCACATGTATCAATGAACTTTGGGTGACTAAGACTGGATCACCAATTCATCAGTTGTCCTTCCTTGGATCATTTCTGATAGATATTACTAAACAATCCACAAGACCTGCTGTTTTGAAGATGCTCTGACTGCTTTCAGTGCATAAACTTCTAGAACTGACAGTTCACTTGCTGCCTAATATATCCCAGCCCCCCGACAGGTGCCATTGTAATGAAATACATAGCTAGTCAATGTTATTCACTTTACTTCTCTGTGGTGTTAATGTTATGCTGGTCAATGTAATTTGTATTTTGTTCTTCTGTACAATGCCAATGATAGAAAAACCATTCCTTTTCTTTAACCGCTTCAGAAACGTTGTTGCCATTAAAGGTTTTTTTTCTGGTTTGATTTAAATGCCAACCAACTCCATGTTGGGGTTGGTCAGCAATAATTCACAAATAGATTTTAATTCCAAATGCACACATTCCAAGAAAGATTTTCTGACATTTAAAGTGTATGTGTTTAAACTAAAGTGCTCAGCTTTTATTTGCTACTATGTGGGTCACCCTAGCGTATGGTATGGCCAGGAAGTATGCATAGAGTAAAAACAAGAGATGAATCGATCTGTATTGACCAAAATAGTGCATGATCGAATGTATCGATGTGACATAAAAATCTATATGTGTTGACTCCACAATTAATTTTACTTTGTTTTATTGTGAGTAGTATTTTGTACTGAGAAGCTGCTTTTGCTTATGACTACACTGCTGTTTTTGATCTTTAACGATAAAATGTTGACATTATAATTTGTTTGCATGTGTGAGTTGAGTTGAAAGTTCATTGTGTGAAATTTCATCATATTTCATACTGACTTCTGACCCCAGTATCGAACCGAATCAATCTAATGGATTTGCTGCAAATTTTAAAGTATCAGAAATGATAGGAGAGGATCACTGGCTAACATAATCGGATCAGATCGAATCGTGATGTAACTTGTGATTTACACGCCTAGTAAAAACTAGAAAAGGAATTTTAAATTTAGAAACACACAAAATTATTAGGGTTGGGATTAGGGTTATTTAGAAGTTTAATGTAAAATCACAAATTACTATGAAACTGTTGAACTACACCACTCAGTATTGTGAACTAATGCTGGCTTAACTGTCAGGGCCATATATTACGTTTCATATAATTGAGATAGCTGTGCAATCAATTGTTACACATCAAATTTATTACCACATTACATTCATTCAGATTTAGTATTACAGTAATTTATTGTTATTGCTAATACAGCTGATATATTTGGAGATTTCATTGTAAGTTTGTGGGCCAGTCCACTGGAGGCACAGTATACAGTTACTTTACTGTTTAAGTGAAAGTTTATTCTTTACTGTTAATATAGTAAATTTGATGAATATCAGTACTCAGTCAGTAATCTAATGTAATTTTACAGTACACATTTCAAAAGAAACATATTATCCTTAAATTCCATAAATAATAAGTGTATACATTGGTCTTAACTTATATTTTGGTTTTTGAAAATATGGCTTCCATTTTTTCCAGTTTCTGCTCCATAACTGCCAGTTTGCCAAGCCTGGTCAAAATGTTCACCTACCAGTGGATATGTTAATGAGTGCAAGTTACAATGCTAAATGGAGATGAATAGTGCCTGGGTGACTTCAGCTGACATTTATTGCCTCCTGGCAGTCATGCCATTAGCAAATTAGCTTCATTCAAGGGCCAGGCCGGACGACTCCAATAGAGAGAGAGAACTTGATAAATATCACTGGGGCGCAGCGAGACATTCAGATGGATTAGAAGCAAAGGTAATGAGTAATGCGAATGAGAGTCTCTCTCACTCTCTCGCTCTCTCTCTCTCTCTCTGTTCTCTGAGAGGTGAGAATAGATGTGGTGTTTTGTTGATGTTTGATGGAGCCAAGGGTGAATTGTTTTAACTTTTACACATCACTGCAATGTCAGAACATTCCTGGGCGTGCTGTTCTCAATTAGTGAAAATAACCTTTTTGTACGCCTTTGGCTAGATTTAGCAGCAAAGGTCGTTCTTTCTTGTCTATCCCATTCCTTTTAACTGCCTTATGCCATACATTTTGCTGCTGGCAGGGGCTGTTCGTCATTAAATTGATGTATTTTCTTCGAAAATGAAACGGAAGGTTCTTAAGGCATTCCATCAAAACAGTAAAACATTAGGTGGCTTATAATGTGGCACCGATGTTCAAGGTTGAACAGAAGATATGCAATACGATGAAACATTTTCATCAGCTTAGACTTTACTGGGTGAATATGGCTCTTAAATGTGATGGCCTAAGGTTTTGCTTCTCTGAAACAAAAAGGAGAGACACGCAAGGCTAAAATGCTCAAAAATCAGCACAAATTTAGTGTCTAGCCTAGTTTTGGAATACTGAGGCAGGGGCGGCGTGTGGCAGCATGTGGCTGATCCTCCGGCTATTGCTTTCTATTTTGCAGCTCAAAGAACAACAAGTAAGAGAAAATCGCACCGCACAATTGACTTCACAGAGAATAATCACCTTTGGGAAGAAAAAAGCAATCAAAAAGAGCAGCAAATGTCTTAAGTCCATAGAGCAAAGACAAATCACAAGTCATCGTTTCATCTTTGCATGAGCATGCACAATCCATGCCCTCCAAAAGACTGACCCCAGCCAATTCGGGGGCTAATGAAAATCCACGCTTATAAATCTATTCCCACGCCTCTTATTCCACACCTAGTTTCCAGTTTTATCTTGACAAATGTTATCTGTGTTTGTACTGAAGCCTTAATTTTGTGTTCCCTCTGCACTTTCTGCATCAGAGGATCAACTTATCTCTCCGCCAGCTTTGGTTACAGACCCACCATTAAATACTGCACCCAACAGCATTTTTCCCTGCTTCCTTATAACACAAAAATAAAGGTAAATTGGGCCACTATGAGTTATGGGTGTGGGTAGACGTGGGTGTTAGTATATGTGTGTGTGTACATATTTGTGCATGTGTGCTCAGCGGTTGATCGAAAGACTAAGCTAGGATAGGACCAGCAGTAGCTGAGCTGAAACTAGCTCAAAGCTGGAAAACAAACAAGAAGAAAACACAAGATGATGTCAAAATGAAACGCTGTAACTATGCTGCTAGCCACCAATAGCAGCTTCAAATGTATGATGATAACTCACCGTATACAAAAAGCACATATTCATCTTTGTTAGTCCCGAGGTGGTTGCTGGCCTCGCACCGATATGTGCCGTTGTCTGTTTTGTTGAGGGTCGTGATGATTAATTCTCTGCCCTCCACAATCATTCGCTCAACATCAGGGAGTTCCCCGCCGTCTTTTGTCCATAACACTGGCTCAGGCCTGTGCATAACAAGCATGTACAAATTTAGCTCCAGTCCAGCAAACATTTCATATTTCATAATGGATAATATTTAAATTTGTCCAGTAGCATGAACTGCACAGAGATAATTGATTTCTGTATTCAGTATTTTATATTACACATGCTCTGAACAACAGCTTCTTTACAAGCACAAGTTCCTGCTTAAGCCTTACTAAGCTCTCGTGAGGGATAAATTGTACAGTCTCCTCACGAGTGAACATGCTCAACAGGTTTATTTAGTTTATTGATAAGTTGTATATGGCTCCTTAAAGAACATTTCTAATGATTTTAATGATTCTCTATATTAGCACAAAAAGGGTTACACGGTTGTTCCAAGTCAAATAATCATTTAAAAAAGCTTTTAATGCTATATGGAACCCTTTTTTTTTTTTGCAAAAAGTAGATCAAATATCAGCCAGATTTGACTGACACACACTGAATGCTGTTTTGGAGACATGTTTATAATCTAACTGCATTATCCAGTTTTGCTTCTTTTATAGAAAAAAATGATATATGTTTACAGTCTCATGCTACACAGAAGAATCATCTCAAACTATTTAAATCCCCTCCATCCTCTCCCTAAGACCGAGGTGCAGTAAACCCCTCACCCCAAGAACTGAAAGTGTGTAACCCTGCTACTTACATTTTTCACTTTGCACAATATATTATCATTTACTCTATTGTTCTGGATAAACTATCCCAGTGGGTTTATATGTGTATTTTATTTCATATTTATGTTTTTGGCTATTTTATCCTGCTGTCAATCCTAGAGCTGCTATAAGTGAAAGTGACTTATTTTGTCCTTGTGAACACACTGAATCACGCACAAAGTGCACCACAACGAAATGTTACCTCTGCATTTAACCCATCACACATGTACACATAGAGCAGCAGGCAGCTATGAAAAGCGCCAGGGTACTATGAGGAATCACAGGGGGCAGGGGAATTGAACCCCAAAAAATGAAAATGGAAGCCCAGCAGACAGTCAAAACTAGCGCCGCTCAAGGCCCGTCTGCTAAGGAGACAGGAAGGGAGAGACAGGGAGATCTACAGGACAAACACCAAAGAGCCTTTACCAAATTACCGGAGAGTCTGGTGTAGCCAACGCAAACATGCTAGCCACACTTGTCAACCACAGACAAGGACTCTACACCGCTTGGTTGGACAACCCTACTTATAAAGGCTTTGGCCCAGGTGAAACACATAAGCACGATTGATGTAACTATGTTGAAATGTGGCCAAACACCCCCAACCAGCCCGTTACAAAGCAGTGGCAAAGGCAGAGCTCTCAACCGCCCCTTGCTGGCCCTGCGGGGCGCTAACCCTTACATGGGCTTTGTGTTGTTTTTAAACAGTGACAAAGATCTTTTGTATTCTATTCCATACACTGAGAGTTCTCACTCAGTATCAGGACAGAAGTGAGATTGGCAAAATCTGACATGAAATGCAGGCTCTAAATAATGGATCTGTCTTGTGGCACTTGCGATATCCTTGAGCAAGGTCACATTTCATCGTTGTGGTGCTTGAGTGTGTTCACAATGACAAATAGTCACTTTCACTAATCTTTTCTTAGAACATCAAGCTGAAAAGGTTTAACAGAATCACAATTTCCCCACTTTTGAAAACTACTGGGTTGTGCCAGTTTAATCTACACTGTAGATATATAATAGTTTGAATCTACACTGCACAAATGAATATTAAACACAATAACAAAGTTTAATATTACACATGAATCCAAAGTTCTAAATTGTGTTTGTGTTTTTTATGACTTGGATCCATATACCTACATTAATTATTAAAGTCTAAAAATAGTTATCAATATAAACAATTATGTAGAAAATGTATGAATATAAACTTTACACAGAAGCCAGTTTATTATTTGTTCTATTCTTACACTACTTAATGCAAGATTATGTTACAGCATTACATCATGTGTAGCATGGTGTCAGCAATAAGTCAACACAAACACCCGCACTGGTCATGTGACTTGTAACTCGACAATGCATCGTTCACTAGTTTTAGGTGGGTATGTGGTATCGTTTTTAGGGGTGATTTTACAGTCTGTTTGCATATATACACGCCACTGCACTAATGATCTTCTCATTGGAACTTCATCATAGAAACGTAATTAAAAAACTCTCACTTCTAATTTCCATAACACTCAAAGGTGTTGTGCTATTTTTGCCATGTGCACTGATAAGAAAAGAAAAAAGCCTGAATTAAGAATTAAAGTGGGAAATAGGTATTTTGTTCTTCAAGCTCATGGTTCTGAAACTGGCCCTCAGGATCTCTCAGATGGTCCACATTTTTGCTCTATTCCAATGTGATGGGAGCTGGAACATAGAAAGAATGTTCCTTGTGGACTTGTTTGAACTGCTAGTGATGCTGAACATTACAATATGTGGCAGCTCTTATTCTTTATTCCTCAATCAGTGACAAACTGTGTATTTATTACTATTTATAATTATGATAAAGGCTTGGTTACGTTTCATAAAAACAGTCTCAACAAAAGTTATAGACTACTACTTTATTATCGCTGTGTGGGGGAGTTCTTCTTGAGCTCAGGCTCATGGCTCGAAAAGGTCACAGAATTCAACTCACCTAATAAACTATGTCTCGCTGTAATTACGTGACACACTAAAGCTCTCAGAAATATCGAGGTCTGATTTATTATTGTAACTTCATTTTAAATACGACAAAGCAAAGGTCTTCACTGTTAACTGGATCTTCTGGCTCTTCTACTCATCCTCGTTAAATGTAAAATCTAGGGTCCCTCTGAAATAGTAAAAAGGAAAAAATAGAGACTTACAATGGGTTGCCTTTGGATACACACTCCAGCTTGAAGTACTGTCCTTCCTCTGGCACAATTAAAGAGTGTACAATCTCTACTTTAGGTGGATCTGTGGTGAAAAAGACAGGTCAGTTAGCAAACAAGAATATAAATCCAGGCAATTAGGCAAGCACAGGCCTAAATCTACACCAGGAAAGCATAAAAGTTCCTTAACTCAGCACTACTGGTGTTTTTAAAGAAAAAAAATAGCAGAGGGCAATTTTCCTCAGAACTTAAGATGAGAAACCAAGGATGATTTGAGTGTTTCACACAAAACATCATTTGCCCTGCTAATTTCCATATGGTGCCAATTTACCTAATTACTTTCTTAAGTAAACATGAATAAATCTTCTTTTGCAGCATAATGAATTGTGGCACTGCTGAAACTCTTTCTTCTTCTGCAGATCTGAAAGCATTACTCATCTAGAAGCTGCTCTGAGCTCAGCTGTCCACACAGCGTTACTCACAGTGGACCTCCAGCACCTCTGTGACTTGGTGAGGAGTTGAGTTCAAAGCTATGTGCTCCACGCTGCAGGTGTATGCTGCTCCGTCATCATTTCTGTCCACCCGGAGGTGTATAGTGCTCCTCACTGTGAACGATCGGCCTGTGGCATTCACCTCCTTCACACCTGGCACAACACACACCAATGAGAATGCATTAGAACTCTCCCTTAGGTCATTAGCAGTCTTTCTTTGGAGCTTCAGCTTGGAATCAACATCGATTGTTCTACTCTAGTGACTCCCTATACTACTCCCGTTATACTCCCTGGCCTGCCCATTTTAGACTCTTCTCTGCTTTAACATACCTTCTTTAAATCAGGAAGGGCCTAGTAATGGCCATGTTCATGGTCTATCAACAACTGCTTCCTTTTGTAGTAACTGATGCTCCTGAACATTGTCAAAAATTGCGTTCAGGCTAAGGAAAATCAGATTTTGTCAAAATAAATACATTTACAATATTATTGCTTTAAAATGTGCAGAGGCCCTAAGAAAACATTCATGCTGTATAATCATCCTTTGGAGTGGAAGTCAACATCATGTAATGAATTTAAGCAGGGTGCCACAGTTTCTCTTTAGGTTAAATAGGATTTTTAACAATATTCTGTATAGCTTGTTCAACCTTGCAACACTTGCTATGTTAAATAAATAAAGTAAAATAAAATAAAATAGTGGGTGGAGCATGGGTGGGTCAATTAGCTGATTAGTCAGATCAGGTACTACAGCAGAGAAAACACCAAATTTTGCAGGATAGGGCTAGTTTAGAGCTAAAGTTCTTATTCGTTGCTCGACTCCTACGTTTCAGTTCGCTGGTGCAACATAGCAGCAACTTTTGCAATTCCACCAGCCAACTGGGTGCTCAGCCTAATACGGTTTGAAGCTCCAGAGGAACATTTCTTATTTCCCTAGCTGAGCTGAAATTTATTCTCAAAGTTGGTGGAAATGAAAGGAAAAAAGTTAGTGTAAGTGAAGAAAAAGAAAGCGTTATTCAGAGAGCGTAAAGCACCACTGCCAATCCCTTGTCAAGGGGCACTAGAACAGGACAATGATACAGAAGCAGTGTCCTGCGTTTACTCCAGAGACGCTTCTGTCCACCAACCATGAAAGCCATGGCTCAGCAAAATCATGAACGGCTGAGTGAAAACAGCGCCCTAGAGGATCTCCTCCAAACATTTCACTGCACACAGCACACACACAATACATGCATGGTCTGTTCTGCTAATATGGATGAGGTTCTATCCCTCTCTCTCGCTCGCTCTTTCTCTCTCTCCCTCTGCATCACAAATGCAGTCCCCGCTGTTCTTAAAATTGTCATCAAATTCTCATTGTTGCTATATATAAATATGTAAATATTGATTTTATTGCTGCCTTTTCAACATATTCTCTTGACATATTTCCCATCTAGATAAGTGTCTACAAACAAGAAGCAGCCAAGTTTGTGAAGTTTGAGTGGGCAGTTGACAGCATGGTGGGAACATGTATTGGTTTACTGTCAGCTTGTCAAGAAACTGTCAATATTAATTAACATGATAGTTAAAATGATATTTCTGGAATTAAATATCATTGGAAAAAAAACAAAGTAGAAAAGTAGCAAAACCTAATGAATTGTTAGGTAATTCAACAGAAGTTATAATTAAATTTATTTCATTTAAATTTATCACATTAGAAGAAATTATTTCATGCTTTAATAGTATGTCTTACATATATTTCATTCCGCTGTATATGTGCCACATGTTGAACTGTAGGCCACTACACACAGCTGTACAGTACAGTACAGAAGAAAACTAAGCAATGAGTCCTGATTAATACATGACCATGCAGTAGCCAGAGGAACTGTTTCAGTCATGGACAGCACATCCACCTGAACCTGAATTTATTATTAGGACATTATGTAATTTATTACTATTTACCTTATTATTGAATTATTAATAATTACATATGTATTTATGTACAGTGAAATACATCAATTTAATGAAAAAGGTTATTACATTTACCTTTGAAGGTGAATATGCATCATTGTGAACACACTCGATCACCCACACAAAGTGCACCACAACGAAATGTGGCCTCTGCATTTAACCCATCACATGTGCACATGTGAAGCAGCAGGCAGCCATGAGAAGCTCATGAGGAGCTCTATATTGGGGCAGTACCTTGCTCAAGGTTACCTCAGTGATGCCCGGGGCCAGGACTTGAACCTGTGACCTTCAGGTCTCAAGGGCAATGTCCTAATCATTAGGCCACTACTGCTGGTTCTCCATGATATGAGAAGTCAGTTTCTGGCAATAGTAAAAGCATATGATTTTTAAACACTGAACTTGTTTACAGAGAATGTAAATCAGTTTGTGGGCAGTGATGGCAGTGGTTAGGAACTTACCCTTTTGAACAGAAAGTCACAGGTTCACTGAGGTACTCAAGGTACCGCCC
Source organism: Arnoldichthys spilopterus (assembly GCA_037974385.1). Classification (NCBI taxonomy): domain Eukaryota; kingdom Metazoa; phylum Chordata; class Actinopteri; order Characiformes; family Lepidarchidae; genus Arnoldichthys; species Arnoldichthys spilopterus. The sequence goes on along the minus strand of JBBPDA010000001.1, from coordinate 29,842,694 downwards.
CACCACACTACTCTTAGGGAGCTTCACATGGCTGCCCGCTGCTCCACATGTGCATGTGTGATAGGTTAAATGCAGATGCCACATTTCTTTGTGATGCTTGAGTGTGTTCACAATGACAAATAGTCACTTCACTAAAGGTTTTAGTGAAATGTATAAACATTGTTAAAGTTTCAAAATGTACATTTCACTCCCCAAGTCATATGATCCATCTAAAAACTAAACTGCAAAACAGGTCAAATTGAATATGCTGCTATTGTAATTTGTTTCCTTTTCAGCCTATACATGTTTTAACATGTTATGAGTTATGAGTGTTTCAATGCAGGGCATAAGAAAAGAGGTAATTTACACAAAATGTCACAATATGGAGGGAGCAGGACGCAAGTGCGAGGCAAAACACTGTTTAATTTAAACAGGCAGGCAGACAGAACCAAAAGGGCAATGCAAGAGTGTAGTCAAAACAGGGTAGGGTAAATCAGAAGCAGACAAGGATATCAGAGGCAGTATCAGGAACAGTCAGGAATCAGATCACGGTCAGGAACACAGGAACACAGAAACAGAACACTCAGTCTCTGCCAGGGTTGACGAGTTGACTTAGCATCTCCCTCTGGTTGCCCGGAGCTTATGTGACTCCAGCAATCACCTCCCTGATCCACAGCACCTGTGGGTCATTAGAACTCGGGAGTGAAGCTGGGGCTACCAGCTCCGGCCCCCAGAGGGAGACAACTTCCCTAAAGTCCATGAAGGGACCCTGCCCCTTACACACACCCCTCTCAATGGAATGCCTCCTGGCATTCCACAGGATTTGCCCCTCCCCCTGGGGGACACAGAGGCAGAGCTAGGCGATGTCAGCGATGTCCGGGGGGAGCCAGACAGTGCCCGCGACGTCTAGGGGGAGACAGAAAGTGGCCACAATGTCTGGATGGAACAAGGCTGAGCTGGCAACGTCCGGGGGCAGCAAGACGTAGCCACCAATGCCTAAGCGCAGTCAACAATGTCTTGACCAAGCCCAATGTAGACGTCGACGTCAGGGCGGAGCTAGGCACTGACGGCAATGTCTGGGTGGAGCTAGGCATTGACGACGACATCTGGGCTAAGCCAGGCGCTGATGGCGATGTCGCTGATGGAACTCAGTGGCCTCCCTGATGTGGTGGCGGAGTCCTCTGGCTTCCTCGATGTGGAGGTGGATCTGCTCGGTGACTTCCCTGATGCGGGGGCGGAGCTGCTCAGCGGGGCAGCAATGTCAGCAACTCGGAGATGGAGCCTCTCCGCTCTGCTTGCTGCAACCTCGCTGAAATTTGCATGCAGTTGTTCTTTGTTGCCCTCAGTGCCCTTGCCGATGTCTGGGTGGAGACCTCCTTTGTATCTCACGCCTTCTGCAGCGATGTCTGTGAGGAGGCTGACCCGGAAGCTTGGGAGCCAATGAGCTGCGCTGCTCGATGACTGGCATGCCGGGAGGCGGAGCCGCCAAAACTGCCATGCCCCCGGAAGGGGAGGTCTCACCGGAGGGCTCAGCTGGTGTGCTGGTGTCAGAGTCTGATATTTTTTTTCGGAGGTACTCCTGTACCCAAGACACCAGCCCCTCCAGCCTCTCCTCCTTGGATATCTCCTGGGCCATCTTTAACTCGCCCAGGAGTTTCCACCCTTCCTCTGGCTCACCTCCTCGGCTTTGCTAGCCACAAACTGCTCCCTCGCTGAGCTTGTAATAGCGTCCGCCTGCTGCTGATCGATTGTTCTGTCACAATTTTGGGTTTTATTGGCAGTAAGTGCAGACTGAATTTATTAAAGAAAATGACAAAACACTGGACTTAAACTGAAAAAACAAAACAAGAAGCATACACAGCGTGGACAACAGCTTTCGACGTTACACAAAAGACAATCGACAGTCACCAAACCAAAGAGACTAAATAGACACAGGAAACAAGGGACAGCTGACTAGGAAATTACTAAACATAAGACACAGCTGTGGGGCATGGCTATACAACAAACATGAGGACAAGACACGTGGCTTTAAACAAAACAAAACACAGACACGTGGAAACACAAGGGGCGTGATACATTACACAAAATGTACACAAAAGTCTTAAAGACATAGTGACAAACAGCCTGTTTATTTGTAACTGATGAAAAGAAGCTGGAAAACAGTCAAGCAAAAATATAACTACAACAGTTTTAGTACATAAACCCGCAAAAGATCCCTAGTATACCCTAATGGAAAAAAAGTACAACACAAACATGAGATGTTTGTATATGTCTTTCTCCCTGTCTCTCTCTTTCTCACTCCCTCTCTGCCCTTCTTCCAAATTTTAGATCCCCTTCTTCTGATGTTGCTGTCACTCAGAAGCTCTCTTTACATAGCTTGGGGCACTGTCCTATTTCTCTAAAGTATCTGCTAGGAGCATTGCATTTTCGACTACCTCAAGGGATTGACCATTTTTTCAGAACTTTCTCTGTTTTTCTGTATGAAGAACTGTTGCAATGACGTAGCGCAATCCAGTGAGCTGCACACATTCATAGCACCTACAGTACATACCATGACAGAATTGTTTATTTTGAGAAATTATATATACACACAAACCTCATCTCCAGAAAAGTTAGGATATTCTCCAAACTAAAATATGTGATATGTTTTCACATTAACCTTTATTTTACTGACAAAAGAATAAAGAAACTATTTTCAATCTCACATTTGCATTTTTGTTGGTAAAAAAAGGTTCATATTAATAACATTTTTTTTGATTATTGCATTTTGGAAAATCAGAGATGGGGCTTGTATATTACCATATTTTTATACTGATACTTGTCACGTTTCTTGGGTAATTCAGAAAGTAGACGCAGCTTCTTGAGTGAAATAACGATTTAAACGATTTATTTTAACGTGAAAATAAACAAACACAACTCTCACGGCTCTCTTCCAACAAACTAGGCACAACACTACAGACGGTAAAGACGGTTTGACCAACACCACAGTGGACCAGACAAGGGGTATACATACTCAAACTAAACACAGAACAGCTGACACAGGTAACAAGAAACAGGTGAAAGGCGGGGCTAAAGAACACAAGGGCAACACACGTGGAACAGACAGGCACAAAAACAAAGGGGCGTAGACCTTACAATACTAATATTTTTTATTATTATTTTGCTAAATGTGTCTAATCTGACAACACTGCTTCTAAAGCCAAGATGGCCACAAGATGGAAAAGACCTTGTTCTTCTCTTGCCTAACAGTGGAAACTGGACAGCCGGTCAGGTATTATTGCAGGAAGTTACTGCAAAGCTTTAGTGTTTAAATTTAGTGTTTAACAAATCAAGATAACAGACAAACAGTAAAGGAAAATAGATGAACAGGCAGAAACAAAACCAGGACTTATACTGTTGGGAAAGCAACAAGAAAATACCAGCAGTATCAGCAAGGTTATCAACAAAAACCAGACCAAACACAAGTCCAAACAGTATAAATACACCAAACAAGATGGCCAACACCTGGGAGGGGGAGGAGCACAGAGAGCAGACACAACTGACTTACAGTAATGGCAGGTCTAAGGAGCACATAGACTTTATAAACACAAACATGACCACATGGCTAATACAACATAAGCAAAGACATGTATCAAAACAAGGGAAGCACAATACAGGGAAACAGGGCCTGCATACTGCAGCCTACCTCACATAAACATAAAGTGAGTGATTATTTGTTATTGTGAACACACCACCCCAACAAAATGTGACATCTGCATAGGAGAAGTTAGCAGCGCCCAGGGAGGATTGGTCATGGGTACCTCAATGGTACCTGCACCAGTTCCAAGACTTGAACCAGCGACCTTTAACTCACAGGGGTGACTTCCTAACTGTTATACCACCACCGCTCCACTGCAGCTAATACACATTCGCAGTTATTTTGCCTTAATCTCAAAAAGCTAATCATAACAATGTATTAATTTTGTGCTAATTTTATGACATACTGTTTATGTATTCTGGAACTGTGATACAGAATTAAACAGAAGCTGCAATTTTCCAATACCTCCATAACAGACCTCTTTAACACTTTCTATTTTGGGAGCATTTTCTCCAAAGAAATCTAAAATTGCCTTCGATTGTGGTGTGGGGGGGGGGGGGGGGGGGGGGATCCCCCCCCCCCCCCCCCCCCCCCACTGTTATGAGATAGATCAGATGACAGATGAGAAATGTTCCATGACTTCTTTTTCGAGGAGGATAAAAAGAGCTGCCTTGATGACTTATCCCATATAACTGCTTTAATTAAGTACAGGCATATCTCCCCTGCAGAAATAACTTGTATAATAAGCGAGTTAAAAACAGGCATGGCTGACATTAGAATACGGCAGAAATGCTTATCTAAACAACTCTTTCTCCCCTTGGGACATAGCCTCTAGGAATCCATCCTGGGATATGCATCAACTTTTAAAAACCTGCATGCATCTCCTGCATCAGAAGTTTGATCAAGGTCGCCATCTAAGACATATAACTATGTGTCACAATCTACAGTACTTTACTTCGATTCTCCAAACTGGCATTTCTCAATCCCTCTGTGTCATATATATTCTACTTGGGCTTTGACACTGGTCCCACAAAGCAGATCCACTCCTCTACATGAGACCTGATCAGAGAGAGAGTTTCCTTTGAAAAGGAGTGAGTGACAGAGAGGCAGGATGGAAAGCGGTGCAGCACTGCAGTACTGGCCTTTTACTGCGTGCTACGTGAATGCCATCTCTGAGCCAGGGACGCTATCTCAGTCTCAGGCCATCAATCACTCCTACTCTATCAGGACAAATGGAGAGGTGGCCCGGTGTTCACCTGCACTCTTAAAAATAAAGGTGCCAAACATGGGTTCTTTGGGCAAATGTCCTAAAAGAACCACTTTAGACCCTTAAAGAACCTTTCAGCTGAGGAGGTCTGAAACTATTCAATTTAAAGGTTCTATAGAGAACCAAAAACAGTTCTTTTGGCTTTACCCCAATGACAATCATTTTTAAGACGGTAGGTAACGGAACTCTGATTTACTCACATTAACGGTGGGCAGCTATCAACAGCACCCAGGTAACAGTGGAGTGAGACGTGACCTTGCTCAAGGGTACCTCAGTGGGACTTAAACCTGTGACCTTTTGTTCACAAGGGCAAAGTCTTAACCACTTGGCTACAACTGCCCAACCAGTAGGCCTCCATTGCTGTGTGGATTAGCCTGTTCAGGTGAAAATTAACCCTAATAAGTCTCTTAAACTTTGGTGCAATACACTTATACACTATTCATCTGTTGTAACGTTTCTGTTTGCTTGCTTATTCAAATGTCTGGGCAATATTTAGCCCATTCTAGGGCCATGTTGTGGGTAGATACATTTATTTCTGTGAAAATATATCCTAACTTAAACTTTATTGTTTAAACTTTATTGTTATGCACTGCAACACTGCTATGTTGTAACCACGCTCATCATCTCAACAATTGACCCTGAAGCAATGAAGATGAGAGTGCATGGAACATATATCTGCCATATTTTCAAGGCAAAGCCTTGAAGGCAAAGCCTTGAAAATGTGCTAAATACACACTATGCTCCATGCATCACTGTTTTCGGATTTTCAGGGCCAGTAAAAATGAGCTACCTATACAATGCTAAGAGTTAGACCTGTATTTTTCAGGTGTCACTGAGTGTGTATGCTGATCAGGTCCTAGGACTGCAGGTCCTACAACTCCAGCTTATAAGTACGTAAAAAATGCCACTGTTATAACAAAGCGTTTCCAATCTCTCAAAATAGCAATTGTACAGCAAAGATCACATAAAATCATATAAAACCTAATTTTCCTGTCTGTCTTTGTGTTGCCCTGTGATGGATTGGTCTCCTGTCCTGGGTTAACCCTGCCTTAGGCCTATAGTCAAGTCAAGTTTATTTCTATACTGCTTTTTTCAACTGAAGAGGTCTTAGCCCCCCACTGAGCAAGACAAAGGCGACAGAGGCAAGAAAAAACTCCCTTAATTTTATGAAGAAACCTTGGAAGGAACCAAGGCTCAGAAAGGGAAACCCATCCTCCGCTGGTTGACACCGGACAGCAATAACAAAGAGAGAGAAAAAAAACAAACAAAAAAAAAACAGCTGGGATTTGCTCCAGCTCATCTGCAACCCAACATGAGTAAAATAGTTTGGATAATGAATAAATAAACAAGTCTCATGTAATATATAAACACTGGTAAATGTTCAAAACAGTTCATAAAGCAATTTATCTGTAAAAACAACCCATTTACTGTGTTTGTGATGTCAGGAAAACCAATACATTTGCATATATTCACCTGTGTAGCCTACAGCTGTTTATCCCCACCCATTTACACTGAAGATATAAAGGGTATTTCAGTAAAAGCTACTTTTTTGAATGAGGCACAAGACAGGACAGCCAATCAGAACAGAAGTCATTTACATACAATTACAATTTGCAGAAAAGTTCAGACATAAAATGCAATAAAACCAGAAATCTGCAATCTGCAAATTCTCTTGAACCTTTACTTAAAAACCAAAAGTGCACAAATATAACTTTTAATGTTTTGGCTGACAAAATAAACCTATTTTAAATGTGATGACTGTGTTAAAGTGTTAAAACCTTCTACAATAAGAGGGCAAATTGGCAACAAGTGATTAGATCATGACTTGGTACAAAAGGAGCAAAGATGAGTTGTGGTTCATCATTTTGTGGCAAACTTCATGAGAGAATAATCAGTGAGTTTAAAAAGAAGGTTTCTCAGTGCAAGTTTGCTACAAATTAAGGTCTTTCATCATCTACATTACATAACATTGTGAACCAGTGTTGAATGTATGTGACCCTGGAGCCCTCAGATAGCACTACACGATAAACTGTCATGCTGCTCTGATAAATATAGCCACATAGGCTCAGGAGTGTTTCAGAAAACTTCTGTCACATAACATAACAAAAAAAAAAAAGTTCTGGGCTTGAGCTCATCTCAGTACAACTGAAAGACAGTGGCAAGCTGTGCTGAGGTCAGATAAGTCCACGTTTCAGTTTGTGTTTGGGAAAAACATCAGCGAATTGTGCACAAGCCAACACCTGTCATGGTATGGGGGTGCATCAGTGCCCACGGCATGGGTGACTTGCATATGTGTGAAGGCACCGTTGACTCAGAGGTGTATACTGGGAATTTAGACACATATGCTGCCATCAAGGTGATGGCACTTTTCCCGAGTAGTCAGTGGTTATTTCAGGAAGACCATGCCAGGCTTTATTCTACACATGATACAACAGCATGCAGACTCGGAGTGCATGTGCTTGACTGGCCTGTCAGCAGTCCAGGTCTGTCTCCTATTGAAAATGCTAGTGCTTCAAAGAGAAGAATCAGACAATAGCTACCACAGACTGTTGGGCAGTTAAGATATGAGAAAGGACAAAAATTTAACCTGCAAAATGCAAAAAGGAAAGATAAAGATCCAAAGTGGAAAATATGCCTCTGCCCCTTTTTTTGAATGTGTTCCATACACTGAAATCTACAGTCAGTGAAAGAATTGGAAATATTTTCTTTGCACCTAAATGAAGGTTCAAGAAAATGTATAAATCACATTGTATTTTAGCGAATTGTACAAAATGTCCCAAAATGTCAAAAAATGGGGTTTATATGTCCATGTAAATGACACAGTATGAAAAAATACCTTTGGGATAATAAAAGGGTGGAAAATATCCATGTAAAAATGAAATGTTTGATTGTTTTTCATGTATAAAACATTCAAACATCATATGGGGATTTATCATTTATAAATGTTTAGATCAGGCAGCTGGCATTTGCAAATGGTATAAAAATTAAAAGCTAAAAGAATGGAGTAATGAGGTTTTAATGGAACCTGTATTAGGTCTTCACTCTAAGATGTGCCATAAATATGAACTTAAGACCACTAGAGCATAGCAAGCTAGACTTGACTAGCTCAGTGGTCTGAAAAATTTGGTTATGAATCAAGACGTCATGGGTATAATATTAGCTGATAACATACTGCTGCTGCCATTGTGTCCTTAAGCCAGACACTTAACCCTAAGTTTTTCCAGAGGGACTGTCCATGTAATTGCCATTTGCTGTGGGTCTTTTAAATTAATAAATGTAAACTGTGTGCTGGCCCTCCAGAGCAAGGAGAACACTGCTAAAAAGAGTACAGAACCAACAATACTAGTAATACAGCTAAACTGACCCAACCGTGCAATGCATTCTGATGATAAAATGTAACACACTTTGTTCAGATTAATCTGAAATGTTTAAAGTTTAGTACACCATGCTAATGAGATGACATAACTGTAGCTTATTAGAACTAGGTAGGCTGGAAACAACAACACGTTGAACACCATGCCAATGTTAACTTGATTATGCAACAACAAAAAAACACATGTTTTCCTAGGAGAGAGTTGCTGGCTACAATTTCTCATTAGGATGAATGGGATTTTTGCCAAAGTTCTGTAAAGTTTGTCCCAACTGGCAACAGTTGCTACAAAGACAGCATAAGTGGGGGTACAGATTGGTTAACCATACATACAGGTTTTCCTACCTTGCACCTCCTTGTCATTTCTGAACCACCGGATGTTGGCAGCTGGTTTGCTCCCAGAAGTTATGCATGTGAGTGTGACATCCTCTCCCTCTTCAGCAGGTTTTGAGAAGCCGATAATTTCTGGTTTTTCTGGTACTCCTGCAAAAATGAAATAAATTCACATATTCTCCCATTTCTGGTAATAAAGACTAAAGAATGTATAGTTGATTTATTGCAGATCACCAAACAGAAGGTACTATATTAAGAAACTGGCAATGGATTATACTTTAGCTGGCTATGCTAATAATAGCACAGCATTAAAAACGTAGCCTCCATCAGCCAACATGAAATACTCTCCTTCATTTACATCTGTCCCTGTGCTGCCAAAGTGAAGCTTCCATCAGCCGTCCTTAGCTCTGTCAGTGCTGGGTTGACCTTACTGCAGCAGATTGATGAGGAAGAGAGTGATCTATGAGAACATTTACCTAGCACTGTGAGGAAGGCCTTGGAGGTCTTGACGGGCATGGTGAAGAGAGAACACGTATACTGTCCCTCGTCTGACAGAGTCACTTCACTGATGCTGATGGTCAGTTCCTTCCATGAGGCTCGAACCAGCTCAATCCGGTTGTCCCTCAGTGCTACAAAAGACAAACACACAGCAGTTAATGAATAATACTGATATATGTCAAATAAACAGACTACCCACCTCTTAAAGCTTTATTATCATTTATTATTTATTTCTAGGCTGTGTTAAAACTTGTGAAGTAAGCATTAAATGTGAAGAGCACATTAAATACAAATAAATTGCGCTTAAAATAATATTGGGCATTTCAGTTAATTATAAATGCACATATTTATAATGTATTTTGTACATTAACAAATGTGCATTTTTTTAAAAGTTTGTTTTTAGTTTGTTTTCTGAAATTTTGGTTAGTTACTTGGAAGAATATGAAATATGCTTGACGTATACATGACTTTCTGACCTTCTTCTACTTTTTAATTTTTATTGTAAATGTGCAAGCAAACTGTTTCATAAAAAGAGTTACTACAGTAAATTGGACAAGATGGCAAATCTCCAAATCAGCATAACAAGACATTATAGTGTTAATAGTTATACATTTTTAAATTGTTTTTTTTTACGTGATTAAAAAAAATAGTAAATTTGTTTTTGTCGTTTCCAGTCTGGCCTGCTAAAACAACATTATACTGCTTATTACTATAGCATCTAAAATTTTACGTTATGTCCTAACTCTGGACAAACAGACGTTGTAGCAGACCAACATGAACAACTTCTGAAATTTTTACTAATATTGTGCAATGTGAATTCACATTAGGTTGAATAAGTCTTCTGCCAACATTCTGTTAAAATTATGTAACCTCACAACACTTTTTAATTGGAGCATGGATAAATCAGTTCGGAACCAAGAGTAGCCACTGAAAACAGGCCATGAAGTTAATTCACTTCTGTTTATGGGCTTGAAATGGTGAATCAACCACCCTGCCCCTGGAGACTGTAAGAAATGCCTCTTACAGAGAGAAGCTTTTATGATGGTTTATGATGTTTACAATGATTCTTTTGGGGAATCCTTGTAATTATGTTGGATTTGGATGCTTGATTTATCTTGTTCCATGTTTTGGCCGATTGGTGTATAACCAATGAAACATCTACAAAAACTGGCAATAGGTTTTTAAACCACTGAGATACAGAAGATGTGATTCTGGTGTGGTGCAGAAATCATTCTGTAAGTTATATACATACTTATAACTAATTAATGAATGAGCACACAATATGTTTTCTTTTGATAGACAAACAAATTATTGCAAATGACAGATCTCTCAGAACTATTTAAGGTACCAAAGTTGTGATAATGACATGGATTTAATACACTAGACATATATTATATATAGTATATAGTGTAGTAAATTTGCCTGAGTTTAATTCATAATTAAACACATTTTAATTATATTTAATGGACTGTATATTAAGATATTGAACACATACTGGCAAGATACTATTTAAAGCTGATAAAGAGGTGCAATGTAGGACTGTTTAGTACAGAAAATAATGCAATAATGCAACAATATATATATATATATATATATATATATATATATATATAGTGTTAATATGTTTTGTGCTATAAATTTGCCTCCTTGCAATATATATATATATTTACAAAATTTAGAAAAATGGTAATACATTTCATATGTATTAAATGAATTAATTATTGTAATTATTCTATTTTTAAGTACACTAACTCTGGCTAGCATCTTTAAATTATATTCAGCTGTGTTTGAAGATGACTTATAGACATAAGGAAAACTGGTAGTATGTGCACCATGTACTTGTACTACCATGTACTATACTGGAAACATATTTAAGTATACTATTTATTTATAAAAGGGTATATAATAGCAAACTTCTCAAAGGTTTCTGTGTGGCTGAGAAGAACTAGCAAACCAAAGACCAGCTGAAACGTGTCACCTCACTCAGATTCAAAAGCATTATCATCTGTTCACTTGGCAAGAAGACAAAAGACGACAAGCTCTTCATTCAACAGCCCACAATTTCCTGAAACTTAATTTTAAGCATTCAACAGGGGCTCATTGAGACATCATCCCGTGAAACGTATTGAATTTCCCATTGCAGCTTTGTTTAAGTGAAACCATGCTGACATCCAGGCTTTGATATCCACAGATGCCTTAGAACTTAGTATATCTGTGCAGAGATGTTCAGTTTCACCTGTGCAAAGCAGCAGTGTATCGACTGAACAAGAGAAACCGTAATCTGTCAAATGTCTTAAATGAGCACTAATGTTAAGAAACTGTGTCAAAACAACAGAGCTTCATGCAAGAAGGTAGCTTTCTGAAGGACGGATCAAACCTGCTTAGATGCTGCCTAAGAATAGGAGGGGTTTATGTTAGACAGCACACACCGGGGGGGCATTGGCAGGCAAAAAGCTGCCTAGGCAGATAAAGGCAAGAAGCAAGGTGATCGGGTCTGAGCTAGCACTGCACACAAGCCTGAAGATAGAGCAGCAGTGAAACCCACAGAGACACACACCATCAAAGCCTTGGACCAGATGACACACTTCCACTGCCCCACATCCTTCTATCTCCCTCAGACACAGAGAGACGTGGAGGCGGATGAGAGCACGTTGTCCCTTGTTGTTTCCAGAAATTTCAGTCATACACACACGCGCGCATAAAGAACATCACAAAGTTGGTGATAAGCCTAGTCAAGCTAGCAGTGGCCCAAGTCGCTGTTTGTGCTGCTGGCGAGAGATGGCAGCTACATGTGGAGGAGAGTGGAAAACTTGGCACATCTCATTCAGACAATGATAGCATGCTGAGCATGGTGCCTCTGCATGAGACAAAGGAACCAAGGTACATGATAAAGAATGGCAAAACATGGTCAGCAGCAATGGTCAAATGAAAGGTTTCAGGTCCACTGAAGTGGTAAATATCACTTATTGTCAGAATTTCAACTAGACCATAAATATTTAAATACCATTTAAAGTGGGATATCTTATTTTGACACAATGGGGTTAAGCTCACAACGTTAGCGTTAATCCATTGACGGGTTTGAATAACCCTAAAGACAACTGTTATCAATTCAACACAGGCCAACAGGAGCTTTTAAAAAAAAAAAACTCTGTACCCCCACCCCCTAGTAAAAGGATCAAAATCCAGCCAGATGCCCAGACTTAGCCGCGATCTGTCATAATCTCAGTGAAATGCCAGTGCCCGACAAAGCTATTTTTTCAGGAGCTTAAAAAAGTCAACATGATGAAATGGTTGGTATCTGACGTCCCTCTGATTTCCTCTGTGCGTTTTATACCACTTAGAGAAGAGCATAAATCCACAGTTTGACCTTGAGTGCTCTACCCTCCACTCTCTGTCTACTGATGAAGGCCTCAGCCATCTCATATCAGAGCCAAAGACATCCCAGCACTCCCTTAGGGCCTGGGCAACCAGACAACTACCTGATGCTGAAGATCAAAGATACAAACATACATACAAAGTACATCCTATCAAAATTGTTGTTTTTTTAACATTTGAAAAAGCAAACGGTTCACCCTCAGTGAAAGGTACAAGGAAAAGTAGTTTTTAAAAATCATTTATTCACCAAATATTTTCTGCTCTCTTTAGTATAAATAATTTCTTTTAGGCATTTTGCGTAATTGTCCATCAGTCTCTGACATTGTCTTGCTGAAAAATTTGACCACACTTCTATGCAAAATTCCTGCAGTTGCAAGATAATTGAGGTTTCGAATCCCTTAATGACATTTCAGTAGGGTTAGGCAATTGCATAAGCCTCCATTGCTTCTTTTTCTGAACCATTCTTTGGTGGATTTGTTAGTGTCCTTAGGATCATTATCCTTTTGAAAGGTCCTCCTTTGGTTCAGCTTGAACTTTTGGACAGGTGGCATCATATCATCCTTACACACTCTTTTATATGATGCAGAATTCATAGTTGAATCAGTTCAGAGTTGGTATGAGCTTCTGCTAAAAAGCAGTCTTTGGTCTATGCCACACGTATACTGTTACTACGGCCAAACACATATGTCTTTGTCTGTTTTGAGCTTATTACTCCAAAGGTCTGGTCTTTGTAATTATGTATGTTCTTTGACAAATTTCTTGCTCTAAAGTTCTTTTTGGATAGAAAAGACTTTTTTAAGAGTTACCTCCCATGCAGGTCCAAATCACCCATAATCTTTCTGATTGTATATTTATAGACTTCAAATTAACAGCTGCATGTGTTACCTGTAAAATTTTGGGAATCATGAAGACTTCTTTTCATGTCGCATGGTCTTCTCTTGGGCTGAATTTTCTGAAATCTGCTCCACTTCCTGATGTTCCTTACAGTGGAATGCTTTATTTGAGATAATTTAGAGATCCTTTTAAAACTCTTGCCAGACTCAGGCATCAACAACCCTTTTTCCAAAAGATTTTGGCATGATGACACCACATACTTCCAAAGCAAATGGAACACCAGACCATAGATATCAAGTTTAAATTATTTAGGTTAAATGTAAAGGAGGTTCTAATCAATGGCTGACCTGAAACACCTGATTGTAATTTTATGAAAGGAATACTATAAGGGTGTACTTACCTTTTCATGTAACTGATGTGACTGTTTATTTCAATTATGATAATAACCACAACATTTCTGTTATAGTGTTTGTATATTCAAAAATGTTGAAAACATCAATAATCTGTATTGCAGTACCTATGTTTTTAGATCACTGTACACTTTATATGTTCTTAGATTGAGCAAATGCAAGTGCAAATACTGATAGCAGCAAAAAATGTCATTCTGAGCTCTCTTTCCTATTAGGTAAGTCAAAACTCCCATTTTAGAAAAAGAGGCCAGCAATGTTCTAGTGTCTGTTCTGCAGCTGCTGTATGGGTCTTGGCACTGATGCGTTTACAGCAGCCAAGTGCTTCACTCTGAGCAATTAGACTGCTTTAACTGCTGCCTGTGGATGGTCAGTATCTGTGCAGGAAGTGATGATTATAGGAATCTACCCCTATTGTTCTTGCCATGGACATGAAGCCACTAACCAGAGACACTTAAGGCCATTCTCCAGCATAAGGCCACTAGCCAAAGTCTAAAAAGATGCCAAAACCCAAGTGTACAGCAAACCTTGGGCAGCTTTTCCAAATTGTAAATTTTTGACAGGGTAACAGTAACAGTAACCATCATCTGACGTACAAATCAAATTCTAGAGCATCAGTCTCTCAAAATTCTACATCGGGAATACTCAGGGGTAGCAGTTGAAAAATGAGGAAAATAAATGATCATCCCTTCACAGCTGATTCTCAGAGGCTTTCCTTCTCACTGAGCATTAAAGTTTGTTCATCAAGCTTGTTTGCTATACGAAACCTCAAGATAAGACATATTTAGGTCATGCACTGAATACAGTAGCTTCACACAAAGTGCATTCTTGCAGCAAGCTATGAGACTCTGGTGGATATCTTCAAATATCTATTTAGTACACTCTTACATATGAGCTTCATAGAGCTCTACATGCAGCCATTAGAACATAAATCATGAATCTATTCATCTTGTTCTTACTGGCTCAAGGAACAGTCCAAGGATGTGATAGTAGAAGGCTGTAGCGGCAGAAGAATGGAGTTTGATGGTGAAACAGTGGAGTAAATGAGAAAGACATAAAAGTAGCAGAATGATTCAGGCTCCTGATGTACTTAAGGTACTTATTATTTGCAGTTCAATCCCAGCAATGTGGGTAATACCAGCTGATGTAACAGAATACGAAGTTAATGTTCTCCTCCTGATGAGCATTTCATGACTTCACCTTGTTTTAAACAAGTGCAAATCTGACTCTTGTTTTGATACAGCAGAAACATTCTGCAGTAGCTAAAGTGATTTTAATTTATCTTTTTGGTTTGAATTTTATTAATAGACAGTAGACAGTGTATAACTAGATACATATATAAAAATACAAACATATATGGCACTATTCCTTTAGTGGAAAAAAGACACTGGTTAATCTAGTAGGCAAAGACAGTGAAATACTATTTGTAATTTATTGCTTTGTGACTTTGCTTTCTCATACTTTCTCATCCAGCAGCAATTTCTAAATATTACAACTGAACACATGAATCATTTTAAAGGATGTTCTGTGGGCTGATTATACTGCAAATCTCTTAAAAACTAACAACATAAAAATTTCAGTTTATTTTTATTGAAAAACATCACCTGTACAGTTTTAAAAAATCTTTTCGCCAGCTGAGCTGCAATAAGAAAACAGTAAAACACAGAAGTTACACAAAAACCATGTCCATCAATATAGTTATTTCTGAAAAAACTATAATAATGTGTTCATAATTCCTAGAGTCAATACACATTTATTTCTGAAAATGTATTTTTTGTTCTTTACACCTACAGAATTTGTGTTATTGATATTGTAATCAGCAACCAGTTGCCAATACTTTATTGCCTAAAAGTGTAGAACCACATCTTATAGTAGTCATACAGGGACATGCTAACAAATATATTCAGAATGTTTTTTTGTTCTGACCATGCACCTTTGAATTTAAGCCTTTGTTAAAAATTTCTCATTAAACTCTTATTACTCATTATTGCCTAAAAGCTTAAAGGACCTAAATCCAGACTGATAACATCACTGACTTTAAATTTCTAATCATGGTAATGATTATAAGCCTGCGAGTACCTAATACTGCTTATGTTCTGTGATTCTGTCCTTTCGCATATGCACAACCAACGTAAATGTCAAATTTAACGCTTTTTTAAATCCATCACCTCATTAATCACTTACAGATCTACAGAACCTCATTGAACTTAATGGAATTTTCTATACTGTAGAGTTAATACTGTTTACCAGGAGACTTTTTTTAAAATGTCATACAGCACTTAACATTTTATTTGCCTGTTGTCAATGCTGTAATGAGTCCATTAGGAATCCTTTTAGCTCTGTGAAAAGTAGACAGCTTTAAAATGTATTTCCTGTATAATGTGAAAGGAGACTGTGGGCTGTATGGAGATTTAAGTTTCTAAATACCAAACACATGTGGAAAAGAGACCTTAAACCATGATAGTTTCAGGTGTCTCAGTTGAACGTCATTACTCTTCATATCACACAGACACACCGATCAGGCATAACGTTAACACCACCTGCCTAAAATTGAGTAGGTCCCTCACGCTGCTAAAACAGCTCTGACTATGGTGCATTGTGTGTTCTCACCCCTTTCAATCATAGTCAGCATTAACTTTTTAAGCCACAGGAGCTCTCCTATGGGATCGGACCAGACAGGCTAGCCTTCACTCCTCACATGCATCAGTGAGCCATGGGTGCCTATGACCCTGTCGCCAACTTACCAATTGTCCTTCCTTGGATCACGTTTGGTATGTAATAGCTACTGCAATCACTCCACAAGACCTGACATTTTGGAGATGGTCTGACTCATCTGACCCATCACAATAAGGACCTTGTCAAAGTGGCTCAGATCCTTATGCTCGCCTGTTTTTTTACTGCTTCCAGCAGAAATGACTGTTCACTTGCTGCCTAATATATCCCACTCACTGCCAGCTGCCACTGTAATGAAATAACTGAATAGTCAAGTCATTGCTATATATATATAGCATCGACCAAAGGCTCAGTCTTTGCCAGCGAAGATGGGTCGTGGCTCATCACTTTGTGCCAAACTTTGTGAGAGAATTGTCAATCAGTACAAAAAAAAACTTCTTAGTGCAGGATCGCAAAGCTTCAGGAAATCAGGGTATTCTCAGTCTGGTAGGACAAGGCCTTCAAACCCCCAGAAGGCATGAGAAACTCATACTACTGTCATAAATATAGCCCCACGGATCGAAAAATGCAACCTAAACCTGCATCAATATATACATGAAGTGAGGTGAAAATGTGTCATTATAAACACACTCAAGCACCACAAAGAAATGTGACCTCTGCATTTAACCCATCACACGTCCACACATGGAGCAGCGGGCAGCTATCAACAGCACCCGGGGAGCAGTGTAGCGGGATGGTACCTTGCTCAAGAGTACCTCATTAGGGCCCAAGCCGGGACTTTCAGTTTAGACTCTTACTAGGGCAAGATCCTGACCACTAGGCCACCACTGCCCATGAATACATAAATTCTTCTCTCGGCTTAAGCTCATCGCAAATGGACAGATGAACGCAAATGTCGTCAGGGAACAACATATATTGAGTCATGGTATGGCGTGTCCACAGCATGGATGACTTGCATATGTATGAGGTACCATTAACACTAAGGTATATACTGGGATTTTAGAGAAACATATGCTCTCAGCAAGGTGACATATTTTCCTGGGAACATGATTAAATGGTGTAATTGAAAGGAAAGATAATATAGTGCAGTACCAAACATGCCTCTGTTCCAACCTTTTTTTGAGTGCACTGAATGCGTGCATTGTTTGAGTGCATAATTACAAAATACATTTGTCAGTGAAAACACTGGAAATATTTCTTTGTAATTTATCAGGTAAATATACCTAATGAGAGTTCATAAACCACATACTCTTGTTTTTATTGCACCTTACAAATATTCCAGCTTTCTTAGGAATGGGATTTGTACTGTTTCGCAGGTCTCATTTTATAATGACTTCTGCTTTATAGTATTAGCACTGTATAAATCTTGTGCCTTATTACACTGTACATGTAGTCTACACAGATAAACATGGAAATCTGTTCTAATAACCTTGACGTTATACAGTGTGGTATGAGTCATTAGGAGAAAGGAGGAGGTAGGGATTACTTCAGGGACTTGTTCCACTACAAGTAAATGCACATGAGGAAGACAAATTCTGACTGTAACGGAAGATGATACAGGGGAAACAGTCAATCCAGGTATATTACTGTTAAAGCAGGATGTAACTGCACTCTTGTCAGTGCCCTAAACAGACTATTGTGTGTTTATTGTTATGGTGCATGGTAATGGAATTTTCGCTCGTAAAATCTAATGCACCCTCTGTTCCATTCTGAATCTCCTTGGCTAATGAACAATTTAACGAGTCCATTAATGCAGTAATTTAGAAGATAACAACATTTTGATTGCCCTGGGCCAATTAAGCACCCACTCTGCATTTGACCTTTCGCAGTTTGAGCTGAATGCCCCTAATGAATGTCAGGAACATTTGAGATACATTTGAGATACATTTTAAAAAGAATGAGTCTTGACCCACCCTCGCTCGCAGTGGCCTTGGCCACCATCCTCACTTAAAGCTGCATGCGAAAAAGCTGGACAGACCTTTTGCGTTACGAGGTCTTAAGGAAGGAGACGAACATTCATCTGCATTTGCAGCTCCATCCTTCCATTATCTGGCTCGTATTTCATCCTAAAATTGCTCATCAATTATTCAGCACCTATTACACATAGCAATAAATAGTGCTTACATCTCTCATTAAGAAGTGCAAAATGGAATCTGAGAATATTTTGCAGGTGTTGTTTTGCCATAAACAGGACAAGAACAGACGAATGGGCAAATCACGTTGTGTTGTGCAATGCTCTAATTTGTTCTTTTCTGCCATGATGAATCATAAGCTGGTTGCACATTAATAGTCCAACACTAAGGGAGACATATGGTGCGCATTGATTTTTTCCATGGTGGTAACTCATCATCATGGTGCTTCTTTCACTGTTCGCCCCCTAATGGCTTTAGGGTAAGATGGATGTGAGCGCTTTTGTGGTACATTCACCATAGTGGTCGACCGCGCCATGTCACGGCCAGTGTGCAGACACTGCAGTATGGATAAGCCAGTAATACATAATGCATAAGAATAGAGTAGGCCTGAAAGTCTACTTTATCTGTGTCTCCATCCGGTGAGCAGTACGAGCAAAGTGGCTTGTAGCTAGGCAGATCAGTCTTAGCACAGGTTTTAACAAGGAAGAACACCTCCACAGGAAGGTACACACACAGACACACACACACACACACACACACACCTCCTGCCTCTCCGTGCTGAAACTGGCACTTTGCTGAGTGGGCTGTTGTCAGATTTAGACCCTGCGTAGGTGTTGCCTCACCCACACAAGTAAGAGTGAGGCCGGAAGGACGACGTAGAGGGAAAGACAGTGATCTAGTCATTTCTCTCTTTCTTTCTCTCTTTCTCTCTCTCTCTCTCCATTTTACTGTCTGTGAATGTACAGTAACAGTTGCAGGTTATGCATGTAGTGATTTGCTTTTTCACTCTGCAGGGCTTAAATGTCTGTTGGGCCTATAGGCTTCCAACTAGCATGTTAACCTAAACTTCTGAAACCTCATTGCCATGCAAGAAATCTTGGCAAATGCCATACATTTGTATTTTGCCAACAGACAAGTTTTAATGTGTAATATATGGTTAAAAGACAGTAAAATGGTAAATATGACACCACAGTCTTTCTTCATACACCCACCAGATGGAAAAAGAAAGCTCTCCTGTATCTATAAAGAGCATGGGTCACCAGATGCAGATCAGGTTCCACATTCTTTAATGTTTAGCATTTTTAAGTTTTTTTAATGGTGAAAAAGGTGAAAGGTCACAATTGAGAAAACTGGTGTTTCCCAGCTTGCCACATGATTTAAATGCAGCATAAGAAAATCGGTCAGATTGTTTCATGAAATAATGACCAGTGAAATAGAAAAAAAAGAACTAGATAAAATGACTTAATACTAGCAGAATGCTGCAGTCGGATAATCTTGGGCAGTGGTGGCCTAGTGGTTGTGAACCTGAAGGTCGCAGGTTCGAGTCCTGGCCCGGGCACCACTGAGATTCCCTTGAGCAAGGTACCGTTCCGCTACACTGCTCCCCGGGTGCTGTTGATAGTGTGCACGTGTGATGGGTTAAATGCAGAAGGTCACATTTCGTTGTGCTGCTGCAGCATGTTCAAAGTGACAAATCACTTTCACTTAAAATATGAGAGATCTTTAAATGTGACATAGGTACATTAACTCAATTTAAACTAATTACCAATTAAATCAATTACAAATTTTCTTATGTACCATGATGTATTTCCAGATGGAACACAGTAGCAGGGAGGGTCTCTGAGTTAGCTGACTGTTTTGCCCATTGATAGATGAATGAATGAATGGATTAAAAGTGACTATTTTTCACTGTGAGCAAAGGGCACCACAACAAAATGTGACCTCTGCATTTAACCCATCACATGTGCACATATGGAGTATCAGGCAGCTATCAACAGCACCCGGGGAGCGGTGTAGTGGGACAGTACCTTGCTCAAGGATACCTCTGTTGTACCCAAGCCGGGACTCGGACCCGTGACCTTCTGTTCACAAGGGCAAGGTCCTAACCACTAGGCCAGCACAGGTGGAGGGCGTGCAAGAGGTGAAACATGCTGTAATCTGTCGAAGTTATTTTCCTCACCAGCTAGTGGTGTAATAAAAGAAGACACCTCAGACAAGCATTGTGGAAGAATGCCTTTTAAATAGTAGTGTGTTTAACATGGCCAAGAGCAAGAACTAACAAGGCAAAAGGGTTGATTTTGATTTCAAGATTATTCCAAATGCCAAGATATGACTTTTTGCCATGTGAGAGTGAACCTAATCAGCTCAGCTTTTTTCTCTGATTCCACTACAGTGTGCCTGGAGTGACCGTAAGAGCGCATGTGCCTCAGGCAAGCGCGTCTGGAAAAGAGAACTAAAACTCTTAGCCTGATAGTAAATGTCAATTATTTTATACTTAAAAGTAAAAATGAAGAGAACCAGGAAGGAGCAGAGCCAGCATCCACTATTTTACAAAATGTTGATTGAAATTCTGGGTAAAAACTGGTGACATGGAGTGGCCTGCATATCCTGGCTTGTGTTACTGCATGCCTTTTTAAAATTGATGGGCTGTTTGCTGTGAAGCCTTACAGCACAGTAACAATAATTCCTTTTAGGCTGTTTGAAATTCAGCTTGAGCAGACAGAAGCCTCTCCCCTCACCACAGTCTTTACTCTCTCATACATTTTTTTTTCCATTTTCTCTTTTGAATAGTCCAGAATAAAAACGCAATTGGACACACCTGGCCAAATATGTTTAAAAAACAACAACTGCGACAGTATATCCCCCCCACACACCCATTTTAAACCCACATTCATTTACCCAACCCTTACATCTAGTGAGGATAATAATGGCATGTCTATTTCACATAATGGTAAGAGATTGCTGAGTCATTTTACATTCTTCTGTCTCTTTAAGACTGTCATGATAATGAGTTTTGAAACAATGGTCTCTTGTTAAGCCTCTAAATTTACTGTGAGACAAAATTTCCCACTCTCCTTCCCTGTTAGTTCATTTCCATTTAAACACAAACTAAATAATGCATTTATTAATTATATGAGCAATATTTATTTTGATTCTTTCCATAAACAGTGTGAGACATTTTCCTCATGTTACTCAGGCAGCCACTTCAACTCAGCTGTGTAAATCCTCCATGCATTCAGCCTGATAAAACAACAGCTTCTGTTGCCAGTTCTCTTGCTTGAGGGTTCATGCTCAACTTAAGGCCTGGTAGAACAGTGTAGTTCCACAAGACAAACTGCTCTAAAGAGGCTCAAATGCTTCCTTCAGGTGTTGTATGTATGTATGGATGAATGGACAAATGGATGAATGGATGGATAGATGGATAGATGGATGGACAGATGGATGGATAGATGAATGGATGGACAGACAGATGGATGAATGGATGGATGGATATATGGATAAATGGATGGACACATGGATGGATGTATGGATGGACACATTAATGAATGAATGGATGGATGATGGATGGATGGATGGATGGATAGATAAATGGAGGAATTAAAGGAAGTAAGGATAATAAAATAAATGACATTAAAGACTAGCAGTGCTAGTCCTACGAGAGTACTGCTGACCAAGTGAAACCACTCCACGTGTCCATTTTCGAAGCAGTGTCCTTAACCTCTACATATTCCTCATACATGGGATTGTGCTTTTGGAGCTTTTATTATATTCAGTGTGCTGCATTCCATTCCATCTGAATGTACTGAACATACATTTGCAAAATTACTGGGCAATGAACAAACAAACACAACATGACCTGCGATAAATGAATTGTAAAAATGTCAGTGATTAGCCTCAAATTACAGGTGATAAAGCATGCAGTAAATATTTTGGATAAAATTGCCAATGATTGGACATACAGTATAGACTTGCACCTCAGAATAAGAGATTCTACACAAATTAATCAGTCAAGATCATTCAGTAAGTATACATACAATATATTTGGCAGGACAACAGAAAAAAAGCTTTAAGGCAGTTTTGTAGCTGGTACAGTTACTGCTCTTTGGCTTTGTAGAGCAGCACTGCTGTCTTCAGTTATATTCAAATCTTGACAGGTTGCTTACATACATGGTCGCTCAACCCTGCTAGTGGACATCTATCTTCCTACAAAGCTGAGCTTCAAATCTAACTGAACAATCTTTAATATTTTCTAGCTTCTGACCTCTTTGAGTAGATGCATTACGTGTGCAAGATTGAGGTTGAAAGTAAACTCTGTGGGGTGAATTGCTCTTTGAAAGAACAGTTTAGCACCCCTACAGTAGCCATTCAGAGTAGAATGAGGCTGCAGACTTAAGCAGATGTTAATTTAGGCAGCAAAACAGCAAATATAACCTAAGCCGATTATTGACTCTTGAGCCTTGCACAGTGTGTGAGTCCTATTATGGTGCCTATGGATGTTGATATGTGATGATGTCATGCTTCAGGAGCACTGGGCAGAAATGTAATTATGACGAAGGGGGATTAAATCGCTTGCTGCAGACTAATGTACGTTCCATTCGAGATGAACTAATATGGTGCATATGAAAAATAAGCAAATGGTTGAAATGAATAAAAAACCATGGATGGTAATGCATCTACTAATTATTGAAATTAATTTTAGGAACAAATAGCTGCCATCTTAATGGGGCTTTCACTAATTTTAATTATATTCTTATTATACAGGTTGACAGGTTGGCAGCAAAGGGCGAGGACTTTTTTTTTTTAAATGTCCTCTGGAATTCTTATTATGCGTTCTTAGTGGGACGTCTAATGAACCAGGATCCAGTAAGAGCATATTTACTTGCCCCAAATGTGTGTGCAGTAGCATTTTGAGAAATAAAACAATAACAAAATAAACAAATAAATGACAAATAAAGTTTTTTTGGAGTAATTTGTTTAAATTATCAATAATAAAAATGTTATTTTTTATTTTTACCAACTGAACGGAGCCCAGAAGACTTCATGTGGGAGCAGGAGGTTCAGATCACTAGAGATCATGCAATCTTGAAACCACTCAGTGGTGATACTTCAGGTGCAATCTACAGGCCTAATTGTTACCATTTTGTCCTTCTTACTGTCTCTCTCTTTCTCTCTTTCTCTATACCTCGTTCTAAGAGTGGACTCTGTTATCGGGCAGTGTTCCCTTAGGAGCAGCTCACCACTTCAGCCCGCTGCTGACAAAGACTCTTAGGGCCCTCAGAGAATGCAGTTTTAAATTATGCTGTTTACTTTTTTTTAAACCACATTTTTGGCCTAGAGAAGCACAAAAACAACACTGATTGTTTTCCTTCCCTTTAAATCTCAATGTACAGTTCTAAGCCTTGACAGTAACCAGGTTAACTCAACCGATATTTCATTTGTTATGTAAGGATATCTACATCTAGATTTACATTTACATTTGTCCTAATTATCACTTATTGGCCTAATTGTGAACTGATTGCAGTTATAAATCACAGTTTTAGCTTGTCATATTTTTACATTGCAGCAGTGTGAATTAGTAAATTCTCATCTGCTGGGTCGAGGCAAATACATGTATTTTCTGGCATAATTATTAAAACATGTCGTGAATCCTACAATAGCTGTAAATTAAGACCACATTCGATAGATGTTTGTTAATAGCACCGTTAGAGGGCAGCGGTGAGTAATGTTTGTTTATTTGCTGTTTGGTAATAGTGAAGTGAAATTGACTTTTTATCATTGTGAACTCTCTCACACAAAGTGCACCACAACGAAATGTGACCTCTGCATTTTACCCATCCCATGTGCACACGTGGAGATGTGGGCATCTATCAACAGCACCCAGGGAGCAGTGTAGCGGGACAGTACCTTGTTCAAGGGAACCTCAGTGACTCAATGGCTTTTGTTCACAAGGGCAAGGTCCTAACCACACTAGGCTACCACAAAATTGCACCTCAGTCAGGGGTGTTAGCCACTACACCAACCACTAATGGTAAACACAGCTAAATGAATTTAACTCCAGTACATGACAGAATGTCTCTCAAAGACAGCCACAGCAGATTGTGTGTTTTGGGCTGCCTAGGGGCTGTGAGTGTGCCAGCACAACAAATGGCATCTCTTTGTCCCCATGTGTCTAACACCACATCAATACATGCTGCAAACAGCTACTCTTCTGTGCTGTCTATTTAATTACCCTCTTATTCCACCACCAAAAAGCACAGTTGTCTCAATCAGTCTTTGGCAGGATCAATGTGCCGCAGTGTCTCAGTTGTATAGATCACAGTCTGATCTGTTTTACGTCATCTTAACAACAGCAAATCTGTCCTTATATCTATAAAGAAGACAGAAGTAAGAGTTAGGTGCCAAACAAGCCTTTCGAAAGTACCTAGAAGTTTTGCCAGGCCACCCGTCCCCTCCAGTGCGTCAGTGCGAGTTTTAAATTCTCTTGGACTCCGCTTTGCTGTCCCCCACGGCTAACATGCTGGCTGTGCCAACATCTCACATCTGGATGCTTAAAAATACAAAGAAAAAGTCTTGCAAGCTCAAGTTCCTCTGGTGTGAGAAAGTGTGCCAAGAACAAGTAAAGATGAAGTTCAGCTATGAGCCACTTACACTCTTAACACCTTGCTGGAGGGCAAATGCAAGAGGCAAACTTAAAATTAGATTTAGCACTTAGCCTACACACAAGCTGTAGACAAGACAAGCTGAAATTTCATTCTTTCCCTGTTCAAGTAATGATGACTAATGACCTAAAGAGACCATCTGATAACATCTTCAGGAACAGTCTGAAGGTGCAACATCTCTTTAAGGAACATTTGGTCACCTTGACCCAGTGTTGCATATTAACCTCACAGATTTGGAGGAATTAAAATTCAGACTTATTATTTAGATCAATTTTAGAGAAAGTCATGAACTAAAAGCTATATTTACAGCCACAAAACCCATCCATAGTGCTAACCACAATCACCTACAGATTTTTCACACCTATCCGCCTAACTGTTAACTATGAATTCTTATGAATAAATGGTGAGATGAATTCACAGTCTGCACAGAGTTATGCTCTGAAAAGTTTTAGCTTTAGATTAAAAAAATGTCAGAAAACTCTGACAGACTGCAAAAGCTGTTTCCTTTGCAAAAATCCAAGTAGGGAAGCCCTGGTATTTGAAAGCTGCAGACGTTGCCAATATACACCCTTGTCACTTACCTACCAAAGGGGATGCAGTGAGAATCATATATTTCCCTTGGCGGAACAAAGATCTGAGCACACGAGAGAGGCGATACATGCATTCAGATGGGAGAAATCATTTTCACACACACACACACACACAAACACATGCATACAGAGCTTTAAATGTCAGTGTTTGTGCTGCACCCTGCACTAATGAAGCTGCTCTTTTTCAGCAGAGAAACAGCCCAGATTTTGACAGAGTGGTCCAGCCAAGGCCCATTCCACTTTGCTTTCTCTGAAACACTGAAAAGCTACCTACATACCTGTGGGAACAGAGCATGCATTTAAAAAAAAAGATGCCTGAAATACTCTCCCTTTCTTGTTAAAGGACTTTCACACATTCACAGCTAACATTTCTGCTCTCAAAAAAGCATAGCTTATATTATTATGGTTATTATAATATTATTAAGTTACACTGCGCAGGTTTTGTACATTTATCAAGGGAAACAATAACAATCCTGTTCTGTCAAGAAAGGCAGATACAGATAGTACAGACAGTGACAAAATACATGTAGATATGGGCTCATGTGTCCCAGATAATGCAGTGGGTTTGTAGAATGAATGGCTTTCTCTTCCAGCTTCAATGCACAAATTTTGTTTAGTTGAGTGAGTTTAACATATTAGGAAAAAAAATATATATAAAATGTGCCAGAATTTTTGCACAGGGCACATTTTTACCAATATGTTCAATTAAACAGACAAACAGTAATTTTGCATTAAAATATACAGACAGTGTGTTTTTGTAGAGGACGTGCACTTATTTTGATTTAGAAGATCAACAAAACCTTTGCACACAACTTTAACACATGCTATCTAACACCTATGTGTGTATGCATGTGTCACAAAGAGTTACAGAACACAAGAAAGGAGGTGTTAGAACATCACAACTGTGATTTGATTGCAGGCACAAGCAAAACCAGAATATTGTATGAAATATGCTTTAATATTGGCAGTTACTTTAATGAAGATCATGGCTGCAAGGTAATGTTCTCCTTGTTCAGTGTTTTTTAGATTCCCAGACACAACTACTGACCAAAAAGATGGCTTAGTGTAGGTGACAGATTTGGCATTTGATTTATGCCTCCTACCACACAGAAATGATAACATGGGCTAAACCTTAAATATTAGAAATGTTATCGAATGTGTTATTTTCTGTTTTGTTACTTAGGTGCTAAAGGTGAAATTTTACAACACTGTAACATTTTTGCTACTCAGTAACTGATGCACAGCAAATACAGCCATTATCTTTGTGGTCACAATTAATATATAAATATTTATGACAGTTTTCAACCAATCATACCACTGTTGTGTAAACACTCACATACCTCCATATGAATACACTCATTTCCAACAGGGCTGCTTTCCTGACTGTCTTACCTACCAGCCCATAAGGCTTTCAGAACAACCCAGCCACACTGACCTTTCTTGTCCCCGAAGAAGAGCGTCTGTTGTGCAGGGTTTGACCACTGGAGGGAGGTGTTATCATTGTAATCCACACGGCAGGTCATGTTGGCTGTGCTCCCCTCCACTACTGTCACATTCTGGGTGACAGGGAACTGCCCCTGGCTGCCTGCAGAGGAACAAGAAAAGGGGCAGGGGTGATAAATTAACCACACTGCTAACTGGCATACATTACATCAAATACCTCACATTTTAAATACCAGGATCCTTCTTGAATCTTCTGTTAAGTGTATCTCAGCCAATTAGAACAACCAGCACATCGTTATCATCCATGGTCCCTGTGGTGATGAAGGTGACGTGGCTAGCAAGTCATGCTCCAGGCTAACATGCTGAAAGAAGCCAAGCACAGCTTGAGAGCAGACAGGCAGCTCTGGTGCCGAGCCTGGGAGGGAACGATGATCAGTCAAAAACTACTATCTACCATCATTAACCAGTGTTCAGCGAACTGCTCAAGACTGACTCATTTTAGCCCATAGCAGTAAAACTGGAAGATTTCTGCAGATGCATCAAAGCAGTTCTTAACTGGGATGAATATAAAAAGCATGAGCAAAAAGTTCATAAGCATGAAGATGCTCACTCATCCAAAATGTTATTTTCTCTGCATCATGTTAACCTAGCCCTCAAAGTGAGGCACACAGTAGATGCTTTTAGGGGTGGGGTAATTAGGCAAGACAATAACATCACATTACTTTTCTTTTCCCAGTATGCATCACTACATCTCAAACCAGTCATTGCCACAATGACAAATGTATATCAACAGCTTTGTTTTGTCTTTAGTGTTTCACACACTAAGCTGCAAACAGAGTAAAGCTAACCCCAAAGCTACAGCATGGTTCATTAGGTCTGACTGTGCCTTAAATTTGTTTTAAAATTACACTAAATTCTCTTTCTCTAAGAGGTAAAGACCACATTTGAATCTTTTCTGAAAGGCTAGCCATCACTTCCCCATTCATCAGTGAGCCGTGGGTGCCCATGTTCCTGTCTCCGACTGACCAGTTCTCCTTCCTTAGATCACTTTTGGTAGGCACTAACTACTGCATACCTGGAACACTCCACAAGACCTGCTGTTTCAGAGATGGTCTGACTCATATAAGCTTTTGTCAGAGGGGCCCAGATCCTTATGCTCACCCATTTTTCCTGTTTCCACCACATCAACTTCAAGAACTGTGCTTAAAATATATCTCACCACCTTTAGAGATGCCATTGTATTAAAATAACTAGATAGTCAATGTAAGTCACTTTACCTGTCAGTGATGCTAATGTTATGGCTGATTGGTGTGCATATGATTATTATATTGGAATAGGTCATAATTATGTTCCCCTACTAAAAGCACTAACCACAAGTTTATACTCTATACATAAAAAACAGTATTTCTCACTCACTGGCCTTGTTCAGTTAGTGTCACCATATCAGTGATTCTATGCTTTCAGAGGTTTATGGGGTTTAATTTCAGGTCAAAACCTTAACTATGTTGATGTTGGAATCTAAGCAGATATGATATTTAATAAATATAATGGGCTTTCTTTTAAGTAAAACATATGGGCGGGGGGGGGGGGTAAAGCCTTGTTCTTTGTTCAGTAAAACCTACGTGAGATATTTCTAAATGGTATATTAACTATGCAATATGTTTTATTAATAATGCTGACCTGTATTAGCATATAAATTGTTATAAGAAAAAACACTAACCGCTGTATTAGTTAAAATAATGCACCATAAACATTACAAATGACTAAGTGCACCAAAATGTTTTCCTTCAAAAGTATTACTCATTTATTATACCGTAGTTTTATGATTTGCCATATCTTGATTTATTAAAAGGTATAAGGAAACACATTTTATGCTTACATTTGCAACTATACAGATTTAATATATATTTATATTACAAATAAAGTGACTCAACAAATAATCTGGGTGTACATCCAACAGGATATAGATGAATTTGTTTGGCATCATAGTTATGCCTCATCTGCTTTGATCTTGTTAATTCTAATTAATTCTACCATTGATCAATTCTGAACACTGATGACTAGATACATATACAGGGTGAACAAAAAGGCAGGAATTGCTCACATTTCCAAAAGAAACTTACACTGCCTTTCTGAATTTCCTTAGATGCTGTGTTCATATAAAAAGCTTTTATAAAGTGTTTATACTGTAATTAAATTGTTGATTGGTAAGTTATTCATTTTATTGAAAAGTGGGGTTGTGTGGCAGATGCATCATTTCAATTGCTTTGAAAAAAACACACAAAAGCTTCCAATCACCTAAAAAAAACACCAAATGGTGTAACTTTACAAAGTACATCTTCTGTACCTCCTCGTAATGTCATAAACGAACTCTTGTTGTACGGGTGCTGCAAAGTTAAAATAATGCCACTGAACAGCAACCGAAAAATTCGGATCTCTTGAGACATTTTGAGATGGAAGCTGGGAGGATGTTCAAATGAATTTTTCCCAATTGGGGCTTGTAAACTTCCCAGTGCCCATTTGGTCATGAATGCAGCCGTTAATATTAGATGGATGTCATCATTAATTTGACTGAAGAGTAACGTATCTGCTAGGTAAAAGCATTATTTGCTTATGGAAATTATGAGATCAGCCTAGTCTTAAGTCTTTAGGTGACTCCTTACTTTTTACTCATCCAGCACAAAAGCACAGCCCCAATCACAGCAACAAAAAATATTACACAGTCTGTAGTATGGAAAAGACTGATAATCAGTGAATATATGATCATATTAGACTGTAAAGTATACATCTGCCTCAGTGTTGTCTCAGAATGTCATCTCCTAAGGGATCTGCATCAGCCAATCAATTTCATGCTGTGGCAGTGTTCAGCAAAAATGTCTTTGCTCACACTTGCTGGAAACATTACTGTGCCAGTATTTTCTTTCCCTTGTCTATAAGCAAACTGTAATATGACCAAATACATAAAGATGAGCTGTATAATATGGTGTATGCCTCATTTGCAAAGCTAAACTTATAGGGTATACTTATTTGAAACTTTACAAACCAAGCACATGAGTTATTTTTCTGTCTAGTTACACGCTTCAGACTCTATCAAGAATAAAAATACTTTATATTTGTATGTTACAGACTGTTTATAGTGGTCCTGTTCGCTAATTAGGTGCACCTTGCTGCCAGAACAACCAGGTTCCATAAAAGTTGAGTTTGCAAAGTGCACACATTTTTAAATAGTCTACCAAATTAACATAGGGTACACTGCAGTGTGTTCTCGAGGGAGTATGTCATTTAGATGCTTGTGTTTTGGACTTTGTTAGTGTTAATTTTCTAAAGCACCCAAATACTCCCAGTGGCCTTTAAAAAGAGCCTAGCCTACAACCTACAACAGGACCAACAACATGTTAATTTAGTATGTGCTGTTTACTGTACATTTAGCTTAATGCAGCACTCAGCTACATTCTACACAGTACTATAACATATTAACACATTTGTTACAAATTTCTTTGGTCATCATCCATGAGACATTTTCTAAGTTTATTGATATACATGAAAGATCCATCCATCCATTCACTTTCTAAACCGCTTCTTCCATTTCCAGGTTCCAGCGGGGAAGCTGGAGCCAATCCCAGCTGACTACGGGACATGAGGCCAATAGATCTTTTACTATTATATTATTATACTATTGCTATCTATGAGAGATTATCTAGTTTACCAGCCTTCATGATCTCTGAAGTTTCAGAAATGTATTTAAACACTCAGTATGCTTTAGAAAAACAAAAAAATGTTTCCACACAAAACAGCCACTGCTCCACATGTTCAGATTTACATTAAGAGAAACCTTCAGCTGAACACACTGGGGTTTTTTCCTGACTCTGTCTCTTCATCCACTCTTCTCTTCCTCTGACTCCGGATCAGCAGTAATTGGTAGCACGGCCTAATTAGAGCTAGTCATGTTCGTCTGGGAGCTGCTACTGCTGCAGCTGGGTGGCAAATTGACACATAATCCCAACCACGGCAAGCTTCGATCCATGCTAGTGACTGTCTCTATTCTCTTTTGGGAGGGAGGGGATAGGAAAGTAGCTAAAGTTTGTGTGTGTCGGTGTGTGATGGTGTGTGTGTGTGAGTGAAAGAAAAGGGTGCATAGGGGACGTCCAAGCCAGTCTAATCACCCAGCCTCAGTGGATTCTGCTCTTCTTACTCCACATTTGTTCTCCTTGTGTTGCTGAGAAGTCCCCTAATTGCACTCTGGCTGCATCTCCTCTCTCTTTCTTTCTCTTTTTTGTTCTTCTTAAGCCACCGCATGACTTCAGAGTGAAGCTCTGTTACCACTGAGCTAATGAATATGCAGTTCCAGTCATATTATTATGGCCTACAAAAACAGCACAAGCACAGCGTCAAAACCTTATTACTTGGTCAGCGCATTGTTTGGTATATATGCATAAACTGGCATGGTGATTACCCATCATTCCTGGAGGTCACGTATGAGTGACTATGAGATTACCACAGAGTTAATCCTGTATTTTGACACTTTCCAGGAGGCAATGGGCCCTCATTTGGGCTTCCCACAAGCATGTGCAATTGTTTGGCTCTCATGAAGGTGACATTGGACCTGCCTCTACACATGAACCACATGCTACAAATGAGCTGTAGCAACTGTGGAGGATACGTTTCTTCCTCATTAGTCTGAGGCCGCATGAGCTTTAGAGGTCCAAAGGTGCAGAAGCCACAGGCTCTGAGGCTTGAACTTTAAACAGTCAGTCTGAGACAGCAGCACTGAGGGGCAGAATGAGATTAAGGCTAAATTAAATTGAGTCTCACTTTCAAAGTGGCCACTCGCTGTTCCTTCTCAGTGGAAAAAGAAAAAAGATGCTTGATTATTGAACTCTCAGGTAGACAACATCAGCCAACAGCCAGTGACTAACCTCTTGCCTTAATAGTCTGAAATGGCCTGAGTCTAATTGTTGGTGCCCTGATTTGATTACCTGCTACGGGATTTGGTTCTACCCATCACTGAGGAGAAATTTTCTCCACATCCTCATACATCTTATCTCATTGTTGGTTTTACTTACTTGCCATGTCCTTAACTCAAATTTGGGAGTCTGCATTAATGGGAAATTCACTGATTTTTCAATGTCCTAAAGCAATTTATATGGCCCAAAATAAAGCAGTCTGAAGTGACTTTTTCTAAATAGTGGTACAGTACTGTGCAAAGGTCTTTGGTCCCTGAGAAAATGATCAGTATAGCTGTATATCTGGGCAGTGAGTGCTTTTGTATTCTCAGAAACACTAATATTACAATAAACACAATTAACAGTAAACTAGTAAACAGTGATGTGTGTGTGTTTATCAGTGTGTTGGCTTGACCATTCCCAGAGCTCTTTTAATGGGCACCCGGTATTACTGGTTTGGGCTCAATCAGTCCTTCATTAGATGAAATCAGGTGCTGATAGAGCTTTACATACATCCAAGCAATGACTGGCGGCATGGAGGAGAAATCTGGAGCCAAGCCTGTTCTTTTAACCAGTTCATCAGCTACTAAATCTTCATGTTTTTTTCTCATTTTCTGGTTTTTTTGCATTTATTCTAATATTTACCTGTATTTTGTTGGAGAAAGACTGCTCAGATAAATGGTTTTACACTGTTAACTTTGCACAAGACTTTTGCACAGTACTGTACATCTGAAAATAAGAAATGGTCTTTGAATTTTTTATTTTACCTCTTTCATTTCTTATAAATCTCATACCTATACCATTAAACAACACATCGACCATCAGACAATATTCACATAAAAGCTTAACTCTCTACACTGTCATAAAAGGTTGTCAATGGGTATATTTTGTTGAAACAATGTATAATTACCCTTAAGGATAAAAGAATGATCTTTTGGTCCAATTGTACATCTTAAATATGTTTTCCTGCATTTTATATTGGTTGCTCTATTTATATTGGTTGCTCTATTTATATTGGTTGCTCTATTTTTTTGTAATTTGTAATTTTTCTTACCTATAGTGTTTTTGCTTATGCTCTGTTTCTATCTTTGTTGCACTGAACATGTACATGGCCCAGGAATTTCCTCTGGGATTAATAAAGTTCTTCTTATTTTATCATCTTATTTGTACATTTTCATAACCTAAACTATAGAGAGGCTTTTTCATATTTGTTGTAAATTAAATGTACAAGAATAAAGAAAACTTCTGCATAAAGTAAAATTCTGCATAATGACAAAAACCATTCAGCAATGCAAAAAGCTAAGAACGACATCCAGCACATAAAGACATTTAGTAAAAATGATTCAACTCTTAAGGAGATCCACAATGTAATGAAATCTCTTCCTTCCAAGTAGGATTGAAAGTGTTGGAATCTAGACTTTTAAATTAGTAACAGTGTAGACTGCCCCTGCGCTGATACTTGCTGAGATTAATGCATGGAATTTCACTGCAACAGTTAAGAATGACAGATATTGATATTATAGTAGAAGGAAGAGTATTAGAGTGCAGGAAGCTTATCCTGGCCGCTGAAGTCTTAATCATTGAGTCTGCGCAGGGTAAAACTGGGCAGCGTTCCTGCATGGACACAATGATGTGTCACATAAAAGAACTTGGAAGAGAAGAATAGATTATTGTCTTACCAAGAATATTTGTAGGCGTACATTTGCAAGATATGGCATTCAGCTGGACCTAAATGTAGGTCATCATACAATATCATTGCTGGTTGCTTTATTTAAGGCTGCAATGTGCAGGAACAGTGGAAATATAACAATTTTATAACACACAGACATGCAGGTACACACACACACACACAGACACACACACACA
>JBBPDA010000001.1:29748574-29805821 GCA_037974385.1 Arnoldichthys spilopterus | reverse complement strand
CTGCAACCTTCAGGTCCCAAAGGCAGCGTCCTAACCACTAGGCCACAGGTCACACGTTCGAGTCCTGGCCCGGACACCACTGAGATCCCCTTGAGCAAGGTACCATCCCACTACACTGCTCCCTCAATGTTGTTGATAGCTGCTCTCTGCTCTATGTGGGCACTTGTGATAAGTTAAATGCAGAAGTCACATTTTGTTGTGGTGCTTGAGTGTGTTCACAATGACAAATAGTCACTTTCACATTAGATTTACCTAGAGAGAGCTGGGGAGTGCTTGCTCATTGTCAGTATATAAGAGAACTGTGCAAAACTTTCATGATGAATGAACCAATAGAAAGTTTCCAAAATGCATTTTTCCCTTCTCCTGTAAAGCTACCTTCTGAGAGACGCTTGTCGTATTTTAAACACTGGTGATATATAACATTGCTGCCTAACAAAATCTTGCATCTGCAAAAAAAGTAACCTTACAAGATAAGGCAAACTAAACTCTCTTAACTTTTAATCTAAGTCAATGAAATGTAATTTCATTTTAAGTCATTTTGCATCATTTCTATTAGTCCGTTCATCATGTAAGATAAAAAACAATGCAAACAGCATTGCAGATACAAGGTATATATATGTATATATATGTATGAAGTGTTTTATTCCAAACTGCAACTAAAGCACTTTCCAGAACATCCATTTTTTTTATCAGGCTGCAGAAAAAATTACAATTCTGACTTCACTGTCCCAACACTTATGGAGTGCCCTGTATCACAGCATAGTATCATAAAGTCAACACGTCTTCTGCTGAGAAGTAGCAGAAATCAGGAGGAGAAAGAATGAGGCATGCGGCCCAAAAGCTTTTTTCTGTTTCAGCTGACTGAGCCACATAATGGAAATCTAGGCCTTGATGAATGGCCAGAAGGCAGTGGAGCAAACCATGGTAGAATAAACTGTAGGCTGCAGGCACGACCAAAAAGCTAACAAATAAACTGCAAAGCACTCACAGGGAAAAGGTCTCATCTCAATTCATTACCCACTGATATCAACCTCCCATTTTCAATCTGGACTGATGCACAGTCTTTATCCACCGCATTAAAGTTTACAGCATGACTCTAAGGAATGATTTTGCATGTGTGTATGTTTCTCTCTCTCTGTGTTAGTATGTGTCAGGCAGGATGTCTTCTGGTCTCATAGTAGAGACAGTGCTGCACCTGACCAAACCTATAGTGATTCCCAAATAGGTCCCTTGGTGGGCAGTGGTGGCCTAGTGGTTAGGAAGCTGCCTTTGGGACCTAAAGGTCGCAGGTTCCAGTCCCAGCCCGGGCACTACTGAGGTACCCTTGAGCAAGGTACTGTCCCACTACACTGCTCCCTGGGCGCTGTTGGTAGCTGCCCACTGCGCCACGTGTGCACGTGTAATGTATTAAATGCAGAGGTCACATTTCGTTGTGGTGCTTGAGTGTGTTCACAATGACAAAGAGTCTTGTTCAAATGGCTGCAGAAGATTCAGAGAGAAAATGTATCTTCCAACAGCAAAGCAATCTCACCTCCATTCTTGATCAGCAGGAAGCAGTCCTGTGCAAGGCTTTAAATAGATCCATCAACTTATATCCAATATGACTTCCTCATAGATCTACCGATAGCCCTTGAGAATGTAAGTCAACATGAACAAGTGTTTTTTTTTCTGCTTGCCACTTATGAATGAAGCCTGAGGAATGAAAGGCATGCTTATCTGATCAGTTCCCTTTTCATGCTAGCTGCAAGGGTCCAAGAAATAAGATCTAATGTGAGAGGTAATGTTATTTGTAATTCTATGTGATTGGTATGTCTGTCAGACTTCTTTATTGGGCAAAGTAAAATTAAAGTTCAGTATCTGTGAAGTGCCCTCACGCTGCGGTAATGAGAGGAAAGATAAATTATCTTTCAGGCAAGGTTTCATTTTGGTATTAATGTGCACAGGCACATGCACACACACTTGCATGACACATTTGTTTTAATACTGTGTCAGGACTTGGGGGCATAAGTCCCAAATTTGTAACTACATATAATAATAATAATAATAATAATAATAATAATAATAATAATAATAATAATAATATGTCCCATACATATAGATATATATTAACGATTATAAACAATAAAAACTAACATCTGCATTTTGTAACTTTTCTTTAACCTTTATTTAACCATATTAAAATAATTTAGTTAAAAATGTAATGAATTTTATGGTATTATGTTGATCATCTTGATGTTTCTTTTTTATTTAAAAAATGAATTTAATGCCTACAACACACACAAGAGTGAAGAGATTATAAAATATTGAAGTCTCACCATTTTGAAATATGTATTGGAAACAGGTGAGGGGGTCCTGAGAGATTTTTCAGTAAAAAAAAAAACTTGTGTAAACTGTTTAAAATTGCTAAGAAATTAGATCTATAATATCTTTTAAAAGATTCAGAGAAAGTGAAGAAATCTCAGTTCATGTAGGGCAGGGACAGAAACCACAGCTGAATATGTGAGACCTTCAGTTCCTCAGGTGGCTTTGCATGAGTAAAAGTCATGATACTGTGGTAATGACTCTTGGGCTCGGGAATACTGAGAAAAACCATCTAGAAAGGCAACCTGAAACTTTCTAATGCAGGAAGAAAGCCATACATGTTCTCTGGGCCTGAGAGACAGATCCAAATACAGTACACGTGTGCTATGGTCAGGTGAATCCACGTTTCAGCTTGCTTTTGGGAGGTGCAAAAGCCAACTTCTCCCATCGTGTGGTAAATTTATAAATGGGCTCTTTTGTTTTATATTAAAAAATAATACTATTTGTAAAGGACAATTGTCAAGCAGGACAATTTTGTTGGGCCATTGTAGGTCAGCCCTTTTTTGGATTTCCTACAAATTTAGGATATTTTATATATAACACAAAAAACCTCAACAAAAAAACACATACACGTAAATATAGCAGTACACACATGTGCACTGAATGGACCAAAATCAGGCTAATGACTTTAAAATATGTGCAGTTCCAGTGATGGCTGTCAAACATGATAAATGATCCTGATGCCCATCTTCAGCCGTCCCAAATAGCAGTAGCATAAACATTTTAAGCAAAGAACAATTCTTACTCACAAACGCTTAGAGCTTGGTTTATGTTTTTTGACCCAGTTCAGGAGTAATGGCAGTGTCACACTGGTATTTCAGAACAGTGGTATACAGAATAAATGCACTGATGCCTATTAGAAAACATACTGGTGGCGAATACAATTCCACTAACAGCAGAAAAAAAACGAAAGCACAGAAAAGAACATAGCCGACCGACCGCAGCGCAAAGTTGACAAGCTAATTATTAATCACTGCAAATGCAGCAACATGACACTTTTTAATTAATTGGCTGGCTATGTGTGGCCTATTTGCCAACATGTTTGGGGAGCAAGTCTTCCAGTGTGGGAAAGGATGTGTTATATTTAATTAGGACTGGAGGCTTCTCTTAGCGCAGGCCCAGAGTGGGACGACAGGGGCTAGCGCCCTCCCCAGAGACAGTGAGATGGCGTAATTTTTCAGGTCACATACGCAGACAATTGCAAATGTCTAGCTAAATTGGTAAGCTCATCTAGAACAACTGTTGGGCTATCTCGCCCCGCGACGGCGCTACAGTAGTACATTTTTCATTTTTCAAGAGCAAGGTGTCTGCGTTAGAATTTAATTAAAATATTGTCTTCCTTCATTCTCAGCTTCAGCAGTGACTTGGAAAGAGATCGAAACACTGTGAAAACATTCAAGCTTTCTCACTTCATACCAGTAATGCTTGATGTGAGTGACTGCCAGCGAAAGAAAAAGGAATCTGTATTTACTTTATTCAATGTCAATTTTTCACCTGATATTGTTGTAGTATGTGTTTGGAGTTTGACCTTTGCTTCTTAGCTCCAACAGTAAAAACCTACATTAAAGGTGGTGGGTAAAATATGCCTTATGAGATCTTTTGCTGGCATATACAGGAGCAGTGGTGGGTAACTATAAAGTCTGTAATTTATGTAAGGTGGACTACAACATACCAGTAAAAAATTATATTCAGAATATTTGAAGAAAACAAGCTACATGGACATTGTTTTCCTATACTTGGGTAAAAGCACAGAGGTTTTTTAGGCTATCATTATTTACATTTCATACACTTGGCTGATGCTTTTATCCAAAGCAACTTCCAAGACGTGGAGCAGTGTAATGGGACGGCACACTGCTCAATGGTACCTCAGTTGTGCCCGAGCCGGGACTTGAACCTGCGACATTTTTATATGGGCCTATTGCAAGAATAAACATAGTGGAAGTCTATAAAGTGGACTAATCACCATAAAGAGAGTATGAAACAATGAAAGACCATATTATTAAGTTAATGAAAAGCACAAATCCTCATGAAGAGTATGAAACTATGAAAGGCCATGTAGAAGAAAGAAATAGAGTTTATGAAGTGAACTAATTACCATAAAGACAGTGTGAAACTGCTAAAAAAGAGAAAAAATATATAGACTATATAAAAGAACATAAAGACAGTTTAAGACTATGAAGAAGTCAAAGAACAGCTGATCATAACCAAAAAAAACAACCCAGGAAAATCAGTATTACATGGAATATGAGCATTCCTAAATGCCTTAATATACTCCCAATGTATACACAACCAACAGCATTCTCCACTACTATCTTATCTTTTTTCTGTGCTCAAGTTGTGGTTAAGGTCTTTTGCTAGTATATAAAGAAGCAAGCCCGTTTTTTTCCTTGTGCTAGTTCACAGCTGTGTCTCAAACAACAAACTCATTCTCTACATAGTACACTACTGAATGGAAGTAAACATGCTATTTAATGTGGTAGCATGCAATTTGGAACACAGTCAACCTAAAAAAGTCAGCTAGCTAGCTCACAAGCCCCACTCTATGACTATGTTATGAGCCCAATTGCTGCTAGAGAATATGTGATTTATCACAGAGATACCATAAATGCAGCACAATACGAATATAAGTTGCATAAACTCTATTTAGAGACATGCCAAACCTACTTCAGAAATGTAGGATATGTATAAACTGTGTTTATGTGTTTAAAGGCTGCACTATAGCTCTGATTGGAAGAGATTTTCTTTAATAGAACTTACGGTTAAAATGTCTGGTATATTTTTGTTTTTGGCTGTAACTTTGTGAATTATACTATTATCAGGTGATTTATGCTTTAAGTCAATTCAAACTCAAAGCCTAAAGTTTTTCCATAATACCAGTTACTAAAACAATAACAATATGCAAGTTCACCAAAATAAACTCAAAACCAGATTTTTTTTCACATTATGTAAAAACATGTTTACCATAGTAATGATGTCCCTTTTTTATTAATATAGTCCCTTTATTAAATGTCTCTAATGCTAAATTAACATTTGCTTTTTTCTGTGTAAACTTCACTTTTACTCCACAGTTCTTTTTTGTTACTGATGGGAGTGTCTATGGTGGTCTATAATCTTGTGGGAACATTGTAAGACATATAAAATTGAGTTGGGAAGAAAAGCTTTCCATCCATCACAGAAAATGAAGCAAACTGAGAATAGTAGCACACAGTCATGTCTGATAGTCTCATATCAGGCAATATTGACTTAAACGGCTTGCTTAGCTAGGACACCCATAT
The DNA here is from genome assembly GCA_037974385.1 of Arnoldichthys spilopterus. NCBI lineage: Eukaryota > Metazoa > Chordata > Actinopteri > Characiformes > Lepidarchidae > Arnoldichthys > Arnoldichthys spilopterus. Next base: position 29,800,185 of record JBBPDA010000001.1, on the reverse strand, counting down.
CCATCCTGTGAGTGTAGTTTGAAGAGTAGGTCTATCCTGAATAGAAATTTAAAGCTTAGAGCACATAATATACCAGTGTTTAAATGGGGTTATTCCAGACTGTGCATAGATTTCTAGATTTCTAGATTTCATTTTGGTCACAGTACAGAGAATTTGCAAATAACTTTACATCATCAATTATATATTTCAATAGTGCAGTTTTTCAGACAGGTTTTGTTCTGATCTGATTGGCTAAGATACATCTATGTTAGTGTACACTATACTGTAAAAATGCATTTCTGTGTTGTTGTTTTTTTACAATCATTGTTTTTTATGAAGGTATGTTGTGTTTTGCTATGCAAACAAAGCCCACTTGCTCTACAGGTGAACTACAAGCAATTTTTGTACTATAGATATCACAGCCATAGGTATTCACCAGTTGTTTTTTAGTGTTATTCATACCAATTTTCTTTCTTTTTTCTAAAAAATTATAGATATGCAAATGAGACATTATTTACTTAAATATGCATACATTTACATATTTTTTATTTACTGTTATAATGAAATACGTTTTGGTAGGTAATTTTTAGTGTACAATCTAGTATAAATCGAGATATGAGTAATACACAGGAAAATTCTTAGCAACATAATAACAAAAAAGAAATATACATATGTAGACTTTGTACTTAGATACTATATACCATGACATGATTCTAACATGTGAGTGGAGCCATAAATAAGTATTAAAATGACTTAAAACAACAAGCTGATAAAACTATGCTGCAATATTTCTATTGTGTTTAGACATTTTTAGAAGATGTTATAGACCAATATCTAAAAAAATGGGATCAAAAAATGATAAATCATTCTGCCTGTAGCATCTAGCTTTTAAAATATATGATTTCTAGGTCACTTCACTTCACACTGTGCTCAGAAACACTTCTTAACTGTAATAAAATCAATGTATCTCACGAACTCTCATGGCATAGTGCTCTATTTTAGCCTTCACTTTGTGTGAAGCCAACATGACAAAATATAGCCTCTAGGCTTGTGATAGTCTACATCCAGGCTAGAATTCTACATTCCAGTCCTCAATGACCTCCAGCCAATCCTCTGTTGCTCTGTTCAGCTCCCAGCACAGCTTGTGTAGGTAATGAACCTTGTTTAACTGGCTAAGCTGTGTGGGAAGTGGAATAGAACAAAAAAGCAAATTGGCTGAAAGTCTCGAGAAACTGGACTTGTTTATTTTAGTCGGGTAATTGTTTGTTTGTTTACTTATTTCATAAAGCCATTGTGGCATTGGCCATTCTGACCACATTTGCAAATGTATATAAATGAACTCTTATGAAAAGTTACCAAGGGTTAAAGGTTAAAAAAGGAAAGCTATGGCCATTAGCAGTGTCGTTAATGGCCTCAGTTTACCTTATTTTGCAGAACAGCCAGCATTCACTTTTAACAGTGGTTATGAGTTCTTCACTTCACCAATTCAAAATCTAGGTCCTCTGGTGCTTGGCAGAGTTTTTGCACTTGCATTTTGCAGCTATTTTAAAGGTGATAAAAGTGAACGCAGCTCTAGCCAGTTTTCACAGGAGATTACAGTTAAGATGGATTTTGTATATGATCATCATAGATCACACAGGCACAATGGCAGGATACTGCAATAAGATCATAACTTGAAGAAAAACACTTCACACATAATATCATGGTGCCTGTTCTGTTTACTATCTCCCACTTTGTGACAGCCGTTTGAAATTCAATTTGAGCAGATATGAGAAAATCCATAGGTAATTATATAAAAGCCAAGACTCCATTACTGTTGCTTATGACTACTGTAGAATAAATCAAATCAATTTAATGACTTGTCAAAAATGTGCTTGATTCATCTCTACTTGACAGTGCCCATAAGTGCAGAGCATCAAAGCAATCTCCTGTCTTACTTTAACCTACCTCAGGCTTTAATTAAACATTCATAATACGCAAAAGACCCTTAAATTTGAGGAGCATAGCATGCAGAAAGTATAAAATAACAGAGAATAATATTAAATGGACCTTGCTAATCTTTATAAAAGGGCACCTTAAATTGTCTATAAGATGCCTTTTCTGGGCACTGTGCAGTTAGAAGCGGTCTCATGCAGTGCAGGTCAAATTTTAAGCTGGGTATTTGGTGAACTATGTACAGGGACTTGCTTAATCAAGTATACAACTCTGCTGATTAGGGTGTGGGGAATTTCCAACCATCTAATTGCAAATGATCATGAGGGAATGTGGGTTTGTTCAGTCACCCAATCACAACTGTGAAGATATTTGTAAAAGTTTCTGATCAGAATTTAGTCGCTCATGCATTCATATTTTAGCCACTTCACCATTTGTTCACACTGAGTTGGTTTAGTAAAAGCAATGTCTGTCTGGAGGGCCTCACATGACATGCACACTGTAACCATAACAACACTGCTATGACTGAGTGCTTCACTTCGCCCTTTTCTGAGTAGTTGAGCTTTTTCAACTTTTTAAAATGTTTAGCACTGATGAAATAAAGAAAAACACTGATGCCAGCACATTTCTGGCCACCTTGCAGCCATTTCCCATACCATTAAAAGTAAAACGAGCTCATGGCTGAGGAAAAGGCCTTAGTATGAAGAAAAGTCTTATTTATGCAAGTAATGTTGAGACAAGCAAGATGTCTGAAACTTTTGGGTTCTATATGAATTCTTATGCTTTAGGCAGAGGTTTCCAAACAGTTCATGTGGATGTTCTCTGTATCACTATGTACTGAATTGTATTTGGGGTGAATAACTATTCATGCCTAATTGCTACTGATTCATATTAAGAAATATTTCATTGTTTTGCTAAAATTAGTTTTTGTCAAGTAAAATATGAATAATTTGTATATATAAAATGTATTTGCCAACTTTCTATGCCAACTAGTTTTTGGGTGGGCACAAACCCCCTGAGGCCAGGCCAACAATAACAGGCTTTATATGGTGTTGTTCTATGTATCCCAAGTTTAATGCTTTTTCAGTACTGCAAAAAGGCAAAACTTTACTTCTGAATACTTTCAGTTTTTTGCTTAAAGAGTCTGACACCACTTTGATATTATCCTGCCTAAAGGCAAATGTACATGATAATGTATCTTGGATTGGCAAAGATGTGCTCATTAGTATACCTAATAATCCCATTGAAGCAGAATCTTCCCATTTTTAAGCTTTTGTTATCTAGCAAAACTTTGAGCCCCTGGAGATAATGGATTATGTAGGCATTTTCAACCAGAGGATTATGATTACCACTGTAGTAAGTCTTATTGTCTAAAGCATGCAAGAGATTGGACAATCATGCAAACACTGTTAGAATTTACTATGTTATATTACTGAGGCTAGGTGGCTTTGGTGGATGACATATCATTCAAGCAACATTAGCATTTTTGATTAGCTCTATCAACAGCTTGATCAATAAATCTTAAAAGCCCAGTTTGACCTGTGTGAAATGGCTTTGGCAAATGATAAAAAAGTATGTTTAACTGAGTACTGTACTTAAGCACATTTTTTGAGTATCTGTACATTACTAGTATAATGTTTTTAGGAATGTTTTAATTTTTACTCCACTGCATTTGAAAGAAAATATTGTACTTTTCACACTACATTTCCATGAAGGTTCTCATCACTCACCTTGCTGAAGCATAGCCTTAAATTAGCAGACAAACTGTCTTTTGTAAAATGCAATAGGCCATATTATGTTTGTCACCAAAAAAAAAATCACAGTAAATTTACTTTTACATTGTCAGTTAAGGTCAAATTGGATGCTGCATTTTGTGAACAGTTGAAACTGATGATTGTAATAATAGCTTCTACTACAGCAGAGAAAGATAGAGGTTCCTCAGTTTTTTAAAAATGCAATTAAAACAAGAATGTGTAATTTTCTAACTCTCTTGAAGTCTTGTATCAAGCAAGAATGGCCAAAAATTCCACTTGCTGAAATGCAACAGTTAGTCTCATCTGTTCCCAAATGACTGAACAGTGTACTAAAAAAAAGTAATGTGGTAAACATGCCTACGCTCCAGTGTTTTTTTGAGTGTGTTGCAGGCATCAAATTCTAAATTTATCAGTGAAAACATTGGAAATCTTTTCTTTGAGCTAAATAAAAGTTTAAGAAGTTTAACAAATCACACATTCTTATTTTTATTGCATTTTATATAAAATCCCAACATACTGGAAATGAGGACTGTATTTGCAATTTTATCCTTTGGTTGTTTAAATGACTTTTTATGTTTTTTTTTAATTTTTTTATTTTTTTTTATTTGCCCGGAAAGCTCTTGTTCTGGGACTGATCTTATGTCTCATCTGGTTTTAAGCTAACTGGTTACTGTACGTATGTGATGACCAGAGACCCTTCTGGACAAGATCTGGCTCCATCTAGCGGCCAAACCAGGTCATCATTGCCAGAGTTCTAGCTCCCCGGTCAGCCCCTCCCCTTCCAGGTGAGGGCTGTCAGGGAGCTGATCACCATCCCTACTTAGTGTACCGTGAAACACAGGAGAGTGCAAAGAGTGTGTATCCTGAGCGCTCATTCATAGTTCCTTAGATTTCCTGGTTTTGACCCATAGGTTGTTTATTGACAACTTTCATTCAGCCTTAGCCCACAGGTATATGATTCTGGTTTTTATGGCTTTTGGAAGTGTTTTTTGACCATGATTTTGGACTGCTCCTTTGTACTGCTGCTTTACGGTGTCAATAAAGACTCCTTTCTACCCTGCATCTGCCTCCAAGCATTCCTCAATCGTGACAACGCATTTACATGCTGTGCTTACCTGTTCTTCCTTTTTTCATTTTTCATATGTGACTGTAATGTGGTTACTGCTTACTTATGCAGTAATATTTCCTATAGTAGAAATGAGAGCAACTTGAATATTAGAAGTAATATGTTTGTGAATACGTATGTGGCTAATGTAGTGACAAAAGTAGAATGCGACCATCGCCGTTAACACTGTGAATACATACATTAACCTGTTAGCTTGGAAACCAACTGGGACATAACAGGAGGTCATATGTGAATCCACTGCTTACACGATCTAATAGCTATCAGGAATTATTTAACCTTACAGACTAAATCCTTTCAAAAAACATGTTTAAATTTTATCAAAAAACCATAATGCTTATAGTTACATTACAGTTACAAGGGCAGAGGATTCACATACAACCCCAGAAAACAATGGCAACAATAATGGCTGATAGCTGTCCTTCTGTCCATTTATCTGTGTTTCTATGGGTTCTGTAGCCAGTTCCACAAGCTTTTTATTCTACAAGTTTTACAAGTAAGGCTATTCAGTATTCAGTTTAGGTCATTAGGTTCTGTAAATGCATCATGGAAGCAATTCTACAGTGCTCTGACACTGAAAAGGAAAATGTACTTTTAAATACTTTAGGATTTTTCAAAAAGTGAGTACTCCAGTACTTTAACTGAAGTAAACATTTGAAAAAACAACTGTAACCTGTAGGGGAGAAATATATGACCAGGGTATCTATACTTGGTACTGTGTACTTTGTCTACCTTTGTCTTTGAGTGCAGGCAAAGCACAAAATGTGCCAGCCTTAATATGTGGTTACAATGTGCCTAAACTCAGTGTTGAATTTACTAGCACTATGACTCATCAGCTGTGGGGTTTAAATAGCACTGTGAAATAATGGAGTCGTCAATGAGACAAAACAGAAAATGAAAGTTCTGTGATGAAGTGGTATTAATGATAAATGAAGTCTGTTCCTATAAACGTAAACCTTATTACATTACAGGCCAGTCTGTTGTTTGTTGGTTGTTGAAATTGCATAAATGTTTCAACCTCTACTGAATAATAATCAGCTGTCCAATAATAACATTTTGGAGCAATTTACTGTATAAAATTCCACAGACTCCATAGACATAGTTTATAGCATGTGAATATGTTAATATCAATACACAGCTCCAGAGTCCAAATACTTTTCCCAAACTGCAATTGAATTATTCTAGGCCTATATAACACCTGTGATAAAGGAGAAAATTCTTTAATTCTTTTAAAAATCTTTATAAGAACATTTGGACTTCGCAAGGCCCCCCCCACACACACACACACACAAACACACACACATACATGCACACACACAAACACACACACACACAAATACACACACACACACACACACTTTTAATGCCAGGGCTGCATACTGTCCTCCTGGCTAAATTATCGCCATGGGTGGTAAGAGTGGAACAGGGAATGAATTTCCCACTTCTTAGCATAAAGCCCTTGAGTGCCTTTCTCTCGCCTTTAAAGAGAGGGTGCCTAGACACTGCAATGACATGCAGCTGAACTGTAATAGCTCAGCAGTTTAAAAGCACTCTAGACACCCCAGCAAAATGCAGCCAGACCTAGAGACACTTCCCAAAAGTGCAGTTTGGACCAGTGCTAAAAGCCTTTTAAGCAGAGTTAAAGGTGGCAGGCTTCACACACTTTCTGTCTTTTGTGGATTCACTGAGCAGAGAAAGTAAGATGAGTCTCTTGCGTACCAAAAAGTGATGGAGCAATCATAATTCCACTAGCCAAATATCACGTATAACATATGCCTATCTCAGTTCCAAATCAAGAATACAGACTCCGTTGAAAGGAAAATGGAGAGGAGCCATGCTCCAAGTCAACAATCTCAGTGTATTTTTCTCCATTACCTGAGATATGGATTTTCTATAGAACAGTATTGGATGGAGAAAAATGATAATGGACACTGTCTCTTGCCTGTATGTTATTTATAAGTTTGATAGTTTACAGCCTAGAGGTACTCTGGGGCCTGGCAATACTCCAACATCAAGGGAAGAACACATTGGGTTAGGGTTTATCATATAGTTTGATTATGTGCGTGGGGATGGAACAGAGTGAGAGAAATGGAGAAAAGAGGGGGTCAGAGATGGACGAAATTGTAAAAAATACCAATTCTGAGATACATTTCCTATTACCATGAACTAATGCCATTTTCTGAAAACAGACAATAAAAACATGCACTGCAGATTAGGCTATTAAATTCTGGCTGCAAGCTGCACTCGGGAATGTTCACTTCATTTAAATACATACAAAGTTTTTATGCCTACATACTGCTTCTTTTCATCTTAGCACTGAAATCCTCCCCATGTAGTGCTGAAGATTATTCATGTAACAACATGGTGAAAAATAAAGCTAAAAGAGCCTTTGTATTTGCAGGGGATGACCTGCTGTTGTGCTCAGTTCCACTCAACTTATCAACAACTGCTTTCATATCCCTAGAAGGGCATGAGATGCAATTGCTGAAAGCAGTAAGTATATCTGACTATATGAATACAGACTGTAGAGAGGCTCTTTCTAAACTGATACTTTCCCCCCATCAGATTTACAGGTTAACGTTTAGAATATAAATTTACCCGCGTAAAGGGTAGGGCACATCCTGCATTTTTCTTTACTCTGCTTTTTTCACCCCCCAAAGAAAGACAATATTTTATGGCTTTAGGCACCAAAAACATTGAAATGTATTTTTAAATGCACATCTTTCAGCATCTCTGTATATCTCATTAAGTATAGCTTTTTGTTACTGTGCCTTTTAAAAGTTATGTATGTAAATGCCTCATTTGAATGCAGTCAGAGTTAAAACACTGTAACTTCAACAATGAAAAGGTAGGCAAAACTACCATTGGCTGAATATGTGGACATATGTAAATATATTGATATTTGTGACATCGTAAAAAAAGTGGAGATTCAAATTGGCTGTTTATGCAGGTTAGTTACCATATAAAGCCTGTATAAGGAGTAAATGGTATGACGAACATTTTACCGTGTTTACTAGAGCATCAGGCTTAAAAACGAAAATTCACCATGTCGTGATATGGGCCCTTTAATTCTTGGAGTGCTCATTTGAGAGCAATTTAAGACGGATTAAAGTGAAGATGTCTCAGCTGAATCAACACAGGAATTTGTTGGTTTTTTTTTTTTTTGGGGGGGGGGGGGCACAGCTAACACAATGTGCCAAATTTATGATACTGGGCTTTGAATTTGAATGACAGGAATGTAATTAAACCACAGTTCAAAACATTAGTCAGACTTGTGTTGGTATGTGGACACAACACGAAGCAGGCGTCTACAATGACTAAACGGAGAGGAGGAGACAGAATAACAAGCCTGTGAGCAGTCTTCCTAACTGATTTTCATCTTATAAGATTGCAAAACACATCAACAACCCAGATCATTCCCTCACTCGCAATCCAGAAATGCCATCGTTCAGGCAGCTACACCACCAGGCTAGCTGTAAAGCTAAAAAAAACATATAGAGCTGATTCGGTTCATAATGGATATTCCCCAGGCCAATTTATCAAACATCCCTGCTTTGCTTTCCCGCGGGCAGATACTATGTAAATGCATCCTGGCTCCTTTGGGAGATAAGACGAGCCCGATCAGAGTTTTGTTTATTGGGAAGAGTGTTCAACATAAATCATCAGGATGCAAAGACAGAGAAGACAACTCACCTTTCGCTTTGTTTTTCGTCGCTGCCTCTGAAAGGAAAAGAGGAAAGAGGGACAGAGGGAGAGAGAATGAGAGAGAGAGAGTGAGAGAGAGAGAAAGAGAGAGAGAGAAACACAATAGGTTAGGCAGGCTATAGCAGCAGAACATGCTGTCCTGGAGAGACATTCCTTTAATCTAGCCCTGTTCACTTTTGAGTGCTGTTTCTTGATGCTGTGCCTTTCCTCCTGTCAGGCAGTTTGGAAAGAGCTTGTGTTCTGAATGCATATGGCTTGTCCTTTCATTATGCCGAACCGTCTGTTTTGCATGCATTTCTGCCATATACGCTGGCTTGATGAGGAGCATAATGGTGATATTTTACAGCATCTGCCATCTGTATAGATCTCTTTTGCAGGCCCGGCCTGAATAATTAAGTTCAACCTTTCAGAGTCAATGTGAACACAGAACATCAAAGGATGAGGTGAGGCTAATGACTGAAACGACACCGTAAAGTTTTTGTGTTGCACAGGAACGTAACAAAGCAACAGCACAATGGCATCTTTTGTAGCTGGGTCTGGATAGAAGCAAAGAAGATGCATATGAAGTCACATTTTACAACAGCGGCACACAAATAAGCCTGTATAAACCCTGACAAAAACGATGGAATCACCACACACAGAGGACTTTCAGCCAGATTTTTTAAATTTGTAGCAACTAAACAAATCACAGATATGACACAAAGCACCTTTTGTTTAAAAGCTGAACATCCTGGCTTTGTGAAAAATACCTGAAACGAATTCAATTACTTTACTTTAATTAATGGCGTATTTTTTTCCTAGATCAAATACAGGAATATGGAATCTCTCAATATGGAGGAAAAAATAATGGAATCACCTTGTAATTTGCATTTCTAAAACAAATACAGGCACAAGACTAAAAATGCAAATGAGTCTGCAGTTAAAAGAGAGAGCTTGCAGACCTTAACAAGCTGTAGGACTAATTGAAAGGAAACATGGCCCCAGCAAGAGAGTTGTCAATTAAAACAATGGAAATTATTATAAAACTCCTTCGAGGTGGAAATCCAACATAAAGTGTGTTAAAAGTTGTTGGCTGTTCCCAGTCAGCTGTATCTAAACTTTTGTGCAAGTTAAAACAAAAGGGAAGGTTATAAGAGGAAAGCATACAGGTAGAGCACAAACAACATCAAAGCGTCAGGAGTGAAAACTCAAAGCAATATGCCTTGACAATCGAAAAAAACACACAAAGCAAATGAAAAACAAGTGGGAGGAAACAGGAGTCAATGTTTGTGACTGAACTGTAAGGCATCGTCTGAATGACATGGGATTTACATACAGAAAAGCCAAATGAAAACCAGCCCTAACACCTAAACAGAAGAAAACAAGGTCACAGTGGGCTGAGGAGAAGCAGTCATAAAGTGTGGATGATTGGATGAAAGTGCAGCTCAATCAAGTGCAGTTGAATCACAAATCTGCAATGGCCGAGGAGACAATGCTGGAACTTTTGCCTGATGCGGTTCTAATGAAACATATTACAACGATTGCCTTAAGAAAAGAATCTAATTTCCACACTCGTTTATGATATGGGCCTGTATGTCGGGTAAAAGACCAGAGGAGGTGACAAACATTGCCTCTACAGTCAATGCACAGGTGTACTTTGAAATGTTGGACACTTTTCTCATTAAATCAATAGAAAATGAATTTGGTGATGATAGAGTCATTTTTCAGGATAATAATGCATTGTGCCACAGAGGAAAGAATGTGAAAGCTTTTCTTCAGGAAAGGCATAGTCACTCAGTGACATGGCCAGCAAACAATCTGGATCTCAAACAGACTGAAAACTGATGATAGGAAATAAAAAAGAAAGATCCATGACAAGGCTCCATCTCACACAGCTGATCTGTAGCCACTGTTCGAGAAAGTTGGTACCAGCTTAATGAAGAATATTGCTCTAATTACTTAACTCCATGCTTCACAGAACGCAGGCCCTCATAAAACCCTGAGGAGGAGCCACAAAATACTAACTGTGAATTTTTTTTTATTAATGGGTCCATAATTTTTTCCTCCACATTCAGTGGTTCCTTAATGGGAAAAAATTCATTAAAATAATTACATTTAATTTGTTTGATGTATGTATCACGAAGACAGAAAGTTCAACTATTGAAAAATGTTTTGGTTCATATCTGTGATTTATTTGCTATAAAGAAAAAAAAAACTGGGTCAGTGTCCTGTAAGTGTGGTGATTCCATAATTTTGGCCTATTTTCAGGAGATCAGTGAAAGTGAAAGTGACTTATTTGTCATTGTGAACACACTTAATCACACACAAACTGCACCACAATGAAATGTGACCTCTGGATGTGTCCCATCACACGTGCATACATGGAGCAGTGGGCAGCTATATAAAGCGCCCGTGGAGCAGTGCAGCAGGATGGAACCTTGCTTAAGGGTACCTCAGTGGTACCAGGGCCAGGACTTGCACCTGCAACCTTCTGTTCCCAAGGGTAAAGTCCTAACCAGTAGGCCACCACTGCCAACATCACAAAGTGCTATTGATTTACTGGTAGCACGTTACAATAATAGTGAACAAACGAGCATATGTTAATACTAATGATCACACATATATCAGATGTCATATTCACATACTGATATTCAAACAACTGCACGATGATTTAAAGCCATAGTGCTATAATGGTAGATTATCGATATAATGTCTTCTTGCATAAGCCAGTGAGGCCTTCCTCAAGGATATCTTTGGAAGGTTGAATATCTTTGAATAAAAATAGATCAGATCAGAGCCTACAGGGCCGAAGAGCCTGTATTCCTCCGTTCACAGTGCGAAGGTGCACTGGTGCTTCGTTTAATGGGAGACTCATTGTTTTTGACACTCGTTAATCGCTCCCGTACCTTCGCCCTTCCCATTTTCCCCTTTACATGGAAGTTATTAATCTCTGACTCTATGCGAGGTGTCGGAATCTAATAGTGTTGACACAGTCAGGACTCCATGATAAGATTCTCCTTGCTGTGGGCAGAGACTGTTTGCCAATTCCTGAGACGAATACCAATGGCTCTCGCCATCCACTAGAGCGCAAATACTCTTAATCGAACTGTATTTGTTCTGCATTAAGACTGTTTCTATCAATTTCCCCTTTTGGGTTGTTCACAAGATGCGTGACTTGCAACTGGAAAAAAGATCTGCATGGTTTTCCAAGGAAGAACAAAGTTAGACTGCTTTGTAGAGTTCCTCTATCTGTTTCCGAACCATAATCCAATGCTTTACGGGGTGCTTTACTGTAAATACAGACCATGCTTCAGATTTCATTTACACACTTTCATCCCTAAGCTCGATCAGTGTGAGAGTAATCAACACAACATGTACATCTTTTCTGTGGAAGGCTTTTATTATACACTCGGCGCTGTGAGGGATGTCCTCCATGCCTGACTGTCCTTAAAAAGGCATTAAAATGCTATGCTTTGAGACGAGAATGGCAATTAGGCTGCAGTCCCGGAGGGTCCTGAGCCTCCAGTGCTCCATGGCAGACCCCAGGCTGTCTGTCTGTCTCTCGTTCACTCTTTTTCTCTCTCTCCTGTTCTGATACCTGCCTGCAGGGGAGGGGGGGCAGGTCCCTGTGGTGATTAGTCTAACCAACCATGAGAAAAGGTTTGTCCTCCACTGCACAAGAACGAGACGGCCTCACGCTCTCCCTGCAGTGAAGTCGGTGAAGTCAGCGGGCGGCCGGCCCCGTCCTCGCTCACCCTGCCAAACTGCTTCAGTCCCGCGGGCATATTGGCTTCAACTGACCCCTTGTCAGAGAGCAACTCATCATATTCTTCCCACAACCTGTGTGTGTGTGTGTGTGTGTGTGTGCGTGTGTTCATGTAGCAAGGGTATAATGTCACAAAGCTAGCTGCTCTTCCACAGACCTTTGTGTGTACGAAGATCCGATAACCATTTCTGTGAGCTGTATTTACTGAGCTTAATGAGCAGAGAGGGACTGCTAACCATGCAAGATTACTGACTGTACATTAACCTTCCAAATATAATGTCACAATTCAGCAGGATTCAGGAGGATTTCTGAACTAATTGTGTTGCCAGTTACTGAGGTATACTCTCTCATACTGGATGTTTTATCAGAAACTCCATAGCTCCATATACATTTGTATGCAAAAAGTGCAAAAGTGCATATATATATATATATATATATATATATATATATATTGCACCATGACTTTTGTACAGGCCACAATCTATGCACATTGTGATTGCTATTGTGCATTAAAATGTGTAGAAGTGCATTTTAGGGGTGTATTCAAATTTTTTATATGAAGATACTTGTTTTTTACTTGGACAGCGACAGGATGTCACTTCACAATTACTGCCTGTAACCTCATCCATCAATAGAAAGGGACCAGCATGGGACCAGCACTGGACAAAAATTACTTGGGTGGTGGACCATTCTAGCATAGAAATAAAATACAAATATGGTGTGTGTGTGTGTCTTTGTGTGTGTGTGTGTTCTGCATTGTTATCAGTACATCAGGCAGTTCTTAAACAATTACTGGCAACCTAATTTGACACATCATCCACCTTGTTGCTTCACCTTGTAGGTGTATAGTGAGGGACTATAACTCATGTTTTCCATGCACAGCCTGTGTTAGTCATTTTCTACCGTTTCATCTGTGGGCAGTTTCTGACCACGCAATCGTTTGCAGTCTACTCTCATTCCAACAGTGACAATACGGTGTTTAAAAAAAAAAAACTACCAGCACTACTCTGTCTGATATGCCTGCACCAGTGCAAAACACTACCGTATCACTACCATTTTAAGGTCTGATGTGTTGAGAATGGTCCACCACTCTGATAGTATCTGGTCTTTTGTGGTTTCATTCCACTGATGGATGGAGTAGAGGGATACTGATACATTTTGCTGCACAGATGGTGTACATATACGATAGATGTACCTCATAAAATGGGCAATGAATGTAGGTCCAAGGAACCTGATCTGCCAACTCTGTGCTCGTGAAGACTGATTTTATGGAAAAGAGTAAAAGAGCTGAATATACAGAGCTAAGGCCGCTCATCTGCCCCTCCTATTCTCTCTTCTTAAAGCTGTTTTGCAAAGTTGCAGATACCCAATGAATCCCTGGAGATGCTTCTAGTCTGTGCTTAAGGAATCAGCTGCATACTGTCCTCTCAAAGCCCCACAGAAGAACAACTCCCCGTCTTGGTCTTTAGGAAAAGCTGAGGTAGGCATGGAAACTTATGAACCAGGGAAATATCTTACTGAGAAAGATAAGCTGAAAGTAGAGCTGTGCAATGTGACAAAATTTTATCATTATCATTAACACATCACAATGCACTTTACTGAGCATATCCTAGATATCATCAGCACTTCAGGGTCACTGACCAGCTGCAGTGCATTAGTCCTGATAAACTATGTTTAGTATTAAACCTTAATGTGTTATCACTGCTTGTTTTATCAAATGCTATTTTTATCCCAATATATCAGACATCATAAAAAATAAAATATCCCAACATATCATGTAAGGGTGGCATGGTGGTGCAGTGGTTAATGGTGTCCTCTAACAGCTAGAAGGTCATGAGTTTAATTCCTAAGTCGGCCTCAGGTGCCTTTCTGTGTGGAGCTTGCTCCATATTGGCGTGGGTCCCCTCCGGGCACTCCAGTTTCCCCCCACTGACTAAAAGGCTTGTGATAGGTGGATTGGATACTCTAAGTTGCCTGTAGGTGTGAGTGTGTGTGTGAATGGTTGTCTGTCTCTGTGTTGCCCTGTGATGGGTTGGGCCTCCTGTCCTGGGTGAACCTCGGCTTCCTCATCACCCAAGATGGACAAGCGGATTTGACAATGAATAAATGAATTAAACATTTCGTGTATCACAAAAAATGTCTTAAAATATTGCGATATTACATCTTAGCCAAATTGGTCACCCTTAGCTGAAGGTCTAATATTTGGGGACTTTTCTTTGTGTTTCAGCAGAACTCCTGACTTGTTTGCTGTAAAACTCTCTGTTGATATTATGAACTCAGACGTTTAATTACATTATATTAAGGAAAAAAAATCAACCTAAAAAAATGCTAATGTGGCTAACTACTTAGAAATTAATCTTGCCAATTAGCTTTATGCTATATTAATGATCATTTTTCGCTGTCTTGAGTTACAACAGTTACCTAATTTGACCGAAGTGGCCCTTAAAAAGAAAATAATTTTCTGTGCCTAGTTCCATCTGCCCTCTATCTCCATCCTTCCTGTTGATAGAAAAAGGTTTTATTTGCATGCTATAACACACACGCATTTCAGTAAGGAAGTGACGGAAAGCATTTCAAAGCTATAAGCTGCTCACTGTCACCCTCACACCGTTCTCCTCACCTGTGACCACCTCCGCTTTAATATTTCATCACCACTGGATTATTGATGAAGAATGAGCTATAAGTAAGGGGCAATGCCGTAGGCCATTGACAGTGACAATTGAACACAGTGCAGAAAACAAGAAGGAATATCCATATAAACACTCAAGAGTTCCTCATGGGGACACTTAACAGTTTATATTTTTACACTTTCTTTCCCCATGTTAGGAGAGAAGCAGGGGACTAAGGTTAAAAGTGAAAGGCACGCAGGGTGGAAATAAAACGGAGGATAAAGCCCAATCACTTTTGGGCGCGATTATAACTGAATCTCATTCAAAGGACAATCATACATTTATACAATACCTTCATGGCTCTTTTGTGATCTCCCGAGGAGAAAATTATATAGTATTCCAAAGAAATTACTCTAAAGTACATAGTGAGAGGGGAAAAAAAAGAAAATACGATAAAGAGGAAAATGGCATGTTGTTAAGCTGTATTTTATTTCTCACACTCTCTCTCTTTCGCTCTCTCTTTCTCTCTCTCTCTCTCTCTCTCTCTCTCTCTCTCTTGCTCTGTACACAAAGAACCACACAAAGATTTGAAGATCACATTTTGGGCTGCAGGAAAATCTTGCTAAATGTCAAACCAAATGACTTTCAGGGCTGCAACATTAGAAATGGTATTTTCCACAAAACTACATTAGCTTGCAATGTTGCCCTAGAATGAGTCAGACTGAGGTAGAATCATGCAGTCTTGTTGCTACATTATAATATTTCTACAACCAGCAACTTATTCTTATGCAATATTGTTAAGTTTGACGGTTGTGGCAGAATAATCGTTTCAGATTGTTTCTTGTCTTGTTTCCAGTCGACCGTTGCTTTTTTGTGGTCTTTGTGTTGGCCAATGGCCATGAGTCCAAGAGAGCATAACTGGATCTCTGGGTTTGTATGGGATGTCTATCTATCTATCTATCTATCTATCTATCTATCTATCTATCTATCTATCTATCTATCTATCTATCTGTCTGTCTGTCTGTCTGTCTGTCTGTCTGTCTGTCTGTCTGTCTATCTATCTATCTATCTATCTATCTATCTATTCATCCAAATATTCATCCATCTATCTACCTATATATTTTTTATCCAAATACAGTTGTCCAGGAATGTGATTTTTGCCAACTTTTTGTAAAGCCTGTCCCACCTAGTAAGAGCAGATATGAAAGAAAGCATTGGTGGGTGAAGCACAGACAGGTCAATTACATCCCCAAGACCACCAGCCACCATGGCAGAGAGGTATAGCTGGGACTTGAACTCAAATAGCAATTATAGTGTTTAATCCTGCACTGCAGAGCTGTACTTCTACCAGGTGCGCCCTCCTAGGCCTAAACGCTGTCCGGCCAGCCGTTGCTTAGACACTACACATTATTCAGTATGCGAATGGAGTAGCGAAAATTACTTTGACATTAAGCTCCTTGTCTCTTTGCATGCGTCCCCATGGCACACCGCATGCAGATGAGAGAGAAAGCGAGAGTGAGCGAGAGACATGGAGCGAGAACGTTAATGGTGATGGAGCATTCAACCTTCTCCAGTCCTTATCTGACATCTCCCTGGAGGAAAGACGACCTGTCAGCACAGCACCTCATACTCACCCCTGACTTATGCCTACAGCCCTGGTGACATTGGTGGCTGTGTGTCTGTACACAAATAAAACAGCCCTTCGACATGCAGAGCAAAGTAAATTAGAGGAGAGATATTATACCACTCCCCACTGAGTTATGTACACGCACATGACTGTCTGCTTAATTAAAAAATGTTACCTGAGAAGGATTTAATATGGAGAAGACTACCGAGCTAATGATCTCCACAGTGTTACCTCTGTGATAGCGAAGTATAATTGATCTTCATCAAGCACAGCTAGATAGAGATAAAAAAAAAAACCTGACGTAATTAAAATAGTCTTGGACTCATTTGTGTCTTAATAAATGTCATGATGAAGTGCTTGAAGAAGACAGCTGCTCATCAACACATGTGAAGGAAATTTGAACCTTATAGGAACACACATTTTTTTCAACCTAATCTCTATCTGCTGTATCTCCTGGACAATTACCACAACCATCTCGATCGAGTCCATAGTAAAAGAACCAACTACCCTTGGACATCCTTATAATACATGCCAATGGGCAGAGTCAACAGGTTTTCCATTCTTTCTAAGTACAGAGGAATTATTATCCACTGTAATCGACACCACATGCTACAGATGCAGAAGATAGAGATTAGGTTGGAAATTGCTATTCCTTTAAAGTATACGCAAAGCCTCATTTAAATTTAAATTGGCTTTACCAAGCCTTTACCACATGGTACATATCAGGTTTGTTTTGTCAGGGGGGCATTTCACTTTCAAATGCATGATCCCTGTAGAAAGACAGAGGGTGGAGGATGACAAATGACTCATTGATGACAAAGTGTTATTGCAAACTGATAACTTGACAAGTGAAAGCATTTTTACAGAATAGTAATAAACAAACAAACAAATAAATAATTGGTTGCTTGGTAATAAGTAACAAACACAGCCAATAAGGTTTCAGTGTAATTTAGCACTAGAATGCAGTAATTTAGAACTAGTACTATAAGGGCACTTTTACACTTTTTGGGGAGTGGTGGCCTAGTGGTTAGGACATTGCGCTTGGGACCTAAAGGGACTTCGAGTCCCGGCCCAGGCACCACTGAGGAGGCTTTTAGCAAGATACACTGCTCCCCGGGTGCTGATAGCTGCCTGCTGCTCCACGTGTACCCGCGTGATGGGTTAAATGCACAGGTCACATTTCGTTCTGGTGCTTGAGTGTGTTCACAATGACAAATAGACACTTTCTATTGACTTTCACTACAGTAAAACAAACTGCATCCTAAACTGCATCAACAAGGCTACGCCACCTTAATTAAGAGAGATTTTGGATGAGCATTTGCAGAAAACATTTGGGTGACTATTGACTTCTAACGGTCAAAACTGAAGAAGATGTTGCTGAAATTGTACATTCTTTTAAACTTAATATTTCATAACAAAATATCAAACATATTACAGGTTCTTTAAACATTTTGATGCTTTTTAACCTTTTGGTATTTTACCAACTGCTGCACATTAAGTGAAGATTAAATAATTTTATAATATTCATACTATTCTCATTATAAATCATCATCATCAAAACTAAACCACCAAAACTTTATAGAAGAAGTAAAAACATTCTTAAACCTAATGTGTGTTAAACCAGCAAGGTTATTCTGAGTAATGCTGGGCTGTTTATATTGTCTTCTTAATGTTTCATGTAAAGGGCAGCTAGTTTTTTACATTATGATGAAAAAGGACAAAATGGAGTTATGAGGTTTAGACATGGCAACAGTACTGTATTATGCACATTTAAGATGCTTTCATTTGCCATGATATGACTTCTTGCAGTGTAGCAAACCAGAGTGTGCTAACCACACAGAGGGAATTTGTAGTCTCTTTAGACTGTCTAGTCTCCTCTGGTCTCCTGGCTCAATTCGTCTCATGTCACTGTGACCTTCTCGAACACTGTGCCCTAAATGCTTTTTGATCCATGTACACTGTGACCTTTCTAGCTCGGAGCCTTTTAGCCTTACCTGCTGCACCACACAGATCGGCCACCTGCTCTAAAGCCAGCCACCAGCATGCGCTGACGCCAAACGGACACTTTAAAGACTGCAGGCTCTCAGTCACCTTGAGTCTGGAGCCAATGGCTCGAGACGACAGAAGTCAGAGTCTGATGTTGATTTTGTTTTTAAAGCAACAAGGTTTAATGACACAGCCGAGCAAGTCCCAGAGAGAGGTAGAGTGTGCAGAGCAATCAATCAAGATATGAGTATATACGCAGGGTTGCAATGCAATCAGAGTGCGACACCCAAAACATGCACATACACACACACACACTGGAAATACATTAAATGTCTCGTGCATTGGCTATACACATTTGATTACTTGTTAAATGGAAGTACCTTTTCTTCTAAAACTTTACTTTTTTAAATGTATGTGTCTGAAAACCAGTTTTCCTATTAAAGGGTGTAATTTCTAACTCTCATGCACTAGAAGCCGCTAGCTGTGTAGGTTAGGAACTATGGCCTAAGCAAAACAAACACACAACCAAACGAACAATTTTGTCAGAAGTCACTGATGGATGTTACCTGTTAGTTGTCATCTTTTTTAAAAAAAGATCTATAGTAACACTTTATGACAGTTACACTGAAGCTACTAGTGCACAAATAATTATTTGTCATTGTGAACACACCACAACCACCACAACAAAACGTGACCTCTGCATTTAACCATCCATGTAGGAGCAGTGGGCAGCTGAAGTGGACAGCTCCTGGGGAGCAGTGCTTGGTGACGGTACCTTGCATGGGTACCTAAGTGGTACTGTATCAGTCTGAGATTTGAACCGGGGACCTTCTGGTCAAAGGAGCAACTCCCAACTGTTACAGTGTAAAGGCACTTTGGACTTCAGTAAGTCCTGTAGATAGCACTATGGGGAATAAATTAATGACATTATTTTAGGTGCTGCCCTAATAGTAAATAAAGGAAGACCCACCTCTTCACAGAGCACTTAGGACAATAATTACATATCCCAACATAACTAACAAATTAACTAAATATAATGTGTTTAAAACATTGGGTATTTAAAACTTTGTTTTGTGTAAAGGGGCGGCATGGTGATCCAGTGGATAGCGCTGTCACCTCACAGTGAGAAGGTCCTGGGTTCGATCCCAGGGTCGGCCAGGGGTGCCTTTCTGTGTGGAGTTTACAAGCTCTCCCCGTGTTTGCGTGTGTTTCCTCCGGGTGCTCCGGTTTCCTCCCACAGTCCAAAGGCTGCAGTAGGTTGATCTGATGCTCAAAACTATAGGTGTGAATGTGTGTGCATGAATGGTTGCACTGAATGGCTGTCCTGGGTGTACTCCACCTTAGGCCCGCAGTCAGCTGGGATTGGCTCCAGCTTCCCCGCAACCCGGAAATGGAAGAAGCGGTTTAAAGAAGGATAGATGGATAGATGTTTCATGTAAAGGATTACCACCAGCTCTGATAGAATCTAGAAGGTCTTAATGTAAGTCTAGGTTTACTAGTGTGACAGGTTTTATTTGTACACTAAAAGTATGTCACTCTGGATAGGGGCATCTGCCAAACGCTGTAAACGTAACTGTAAATGAAGTACATATATATATATATATATATATATATAAACTGTAAGAGAATCAGACCAATCCTATGTTATTCCATTGCACATTGCATGTGATTGCCACATCAGGCACCATAGATGGCTAACAACATACAAACAATAAGAATGGACCAGAGCTCTCATCATCATTGCAAATTCTTTATCTATTCATAGAGAAACAACTTTTTACAGATTCCATATAGTGTGTAGATGTTGTTTATTGTTATTGATTTAGATTTGTCTTATGTATATATGTTCACAAGAGAGAGAGAGAGAGAGAGAGAGAGAAAGACAGAGAAGAAAGTGATTAAACTGTTTTCTGTTTGATCTATTCATTCTCTAGCTAAGACACTGCACAATCATAGGAGCAGTCAAAGCTTCATTTTCCTGCACATTGTAACTGTATAACTGTGTGTGTGACAAATAACCTGCTTAAATCTTGAATCTTGATTACCTTTTTACAACACCAGAGAAATGGCTAAATAATCACAGAAGACTTTTTGTGTTGGATTTATCTGCAAAATAAATCCATAATAAGTCTCCAAAAATGTCAAGGCTGGAGTACAAAGCTTCTGAAAGAGATACGATCACACCAGAGCCCACATTGGAACAGAGCCACCCTGTCCTTCTGCGGCATTCCTGAGTTGTTTAATGGGTGCTGTGTCAACCTGGAATATTTAAGTATTAAACCTTTAGGATTTTTGCCTAAACAAAGTTTTTTAGTGTGGTGTGATAAACTATAGACCTATCCAGATATTACTCACCAGCATTTATTAAACAATCTTTAAAGCATTAATTTGGCAAAAAAAATGGTCTGTACAAATTTCCCCAAACAAGAAATGACTATAAATTAGAATCAAATAGTAATATCATAACAGATTTGCTTATGCAGTTTCTGATAATACAACGAAAAACCTAAACACCTGGGAGTCGAAAATTTGTCTATACTTCTATCCTTTTCTATAGACAAAGTGGGCGTATTTCAGCTGAAGCATGAAGACAACCCTTAAAGGGCCCAGGGAGCAGTGTAGAAGGACGGTACCTTGCTAAAGGGTACATAAGGGGCGCCTGGGTCTTAAACCACTAGTCCACCACTGATCAAGGCCATGACTGCCAGTGTAGTTGTATGTGATAATGAAAACAGTAATACTGCAAACACAATGCACAAACCCAAACGGGGGTCTTAAATTAGACATTCTTCAGTGATCTTTGAGTTTAATGTTTTATCTAACGACCCATTTTAATAAAAAGCTCAGTGTGTTTATTAAATACACCACGATAAAAAAGGAAAGGCCTACAGAACTATTGCTTAATAAGGGGGATGATTCACGGCGCAGCAGGGGACCCCCAATCTCCACAATATTTCAATCCTGTCATTAAACAGGGAAGTAAATAAATCATCTCAAAATAAAATGCAATTAGTAAAGCAACCAGAAAAAAATTATTTCATGATGGATTGGAGTATTTAAAGCGTTAATATAGAACTGGAACGTTTCTGAATCAAACAGTTACTTGCCTGATAGCAACTGGTAGTGTAAAGCTATGCACCACTAATCCTCACACCTTCTTTTCTGTTATTCTTTTCCTTATGGATCAGCATTTAAAGATTTATATTGTTCTATATATAGTATTCTCACATTCCTTTCATCCAAATCTATCTGATCTGCTTCAAAGGGAAATGTGTTAGCTGTCAAAACAGTGTAAGGATTCGTTGCTTCTGGTTTAAACAGAAATATCAATAGACCCCACCTCCCTCAAGATACAGTATACCTAGCAAAGCAGTGGCTGTTATTTAGCAATGCCATCATGTGAATGATGTTGATTATATCTGTCTCATGTTCTCATTCTATCTACATTTGTTCATTAAACTAACACTCTTACATATTATAATCTGCTGTCAACTAACAGTCTAAGGCCTTATGACTTAAAATAATATAATAAGCTGTTGTTAACTAAATAATGAGCAATAATTAATTAGCTCTATAAAGACAGGGTGTTGCATTACAGGCCAAAACTAAGGAAGCAAGGAGAGATTTGTCAAAAACATTCTAGAGTTAAAAGCTAATTTGGCAGCAACAAACACATTTCTAGACACGTAGGCCAAAATATCCTATTGATCTGCTGTGATGTAGACAGCAGTGATGGTTCCCGGCCTCAGTCCTGGCTGCAGTTCTGCCCTGCACATTTTAGTGTTTTCCCTGCTTTAAAAAAACGATCTTTAAAAGCCTTGTTAATAAACTGATTGGTTAGATCAGCTGTGTTGGCAAAAACACCAACATGTAAAGACCTTGGGGGCCTCCATGACCAGGGTTGGGAATTACTGTTCTAACAGACAGTACTGTGCAAAAATCTTAGGCACCTGTGTTACTAGTTTAAAGTCATTTATCTGAGCAGTGAGTTACTTTCTGCACAAAAACAAAAACACAAGTAAACATTAGAATAAATGCAAATAAACAGGAAAACAGTGAAAAGAAGATTTGCTTTGTTTGCGTTTATGGTGTGTGAGCTGCTTAGAAAACCAGATTTCTCCTCCATGCCTCCAGTCATTTTATGGATGGGTGAAGTTCCAGCAGCACCTGATTTTATCTAATGAAGGACTGATTGAGCACAAAGCAGCAATTTGATATATTCTGATTATTATAAGTATATATATCATGTTTGTACATATTTGTTTTCTTTTAGGATAAAGTTACATAGTTAATTATTTTTATTCTGCTGACATTGTTTTGCTTGTGTCAAGTTTTGACTATAAAATCAGTTCATTTAAGATGATTTCATTTGCCAAAGATGTTTTTTTTTGTTTGCAGAAATTGATTTTTGTTTTTGTTTTTGTTTTGCTTTTGTTTGTGGTTAATCTATGACTCTCTGTGCTGGGTTTGCTTGTTAAGGCTCATTCAGTATTCACATTGCTGAGAGTCACAAGGGAATTGGGTTGTAAAAACCAAAAAGACTGACCTCATCTTTTTTAGCTTAGACATTAATTGGAATAGCACAAGCTGTGCGGCCAAAACTGACTGCCTCCTGTAAAGATAATGGCTATTTGTCACTTGCTGATACATTTACATTAACATACATCTGTCTGTATGTTAGAAGGGTTTTTCCAGTATGATCCAAAATAAAGAAGGCTTTGGTATTAAAATGTTGTAGCTGATATTGTGTTTTTGCAGTAGTCTACACAAAGAGCAGTTTTCCAGCTGGGGCACTGGCCCCTTAAAGTCTATTTGGTCTTTATTTATAGCCCCTCGTCCCTTTTTCTCAAATCAACTCATGCTCAGACAGAAAACACAATCTACTAATGAAAAAAATGCGGTGAGTCATATCTGGACGTAGTCCAGCCCAGCTCTATACCCCTCTGTCACTAACTCTCTCAGGGATCTGTCCTGGAAGCCTCTCCATGTGCTCAGGGTCAGCAGTGTATGCCAGGAGCACACATCAGATGGGTGTGTGCACAGAAGCATGACATGTCTCTTCAGCTGACAAACAAATGTGCCTAAGAGAAAGTCAGTTTTACATTTATACACTCATGTCTCTTGATTCAGTCTCTTTAAGACCCTGGCCAAGCTACTTAATCTCACAAAATATATTCTTATGTCATCACTGTTCCCAAAATATAAATAGCTTATATGGTAATATCACAGCACAATCATGAGTGTGCATGAAATGCAGTATAAATTTGAGAATACAGTGAAACGACCTACACCCTACACATTAATGCTGGTTTATTATTTTGCTGGAATATTTTTGAGCATGCTTTTTTCTGTGGGTTCACAATTGGATTTCACAAACAGAAATGTGCACTGATCTACATAGACAACAAACTGTCACTATCAGTGTGACGTGTCACGGCCCACAAGTCCTGTCTGTGTCCGTTTTTTGGTTTTCCTTGCCTTGTGTTAGTTTTGTCTAGCCACGCCCTAGCCCCGCCTCACAGCTGTATCTCGTCTCTCGTCTCCTTCCCGTCAGGTGTCCCTTGTTTCATGTACCCATTTAGTCTTGTGTGTTTGAGCTCGTGCTTGTCGGTTCACTGTTGCCTTCACATCGTAATTTCGTAGATTTAAGCTGCTGTTTGTATTCCTAGTCATGTTTGGTTATAGTGTTTATTGTTTGGTTTAATAAGACCCTCAACGTAAAAGAATTTATCTTGCGCTTGCTTCCAAATCAACCCACACTCATTACAATCAGAACAAAACCAAGCATCTCAGAAAAGATAACTTTACAGATGAAAGAACAAAATGTTCTTAACTGAAATTGTATGTTAAGGCATGAGATTTTCTTGACATATTGATGGACTGGTTAGATCATCCTCAGTCTTTCACATAGTCTAAATGGCAGCTGAATAAAAGAAACATACTAAATTCTCTTCAAATGATTTTTATTGCCGACCACATCTACCTGATTCTTACATTCAAGTAATCCCGATGACTCCATGAACTGAATCAGATGTGTTAAAGTAAACTGTAAATTCGTTTTTGAATGTAATTATAAAGGAATGTAAATTAAAAAGTAATCAATTTAAGGGATTTTTATCAATGAGTGTATAGACTACAGTATTGTGGAAAGGTGTTAGGCACTTAAGAAAATGATTTTTAAAGTTCTGGGCAGTGTTTTTTCTGTCTCTCAATTTGTTTTTTAATAAATGGAAATGAACATTTTTCCATGTGCTCTCTGTCCACATGTCTGGTGTTTATTTCACCTTAGCCCACCTATGTCTCCACCCTTGTCACCTGTTCCTTGTTTCCTGTCTCAGGTCTTCATGGTTTAGTGTTATAGTCTCTTGTGTTTTGTTAAGCCCTTGTCGATTATTTGTTTAGTTTTCTGTTGTCTCTATGTTTAGTTTGTAAGTAGTCTTAGTGTTCTATTGTATGCTAAATAAACCTTTAAAAGCCATTCCAGCTTGCACTTACTTTCCAAAAACCATCAATCATTACAGTTTGTGTGTTGGCTTAACAATTTCCAGAGTTCTTCTTATGGACGCTCAGTATTACTTGTAGTTTCCATCAGAATGCTGGTTTGGGCTCAATCAGTCCTTCATGACATGAAATCAGGTGCTGATGGAGCTTCACACATATCCATGCAGTGACTGGAGGCATGGAGGAGAAATCTAGAGCCAAACCTGTCTTTTAACCAGCTCACACACCATCATCTACTTTTTACAAACAAATCTTCCTTCTTTTTACTGCTTTCATCTTGGCATCTGTTCCAATGTTCATATATATATAAAAATAAAACTGGATTGGTTAAGCTAGATTAAGGGCAATATTGAAAATGTCTTTACTGGACACACTGAGCACACTGAGCAGAAGGTGTTTCGTCGGCAACTGAGTCAACAGACAGCGTGTGAAAAAAACACAAGGCTCGTTATGCGTCTCAGTGTCAGGAGACTCAGTCCCTCTCTGACATCATGTGGCCCATGGGTTCTCACACTCAGCAATAACTTAACTAGGGCCTGGAAATCCAAGGCAACTGCACGTTTCGCTAACCCCCCTGTTGACAGGGCGATTCCCAATAACTCAATTTCCAGCTCAGTAATTTACTCTCGCTGCCCACTGACTCTGCTGCTCAAAACAGCAGATCTATAGTCCAAACAAGGGCAAACAACGTTGTTTACTCAAGCTTCTTCTTCTTTTTTTTTTTTTTTGGATGTGGGGGGTGGGGGGTGGGGGGTGTGGTGGGGGTCACAGATTTATAAAGACACTTTTTATAGGGCCTCCTGGAAGGATAAAGAACATAAAAAACACTTATAAAAGTGAATATTGTCCTAGATTGACTTTTTATAGGAATATTGCATTGCAATGTTACACCCAGGCTTTTTCACAGCGCTTTCCTGCTGCAAGTCATCAATTATAATCCTCCAATAATTTATCGAGCATTGGCAAGGCTAACCATATGGTGCAAACCAAGATATAGGAATGGGGACACCAGCTCAAGGTCAATAGAAGCCCCCTGCTACTTAACTGCCTGGCTCACATAAAATGTAGCTCGACTTTGATCCATTTTCTTTCAGCACAGTAGTGTTCGTCATGTAGTTTAGGAAGATTCATAAAAAATCAAAAGATTCACTGATCTTCTCAAGCAGTGGGCATTACTTTTAATACATACTGAACACTAGAGCTAAAGGGTGAATTAAAAAAGAGAATATGTGAAATAATTCTACCCCTTTTTAATGAATGGAGCATTGTCTTATTCTTTAACATTAACATGCGTGTGCCGGACAGGTATTTATTTAAGCCTAGCTAGATTCAAATGCTGGCCATAGTGCAGAGGATATTCACTGATGTCACTTTCCCGACCCCTCAGTTAGCCTGAGTGGTAAAACTTGTGGCTACATGGCTGCCTTTAGTAGGGAAAATTGGATAATCTGCTTACATTATTGGCAGTTGGACTTGACAGTGGTCCTTACATTTAACCAAAGAATTGTGGCTAGAAATTGGGTTTCCTGACATTTACATGTACAAGCATATTGAAGCCTTGGCTCTTGGTTGTACTTCAAGGTTTACATTAAGTTTTGTTGACGAAATTAAAGTAATGAGAACACCAACTGATATTCTGACTGTACTTTGACAAGTGTGATCAAAATGTAATTTTATTGCAAGATTTAAATGGAACTGACTGTTCATAGCTAACTCTCTAGCTGCCACTATCTAACATTATTTGTGCAAGTGAAACACAACTAGAGATCAAATAAGCCCTCACTGAAACCCAGCAGCATTGATGTTTGCAGTCCAGAGTGTGAATGTGTGATACACAATGTGCACTTTATTACTACTGTATGTCAGTGGCTTTCGTTAAAACTTTTAAAAAGAACATCTGCCTCTCTGACCTGATTTCTTTAGCTTTCAGCAGTCTGTAAAAAGATCACTACCATTTTTTAGTTGAATGTCCTATTCATCAACTGAAAACCAGGAAAAAAATCTGGTTTGCTAGGTAAACACACCATATAATAGCATAATTGATACACCCCTGTCTTTCAAAGGTGAGGTGAAGAGCCATTCTTATTGGCTCATTTCCTGTGCGTTGGTCACCTAGTAGTTTGCCCCTTGCCCTTGTAAACAGACGGTTGCAGGTTCAAATCCTGGTCCAGTTACCACTGAGGTATGCTGTTGATAGCTGCCCACTGTTCCACATGTGGACGAGTTAAATGCAGAGGTCACATTTTGTTGTGGTGCGCTTTGTGTGACTGAGTGTGTTCACAATAACAAATAAGTCACTTTTAGTGTTACACCTTTGAATAATTAAGAGAGTTAGGACAACCTGCTGGCGCGAAATCAGATTTTTCCACCTTCAAAATAACAAAATGAATTTGGACATAAATGTTAGTTGTGTTTTGTGCTTTATGCTTAGCATTAGATCATCAAAACAGAGGCTTTAGTCTTACTGCCACTGAATGGGTCCTTGACAAAGAATAAACTTTATTATTACAAAAAATGACACAATTTCTATTTATTTAACTGAATTATTTATTTTTATTTTTATTAATAGACATTATATATAAAATGTGCTATAAAATAACTTTTGCACAGGCTCCATTTATGTTTTTCTAGTATGTTAAATTCAGTAAATCAAATGTAGATTAAATGTTTTGAGGTAAATGTTTTGAGGTTACTGAAATATCAAGGGGCATATTTGACCTAACCCATGAGATCACAATCAGTCATTTGCATTTTTTCTGATTAACTTTTTTTCCATAATTTAGAAGAATGAGTTTTATTGTGGTGAGAGACGCATGACACCAAACGCTTATGCATACACCTCTCTCTGGATGAACATTATGCAGATGGGACAGACAGCAAGCAACCAGATTACTGATATGTAACTAATAGCATCCCACCCACAGTCAGATGCTAAAAACCAACACTTGATCGCACACAGAGCAAGGGGTATAATAGTTAAACAAACAAACAAACAAACAAAAAACAAACAACATTTTTAAGTTAGATGTTAAGATAGATGTTTTTAGTTTAAAACAACATTAACTCCAACCAAACAAGATGCTTATGCTTAACTTGAACTGAAATCTGGAGAAACTGCAGCCCCCTCAGTACCCCTACGTTCCACACCCCAGATAAAATGTGCAGAAGTGTATTTGTTGAGGTATCTGCTTTAAGATTTCAGAGAAAAAAAAAATTCCTACCAACTTTAAGCAAATGCATAGAACTTATTTCTTATTTTTATGTAATTTAATATAAAATCTAGTAAAAACATTTAGAAAATATTACTTTGCAGCAAATAATAATACTTTTTATATTGAATTGGTTTAATATAATTTCAAATATATAATTTTTTGCAGTTTACAGATTTTCTTTTTTAAATAATATGTATGTTGTTATAATACAGACACCAAAACCAGTCCTTCACTCGACATGTCTAACTCTGTTGCCTATGGAACTCCTCCTCAATCATGTGCCTAATGCTTTCCCAAGCCCTTCTACACTAAGTGCCCTGAAGGGGACGGTCATCCAGCCCTTGTTCTTCCACTGAATGTGCGAATAGGCTGCTTTTTAATGGCTCCCAGCACTTAGCATGCCAGCAGATGGGAGTCCAGTTGGCATTGCTCTCATTAATGGAGTTCCAAGTCATCCTCCTCCACGCGGCCACCTGTCCGACAGGGCCAGTGCCACTCCAGCACCTGGCTGAGCCATTACATGTTATGATCAGGGCTCAAGATGGGAGGCGTCGCAACTTCTCACTTCATTTGTATGAGCAGTGGAGGGGGAAGTGGATTAATGGTGGCATATGCGCTCTCCTTTTGAAGAAGGCTGTTTCCTCTGATGTGATATATGCATTTTAGATGATTAATGACTATTGCAGGTCTCCTGTTTACTGGGATACCAGTTAGAGTTACTAATGAAGAAACAGGAACTTCAAACACAGAAAATTCTGCAACCATTCAAAAGCTTAGAACCATTGGTCAGATGCAGCTTCACGGAATATAATTAATAGGAAGTGAGGAAGCCATAAAGCAAAGAAAAACATGAATAATCATGACTGGAGAGCATGAATAATACAATTATATTAGTAATATCTATATTAAAAACCATAATCATAAAGTAATATACTATACTGTATAATATATAGAATTATATATGATACTTAATAAGTAAGTAAAATATACTATGCCTCGTATTTTGATGGAGGAATCAAAGTATCAAGTAGAAAAACAAGGGCAGGGTGTCTGTCCCCTTCAGGGCATGCTGGCATTAGGGAGATGGCTGAGGAGGTGCTGAGGAGATGGCATATTTTAAATGTGGCGATCAAAGGAAGACAGAAAATACTGTAAACAAAACTGCATCTATACATTTTAGCTTTGTTTTAGCAATAAGCCATAATTTTACAGTAATTAACTCTCTTATCCATGGAACATTCACTTAGTTATAGACTATCATGGTTTATATAAATCCACAACAATAAATAAATCCACAATAAATTACAGTATGATACATGCATCATTGTTAACAAATTAATTAATTTTTCTAATAGTAATAACTCCAATTAACTAATCTGCCAATAGTGTAGTTCATTAACAGTAGCCAATGGTTGCCAAGCAAAATAGCAGCCAACATTATTCCAAACCCATAATAATTTGATACATAAATATAGAATTTAGTTTAAATGTGTGGTCATATGTGTGTATATTAATTAGCTCAGCCAATCAGATTTCAGAATCAGAATGGTTTCATATTTAACTTTTAACATTTTTTAAACATTCATATAGTATTGAATAAAATGTAAAAAATAAATTTGGTAAATATTTTAAAACATATGAATCTACATTGTGAAATGTATTGCATATACAGTGATGGTGTAACTGTTAGGGAGTTTCCCCTGTGACTTAAAGGTTGTCAATTCAAATCCCAGACAGCTACAAGAACCACTGAGGTACCTGTGAGCAACATTTCTTAAGCACTGTTCCCCACGCGCTGCCCATGTCAGCTGCCCACTGCTTCTACACGGTGGGTTAAATGCAGAGGTTTCGTTACGTTATGGTGCACTGTGTGCTATGCTGTGGTGTGTTCACAGTGACAAATAATCATATAATTTCATATACGTCAATGCAAATTATTAATAAATAATTTCATTTTATAAGTGGTTCGAAACTTTTGAATGGTAGTGTATATTTCACACAGAATAGACCTGATGTCTGTGATGTACGGTGACACTGTATGTAGCAAATATAGGGATCTTTAGTGTTTCCTACTGTTATTCTAAAGGGAAGATAGGCTTCAAGATTGGTTCCCATTGTTTGCACATATATGCACTGTAGTCCTGGGTGTCTACTGCATTAATGGAGCCAGGTGTGGGGCCATCGGAGATTGAAGCCAAGCACTTGGTGATGGGGCCTGAAATCAGATGCTGGTGGTGAATGTATACCGACTCCCAACATCTTTTTCCAGCATGTAGCAGTCATGTAGGAAAGGCAGGGAGGTTCTTGTAAATACCCTGATGTACATGACTGAAAACAGTGCTGTTCTCCCAACAGATGAATATGCTGGCAATCCGATGCTCTTCAAATGAGATCTTTCAAAGGGCTAATGATGGCTATCTGCTTTCATAATTAGTCCTTCATTTTATTCAGTAAACACTTTTGAAATGGTGTCACCTAGTCTGATTTCCCTATCTCTCTCTCTCTCTCTCTCTCTCTCTCTCTCTCTCTCTCTCTCTCTCTCTCTCTCTCTCTCTCTCTCTCTCTCGCTCTGTGTGTGTGTGTGTGTGATTTGAACCTTTAGAACAAGACAACAAACAAAGATATCCGGTGTTTTCACTGGCAAAATTAAAAGCATTTTTTCAACATAAACAAATGTATAATTTGATGCCTGCAAAACACGTTTACCACTGTGTTGCATCACCATTTATTTTTATTTTTACTTTTTAATTTTGTAAAAACTGCTAATTGTTGCAGTGTTGCAAGTGGAATTTTTGCCAATTCTTACTTGATACAAGACTTCACCTGCTCGGCAGTCTATGGTGGCTGTTGTCTGATTCTCCTTTGATTCTAAGGATTTTGTTGTCTGATTCTACATTTTCAATAAGTGATGGATCTGGACTGGCAGCAGGTCAATCAAGCACATGCACTTTGTGTATACAAAGCCAGGCTATTGTAGCACACGTAGAAAGAGGCCATTGTCTTGCTGAAACGACCATGGACTTCCCAGGGAAAAACTTTGCCTTGACGGCAAACTATGTCTCTGTAAAATCCAAATATATGCCTCTGTGTCAATAGTACAGTCACACATTTGCAAATCAACCATGCAGCAGGTGCCGATGCACCCTAATACCATGGCTGTTGCTGAAAATATTCAGGATGGTCCATTTCCTCTCAATAGGTGCATTCAGAATGGAGGAACATTTTAATAGTTTTTAGATCCATTGCAGGAAGTTCCCCCTTTTTGTGTTTCCACACTGCATGAACAGAGGAAGAGGAACCATGAGTGACGTAAGTGAATGGTGAGGAAAGTGTACGGTGATTGCGGATGCCATTTTTAAACTGTGTGAAATGTTTGCCATGTAAACAGCTCTTTGCTCTAAAGAACAAATGAGAGAAAACAACATAAGAAATGCAGCATGATTCTGAAATGCAGAAGCGCTCTGATCTGGCAGCCTCCATCTTTTTGTATGCGGTCGCTATAACAGCCATCAGATGGCTGACATCACTTCAGCATTTCTACTGGTAGTGTGAAAGCAAACAGTAAAAACACCCCTGAATGTCTGTAGTCTTCGAGGGAGCTCCCTAGAGAGTAGTTACTCTCAAAAAGCACCCAGTATGTTTCCACTATCCTTTAGTCCATCTGAGATGAGATTGGGGCCTTGATGGTGTTTAGAAATTACAAATGAGGTATGACTTACTCTTGTAAAATATGTTTCAGGTTGTCTTTTCTTGTGCAGTGTAGTGAAAGTGACTATTTATAATTGGGAAAACACTCAAGCACCACAACAAAATGTGACCTCTGCATTTAACCCATTTTACATGTGCACTTGAAGCAGTGGGCATTTATCATTAGTGCCTGGGGAGCGGTGTAGCGGGCAGGTACCTTGCACAGGCCTAGACTTGAACCTGTGAACGTCAGGTCTAAATGGCAATGTACTAACCACTAGGCCTCCACAGCCCACCTAAGCGGCACACTGGGTTAAGTGACAATAGCTCCCCGAAGTATTCCCAAGCCAATGAGGTCATATTTATCACAGTAAAATATCACAGTTTCTCATGCAATGTCTTCTGAAGGCTCAAAGGTAACACACATTCATACACACATACATACATTTTAGCCTTGTCCTACACGGACTGAGATTTCTTTTCACAATATTAAGTACAACAGAAAGTGAAACGCCTAAGTTCTTTGCAATTTTATGGTGAGAAATTTTCTTTTTGAACTGACCAACAATTCAGTCATAAAGTCTGGCACAAAGTGTTGAAGCTACAAATGTTTGCTGGATGCTCCTTTTATAGCAAATCATGATGCCTGTTATCAATTCACCTGATTATTGTGAAATGTTTCAAAATAATGAAACCTTTTACTCTTATTTTGCCTCGTTCAAACTTTTTTAATATTATTTTAAATGTGTTGCAGGCATCAAACTTAAAATGTTTAGTTGGTCAGCCAAACCATTAAGATAAAAGTTCAAGAGATTTTACAAATAGATTTTTTATTCTTTTTTTTTGTATTTAACAAAATGTCCCAACATTTCTGGAAATGGTGTTTGTACCTCCCATGTGCTAGAGAACGCCACAAAGACACTGTGCTTTTATCTAATAAACAAGAACAAAACAAAAACAAAATTAGGACGAATGGTGCAATTTCTTGCTTGTTCCCTTTAGGCACGCATGTTTCTCAGCTTAATTAGAGATTTAACATATGGCACAAGCAATCATACTCAGGATGCAAAATGTATTTAAAGTATTTATTGTGTGAAGGTGTGCTTTGTTGCCAATGAGCGGAGCGTGGCCTCCAGCCAATCACTTCTCCCTGAGGGCAAGATGCATTTCTGTCTTGTAAAGTGCATACCTTTACATTCCGTGTATTACAGCAGAGCTGGACGATGGCTCGGCAGCGATAGCAGCACAAAGCCAATGCCATCCATCATGGGTAATCTGACGCTTTTTGCCCAGATCTGAACAGATAGGCTCAGCCAAGAACAAACAGCTCATCTGTCACTGAGGCTCTGGTTCAGCAAAGTGCTTGGCTTCATTTCACGCTCTCCATAGAGAGTGTCCACAAGACCAGTCCAGAACGTAAACATCAGTACAATATCAACTCTTTACTATGACCTTGTATTATCAGAAATTAACTCAAAGCAGACAACAGGACTGTAAAACACACTATAGTGCTTTAGGAAAAAAACACAACCAGTACAGTTAGACTGCTTAGGTGTGCTTTAGTGCTATATCATCAATGCCCATAAACTGCTGTTGGTGTCACACTGTAAATCTGATGGTCATTCATTTCATTTTGTGCACATGTTGTCCAAAACCTGACTGTTAAAATGTTATATGTGTAATGATTCAGATTGTTTTGAAAAATATGTTTTGATTTGAAAAAAACTCAAATGCATGAATAATTAATAATTTTTTTTCTGAAAATGAAATTTAATGTAATTTTATGAGTAGAAAAAATGTAGATATACATTTATTCATTTGGCTGACGCTTTTATCCAAAGCGACTTCCAAGATACAGGAACAATCAAGCATTTTAGTTGCACAGGATAACACTGAATTGAGTGCTGCACAGAGTCCAACACATTCTTCTTAGTCGTAAAATACAGACAGAAATACAATAAAAGCTATAAGTGGAAAATTACTATTTGGGAAAGAAAACTGACTAATACTGACATTAACTCTAGGGTCCCAATTGGTGACACCATCAGATATGGTGGAGTTGGTCTATTATTGGAAACCTGCAAGTTTGATCCCTAGTCATGCCACAGCCTTCTGTGGATGAAGTACCAAAACACAATGATAAAAAAAAAATGGGGACAAAAAACAATGCTTAAAAAAGACAAAAAAATCTAAATAAGCCTGATACGTTTTTGTAATTTATTCTAAGAAAAGCAACACTTAAAAAAAGACATTAATTAACTTAACTGATAAGAGCTTAAGTATCATCTGATTTCACATATACTATTATATTGGATTTTATCAACATTTCCCTGCACTGGTGTACTTATGATTGTTTTTGGAAAGTTTTATGCCAACTACACTTTGGGATAAAACCAACAGTTGCAAGTGATATCTTTATTTACTTGACTTTGCCAAGGTCAGAGAGATAAAGGGAATCAAAGAAAGGCAGAAATGATGCCACCTTTTCAGCGAGAGCTAATGGACTCCCTCTCTACCCTCCAGCTGGTCTACAGGGACAGCCTGAAACCTGTCGAAACCTCTCCACTAATTGGTAAATCACCTAATGGCTGACATCATTAGAAGAGCAGCCAGGTTTCAACCACCTAAAACTGTAATGGAGAGGTCCAGGAAAGTTTTCTCCCCTTTACTGCTTTTTCCCCCTTCAATTTTGATTTCAAGATCAGCACAGTACCATTTTCTCCCATAATGCTCTCGGGTTGATTGGCTGAAATGGTTGTAATTCTTTACTGGGCATAGACATGTCATCACCTTGCCTTCACTTATTCAGCCACTTTTATCATTATCAAATGGAGATGGCGATTTAATGGGGTAATCTGTAGCCAGAGGAAAGTCAAATATTTCTGCATATCTGTCAGTCTGATAGTCTGTTTGATAAAGGCCTGTTCTTTGCGTATGTCATTGTTGTTACGTAATTTGTTACCAATAATTCCAACATTTTAAGTTAGGCTTCAAATAATGACACATTTATAATATTACAGAAATGTCATCC
Source organism: Arnoldichthys spilopterus (assembly GCA_037974385.1). NCBI lineage: Eukaryota > Metazoa > Chordata > Actinopteri > Characiformes > Lepidarchidae > Arnoldichthys > Arnoldichthys spilopterus. Next base: position 29,765,294 of record JBBPDA010000001.1, on the reverse strand, counting down.
TAGTGAATCTCTCTTTATAGACAAAAGCCATATCTTAAATTTTTCATTCTGATCCTTAAAGTCCACTTAGGACATTTCTCAGGTTTTATTACATGGATATTTTCCAGCCTCTTTTCAGCCCTTAGAAATAAGCAAGTCTTCTGACTGGTTGTTCTAATTGGCTGTATTAAACTGAACTTTATTAAAAAAAAACACTTCTTATAACTTTAACTACTATAGACTGTATAAGCATATTGTTACTGCCCAAATTATACATCATTTGAACACAGCGAGACACTTTTACATTCTGTAAAATGTATTTATAATAAGTAGACCAATAGAAATGGTGGTTTAAAATTACTTTGAATTGAATGATATTACCTTTACATATATTAAAAATAATACACTATAAATAACACCAGTAATAATATGTAAACAATAATATATAAATATATTTTGCTATCTCCATATTGGTTATTAAAAGTAAAGTGGAAACATTTATAAATTAATGTAATTAATTAATTAATTACTTAATATTATTATTATTATTGTTGTTGCTGTTATTATTATTAGCGGAATTCAAATTTTGTATTCTTTTGTTAAGAGAAAAGGAGAGAGAGAGAGAGAGAGAGAGAGAGAGAGAGAAAGAGAGAGAGAGTTGTTTGTTTATGATTAATCAAACTAATAGGTCTCTCTGGGCATACTGTTTACAATGGATTTATTTCCCTGGATTCGATCATGTATTCACCCCCTCACTCTCCTCTGTCAAGAGGACACAGAGGAAATATGACTCTTAACTGCAGCTGATTCCACTTGGGCACTAAGTGCAGATCAGCAACTTTGGCTTGCTATGGGCTTTTTTTTCATGGTCAAACATATTTTCCCTCAAAACCAGTGTCTCTTTCACTCGCTTCACAGCTTGCTGTACAACGTGTAATTTCAAGCTGTCTACACTGATAGCTGTGGCAGCCTTGGTGATACCACCCCCCAAGACTAACAATCATCAGATTTCCTCATGATCCATGCAGACAGAAAAACACCAGCTTCTATCTGATGTGCCCTGTCAGTTCGGCTATCCTCGTAGGCCAGCTACACTGCCCTCCACGCTCAATTATTTCATTGATTTATTCATCTCTCACTTTCATTTGATGACCCAGATTTAATAATCCCTCCTGAGGATTGGTCTAAATACTAAATATAATTAAGGTAGAACCCATACAGGCACCATTTATTTAATACGGGGATTTTTGCATGTGTGGAAGGAAATAAACGAGGCTAATTGAAATGCAATGTAATTATTTTGCATGGCTTAAAGATTGCTAATGCAGTGAATATGTAAATGAAATGAGTAAATGGGAAGTATCCAAATTATCCATGTTCTAATAGATAAATTCTCCATTAATTAAAATTAAAATTGCAGTATATAATTTAATAAAGCTTTATGTTGCATTGTGTTAAAAATGATGCTGGATTCTGAGCATTAAATTGCAGGAGAGATGCTAGTTAAATGTAACCCTGCAGGCGCACAGACAGCTGGGAAGCTAGAAAAGGGAGAGAGAGAGAGAAAGAGAGAGAGAAAGAGAGAGAGAGAGAGCAAGAGGGAATAAGGACATGTCCATCAGATGGCAAGCATGATGGACAAAGTGTTGTTTCTTTCTCTTCTGAGACTGATTGTGTGGAGTTGGCTGTCGAGAGAGATTAAGCGTCACGGATTTTCCAAAACATGCCCGAAATGATCTTTGTAAGGCATCAGTCTGGCGTGAGCCGGCCCATCCAAAACAAATAAACGCTTGGAGCTTTAGAGCAAGGTGGAACGACAGTCCGTGTGCTGTGAAATCTGAGAAACCTCTACCAACAGAGCCAGTGTGACTTCAGATTAGAGCACGCCGACCCAACAACCCAGCACCAACAAACAACAACAAATAACAACAAACCCCAACACATCCAAACACTTGGCTGGAGTGCCACATCTGGATGTCTTTGTTTTGTTCTCTCCATATATGCTGTTCAAGAATGTTCTGCCTTTTGTTCACATTGTTCTAGAATGTTCTCCCCATTTATACCATTGTAGAATATTCTCCATTGTTTTCACCGTTCTAGTTTTAGAACATTCTCTTCCATGCACACTGTTTTACAATATTCTGCTCATTCACACCTTATCCTCCCAAATTTACAATTCAGTTTTTTTATCCTCATTTTTCCATCCTTACTGTCTTAGAATGATTTACCCTATTCACATTGTTCAACAATGTTCTCCCCGTTCACATTGTTCTACAATTTTCTCCCCATCCATATTGTTCTACAATGTTCTCCTCATCCATATTGTTTTACAATATTCTCCATATTCACATTGTTCTACAATGTTCTCCCCATCCATATTGTTTTTTAATTTGCTCCTCATCCATATTATTTTACAATGTTCCTTCTATTCATTTTCTCTTTCATTTACATTGTTTAACTCAATGTTTGTCTCACTTCTTACTGCGCTAGAATGTTTGCACAATTTGCATGGTTCTAGAATGGTTCTCTTCACCTCTGCAGCATTCTAGAATAATGACACCATTCTACAATGTACTCAGACATTTATACTGTTCTAGAATGTTTTCATCCCATGTTCACTCTTCTAGAATCTTCTACCCCATTTTCACAGTTGCAGAATATTTTCTTTCTCCTGTGATTCAGGAGTTCCTTTTCAAAATATTTTCAAGCAAAATTTGAATGTTGGTGTTTATTATCATTAGTGCTGTTCTCTGCTGTACATTAAGGTTAGGACCACTAGACACAACAAGCAGTCACACTATGCAGTTTGCAACACAAAAGCACACATTTTGCAAGGCTATTTTTAATAGGACAAAAATCGAGGGAAATCTGGCCTGTTTTCACCAAAATCTACAGGTCACACCTAAAACTGAAAGTAAGGTTTGCTAAGGGCAACTCTTCATGCCTTATTCTTCACACAAGAATAGCCAGTCACAGGATTAGAGGTTATTTCTGCTCGAATCCCTGCAATCCATCGCTACGCAGGATACTGCAGCACAAGGGTACTATCATGTGAAAGCCTACCATTTTCAAAACCTGCTCAAAAGAGACAATACACCCCAAGTTCCCCTTGTACAAAGGTTTCCTAAGAATTGGTAGATAAATATGATACAAATATGGTCATTAAAAAATGCTAACTGTTAAATGGAAGCATGAAAAAATGTGGAAATCATCAGATAAGAAATTATACATGAATGTAAATATGAATATGGAATAAATGTCTCACCACAGGACAAATGACTGTTTGAATAACATGCTAACAGGCCTGGTGTTTTATTCAAAAGGAAATAAACATGGAGTCCAAGACAAGGGACCCATAAAAGCTGGATTTCTAATAAATGGCCATAGTCTCCTTAGCAAAGGCTGCAGGGCTTGATATGACCTCACACAGAAACTCATGCACATAAGTGATTCAGTTATGAATGGTATTGCAAAGCCTGTTCCAGCATCAGAAATTTTGGGAGCATGCAATTTATTACATTTATTACATTTTAGCAGATTATTATTGTTAAACATGTTGTTCATTGTTAGGCAGTATTCGGTAGTAAAGTAATATATATAATGTTTTTGTATTTTCATCTATCTGTGTTCTCTCATAACAGCAACCAGCACCCAGGACAAATTATGCAAATATTGTAACCTTTAGGGAAACCCTACCATAATCAACCAATCCCAAAGCCAGTGGTCTATTGGCTAATAAATACATTTCTACAGCTAAAAATCATAAAAAGGTATACAGAGGGGGACCCTCAGGGACTTATTGGGATCCAGAGATAGCTTTACAATTTTTAGCAAACAAACAAACAAACAAACAAACCAACAAACAAACACACACACATGAACACACACAATCAAGTACGGCAGTACATAATTTATTATTAAATTCTGGTTGGGAACAATAGGGTTGAAACACCCTCAGTGGAATCTAGACAGATATAGCTAAGCTAGTTTTCACTAGTAAGGCCTACAGGCACTGGACTGAAGTCCTAATGTTTCAGATTAACCACGGGTGGGACCATTTTCATGCGGGATAATGTCACTTGAGGCCTTCTGGAAGTCCTTGATATGTCACTGAGTGTAAATGCGAATGGCAGTCTAATCCAAGCCCAATGGGTTTTTGTCACATGGTAAAAAGCAGCAGCTCTATGTGAAGTCTCTTTACTAAAGGAATCACTCTAGAGATATTACTTCAGAATATATACTAAAATGCATTTCACAAGCTTCAGATGTACATGTTTAATCAGCCAAATAATGTTCATGTGCAATGATTTTAGAGCTAAAATACTCTTGTGCAGATGTGTCTTTCCTTGTTTTTTGACATTTATATCTGGACCTGAAAGGATCTGTTAGCCACAGGTGGTATAAAATTTAACTGAGTCACATTCAACTTGGAACAAGATAACGTTTTTCAAAACCTAATTCAGTGGAAGAATGTCCGCAGGCTGCATCATGTGGAAAATATGAAGAGGCAAAGGCTGAAGGCATGTTTCCTCAACCAGGATGGCAAAAAGTACAATGTGACCACAAGAAATGTTTTTAATATCTCAGAAAAATATTGTGTACTCTAAATCAGAGGGGGATCTAAGCCAGTCTGTTCCTCAAAAATTTTCATTTGCATTCGGTCAGAGTGTTCCTGTAGTAAATGGGCACTTCCATTTCTAGATATTTCCTATCAAACCTGCAGATGACTGAGTTGAGCTATTTCAAACACTGACACTGTCCATCACTGAGGTGGTGGTAGTTCAGTGGTCATGACTTGACAATAACTCCACAGGCCATTACAGAATGTAAATTAGGGTTTAAAAATTGAGCAGATTTTATCATTCAATTGTCATTTCTGAGCAAACAGCTAACAGAATGTTCATTGTGGTTTTGAGCCTCACACAGCAGTACGATAGAGGTGCATGAAATGCTATTGATGAAAAATGCAAGATGTAGTTTTACCCTATTACTGTTGTTTTGGTATTCACCTACAGCAACACAAAACGTGTTTATAAAACACAATTTTACAGTTAACTGATCTCAGCTGCTCAATCTTAGCTGCTTTGACACAATATTAGCACAATAAAATATTCAACTAAAGACATGTTGATTTTCATCTAAATCATACTGTCAGATGGTACAAATATACCACTCAAAACAATAAAGAATAAAGATTTGTACATTGTTTTCTTCAGGAAAGCTCATTAATTTGCATAATATTACTGAAATGGGGGCAGCTGTGACCTTATGATTGGAAAAGAGCAGCCAGTTCAATTCCCAGGGCTGGCAAGGAAAATGTGGGTGGGGTGAGTAAATAGTGCCTTCCCCTCCCACGTCCATGGCTGAAGTGCTCTTGGAAAAGGCACCTAACCCCCTAGCTGCCCCCTGGGTGCAGGTGTGCAGCCCAGTGCTCCTGCTCCTGGTGTGTATGTTTATGGGTATCATGGATTGTAGGCTCACTGCACTTGCTTGAATCATTTTAGTAGCTACAATGATAATCATCAATATTCTTCGCTGGGATCCATTGTTCCAAAGCAAGCATATCATATTTATTCATCCTGATGTTCTGCTTTGTAGTAAGAAATGATGAGCAAGTGGACAACTGTACTGTGGAGGCATTCTGTGGATTACTGATGCAGGAGAGACGTGGCTGCTTCTAGTCCAACTAGCAAAAGAGTGACTGCTCAGTAGCCTTTAACTTAACAGTCCCACCAGAGATTCTACTGTTGTAACGCCATGGGTGGAGAGTGGTGTTAATGATTTCATTAAGCTACAATATGTACATATATAATTAGATTTTCCTTTGTTTTGGGGTTTCATGGCTTTTACATAAAAGACGAGTTGTTGGGTTGTGTAATGGACAATGTGTGAAACATTAATACTTTGTCCCCCATCTGTGTGTTTTTCTTTTTATCTGATCAGCCAGCATCCTTTTTAATGTTTGTAACAAATGAACTGTGATTTTGTCTGCTGAGGGCCATAGGGCTCTATTTTGATAAAAAGCGTGTCCAAAACCTTTTTGGTATTTTACTCAGACTTTGTGCCAGTGCAAGGTGCAAAAAGGTTGTCTTAACCCTTAATTATTCAGAGGTGTGCTTTGGGTGTAACATTTAAAACCTTTAAATGTTTAAAAGGCAGGGGCACATGAGCTATGGCGCATTGCTATTATAATGGAGTGTTTACCTGGCAAAGCAGATCAGTATTTGGCCAAGGAAAAAGAAAATGCACAAGCACATTATTTACAGGAGCAGCACTGTTCCACCTAAGCCTTCCAAGAGCAATTAGTTCACTTTAAGTGAGTATCTGTGCCCGTAACGAGTGTCAGGCAGCTGTGGTTATGGTTTAATAATCGACCACTGACTTGGTTTTTGTTGGTTGCAATGTCAGTTCACTGCCTTGAAAAGCAAAGCACCAACAATGTGCCCGGGATCATTTAAAACGAGTGAAAAATTGTTTTTTATTGAAAACGTGCACACATGACCCTAAAAAGGGAAATGTACTGGTATTAAACTAGTAAAAACACCTTGCAATGTGCTTACCCATAATGTTCGCTTAAGAAACCTTTTTTTCTTTTTGTGGACCTTGAAAAGATTTTTGTGACTTTTATGCAATGTAGACTTGTCTCGACTAAGCTTGTGGCCCTTGATGCCTATTGAATCTTCCACAATGTGTCAAAACCAGCAAATTGTGCCTAGTTTTGGGAACTAATTTTTTTTCAATAGCTGACTTAGACTTAGTTGTAGTGTCTTAAACATCATTTTAGTTGTACTATAGCCAAAAAGCATCTCAGCATTGTCCAAGTACTTTCCATAATTGAACTGTACAGCATATGGACTGAAAAGATGAGGACACATGTCAAAATAAGACAGAAAATTCAAAAGCCAGAGTTCATCTGCTCTAAATGGCTATGAGAAAAACTTCACAAAACTATGTACAATCTGTCAAGTGCTCTTGAAAATCTTTGGCACTGTAGCATATGTCATAAACCCAATCAAGCATGGCATTTTAAATTTACAAAGTAGATGAGTGTAAGCAGGTTATTTCCAGCCTGGTAAACACTATTTATCTTTCAGAGGAAACACTGGGCCACTGTGGCTGCTGCAGTGATTAAAAAGACTAATTACACTGAATTATTCTAATGACACTTTATGCAGTTTGGAAAGGCCTGATTTGTCGACTTGCTAAACAACAGTTCTAATGCAAGCTACCATTACCAGCAAGCCTATTAAGAATTCTTTTTAAGGGTTAGGATATAGGAGATTATTGTAGATAAGTTGAGTAGGTAATAAGCTATGTAGCTAGAAGCAAAAGTTACTTTTAGAACATTCATCTTATGATACAACGTCAGGTTTGATAGCTCCAAAAGTAAAAAGCCAGCCATCATGTGTTGATCTCACATACCGTAAACACACTCAAACAACCTCATTTGAAAGTGTGAGCTGTTGAAAAGTGCAGGTACATGTACACAGTAAATGGGCATTACCTCCAGTAAAGCGTATATTACAAGCAGAGCTCTGCATGACAAGAATGAAATGACTCACTCGCAAATGGCTAGAATTCCATGTCTCTTCTTCGCTTTCAAGCTAAGGTAGCTCAAAAGCTACTATCTATTTTCAGCTCAGGCTCAGGGAGTATAATGTTCTCTTATAGCTCTGAAATATACAATTTCATCTATTACTCAAAAATCCTCTTCTAGCTAATATCTTTCCAAGCAGTGTCTGCTTATTCCTAGTGAAAGAAAAAGTGGAGCTAGAAGTTCTCCAAACTCTGGGCCTGCTGGAAAGGCAGTATGCATAATGTCAAATTAGTTCTGACAATGGGAGCAGAGCAAAATAACTCATGTTCTTTGCTGTGGCGGACAGAAAGCACATCAGAAGCTGGCAGGTGGGCGCACCAAAATTATGGGTCCCAGGGGAAACATGGTGTATGTAGTTCATTATTCTGCTCTCGGCCTGGAGGAAAAAAATGCACTCATCGCACTTTTTTCCCTGCTCATACACCCACTATTATTTCTGACACCACTGGGCTGGCTAAACGGCACCTCTGCAGCCCAGACGACTGCTTGTGAATAAATACTGTAGAGAAAAGTAAGGAACATCACATCAAGTCCTGGGAACTTTTCCATTAAAATGGTGTGGGTGTTTTTGAAGGGGGAAGGCACATGAGTCTGCTTTTTTTTTAGGAGAACATGGGACACAATGTGGTAAAATCAATCTCAAATCACCGCTCCGAATGTTTCAGCACTTAATGCGGCTTTCATAAAGCAACAGCTGAAGAACATTATGAGATTTCAATTCTGAAAGACATAATGTACCTTGTTTCTACTTTCATGTGTAAATGAAACCGAGTTCACTCTGTAGCACGTTACATCATTAACTAAAATACCAGGTCCTTTACCTTTCCTCTCTCCATTATACTGGTAATAGTAGACAACAGAACTACATGTTCTTTCTAGCAGAGACATAGATGCATACCTTGTTCTCAAGATGCAAGCCACTATGAACAGGAAATTGGCTTACCTATGAAAAGAGAGAGAAGAAAAAATGGACATAAGACAACAAAGAGAAAATGAGACAAATTTCAATAAGTATTTTTTGTCAAATCAAAAGATAAGCATTAGAGACCATTATATGTATTGTATATATACATAATGTTGGTCTATTAATCATGTTGCCTATTAACCTGCTCAAATAAATTATGGACAGGTTAATGGACAGATTAATAGACTACATGATAATAGACTAGGCTTTAATCAATAATATCTGCACTTGTCCTGTCCATGTCCTATCTGTAAATGTGTTCCTTGATAGCAAACATTGGCATACATCTGATTCCAATAAACGAGAAACTGTACAGCATAATATCATATCACAACCTGTGTAGTTCCATAGTTAAATACTCATAGATAATCATACCAAAGGGAAATCAATGCTTAGCAATGTCTGTATGTTGCTTACTGTTTTAAAAGTTTTTCTAGGTAACTCAGTGTCTGTGTAAGAAGTGAGTGAAGTTCTAGAACAGGATCCATGCTGTTTAAAGACTGGTGGATGGAATTGCCAGACTAGATCCTGACAGAGCATTTTAAACTAGAAACACAGCATTATTTACACTTTTACCATTAAAGGTGCCAAAACAGCCTCTTAGCACTTTCAATAAACTTCTCAAACTGGCCCTCAGGGATCCCCAGATGGTCCAGACTTTTCCTCCAACCCAACTCACAACACAGCAGAAATATATGTACCATATGGGCGTCCCTGAGGACCGATTTGAAAAACACTGCCTTAAAGAACCTATCATTGGGAGGCTTTTGGAGAAGCAACTTTTGTAAATGAGATGCCTGTGTGTGCATGTAACAGGCTTGTTATTCACTCACTCATTCATGTTTGGAAGGCAAAGCATTGTCCACAAGCAGATGCCATTAGCTATAAGTCATGTTCTTTTTAAAATTCACCTTTTTACCTAATGCAATGGCTTTAACTGTTAGCCTTGCAGCTGTCTTAGAACACATTTCAAACATTTGTATCTATAGAACCATGAAGTGTTCTACAGCACACATAACTTCAGTCCATAAAGTAGGTGAGGAATCAGACCATAATAATTAGAGACTCTTAAAATTGTTATGCTTATCAAAAAATATTAAATCCATAGTAAAGGATCAACTCAAGATATTTCTCCATGTAAATTGTTTTGTGTAGCCACCAATCAAGTTTTAGAGAAAAGCATAGCGCTATCAATGCTACCATAATAAATTATTCAAAAATGTTTTAAATGATTTTCTCACTGCCATCAATAAAGAAAGAAGCATTGTGCAAAACTCTTCATTGATCTCTTCATGGCCTTTAATGCATTTGTTTATGCTCTACTTTTTAGAAGTTTGCAAAATATCTGATTTGGCTATAGTGCTACTAACTAGATTAGAAGCGATCTGTCTAATAAACAGCAGTGTTTGGCCCTGGGACACACTAAATCAGAGCTTCAAACCGTGAGCAGTGGGGTCCCTCAAGGTTTAATCCTCGAACAGATATTATTTAATATCTGTATTAATTAATGTTGCTACCTCCATTGTGGACTACAACGTGTTCCTCTATGCTGATGATGACACCATGTTTGACCTCTGAAGTATCAGTGGAAAAATTGAAATGTATTTTTAATACCATACAATCTGCCATTAACAACCATAAATTAAATGTAGAAAAAATAGTTAATGCTGTTTCTTACATGAATTTTAATATCACCACACTGAAGGGATCCAACATTGAAAGAGTCACAAAATACAAGTACCTTAGCATATGGCTAGATGACAAATGTACTTTTCAAAGCCACAATCAAAGCTAATACAAAAGCTCAATGTCCTGTATTGAAACAAAGTGTCTTTCCTAATGCACACAAGAAAAAGTTGGTTGAAGCAACAGTATTGTCAGGTTTGGATTATGGAGATGGAATATATAGATATACATCTGCTAGCCCCCCCTTAGTCAGTAGATCCTATACAGTATATCACTCTGCTGGGAGGTTCATAACTGGTGAGCCCTACAATACACATCACTGTTCATATTATAAAATATTCTGTTGGTTTGGCTGTACATCAGGAGAAACACTGTCCTTTTTTCATGTATAAAGCAATTACTGGCTCTAAGCATTGTGCATCTCAAAAATGCTTACTATAAATAATGTAAATAATTAGACTTCTAGGCATTGGATCACCCATCAGGTACCAAGATTTTTTACTAAATTGGGAAAATCTGCTTTTAGTTGCAGTGCACCAGTGAGCTGGAATTCATTACAGGACACCCTTAAGCTTGGCTCTCTAGTTTCACTTGAACATTTTACATTCTTAGTCTATAACCAGCTCCAGTCAGCCAATCATAGTTTTATTTGACCTTTATCAGCATTTATATGCTTTTGTATGTTTTAGTTACCTATGTTTGATTTTGTATTTTTTAGTCACTACACTTAACATTTATTTAAACATTTATTAGTTTACTTTAAAAAAAAAAGGTTTATGAGGTTTAAAAAGATTCATTAAACTAAATAGATTTTGATTCTTCATAAGAGCAGCGCTTTGATTCAAATGTTTTACATGTCCTTGTTAAACTTTGAAGAAAATAGTCTGAAAGTGTGTAAAGGTGAAAACAACCCTTAAACTGTTATGTAACAAATTATGTAAATGAATGAAATGAATGACTTATATGGTCCTTTCATGGTAGTGACTACAGAACCTTTTCATGGCTCCTTTATTTGTAAGAGTGTGGCGACATCTAAATTCAAGTTAAATGGTACCATTATCCAACATATCGACACTGTCCAGAAAAAACCACATATCTTCATTTTCCCCCCACATCAATACAGCAGATGGTCTTTACATTAAATGAAACTTTCAGGATGAACAGCCCATTAGAAATGCTCCAGAATAACTTCTTTCATTAATTGACATCAGAAGTAGGGATCATATCACATTCTTCTGTAAAGTAACAATTTTGGAGAAACTTCTGTTTCTTGGACACCGATGATATGTAAAGCTTGTCCTACAGTTGCTAGGATAGAATTCCTTTGTGGGCGGAGTAAGAATAGATAACTCATCATATCACGCCACTTTTGGTAGCACAGGGACTTTGAAGACTTTGAAGCTTTCAAATTCTGCAAACTGCATCCCTTAAAAGGTACAGTTCACTACGTTCATTTAGTATCCTAGAGACAGCTTTCAGACAGTTCCTGATTGGGCCCTTAAGAGGCACAACACAAGCCTTGCTCTTCAGTCGACTTATTGAGCTATCAGTCACCTCACGACTCAGCCTCCAGCTCTGAACCTGCTAAATCTGATTTCAAAGACTCAAAACACTGCATTTCAACTAAAATCTCAATGTGTTTTCCCAAACAATATTCTCCTGGTTCTGCGGATATGATCGCCTGTGGTGACAGTTCTTGTTAGAGCATTAGGTAAAAATGTGATTTTCTTTGAGACAACCAGCTCAATGAGAAGTTTAGCAAAACTTAATAAATGATTCTATTTTGTACACACATGCAATAGTACAATTACAGGCATTTAAGGCTGCAAAAACCTGGTAATTTTAGGAAGAACAAAACAGAAAAACATGATGCAATGTCATAAAGTAAGACTTTTTTTTAACACAGCATTATTTCATCATGACTGTTGGGGCACAACGGTGAAGTCAAGCCTGCGTTTGGGTGGCACCACAGTTAATTAAACCACACATGGAGAGAAACGTTTAAAAGAGAAAGCACACTGAGAATACAGAACAGCTACACCAGTGCAGAGAGAGCTTTTTTTTTTCCTCGGGATGGGATGTGCAGTTACATTTGGACGCCAATATGTCTTCCCACGTTGGCTTTAGATGAAGCGCTACCATATGGCATCTCCAATTATGATGAATACTGTACTAAACATGTTGTCTCAAAGTATCACCCTAATATGCACAATGTGCACATCCACACACAAAGACTTCAGCACAAACAGAGAAACAGAAAAGGATGTAAGGGTTTAATTATAGGCTGTTATACACCACACAACCTGTGACTTGATCTAGGAGTATTAACTCTACAGCAACACACTGGATTTCTAATAGAAATGCACAAGACAAAGTCAGCTTATTGTTATATTGTTATATGTTGCAGAAATGTTCAATATATGTTTAATATGTCTAACTGTGTGCTGTGAGCATGTTGACTAGACACATATTGTCACGAATCCTGTGTTGGATCCGGGTTGAGGGGTGCAGGAAGTAAGCACGAGTGAAAAATGATATTTATATTTAATTTAAATAAACAAATGAACACTGACTACAAAACTAAGAAAACAAAAACGAGGGTGTACAAAAAACACAAACTGGACTTACTATACACGAGGAACACGAACGACACAGGAGCGGGCATATACAAGAAGCAAGGCAAGAGCAAGGTCAGGCACACGAACAAACATGATAGACATACAATAACCCACAAGCGACTGAGGGAAACACACAAGGGTAAATAACGAAATTAAACAAGGAACACCAGACAGGAAACGAGGGACAGGTGGGAGGCGGGACTAGGGCGTGGCTAGACAGACACGAGACAGGGAGGATGTGGCAAGACTCAAAACAAAACATGAAACGTGACGAAGAAGAGAAGACAAGATGGGACTCTGACACATATGAATGCCACCAGTAGTGAACTGCTGAGGCATGAGGGGATCATTTGAGAGAAGCTCTCCATCCACTTCCTTTCATTTCGAGGTGTCATCAGTGTAAAACTATAGACAGTCAGTCTGAGTCGCTTCCGATTACCATGTCCTCTTCTGGAGAGAGACTTTCTGTCATTTGTTCTACAAATTTGACAGTCATTTTACAGCTGAAAAATAAAAGTCTTTCTGTGATTGAACAGAGAATGATGTGATAAAGACTGTAGCTGTAATGCTTGAAGCAGAAGCAAGTTGAAGCAGAGGATGTTTCCTATGTAAAAGTATAACTAATCTAATAATAATGACACAAAATAATAATTAATCCCAGTCTTCATCTCATTAAAATATTTTCTGCTGTATTTATGAGCAAATAAATATTTTTTGCAGATGCTGTTTGTATATACTGTGTTGCCTCTGCTATTGTCAAATTCTACACTATATTTTACATGAAACATATGATACTGTAGGTTACTGGTCGCCTGAATGGCTTATAATGTTTAAGAACTCATTGTGGTGAGCAGCTCCTACAAACACTATGGTTATTTGGACTGCAGATTTTTGCCACCCAAACAGCTGCACAGTCTTGTGTTTTGTCATCCACTGCATAAGAGGCCACTTAGGAAGTGACACATTTGACCTCATCTGGTCCTCATTGATAACAGCATGATAATTGAGACCAGTTCCTATTTACTGTTAATAAGATGAATTGAAACACTCAAATGATCAAAAATACCACAGGACACTTAACACTTAACCAATGTCACATCAAGGGTTCACTGATGTGTTTTAATGTATTTTTGTTGTTTTTTAGTGCTATTCCAATATGTAGAAGTAGGACTAAAATGTGGTATTTTTATTGCTTTGCTTTAATCAGAATATTAAACTAATCTCTCCTTTAAATACAGCTGTTCCAATGATAGATTATTGATTAGCCCTGTTTGAAATACTCCTATTTTCAAAATTGCAATATTATTGCAAAAAGCTAAAATTACAATATGACATTATTTTCAGTATTATTTAGCCCTAGTACTTCAAGATAATTAAGCTGGTTGCAAAACTGTACCCCCAGAAGGATTTAACTTTGTAAACATTTAAGTTCATTGAATCAATCAAACATGCTCATTTATTTTGATTCAAGCGATCGGCTAAAAAGTATGATCACACTGTGATCTTTCGAATCCTGCTGTGTGTATACAAGAACACTATATTGAAAGGCAGAAAAGAAAGACTATAATATAGTGGGCTCAAAGCTAGTGAAAAAATAACCTGACTCATTCAAGAGTCAATGAACCTTGTGCATAGTATAAGATCAATGGGCAGTGGGAAGCAGTGGGGTGAAACCCATTAGAACAGCCTCTATTGCCCCAAACCTACAGTTCTGTCTCAAATCGAAGTAATGTGGGATAGTGAACAAGGTGGACCACTTTATAATGTGGGGCTAACAAACCACATTCTTAAATTACCTGGTCTAGTGAAGGACCAATTATCACACTTTGACCTGTAAAAGATGGAGATTATATTATGAGTGATAGCAGCGAAAGCCTCCTTTCTCAGTTTTGACCATGCGTGGAAGTTCATTTGGCCTCTGCCACTTCGTGGCGTTCATTTTGGGATAAGCCATGCGTCCACTGCTAGAGCAGATCCATGCCTGCTAGTGCCACATGTTAGAGCAGACGACAGCGGCATTGTATGTATGGCAGAAGAGCTGTGGAATGAATAGAACAGAAGTATTGTGGGCACAAGTGCATGTGGATCAATCTGGGAAATTACAAAAGCGGAGAAACGAACAAGTGAACTAGAATAATGAGGTAATTCATCATAGCTTGTCACAGTTGTGGGCTAAGGGATGGAAGAAGGGAGGGAGAAAGGGTGGGAGGGAGTAGAAGGACGACTGCTTGAGGGGGAAAAACACCCTATTCCTTTTCCCTTTGCCAGCTACTATTCATGTATACCATGGGGTATAAATTTACTAACATGCTACAACCACAAGCAGTGAAAGGACCTGAGCTGACTGAGATGGGGATTGGTGGTAAGTGAGGTGAAAAGGGGTTCAATGCTATAAAATCACAACTTTAACTTTTAAATATGTTCTCATAGGAAAAGGCCATAAAATTGCACACCCATATCAAGTGGGAGAGGTTCAAGTTCAGAAATGATTTGACCTGTTAGAAGGTCATGGAACATAATTTGCTATATAATTGCAACTTCATCATTATACAAACATGGAAGTCAGAATGTGCCTTAGGTAATTACCAAATTTCAAACTTGGCACAAGCTTTAAGTGCAAATGAAATAACCTATACGCATCTTAAAGTGCAGGGAAATTGAAGATGCTCTGAGATGCTCAAGTCATTTAGCATCTGTTCTGACTTGCATCAGGGTGCTTGATATTATATATTTAGCCTGAAATCTTTCTGTAACCTTTACTATATAAGCAGCAAACAGCTGGGGCAAAGGTTTCCTCTTAGCTGATAAGGTTACATGATTTTTTTTTAACTGCAATTATTTTATCTCAATAAAGCATACAGATTGTAAGGAAAAAAATGCATATTTACAGCATGATGCAATTCACTTGCATGGCAGAATAACAAGAAAACCATGCCATCATGCAACCATATCATTCTTTAGTGTTCACACACACAACTCCTTGCTTTCTTCAGCCTACATTCCTCCTACATTTCTCATATCCTCTGCCTTTATGAGGAGCTGGTTCAAATCTCTAGAGCCTTTTGCAATACTTCATCCTCAGTGTGGAAACTCTTTCTTTCTCAGACAAAAGCATTGGTCAGCCAAATCCCTAAGATTAACTCCACCATAAGATAAATAGCAGAGCAAAACATTAATAATATCTTATATGATATATCTTATATCTTTAAATAATAACTTATAATCTCTCCACGAGTGACTGCATCTTATGTTATGTCAACTGTCAAATCATATACAAACCTTCATAGGAACACATGTAATCAACAAAATCCATTCAATTCATTTTTCTATATTTCTGCATAAATATGGCCTAGAGATAATTTGAGATCCTAAAAGAAGATAAAGATAATGTAATTAAACAAATGAAAAAAATACTTGGACATGTTATTATTTAGGAACATATTCCATATTTGTGATTGGCAAAAGTATGTGAAGCTCTAGTAGTAGCAGTTAAATTGAACGTTTAACTAAAATCAATTGTTTTCAGTCAATGGGATGACATTCAAGAATGAGTGAAGCCTGAAATTCAAACATGTTTGCTGAAGTTCATCATTAGAAGAACATATGAGAATTCTGAGGACTTCTGAAAATGAATTATTGTTGCTCTGTATGTACACAATAAAGAGTTTGGACTCCACTAATCCACAGTCAGAGAAACTGTTCCAGGGTAACTAAAAGCCTCTCTTACATGGGATAATATTATAATGTTCACCATCAGTATACCATCAGAAGGACAATGATGGCAAGGTTGCATAGAGGAAGTCACTGCTCTCCAAAGAAAACGTTTTTTAGAGGTATCACTTTTTAACGGTTTAGGCCTGTTTTGCTTCTTATATA
>JBBPDA010000001.1:29715532-29741828 GCA_037974385.1 Arnoldichthys spilopterus | reverse complement strand
ACACACACACACACACACACACACACACACACACACACACACACACACACACACACACACACACACACACAATCATACATACACACACACATACAAACATACATACATAGATATATATATATATGTATATATGTATGTGTGTATGTTTATATATATATGGAGTACTGTGTGAAATTCTTAGGCCACAGAGAAAACAATCATTAAATGCTGAAAAGCTGTTTATCTGGGTAGAGTGTTTCTCTTTTCTCAAAAAACAATAATATTAGAATAAACACAAAAAACAGTAAAACAGTAAACAGTGATTTTATGTATCAGTTTGTTGTCTTGACCATTTCCAGAGTGCTCTCCTAGTAGACGCCCAGTATTACTGTAGTTCCCATCAAATTGATCGTTTGGAATCAGTCCTTCATTAGATGAAATCAGGTGCTGATGGAAATTCACACACATCCATCCAATGACTGGAGGCATGGAGGAGAAATCTGTAGCCAAGCCTGTGTCTTCTAACCAGATCACAAAATACCAACTGCTTTCTACAAACAAATCTTCATTTTCTTCACTGTTTCCCTGTTTGTTTGCATTTATTTAAATGTTCACTTGTGTTTTTGCTGTGGAAAGAAACTCACTGCTTACACAAACGGGTTTACACTAGCATAGCCTACCCTAGCACAGGGGCCTAAGATTCTTGCACAGTACTGTAAATATGATATTACCCTCCTTAAACAACTAGATTTAAAATAAAAAGGACAAATGCCACATAACTGCTCTGATGGGTCTGAAGTAATGAGTGTCCATTTCAATTGTTTAATAAATCATGTAATTTCTATAACGTATTTGCAGTTAGATATGTCTACAGTTTAATCACAAATCATCAGTCCAAACAGAACTTATGATAAATTAAGGGATAAAAAAACATGGTTTGAGATTGTCTGAACTCATAAAGACTTTGGAAACTTTTTTCAGATCTGTGCACTGGTCCTGCAGTGAAACCATGAAGCAGTTCTGATATTTAGAGATTTGTGACATTCTAGGCAAGTAAATGTGGGTCAAACACATTAGACAACAGGACAGAAGTGATCTTTAGCAGGTCTCTGTGGCACCATCACACACTGCTGCATGGCTGTGCTGACAGGGATGGAGCATGTGTAAGAGCTCAGGAGAGGCCTGATGAGTGGAAGCCTGTGAATATGGATTGAGCTTCTATGGTCATTCACTCCTCCATGCTGTGGGCAGAGTCTGTGCCCAGCATAATTCTCCTGAGTGCTGCCCCCAGCCCTGCTGTTAATCTTCTACCATCCTGATGCAGACAGGCACCCCACCCACTCTCTTCATCTCTGTCACATCACACTGTACCTTCTTCAGTGTTCAGTACAAAATTACAGTGACAGTGAAGCACTGTGTGGCCAAAAATGGGGCATTTAGAGAACTGCACAAATTCAGGAAAAGGATGATAAAGAATGAAGGCAAGCAGCAATATCAGTCAGCCTGAAATCAAAATGGACCTTTTTGTTAGTTCCTTTGTTTGTTTCCTTAGTCATATTAAGCACAATTGTGTCGTTTCATTCATAAGAAAAACTAGATTCTTGCCCCTGTGGTTTAAAACATAATGACTCTTGCCTTCCTCTAAACTTCTGCTTGTGATGTTTAAATGTCACCTTGTACAATAGGCAGGGGAAAATGAAATTAACCAATAATGCGATAGCATGTCCTCCCCCCCAAACCATCTTTCACAGGGCGAAACACCAGTCTTTATCTCAGTTCTCGGCTGCATGTACATGTGTCTTCGCTATATTAGATGATTAGCCTGCTGCAGACAGGCATTTTTCGCATTTTTGTAGAAGATTGCATGTTTGTCATTATCCAATTAAATCCTGGATAATAAAATTGTGCTCCACCCACAATGTCCTGATTCCCTCAGAAATATCTCACAATAAGGATGAAACATGCATTCTGATTTTAAAGTTAAAATTAAGTTTCAAAGATATTGTAAAATCACATCAATTTGCAAACATCTAACACCCCACATGTTTACCAACCTTTAACCTTTAAATGTTTCTGATGATATATGCTTAATCAATGCCATGTTTATGTTTGTAAACAGATGATGATTTTATTATGTTCTCACAAATTATTCTTCTGCATATAGTGTGGTTTTGAGAATAGGAAAACATATGACATATAAGGCTTGAGCAAAGGCATTTTATAAAAATATTCCATTACATTACAGCCTTCACAGTCATGCTCTAATGTATTATATGAAAAAAACCTTCACAAAAACCTTTTCTTGTTCTGTGGATAACAGTCGTTTACTCTAAACAGATTATTTACAATCTCCTAATTTACCCATTGTTCATTTAGTCAAGCCTTTAGGAGCATCTGAATTGGGGAATCAGGTGAATATGATTAGGCCTGGGATAAAACTCTACAGGAGAATCATAGAAACAAATAAAGATTCATTTAGTTGCACAGATTTGCTGCAGACACTATAGTTAAACCACTTTGGTCTGTGGTTATGACATATTTAATGTTATAAATTCAATGTTGCTTCCACATTGTTGGCCTATACAAGTGTGTGCATGTGTGTGCATTTCTCTCTGATCCCTTAGCTTCCATGCTACATATTCTTGCTGATTCAGTCCTTCAAACGAAAACAAAGCAGATAACTCAATGAACCTGGGATCGTGACCTTTGCTAGAGAAACGGGTGAGAGAGAGCGAGAGTTGAAAAAAATTCAATTCCAACTCTTTGCAACTTCAAAAGCAGATGGTGTCTGAATATAAATCCAGCCTCTGCTTGGCTGCACTGTGACTTATCAGCTAGCTGAAGTTAGCAGTGCTGCTCTGAAGTGAACAGCCCTTCTCACATTGAGGGAAAAACAAGCCAACAGCAGAGACTGAGCTGACAGTGAGATGACCTTCATATCTCCTCTTTTTTTTTACAGGTAAAATGATGTAATTTGCTAAGCTAATTGCTCATGAAAGATTAAGTCATCTACTCAATGCCCTCATGCTGGGAAAGCTGTGACAGAAACAGCACACAAGGACATTTGTTCACTATATAAAACATGTTTACTGTAATATGTAATATGTAGTTTAATACATTTTTTATTCAGTTCATTTCTGATAAGCATTTAAACCATCTTAACAAATGGTTTGCAACCTGTAGGGCACTGACGATTCAGTTTCATACTGGGGTCTGCAGCCGGTATGAGTATGATGAAATTTCACAGAATCTGCTACATTTCCATCAACTCAAACATGCAAATGAATTATAATGTGAACATTTAATTATTAAATATACAAATATCACTGTTGTCATAAACAACGACAAACTCTCAGTACAAAACTCACAGAAAAATTATGCAGAATTAGTTGTGGAATGAACATACACATTGATTTTTATGTCACATGATACATCAAATTAATTCATACAGACTGATTTACTGTTATATCTTTAATATATTTTATAGCTACCTATAGTATCTGTGTGACAATATAAAATATCAAATGTTTTTATATTGTATGAAATTTGTCCATCATGTATAAATGGTCAAAACAAAAGTTTTTTGGATATTTGTGATTATGTTGTGTGATTACACTGTTAAGTCAAGTTAAGCTTATAATATGCAATGATTATTGTGCTATTTGTTTGCATTTTAATTAATCAGGTCGATTAATTTTTGTGGGCCTTGGATCTTGTGAGCTTGTGGTTGGTTGTGGTGGACTGTGGTGTAATGTAATTATCACAATGGGGGTAATTTGTACAGAATGTAAGCCCCCTGGCCTGCTTTTGCCTGCTTCAAACATAATACTGTCCACATTGCTCAAATAAACATTTAAATGTATTCTCTCAAATTAAGCCAACAATTGTAAAACATCAAGGGTGAAACTTTAAACATTAAAATATAAAATGACAGGAAAAGAGCTGAGTGTTGCCTGTGAATTCTGACACAATACCTTGAGGTTAGACAGATGGTAATGGTAAAAAAAACATTACAATAAATTAAATAAATGTTTAGACATGTTATATATTCAATCCAGTGATTGTAAACAATTATGAGCTTCATGCATTGTGTGTGAAATTAAGCCATATAGTTTGCACACAAATGAATTAAAGCAATAAACACAGGTCAAGGCAGTTCCAGAATTATACCTTAATTTTGCCATAACTATGTAATAATAATTACACAATTATGTAATTTATGCACAGTCAGAGGTACTTCTAAATTTATTTTGCATAGCAACAAACACAAAAAAGAAAAATAACTTTATATCAAATTAATATCATAATAAAATATGAACACAAATGTGGCATGAATTGTAAGTTTAGATTCTACAAACTGAAATTCTTCAAGTGAGAAAAAATTTATATTAACTTAGTGATGACAATAGTTAAATTAATTTGCACTATTACAACAATGAATTTAATATCCTAACTTATATTAATATTGCACATTTCCCCATGTGGGACAATAAAAGCTGATCTTTTCATATTCTTACAGTATTTAAAGTGCTGAAACCATGGAAAACAGGATTTCTCTTTCTTCTTGGAAATGTAAGAGTTTGATATAGTGTAAGTGCTGTTAGCTTCAGAGCATGCCATTCATTCCCCTGATTGTTCTGGTTTTACTTTAGTGTCCATCATATTGAAAATATGCTGCTCAAACCCTTCTTAACTGAAATTCTGTGTAGCCCAATGTATTTACATATTTATGTGTATTCAACTTACACGTGTTTAGCCACGCTCATTCACAATGAAGTGTTTGATAGTATCATCATAGTAAACTCACTAACTGTATAAGTGTCAAGTACCCCACCCTTTTAATGCTGTCACCAGTAACTGTGACTTTTGAGTGTTTAGTTCTGGTAGTTTCTTCCATGTGTTACTTTTATGTGTTTTTCATGTGTTACTCTTCTGCACTGTAAAAAAACCCCAAAAATAACAAAAAACAATTGACAGCGGGGAGTATTTATCAAAAAAATACTAATTATAAGTTAGGATTTACTACACACATTGCAGTCCTTCTCACTTGTTCCCAGAAGTAACTGACTGGCTGGTTTAACTTTAGAGGAGTTAATTAGCCTCCTCCTTCTAAACAGACACAGCACATTCAATAAAGAAAAAGACCAATCATTTCCCCTTACACCTGATGCGACAAATCATCCAGATGATGAGTTAAGGAGACCTCTAGCCAGTAGTCTTTGTTTCTTTTCTAGTATCTAATCTTACATACCTCTAAGGATCTGAGACCAAAAGCTCATTTTAATAAAGCGTTAGCAAATTCAAAGCTGCTTGAAGAGACAAAGGAGAAAAGATGGAATGTATTGTCTGAGGACACCGGGTATTGTGCTTTCCACATAGATCCCAAAACACCCTTATCTGCTACAGCAATGCATTGTTTGCAGTGGGTCTAGAGCCAACACGAGGGGGTCCATAATAAATTTCTTTTGATTATTACTTGATGATTACAGTTATTTAAATAGTTAATGCTATGGGGTTTAATTAATGATATTGTGCGTAACACAAAGAATTATTTATATTTGACATTTTTACATTCTGTATCAACAGCTTTGAGTTGGATTGGTTTCCCGTATGTTCTGAAGGAATTTCTATTTACCAAAAAAGTTTTCATCAAATTCATATGTAATGTAATACCTATTAATATAGTGGTACAGTTTAGAAGCACTTGCAGCCTGTTTTAACAAGTTTCAAGAAACAGTCAATATCACATTAATAGGTTTGTCATTGCTTTTGATACTGACAGCAATTACGGAGACAAATGTTATCCCAATTACCTTGTTTTTTAACTCATCAGCAACACAGGCTGTGTTTATAAAAGGTTCCACTTCTGCATAAGCTATAACATTTTACCAAGCAGACAGCAGTAAAGAAAGGATTCTTATAAGAATAACATATGCATATATTCCTGAATGCAAATGTGAAAAGGAAGTTAGCACCTCCAGTCCTAAAAGATCCACAAATTGAGCACAGCACAGTGCAGCACACAGCTAGTGACAGGCCTTCCCATAAGTGTTTGTTTTGAGCCAGTAGATCACTGAAGTCTATTTGAGAGCTGCAAATAAATACATTTGTGCTGAAAAAGCACATTTTTGCAGTCCCTGTCCCTGCCCTATCCATCGACAGAGCAATCTCTACCATCACCAGCACACTAGCCTAGATTTGGCTGACAGCATCTTTGGTGGGAAGGACTGTGTGGGGCAGTTTAATTGCAATAAGAGCTGTTCCAAAATGGAAAGAAATCCTGGAATCCTGCTTAAATTTAAAATTGAAATTTAGAAACATTGCTTTTTAATAGGAGACTTTCACTTCACTTCAGATAATATTACACTTTTTGAACAATCCATTAGTTCCCATTGGGCAGGAATGTGTTGAGTTGAGAAAATAAGGCCATGAAAATGAGATAAACTTATCTATGTTTACAGGCACAGTTCTATTAAGTTTGTCCAAAGCAGGGGTTTCAAAAAACAAACCCCGTTTCTGTAAAAGCTGAAAGAACATACTGTTGCAGTGCATGCAGAAAGAGACCTAGCACTGTCTTGCTGAAATAGCCATGGATTTTCTTGAGAAAGACGTCACATTGATGACAGCATCTGTCTCTATGTTCAAAGTATATATATATATATATATATATATATATATATATATGGTCTCTGATGCACTCTTCTACCCTAACATTTGGTGGCTTTTGTATCTTTCGCTGATAGCATTCTGGATAGTCAATTTTGTCTTTGGCTCAGTGAACTCAACAACCATTATTACCAAAATCAAGCTAAAACGAACCCAGAATTTGTGGTGTTAGTACATACAGTAGACTTGATGACTGAGATTTTTCCAGACTCCCTGAATCTTTTCACAAATATTACATCCTGCAGGTGGTAAAAGACCAAAATAATTTGTAATCTTGAAACATTTTTTTTGAGATTAAGTTATACAACTGCACCTTTACGTTTCCTGACTGGTCAATAAAAAAAGCCACTGGTCAATCGATTCTAAAAATGATTGTTAGTTGTCAAAAATGTTACTGTAAAGGTAATTCAGTGTAACTTTAGCTGCCCTAGCCTCTTTAGTTGTTTCAAAACCAAGGTTTGAAAGTTTGGGTTGACCATAGCAGATATTTGGACAATCGAACCATGACATGATCATATCTTAGATTAGATGTCAGAGTTAAATAAATATCAAATTAGTGATGTACATGCAACTAATGTAAACAGCTAATTTGTAAACTACTTCCCTCTGGCCATTCCACAAAGTGGGCAGCTAGGTGTGTACTGAAGCAGACCCTAGTTCCAAAGTTTATCATAAAGTCTTTTTCTTCCTAAAAACCCAAATCTTAGTATCAGGAATCCAGACCTATCACAGATGCCTAACAAATCCTACAATCCTCTTTGCACGTTCATAACCAAAGCTGCGTATCAAGTGGCTGATCTTGTGCAAGGGTGACAGCATAATAAGGCAGTTATGATGCAGTAGATGTGAAATGTTAGCGAGATGAATGCTTCTGTGGTGCACTGAAACGTAAAAATGAATATCACCCCTGTGGTATAGACCTTTCAGACAATGCTTCATTTTATAAGAAATGAAAGGATCACTTGCTCGTTTGACATGGAAGTAGATGGAAGCACAGACACTTTAATTGCACCTCCTTCTGCATGGTTACTGAATGTGCTTCAGTGGAATCCCCTTCACTGGAATGCATCCAAAGCATATACACTCACACACTCCTAGATGTAAACCTCCAACATCAGAAGAGAAATCCTCTGATCCAAATAATACTAAATCGATTATAGTCTGATCCCCATTCTCTGAACACACAGATGTTACAAGCAGCTATCTGAATAAGCCTAGCACCACTGAGAGAGTCTCTATGGTTCTAATGAGTTATCATAAACAGTTATCATAGAGCCTTAATGAGATCAGGAGTCCCTATCGGCCGAGTGCACTGTTGAGTCAGGGGACCGAAGAGAGCGGATTTGCTCTAATCCTGCCAGATTGCTCTATCTGGAGGACTTAATTTATTCTATCTCTATAAGACTAAGTGACAAATAGCATATTAGCATAATGACATGATGAAATCAACCCAGCCCTCTGATGGCGGGATCAAAGCAAGACCTGTTTGTGCTTGGTTCCTTCAAGTGAAGCATAGAAACTCCTGTCCCCTGGCTCAGTAAGTTTAATGGTTAAGAAAAACAAACAAATAAGATCTCCTATGAGGAGCTTTTCTATTGCTTTGCATGTGCATGTGAACTATATTAGAAGTAATGCAATCAATACAAGTAGTGATGCAAAGGATCCTTTCAGAAAGTCTTAGGGACAGTGAATATGTACAGTCATACATAACAGTTCAAGATATAAGTTGAAGTTTTGAGTTTATAAGTGAAAATAAGTTCACTTATTTTATACTTAGTTCACACATCCTCTACAGAGAGCAAATAAAGTATAAAAGTATAGTACATAAAACGTGCCTTAACTTTGGCTGCATTTATATTATTTTGTTATCCCCAATTACATATTCCATATATCAAATTCAACAAAAAACGGTGCATTAAAATGTACAAAAATGTAACTTTGAAAATTCATAAAGTGTACTTTGACCAGGGGTGTTTATTAACATTGAAAATATATGCAGTTTGGACGTACAAGCCAAGACAGCAGCATATAGATAAAATGACATATAGTTGTTTTTCTGATGAATTTTTGACCAAGAGGACCAAAGAGCTGTTTTGAGTCATAGCTAATATACTAAATCCACAAGTCGAAAGACGGGCGTCCGGGGGATTTCCGATTGAAAAGTACTTTATACTTGGCTTCAAGGGAAGCTGGGGAATTCAAAGGAATTATAGATAGGCCATTTCTTATTTCTCAGTAGAGAAAGGTTTTCGGGAATAACAAAGATTGCTACAAACAGAGACGGATATAGATAAATAATTGAATATGAATAATTCACAAAAATTACATTATTATTAAAACCTTAAAAACAGATGTATTTAAGTATATAAGGCCCAGTCATCCTTGTGTTTGCCTGCAAATGTTTTCAAGCAAAATTATCTTCTTTTCAATGGGATTCACCGCAATAAACATTTTTACATCAAAACCTCCTCGGTGAACTCTGACAAGCAAATTGGACCAATAGCACGACTGCTGCAGACTACACAAAATAGAGTAAAAGCACAGGCACAAACTTTTTAACATTTTTTCCATAAGAGCTATGCATAAATTCATTAAGAAGAAACTATAAGACATGCAGTGTTGTATTATTATCTTTATTCTTATGGTTTTACTGTTTGTGGTAGAAATAATTAGCTTGCTAATTAATGACAGTAATAGCTTGGAAATAACAGCTCCTTGGCTAATCAAAGCTGCACAAGTCATTATTAACAGTCATTATTTATGTTTTACTACAGATCGGAGTGTGGCGCTGTGTTGTAGTGAGTATAATTTTCTCTGATGTTCACTTTTTTGTTTTTGCTGTTTATCGTAAATGGGACATAAGTAAACCCACCGCTGCCAATCACTATGGCTTTCTGCATTTCTTTGCTAAGGATGAGTGTGCAGCACAGTACTCTCATTAGTATATAATTATCTGATAATTTGTGACTTCTGTGTCACTTCTGTTTGTGCTTTGCGAGTGAGCTTGTTTGGTAACTGCAACAATATGTAGGATTTGGTCCTTTTTAATTTGACTGCAGTGTTTATCTCTGAAGTACTTAAATCTCGGTTTATGATATTTACAAGACGTTAGAACATTTTAGATGTTTCAGACTAATTAATTGTATTAATGTACCACTGTTTTTAAGCTGTATTGGTAGACTATTTTGACTGATCTTCATATTTTTAATAAAAATGTTTTTATACAACTATTATAAAAAAAATCATCTAAGGCCCTGTGTATGTCTTTAACTTCTAGTGCTTGAATTTAAACAATGATGCATTGGGTGCCCTCTCTAATGAACTCTCTGAAACTGTCCATGAAATATCAACTGGTCTGCTTAAATTGATTTATTGCTGCTTTGAATAATTAGCATAGCTGCATAAAAGTTTATGATTTTAGATTAAAACTTCCACTGCACTGTGGGTATATAACCTGAGTGCTATGACATACTCTCAATTTAGCAAAGTCTTTAAAGGGGTCACATCTATGTAGGCAAAGTGTAACCTCAAGAAGTAAGACCATCTGGCCTTAGCTGTTTGATTGGCAGCACTGATGTGTTACTGTATATGTAATTCTAAGTAGTATAGTAGCTTCAGTAGATTAGTGTGGGAGGGAATACGCGAAAATGCATCATCCGCCTCGCATGCTTATGAACAGAGCCACTGAGACACGATTATTAATTAACACCCACACTACAGATATGCATAATAAAACAGAGAATTCTATTCCGCCTTTCATTTAGACACACACACGAAAAGCACAGACGCACACACTTTTGCTTCAGACAAGTGAATATCTGCACAAATGCCCTTCAAGGTCAGATCTTGGAAAAACCTTTTCAGCCGTCTCCGCTGTCTCTCAAATCACACTGCCACAACAACGCCACAGTTCTGCAATCCTACGGGTTGTTATCAATACTGTGGGTGCAACTTTCTGCTTAAATGAGATATTGAGATATTTTCAGCCACTAATTACCCACTCGTTCTGCCATATCTGTGCACCCACACATGCCCCTATCTATCAGAGAAAGAGAGAGAAAGAGAGAGTGAGAAAGAGACAAAAAGACAGCAAAAGAGAGAGAGAGAGCGCACTTGCAATAGCAGAGTGATGGCAAAAAAGGAAGAGCCTAATAGTACCAAGAGTACAACATATTCCACTCTGGCAGCTATTAAAGGGCCCGAATGCTACATTTATTCCTGTATTTTTCCCGGAGGTCCACAATTTCACAAAACCATCTTTCAACTTCTTGTAATAAATAAGAATTAAAAGGGCTGTTTTGCCCATTTGCCTTGGTTTTGTGTGACATCAAAAAAAAGAAGAACAAAAAGGCCATTTTTGCATATATGAACCATATGGACTGGTATGTTCATATTCAAATCTAATTTCCTGAGATACTGGCCCTTTAATTAATTATTCTCATAATTCTCATATTGTCATTATTCATAATGAGTATTTTCACTGTGGGTTACAAAGGAGGCTATACTCTTAAGAACTGACATTCATAAAACTATGACGTGCGATACATCATTGCCATTCTTCATAACTGGGGGTAACATCATTATATGTTTGTCCTTCCAATGAAGAAGATTTAATTTAACAATATATTTTCAGCACCTTCAAGCATCTGTACATCTTCATTTTTTAAGATACATCTAATTACCTTTTTAAATTATCTATTGATTTTTAAAAGAATGAGTTAATTCCTTAATAGCTTTGCTCATTTTCCCCATGGGGTGATGAAGACCACAAATTGCACGAGGAAATTCTAGAGCAAGGCTATTTGTTACCCAAACAAAGATTTAAAAAAAGACTAATCTCATTTTTTGCGTCGTTATAATGATCACATGTCAGTGTGCCTGGCATTAAGGCTAGTTATCATCTGAATGTCTTTTCTTTCATTTATGCATCAGCCATAATAATGAACCATCATCAGCATAATTTAAAACAAAAAGGCACAAAGCAATGCCTCTCTATACAACCAGAAATATCCAGATTGAGTTCAATCAGAAATGCAATACCTGCTGACATTTTACTTTTAAACTTAAATTAAAAACTGTCATGTTATATATTTTATATTAAAGCATGATCATGTTCTTGTCATGTGCAGACTCAGTTGTCAAATTAATAATTACTCTTGTTTTCTTTTCCAGAATAACTTGTATGAAGTATGAAGGAAAAATGTTCAGCTAGATATCAGAAGGTATTTTAACAGTACTACCTATTGTAAATGTAAATGTACTGTATCTATTTACAGTAATATCTTCATAAATGATCTGCTTTGATATTTCATTACCATGTTTGAAATACAAGGCATTGAGTTTATTTGATCTTTCTCAGTCATCTACAGCTCTGCTCATCATCTCAGATGTGTTTGCAGAGCTCACTATTAATATGCTTAATAGTTTAAGCATCATCAACAGTCTGGTTTTATATTGTTGGAAATTTTGAACACAATTTAAAATCAAATGTGCGCACAATTTATTGTGCAACTAACTAATATGTGAATATGCAATTACATTTCAAATCTATAGCAAAGCAACAGCAATAACTGTAGATTTCCAAGGGCTGATTGGGGATTGCTCTTGCACTCTTTAAGGGCTTGTGTCTGGGGATTAAAACTACAAACAACTTTGGCCTCACAAAACAGCTTTTGTTATTTAGGGTAGCTGCACAAACAGGCATTGTACAGTGGAAACAAATGTCAATGCAAACCTCAGTTCTATAATTACCAGCGCAACGTCTGAAATCTCAGAGGCACTGACTGGCTAACCTCTTCTGTTTGATAATGAATACAACCCTCAATTAATACCCCAATCCTCGTTAATTTACGACCTCTAGAGAGGTCATTGAGGGATTAACGAATTACAAGAAAATGGAGATTAATACAAATTTGCCCTTAGAACTCAGAGTCCAAAGGGGGAAACCACAAGCACTAGTTGCAGTTTTGGAGCTTTTTGCGTGGCTTATGGAACCAAATCCCAAATGTGTTGGGCTATTCTCAACAGGTTTGTAGTGTTATTTAACTTTATGGAAGTTCTGTATGGAAAGCCATGTAGTTACAACAGAAGAAAGAGAATTCCACGTCTGTAACTTGCTCCAAGAGTATTCAGTGTGGATTACTGCACTGTGTGCATAATCTCTCCAGATTCCAGCCTGTGTTTTCCCCACTCAGAATTCAGCCCTAACAGAATATGCTGGTGCGTGCGTAATTATCCTGAAAGCTGGCAACTGTACGATTGTGTTTGTCTAAACAACAAAGTCTAAAGCCATGGTCTTATGTGAACATCCAGAAAATCAGACAAGCTTTGGCTGCTGCCCCAGAATGAGCATCTGTCAAAACAAATGGTTCTCATTTGAAAATAAATAAATAAACAAACTTGGGAAGCTATTGAAAATCATACCCATAACAAAGAGTGAAGATATTTCTCACAAAACAGGCAGCTGTGATGCCAGGATGAAATTTATTCTCAAATTAATCTCTCAAATAATGTCTGGTGTCTGCATCGTTTAGTTTACAGGCGCGAGGCAGAATAAAGCGGTACTGATAGTGGTGCAAACTGCAAAGAGCTTCAAAGAGCTACTCACTCTTAATTCATGAGTGTTTGCACAATCTGTCATGGCTCTTTCTGCAAACCAGAGAATTCACAATTTTCAGCAAGGCGGGTTGATGAAATATCCACCCAGTAAATGCACTGTAACGCTGATTCTATGGGATTACCGGCATTCACTGAAGATTGTGGAATTATGTCCTATGCATGGAGACTGATTACACTAAATGTGCTTATTATTTGGCCTGCAATGTGATACGAAAGTGTATGCAGGCATATGTTTATTTCCAAATTCAGCTTCACAGGAGAAGGCAAAAAAAGTTCTTTATTTCTAATGTAAGTTATTAACAATGACAAAATTTTTGGAGTATTTTTATTTTACACAATTCAAAGGACAGATGTCTTGTGTTAAAATGAAATAAAAATTGAGATGCTTTTTAGTAGTGTAAGGGCTCTAGCAGCCATAGCCGGTCTGCATCCCCTGAATATTAGCTGGGATTGGCCATGCCCTTAACAAGTTGTATTGATTGGGGATAATCAGGCTTCTTAAAGTGAAAGGTAAGAGAAAAAAGGTGCAAAGTTTCGTATATACCTTTCGTATATACCTTACGTATATGCCGTTCTATATACTTGTGACGATCTTGGGGAGTTTGGCAGCAAGTGCAGGCCGGACTTGGTAGTAAACAATGTTTTATTTCACACACAGACAACTAAGGAAACTTAGGAACAGACACGAGACTAAGGGCTAAGAGACTTAGGGAAAACAAGTAGGACACACAACGATCACGACAGCAACAACAGATAGACATGAAGACGAAGATCGACCTCGAAGGGTAGCACATGGGGACTTTTAAAGAAGTACACAAACGACCCACAGCTGGGCACGAACTCGACTCAGCTGTGGGGGCGGGGCTATGACACAGGGGTTCCTGACAATACTCACTGATAAACTCTGTATTTTGACCTTAGCCTTGCTTTATGGACTTTGTGATTTTTGCCTTGTACTGGATGTACCTGTTTGCTGTATTTTTGAAAGTTGCCTGAACCTTACTGTGATTTTGCCTTTCCTACATTGTTCCTGTTTGCCCCTGTTTGACCCTGATCTGGATTACTCTGGTTCTGAAATCTTCTTTATTAAAATAGACTTTTACTTGCACTTGCATCCAAGTCTCCATTGGAATTCATTACACAATGTTTCTGAGTTTTATCCCAGACTGTATTCAGTAAGAGATAAGACATAACCGCTTTGTTAAAAATCCTCATACCATATTTTGTTTAATAACTTACCTTCCTAAATGTGTCTCCCAAGTACCTTCCACTTTCCACACCATCCCTCCTGCTTTCACACAAATGGGCAGATTACACACAGTTCGTTCTCCGTTCATGCTTCATGTTGACAGTGCTTACTGCTGCAAATGGTTCAGTGTGACTTTGGCAGTGAAGGAGAACGCCGTCCTTTAATTTAGTTATCACATCTAAATGGAGGCTCACAATGGTAATTTCTTCGTTTCTTACTCTTCACTGGCCTGAATGAAGCTAATTAGGTCACTCTCTCCATTAGAAACCTTGTTTGGAGATTGAGGAGCTCAGCCCATCTGGCTAATGAGTTGATAAGGTCTCAACTCCTATTAAAATATCCACCGCTGAGGAGAATAAAATATATTGAATTCTATTATTGTCTCATTTAATCTAATTTACTTCAAATATCCAGACCACGTTCTATGTAGGTTGTATATATTACATTTGCAGGAGCAACAAAAGGATGTTCATGTTATCTACTTAAGCAGATTCTTGACAAAGGACTAATGCTTGCGTCAGTAACTGCACCGCTCACATGTCCTATTTGAAATGCTGCATTATTGATAATTACACATTTCCTCTTCAGGCTGAACGTGCAAATCACAAAGGCTGAAAAACTGGGTGAACTGGCTCTTATGTATTTGTAATTTTTACTTGGAGCAATTGACAAATCTATATTGATTAAATATGGATGCAATAAAAATGTGTTATTCATTTCTCCAATACCAGCTGATTTTCCTGTTATAGATCTGGTGTACAAGCTACTAACCTGTCAATGCTCCAACCATTAATGTGTTCTTTTGTTGCTACTGCTTTACATGTGTCCAAGTGAGAAAATAGACCACATGGCTAGTGACAAGGTTTTTGCCTTCAAAAAATGCATTCAAATTATACCACTACAGTGTATAGAATTATCACATAATGTTAAGTTCCACTGTGTTATTGTAGGTAGAACCTTTGCC
The DNA here is from genome assembly GCA_037974385.1 of Arnoldichthys spilopterus. Classification (NCBI taxonomy): domain Eukaryota; kingdom Metazoa; phylum Chordata; class Actinopteri; order Characiformes; family Lepidarchidae; genus Arnoldichthys; species Arnoldichthys spilopterus. The sequence continues at coordinate 29,726,352 of JBBPDA010000001.1, read as the reverse complement.
AATTGGAAATAACACCAAAACCTAAGCCTAGAATGTGCTACCATGTTAGTTTGATTCAATGCCATGAAAGTAAATGCATGCAGTCTAACATTGTTACCTCTCTCATGCGTACAGAATTTCTTTATAAATTCTGGTTATACTGTGTGCATTATAATTTGTCATTGGATTGAACAGTTGATTTGCCAACTGTAAAATTTGTCTTAGCCACAAAAAAGGTGGAGATTATTAGATCAGTAGTGTTGAACATACAAAATGTTAGATAGTCATTTTAACTCTTATGGATGCATAAATGGCTGCAGTCTTCTTGCAAAGGGAGGCTTGCATCCTGACGTACAGCCACTGGTCCCTAATTACTTGTCCTTTAGAATTTGTGCACCTTTCAGTTCTAGCTGATAGAGATCTAGTGTTCCACCTCAACTGAGGTGAAGCTGTCTGCTCTAAATTGCTGAAGACCTTATCATTCTGGGTGCGTGTGCCAGCACCGGGTTGAGATGATTTTAGGTGAATCTGAACAGCCTAATACAGACAAGTCTACAAGCCTCAGTGTGTTTCAACAATGTAGGTAGGTGATTTCCCCCAAGTCATCTCTGATTGGCGAGCAGAATGATAGTCACACAGTGTGGCGGAAGACTCACGGGTTTCAGTGTACACTCCACATACTCCGAGCCAAGAAAATGAACTAGGTGCTTCTATTTTTGATACGTAGCTTCTTGGGAATGCCCCATGCTGCTCTGTACGAAAGCACACCAATACCTTTTAGATGGCTACAGCTAAGAGGCTGACAGACCTAACCTAAACCCCAACAACAATACAGTCTAAAAAAAAAACGATTACGGCTTTTGCAGTAGATTCACACCAATGTCTAAGAGTAACAAAAACGGATGAATGCTTTTCTGCCTCAAAAGCCTGTGATCCAAAAGCTTACACATTCTAGGTGTAGAGTTCATGGACCCCTAGAATTGATACCATTATGGCTTTTTGGGTTGAATGTAGACCTGTTTCGTGGTAAAAGTTTACTTACAAACCCACTGTTGCCACAGGGTCACATATATCTGGTCAAGTGGCATTCACTGTCAGCATCAAAAGGAATAAGAATACTGACCATACGCTTTATGTTCTTTCACTGGTTTCCCAGTACAGCTCCTCTATTGCTCTTTGGTTTTGGGGTTGTTCGTTTTTTTTCTTTCTCACCTCCATTCATGATATTACACATAACATGAATATTAATTTCTCCACACATAACACACCTTTACAGTACAGCACACACAATGGCAGAGTGCTTATCAAGCACCTAATAAGCAAGCCAAGGTAAAAAAGGCAAGGAAGAAACCTTCGGAGGAACCAAAGCTCAGAAGGGCAACTCATTCTCCTATGGTCAACACAAGATAAAAAAAAAGTCAAAAGAAAAAAAGGAAAGAATTTCAGTTTCTAGACGTGGCAGTAACTAAAAGCCTACAGCTTGGAGGAACAGATCTAGCATATGCATATATTGCATATACCAAAAGACATATACCAAAGAGAGAATACGTGTAAATGCTCAGTATATTAGCACTGGGTAAAACAATACTTTGCACTGAGGAATACTAGCTTCCTGCTTAAATAGTCAATTTTCAGGTGAACTTGATCTTTGTGATTGCCAGTGAGACTGTGCCCTGGACTGGACTCCGGGATGTGTAGTCACTGGCCTTGATCTGTAGACCACACAAAAGGTCTAGAATTACTAGATTAATCTGTAAATTCTCCTATGGATAACACAGCTAATGTACATTGGGCTTCTGATACTACATCTTCCCCATCATGTTATGACACACATGCTAGCGAGCGCGCACACACACACACACACACACACACAAATGCACAAATCTTCTTGACACTCTAAATGAAGCCATCAGGGCTGATGGAGGTGGATTGACCAGTGACAGTCAATTCTCTTTCAATTGCTGGCTAATTGGAACTCACATGGCAAATTGGTGCTCAGTAAGTTGTCATAAACAACATCACTGATGGTTGAAAACCCCCTCAATCTTTCCCCAGTGGTGTATTCTTCAGTAGGCTATAGTTTATAAGATCTGTGGGCTCCAAAATACCAACTCTGATCGCCTCTGCTCTGAAAGTGCAGGCTTTAAGTGTTTATTTACCTGATAGTGGCCAATTTCTGAGCCGATGTATCATTGCTGTTTGAACAACCTTGTATCTCTCATTTCTGGTAATGGCAGCTTTACAGAAGCAGGAAGAACCGGTCTTCTCTTTAATGGACAATAACTTTGGACTTTGAATTATTGTTGGCCCATTCAGTGTGATTACACAATTTTTTTCCTGTGTTATAAAATAATAGTAATATTAATAACAATAACACGATGCAAAACAAAATGCAAAATGGCACTTTTTAATTAATTCAGCAGATGTAAATGTAACTTAGTGTAGCTTAATTTAACACAAGCTATTTTACACTACAGCTGCTACAATTCTATATTTACTATTAATTTCTTTAAGCAGGAAATGAGTGTGCCGTTTCTGTCACTGAGATCATATCAGCCATTCATCTTCAAGTGTGACTGCTGTGATTTGATCATTCTAAAGTAACTCAGCATAGAAGCTTAAATATGGTGTGAAGTGTCTCAGTGTGTGTGTGTCTGTGTGTGTGTGTCTGTGTGTGTGAGATCTCCTCATTAAATCCCCAGTGGGAGTGAACTCTTACTCTTTGAGATTTTATAGTCCCTCGGCTCAGGGCCGCCGAACAATGACAGTTAGATCATGGTTTTACCCTGATGTGGGATCAGTTTTCTGTCACTTAAATATAATACAATCTCTTATTTGAATCAGACAAATGCCACCACTATTAAAGCAACATGTACCAATGCAGGGGCATGTCATTGCTACATAACGCATTGTTCAGCTCCATCATTATAGCCTAAAGTTGACAGTTTAGTGTGCATGTAAAATCTCTGCTACAAAGCCAACAGTGATTGATCACAAGCATGGTAAATATGCCAACATGAGGTAATATATTATTTTACAACTTCAACTGGGGTGTCATAATGTACCAGTACGCATGTGATATTTAAAAAAATGAAATTTTGATATTGTGTTAATTATGCATATGCTAATATAAATAATCTAGTGCCCTAGTGGGGACAGTATTGCTCTAACGCTGGCTGCTAACAGCTACTAGCAAAGTGTTCACTGTGTTGTCACTACTGTTGTGCAAAATCACATTGAAGGAGATGACAAAGATTTGGATTTTGTAATAAAAATTCAAAGTGAAAATGTGTCATTGTGAACACACCCCATTACACAGAGTGCACCATGAAATGTGACCTCTGCATTTAACTCATCCACACATGGAGCAGTGAACTGCAGGTACTTAGGCTGTATTGTAGGGAGTTAGCTGCAGATAGTTTGTCCAGGGTGTAGAGAGCAGGCTGCATGTAATTTGGCCACTGTGTAGGAAGTAGGCTGCATGTAGTTTGGCCAAGGTATAAGGAGTAGGCTGCAGGTAGTTTGGCCATGTTATAGATAATAGGCAGTAGGTATTTTGGCGGCAATATAGGGAGTAGACTGCAGATAGTTTGGCTGTGGTCTAAGTAGCAAGGTGCAAGTAGTTTGGCTGTGGAATAGCAAGTAAGCAGCAGGTAGTTTGGATGTGATAGAGAGAGTAAGAGTTACTGTTACAATAAGGTCTTAGTTTTGTTGTTAAAATTCAGTTATCATGGTGTTTGACTTGACGGCATATTCTTTCTTTTTTTTTTGTTGAGGCAGCCTCAAAGAAGTGAGGCAAGGCCAGGGATTCAGGTCAGCTAACGGCATTTGTGTCAGGGGCCTTTTGTTTATCAGTTCAGCTGGCCCCCTTTTCACTTGCCTCTCACAGTTGTTGTTTTTCTACAATTTTTGTAAAGGTATGGTTATAGACTCTCCACCTTACTATACGCTATTTTGAGTGTAATCAAAGTTTTAAAAAATTTAAATTTGGTATTGTGTAAATTATGCATATGATAATATTATATTACAAATAATCCACAATATCAAGATCATGATATTCATGTAGTGAAAATGTGATATTGTGATAGCCCAAACTTGAATATTACTGCTAGCATTGCTATGTTAATTAGTTTCCTCAGATTTCCAACTTTAAAGATCTAGGAGAGAAACTAATATTTTTGCATATGCATTTTTCTAAATTTTTTTAATAGCTGAATAATAAAACCTACAATAAAAAAACACATTGTCAACCCCTTAAAAAACCCTTTTTAAAAAGAGGGTACTACCATTAAGCAATAATTCCTAGAGCTAAATCCATGCTAAAATGGCTCGGAGAGGAGATATAACAGGTACCTGCCGAGTAATCCGCAAATGAGGAGGGGAAACAGGAAATGGGCTCTGTCATTACCTGAGCCTGTAAATGAGAGAGGCTCATCAGCACTGGATTCTGGCAGAGACGCAGCTCGCGCTCTCTCGGCTCCGGCCCCGGCCCGGCTCTGCCTCTAATGATAAACACCATTAGGCATTGTGCGTGACACTAATGCGCCTATCTGGGGAGAGCAGGCTGCCACCAGGATAAACCTGACTGCCTCACTAATCACACGACTTGTTCCTCCTCACTGGCGTGGCACAGAGGAGGAGGAGATGGAGGAAAAAGGGGGGATCTGGGCCAGACAGGTAAGAGTTCATCATAGTTTTTAGTGATGAAGACAGAGAAGAGAAGAGAAGAGAAGAGAAGAGAAGAGAAGAGAAGAGAAGAGAAGAGAAGAGAAGAGAAGAGAAGAGAAGAAGACAATTCTGATAAACATATTGATGATATCCATTCTTCAAAGGTGCTCGTTGCATTACTAATTGTTACTGATTTACTGTTACTTACTCTGTATGATTTCCTAGCAGAAGTAAAACTACAAACAAAAAGTACATTTAAGAAAAAAGAAAAGAATAAACAAAACTAAGTTTCAGATTTGCCATATCAAGAACATGTTAAAGAATTATAGTCATAAATTCATTTAAACAGAATTGAATTGAACTGAATTGAATTGAATTAAACTGAATGTAATTGAATGCATAAAGGCTATATGTAATGTCTATATTTCATTAAAATGTGTATGTGATCATTAAGAAAAAAACAAAAAAACAGTTAAATCAGGAATGTTCAGTGGAATGTGAGGCATAATGTCTTTGCAGGACACCACAAGTGAGGAGCAAAGAAAGCATGAACAGTAAAACCTCAACCATCATGCTCTCCATGACAAGCTACACAAGCAGCAGATACAAGACACTGCACTGTTGAATGATATTAAGGGCATGAGATGCTAACTTCTCAAAAGGTCTCCTGACCTAATGCACTGCCCTTCTGGTGTAAAACCCTCTACTTATAACAAGGACCACTTCACCCACATCTTCTGTACATTGCTTCAGTTATAAACTAACCAAATACACATCCATAGCTTTGTCTGATCGGCTGCTTGGTGGATAAGATATATGCATTAAGCTGAGAATTATAATGGCTGAAAAAGAAGCAGAGAGCCATTATGTTCTAAAATTGTCAAGGTTTTCTGAGCCAGACTTATAAGGGTCCATATTAAAAAGAAAAAAAAAACATGTCAAATGGATTTACAACTTATCAGCAGCACACAGTACTGGTGGAACTCATAACTGCCGTAATTTTATTGTTTTGTTACCCTGGATGGAGCCATAAATCATTACAGTTTGCGTTTGAGGCTTTTCACACTGCCAACCCGGTTTGAAAAAAGACCACAAATCCTGTCGTTTATCTGATGTTGTGCATGATTGCTGTACACACTTACATGAAGACAATACCACAAAGCATACATAATACATAAACAGGTCTCCAGCCTAAATGTGAAGTAATCAATATAAACAACTTTTGCATATAGGAAGAAAAGCCCATTGCAATCACATTACTTGATTTAATGCAGGGTAAATATCTCTACAGGGCAATGCACAATGAGATACGAGGTGGTCAGTACATAAACAATGTGGAGAGAATTACCACTGCATGCTACCTCTGCACTTAAACACACCCATCTGTCATGCATGCATACACATACATGAAATTTTTCTTCACTTATGAATAATAATGCTTTCCTTTGTTATTTAGTTGTGCACATACACATGCAATAGATACCTTTACACACCTTATCACTCCTAAAACTTAAACATACCAATTAGATTGTGTGTGTGTGTGTGTGTGTGTGCGTGGCCATGTATTTTGTTCATGGGGACCATATGTTTCCAGGGTAATGGAATGCATGCATGAACACTTTGACATTGTCCTTTTGACTTTGACCACATGTTTGGGTGGTCTCCATGATGAAAAATGCATTTTTTACTAAATAAATGAATAATATATTTGTCTTTATTTGAAAGACTAAATGTCAATAGTCAGGAGACTAGCTACTGCCCACTGCTCTATGTGTGAATGTGTTAAATGCAGAGGTCACATTTTATTGTGGTGCACTTTGTGTGTGGTTGAGTGTGTTCACAAAAAGTCACTTTCACTTTTCACTTCAAAAAGGGGTTTAAAGACCCCAAATTTAGCTAAATTCCACATTCCACATCTTGACAGAGAAAAAATATGGTCTGGGGTTTCCTGCTTTGAAGAAACGTGTTGGATTAAGCTGTGCAGGTGTGAAAAATGTTTAGAAGTTTTGAAGAACGTCCATATGATATGAAGGTTCTATACTTATTAAAGATCTTTCCTACCTTAAAAATAAAAAAAAGTACTGAAAAGGGTTCTCTGGAGCCACAGAAGAACCACTCTGCATCCATTAATGAACCGTTTCATTGATTTTTTGTAAATGTGATGGGTATGTGTGAAGAACCTTTTCAGAAAACTTCCACAACATGTTCTCTACAGTCAAGCCAGGAACCATTTAGGAACCAGTTCTGAAACACATACAGTAATACGGAGACCAGTGGAAAACCCCCATAAATTCAGGAATACAAATGTGCGTGTGTGTAGGTGTGTGGTGGTTGTAGCCTGGGAGGGATTAATCAAGCAGAGCAGCATGAGCGAGGCTAAGAGACTGCCATCTCACTCCGTCTCTCCTTATCAGTCTATCTGCCTGCCCCACTGCCTATCCATCGCCTGCCAACGCCTCTTTCCATGGCCCGCTCCATACCTCATTGTTTGCCTGCTTCCTCCTGAGCCTCCCTGCCGCTTACTGTAACTCCGCCGTGCTGCTTTGCAGGGAGCCAGATAATCAGAATCAAGTCTTCTGTGAAGGAGACATTTGTCTTCCCTCCGCCTCTCCTCTCCACCATAAGCTTGCAGGCCCTCAATGAAATACTATTGGTATTTAAATGCCGCCAAACAGTGAAGATGGGAAAGCATTACAATGCTTACATCTTAGGTATCTTGTGTTACATGATTCAGAGTCGTTACTCCAGATCCCAGGTTACAGTGTCAAAGTCAAAGTGGTGAAAGGAAGCTGAAGGTAACTAAAGCTGGGAATCGATATCACAGCGTCATCTGTAAGGAGGATACAACAGTGTCGAGTTGTGTAGTCATGGAACTTTGTAGTATTAAAGGCCTGTGAGAATTCTCAAGGTCTGATCACTTGGAGTGTAAAGCTTAACAAAGTGCAAGCCGACTGCTTTCTGAAATACTAAAACATCATGCTTGATACTGAAATATTAGTTTTATTGAAAATATGTTTTTTAAAAAGGTAAAACAAAGCATTATTTAATAATGTCACATAAGAACATTTTTTGTTCTCTAAGACTCTTTGAATCTCTATGTGTAATGTTCTTTGGAAGTAAGCGTGAGTCCTGCAGCAATTTTATGAGTTTCAACAAAACATGGAATCAGGATTAACACACTCAGGACAAGGACCTAGACTTCACAGAAACAGTAGACCAGACCAAGACAAAACCAAACATACCAACCTATATACAGACAGGAAACATAGCACACCTGAACATGGACGGAGACATGACGGGAGTACACCTATGTATGATAATGAAGGGGCAGGGCTAAGGCGAGGCTACAGAGCACATTGAACAACGCAAACAAGACCACATGGTTACATAAAAAGACAGGGAAAAGGGTCACATAGAAAGTAAAAGAAACAGAGGCCTGTATCATGGGCCTAATCTGACACTAAGAATTATGTGTGGGTGTGAAAAACCTTTTAAAAGTTTACAGAAATTGCACATCATGTAAATTTGATGTAAGGGTTACTCCAAGAACCATGACAGTTTAGGGAGCTTCCCTTTAAAAGCTTTAAAAATTTCCTCACACTTGCAAATCTTTACAGTTATGGTTCTCCTGGGAATCAGCTGTTGATTGGTTCTTTAAGAAATCAAAAGTCTTTCTTCTACAGCATCATGCTAAGATGAAAAACCTGAAAAAAATCTCACCTTACCTTCTTTGTAAATCATCAATGAATATTTAGAAAATGTGTATAACGTATATTTGATGGACACAGCCATTTATATACATTTTTTGACATATTAGTTAAAATGAGACAGAGAATGGGGGATGAAAAATGTATGCATGGATTTTGTTCAGAGGTAAGTTTTTCAGTGGTTCTTAATAAAGGTAATCATGAACCATGAACACTCAAATGAAAATTCAAAGTACAAATCCTGATGAAAATAGTTCTTTAACCCTTTTCTGCATGGGGGTGGATCCAGTCATTTGTGCCTAGTCTTGTATAGTTTGTCTTTAAAGCTTAATATCTTTAGATCAGAACATCATGGAAACATCATTCAAATTGAAAATGGATCAAGACAAATGCACCATAAAAAAGCAAAGTAATTTTGAAAGTAAGAACCTTTTTTATATTTTATTCTGAGTTTAATTTGCATTTTTTGTTAGAGAATAAGGAACCAGTCTCATAACAAGTCTCTTTACTTTTAAATAAATCCAAAAATACCCCATTAATCTCTTTCAGTTTTTATTATGTTCATCCCACATGTGTCCTCTGTATACATGTCCAGTTTTAAAGTGACAGAATAAATTGATCATAGTTTTATATCATATAATGTACAGCGAGGGATAATTTTTCAAATTGTCTAGGTGTACAGTTACATTAAAAGCTTAATAACTTCAGGTCAGAAGGTCACAGACACATCATTCACACTGCAAACTGATCCAGACAAAAGTAGCATGAACACATTGTGGGTTAACTCTGAAAAATGTGAGATTTACTACACTGCCATATGGATTATAATATCTGGACCATAAAAAGTGTTATCTCTGAACCTGAACCTGTTTTGGTACTATACAAAATCATTTAGGTGTCGTACACTATAATGTTAGTCTTCATAACATTCCTGTCTGATTTTAGCACACAGGGAGAGGCATCACACCTCACGGCACCCCGTATCACACTAAACCCTTTAAGGAGATTTTGAAACAATGCCATGCACTGGAGAGTTTTTTCTTGTCCTTTCAGAATTCCATACCCGTGTCATAGAGTTTCATTGTTAGCTAAATCAAAGTTCTTGAGAGTAACTTCCGCATTGTTATCTGTAAACGTCTGTTCTCTAATGTTCTAGAGATTAGCCAGAGCTAACCACATATTTGGTATTGCACTCCTTAAAGGGTTAAGAGAATTTACAGACAAATTTGTGTGAGGTTTTCAATATGCTGTAAGTGTTTGCAGTTAAGTATTAAGGCTTCTGAAGCTGAGGTAACTTTAGAAAAACGATCACCTAATTTGCATACAGCTGGCAAGATGCAACATAAGGCACCTGTCATCATTCCCTGCAGCTGAGATGATGTCAGGATTGTACATGACAATCTCTAGAGATTCTCATCACAGAGTTTAAAAAAATAAATAAATAAATAAAGAACAACAACAAACGTGGCCATAACTAGCTAGGAGGACACCAAGGTCTGGACCTCAGTTGTTTCAGAAGTTTTTCCCACTTATCTCTAATCATGAGATTCCATATGGAAAAAGGGATATGGGATAATGGATCATGCAGATGTTGCTATGCAGGTGCACTTGCATCTCAAGACTTTCCAGTCAGCAGCGACATGACTGATTATGCACAGACTTACTTGCCTAGTATAGCTTTGCTCAAGATGCTGTGCTGCAGTGACGTTTTCCTTTCGACATATACACACTATTTACGAATACAATACAAACGTGAGTGTTCGATGGTAAAATGAAAACTGCACGGGGGCCTAGTCACATTTAGAAACTTATCCATGTCATGCTCCATTCATAGTAGACCTGTGTATTGGCAAGAATCTAGTGATGCGATATGTATCACACTTCTGGGGTAATAATTCGATATAATTCAGTGATAATTTTTCATTGTGAACACAACACAGCTCGGCATACAGTGCATAAACAAAATGTGACCTCTGCTTTTAACCCATGCGTATAGGAGCAGTGGGCAGCTGACATGGGCAGTGCCCAGGGAGCAGTGTTGCATTGCTCACGAAAATCTCAGTGGCACAGGGGCAACTCCTTAACCTTTACACCACCACTGCCCCTATACAGTGATATACTGTGATACTGTGAGCAAGGCAATATATTGTGATTGTCTAAAACTGGCATAGTATAAAAAAACTTCACCACATACATAGAACCTGAATTAAAAAAAACAAAATTAGCATCCTATGCAACCAGAACAATGGAATCTGCTGTTCATAGGCATTTGTGCTGTTCATTTTGTGTTGTATGAGCATAATGAATTAATAAACATATAATTGTTGCTACCCTTTATTAGCAGTAGTTGTGTAAGAAGGTTTAAATGCAGTAATATTAAAGGATGCCATCCATTTCTCAGGGTACACCACTCTGCTTCACATAGTAAACTATCCTCACTGCCTGTACACCTCATGCAGCTGGTTC
>JBBPDA010000001.1:29685100-29715432 GCA_037974385.1 Arnoldichthys spilopterus | reverse complement strand
TATATATAACATTATAAAACATTTATGAATACTTACTTTCCTAGCTTAATCACAATGCTATAGCCAGTAGCAGTTGCATTAGATGGTTAGGCTATAGTTGTTAGATATATTAGTCATAATAAGTGTACTTAATGCTAGCTCAACATAAATGTTGGACAGACAACAAGCAATGAAAGTACAACACGCATATAGTTGGTGCATACATTTTGTAAAATAGGTCACATTTCAGCAAAACAGACCTCACTAAAATGTTATTCGGGTAACAGTCCTGCCTTTACCTTTATCAAAGTAATGCATAAAACAGGACATTTTGAAATGAAACGCCAACATATCAGTAAACAACTTGAACCAGATTAAACAAAACAAATATGGAATGTGAACATGCTACAATCAAAGTACAGTGTGATCAGATATGTTATGCATACTGAATATTGAACATTTTTCTCAAAACCTCATTAGTAAAATTTGATCTCCCCCAACACACAACCCACTGCCTGACACACATACACTCCAACTACTTTTCATTCATTATTAGCAACGTTCGAATTTTTGGGTAAGTTCCTTATTTAATCATTACTCATAACATAGACTCAAGTGAGCTAAAAAGTCGTTGGCGCAGCAGCAAATCACACACGGCTGTTCTGGCACTAAGCAGATTATTGATTTAAAGCTGCTCTAACAGGAGATTCTGATTAGCACAGGGAAAGGAGGCTATCATTTCCCCCACTACACTCACACAGTGATGTTTTATTAGCATATCTCAGATGTAAAGTACTGCAGGCATGACTTCTTTAAATCCACAGACAACAAAAGACACACACACACACACACACACACATACACACAACATGTCATCATACTGTACCAGCCAAACTTGTGGGGGCAATAGTCAATAATGGCTAATATAGCAAAAATACTTTTCAAAGTACATAATATTTCATTTTTCTAAAGTTTGTAAAAACCTGAGAAAAATCTGAAAAACAAACAATTACATAAAAAGTATTTAAAAAATTTATATTAATTACATATCCCAGCTGACTACAGGACCAAGGCAGGGTATGCCCAGGACAGGAGCCCAACCCATAGCAGGGCAACACAAAGACAGACAACCACTCACACACCTATAGGCAATTTAGAGAATCCAATCAACATATTGCAAAGCTTTGGACAGTGGGAGGAAACCGTAAGCTCCCGGAGGACACCCACGTGATTACTGGGAATTCTGGGATTTCTCCGCACAGAAAGGCACCCTCTGCTGACCCGGGGATTGAACCCAGGACCTTCTTGCTATGAGGGGACAGCACTAACCACTGCACCACAGCTCCTCAGTATATTATTACTGTTGTAAGTCTTTTAACACAGTTGTTCAGAGTTACATTATCCATACTATATTTAAAAAAAAAGCATATCACAACCTAAAAAACTATAACCATATGCAGAAAACCTAAATTAATATATGGAGAGTATATATACTGATCAGCTATAACATTAACACCACTGAAAGATAAAATGAATATCTAGTTATTTCATTACAATGACAACAATTACAATGGTGAGATGTGTAGTATATATTTTAAACTGATGTGCTGAAAGCAGAAATAATGGGCAACATTTGGATCCGAGCAAGGGCCTATATGAATGGCTATACAAATACTTCAGAGAATCTCAAAAATGGCAGGTCTTGTGGAGTGTTCAAGGTATGGGGTAGTTAGTACCTACCAAAAGTGATCAAATCGGCAAAAGGTTACTGGCACCCAAGGCTGATTCTTGGGTTGCACAAAATGTTATTGCTGACTATGACAGAAAGGGGTCAGAACACACAGTACAGTACAGTCTGAGCTGTTTTGGCTGTACGAGTGGGACCACCACAATATTAGGCAGGTGGCCATAATATCATGGCTTTTATGGTTTATATATATATACTCAAATGCATCGATATTTACTTCTGCCACTAATTCAAGGAGCCCTGAGGAAGGAAGGACATGGCTGCATTTTTTTCTGGAAGGCAGGGAAGTAGGGACTAATTGCTGTGAGCTTTATCAGCAGTATCAACAAGGTCACATGGCTGAGTCGAGCACTTAGCTCTCTCTCCAAAGGTGCTCAATAATAGATACAGCACTGGGGTGTACTCTTAAGCCACAGTGATTAGTGTTATTACAGGGAGAAGGAAGAGGTATTCATGACAGTCCAGCAAACGTTAATCTCTTATAAAAAATGCAGTATTGTCTAATTGTCCAAATTGTCTAACGGTCTTAATGATGTCACACTGCTGTTCTAAGGCCATTGTTGTAACACTGCTGTTCTAACACCACTGTTATAACACCACTGTTTTAACACTGCTGTTCTAACATTGTTCTAACACAGTGAATGTAATGATTTCCAATTCCACTTTACAATATCTAAGTTTAATTACACAAATGTCAGCAGAAAGCCATCCTTTCAAACCACTGAATCATATCAAAATGATCCATACTTGATAAAATCATTGTTATGTTTATCCATGTATTTTGCTGAATTAATTGTAATTGCACTTTTTTATATTGTACAATCTCATTTCTGTATAATAATAATAGTTAATGAATGTTTGTATAAAAAACACTCAGTGTAAACATAAATTGTGACAATAAACCCTGTCAACATTATCAACTGTAAATCCCTGACCGTGTACTTGATGGGTAACACAGATGACAGGTAACACAGCTGACATTTCTTTCAGGCCTTTTTGCTTCCTGCTAGATGTTAACATGCCACCTTAATCAACTCATGTTTAAACAAAAATTCTCTTCATTTTTGTGAATGTAATATCTACAGCAAGCACACAAGAACATGCTGATAACACAGTTAACAAGCACTTAGCCCACTCTGCAGACAATAAAAATGATGAAATATTGAAGAGAAGAAGAAAAAGAAACTCATGTGGTGTTGGTCAAGTGACAGGAACAGGTGTGAGCAAACCATTGACGAGTTATGATAATGAGTAACCTATTGACATGAGTTTGTTGATTTCTTGTGTGCACACACAAAGTGGATAATGGGTATTAATGAGTCAAATAGTCTTTAAACACCTTTCACAAGTGTTCATGATTATTTTGTGTTAACTTCCCTGAGCTGAGCTGTGTTTTGTGGCTACCTGGAATTTGTTTAGGGACAAAAATGACTAAACTTTGGGAAAATGTTGAGGTGTACCTATTTACATTTCTTAAAATTCTTAAATTCATCATGAACTTGAAACCAGGTGCATGTTTAAATTACACAGTGAGAAAAACTGCATGATCTGTAAAACATTCAGATGAAGCACTACTAAATGAGGAAATCAGTAAATTTGTGCAGCATTGCTTACCAAAATTTTGGTTATTGCTAAGTATGCTGTAAATTAGTCAGTTTTTAGTTTATATGTAGTAGTCAATTATCAGTCAGTTGTATGAGCCTGTAGTAGTCATTTATTAGTCAGTTGTATGAGCCTGTAGTAGTCAGTTATCAGTCAGTTGTATGAGCCTGTCAATTCTGTCACCAAACATATGCATTGGCTAACATCACAGAGTGATAAAGGGAAGATAGAGGGCCATCTTGTCCACCTAGGGATAGCAAAGCTGAACATATCTTTGGCTAAGTGTGGCTGTGGAATAGAGCAAGTGTTCTCCTGATGATAGAGCTAACTCTTACATATGATACTTGAAAGTAGGGCTGCACAATATGCACAAAATTGCAGTATTGCAATTATATGGCTACATATCGCAATTGCGATGTTTTTCAGTATATGAAAGGGCCCATATCAACTTTCTCTAAGTAAAGAGGCTTAAAGAATGTAAACATAATTAAACTTACAGAATGTACTTTCACTCCCCCTTCCATACAGACAAATAATAGTTTTTGTGATGTCACAAAGCCAACACTTTTGCATATATCTTCTTTTTTAGTATATTATTTAGCCCCGCCCTTTCACATGGAAGTTCTGTGATTGGTAAAGGCTGATTTGTATATTGCAGCCTTCTGTGATATCAGTATTGTAATAAGGCTGTACATGTGAAATATTGTGCAGCCATACTTCAAGTCAAGTCAAGTCAAAAAAACTTGAAAAACATTGTAACTTTTTAGGCTATACCCCCACCAAAGCCACTGTGCTACTGAGTGATGCAGCTAACACAGTAACAGCATTTGTCTGTTGCAGTTTATATTGCCAAGTTGTTACAGCTGCCAGTTAGTTTACATATGGTAACATTCACACTTCAGCAGTTCGACTGCACCAAGTCGACACTCTCCCCACTACTTCCTACCATCTGAAAGCACATTCCCTGGCACTTAAGGGGTGCCATCTTTCAAAACAAGTGCGGTGGAAATTGCAGCCTAGACAAGTCTGCCCCAAATTGAGCGCGCAATTTGCCTTCATTTGTTTAGCCAGCGCACAAAGGAGGGAAAAAAGCGAGAAGTCAGCAGTAAACAGAAGCCATCGCGTGGCTGGGATGTTGTGATGGTGCAGCAGTTTGTGTTTGACAACCGTTTATTTGCAAGCTCCAGAGGCGGCCCTGAGAGAGAGCCAATATGACGGATGTGGCTCGTCGCGGCACGTCGCCTTGCACTCTCCCGTCGCTGACCAAGGAACAGATGTGTGTGTCTCCGAGCATTGCAGACACAAGCTGTCTCTAGTGCGGTTGAGCCCCAGGTTAACCCTCCTAGGTTGCCCATGGCATAGGCCATATGCCATGAAACCCTCTTCTTATATTTTATTGAGCTTATTATATCTTGCATGTAGCTCAGTGAAGTAAGCAGAGGTGTTTGAAGCGAATGCAGACTATTTGATCAATACCACATTATAGGCATTGATTATGATGGAAAATCATTGTTGTGCATAAAGTCATTCTTCTTTTGAGAAAAGAAAATATAGCTTCTATGTTTTCTATCATGTTTTGGTCAAGAAAAGGTTAAATGTGCAGACTGAAGCCTTTGGATACAAAAGCCAATGTAATGAGCCTTTTTGTAGTTCATTATGTAAATTATAAATTACATGATTATTATATCTATAACATCTTTTATTCTTGCAAATTTGTCACATGTTTAAGATCTTCAAACATATTTGATTTACAAAGACTGAGATTTTTTAATTTTTTTAATTGAGTTACTCAAGCAATCAGTTTATCAATTGCAGTTGACTAACCCAGACATTATTACCACTAGCCTTGTTGAATCTAAATATCTCTACATTAAAAACTTAATTAAAAATCAGTAGAAATGTGCAGATGTAGAATTTGTTGGTCGATATCTGATCACGCATGTACCTGCCAATGCTGATACCAATGCCAATACCTACATTTTGAAATTGGGACTACATCAGCCTGGATTCAAAAATATAATTTATTTTCATTCATTATCCAAACTGCTTATCCATTTTGGATTGCATGGGAGCTGGAGCCAATCGTTGCTCACTATAGGCCTAAGACAAGGTTCACCGAGGACAGGAGGCCAATCCATCACAGGGCAACACAGAGACAAACAACCATTCAGACCAATGCCCAATTCAGAGGATCCAGTCAACCTAAACCACAAGCCTATGGACAAGAGGAAACCGGAGCACCCAGAGAAAACTCACGCAAACACACGGAGAGCTTGCAAACTGGCACAGAAAAGGCACCCGAGATCTACCTGGAGATTGAGCCCAGGACTAACCATTATTTATTTTATTACATTTATTTACATTTATTTATTTTATCTTAAATAAATAAATAAATAAATAAAGCTTTTTAGCACAGCATTCCAGGGTCACCTAAGAATTTTGCCATTCTGGAGAGTAATATGTGCATTATTAAATATTAATTTCAGTAAAATAATTAATAATCAGTCAAATCTAAACATCTGTCCAATGCTGATATTATTTTTTAAGCAATTATCTGCAGATAAGATTGCGATGTCATTGTACATCCCTCTTTTCCATCAATGTGAAGACTAGACCTAAAAGCAGCATATAACTACATATTTAATCGTCAATGTCCTTGAATTCTATCATTATTAAATTAATCACACTGCATGACTATAATAACTGTAGACTTGTAAAGGTTATACAGAGGGTTGGTGCTTAGCCCTGTGTCTCAGCCCTACGGACCGCTGGTCACAGAGCAGGTGCTAATGTGTGGAGCAGAAGGATGAACACATCGGCCAGACTCGCTAAAGCTGCGAGGCAGTGAAGAGATCTAATTGGGCCACAGGTTTCCATGGAGAGCAATATGTTCCTGCGCTCTGCCGTGTTATTTTTTTTATTGTGATGCAGCGTGAACTCTGGTTAACCTCAGAAGCTATTCAGTAATTTCTTCATATTCTGCAGACGGGAATAGGAAGAGGAATACCTGAGGCGCTGTATGTGCTGAGATTGAGGAACAGGCCGGTTTGCCAACACATATGAGATGTATTTACATGCCTTCGTTTTTAAATACATTTCACAGCCTCATCATGAAGTGACTGGTAGTCTGGAAACAGCGTATTTCATATCGTTAACTGAAACAGATAAGTCCGAAAAGACTGCGGACGGGACAGGCGAGGCAATGGATTCAGACATCTCCAGAGTGTTATCAGAGCGAAGCAGGTCCAGGGTGCTGTGTGCAGTGTGTATAGGTGTCTATGTAGGGATGGGGGAGGGAGGTGCATGTATATGCTCATCATTTTCATGACAACCATGACCATCAGCTCCCCTCTGTGACCTTGTTAACAGTCCTGACACACATGCACCTGCCGATTATTACACCTGTGTCCCCTCTGGGAGCAGGGTATTCTCTTTCCTGTGACTAAACTTGTTAAAATGCCCTGAATGCACCATTAAAATTTCATGACCTTCATAGCATATTCAGACCCCCAAAAACATTCCGAAAAAGCTAAAAGTGCACCACTGATACCTATAGCATCTGCAAAAGCAGTAGAAAAATAATACACCTCCGAGAGTGAAGCAAAGGCTCTCGCAGGAGACCTGTATTAGCCTTTTATTGTTTTGTTTTCTCGTGTTTGTGAGTGGACTCTCACTCTCTCACTCTGTGTGTGTGTGTGTCTCTCTCTCTCTCTCTCTCACTGTGCAAGTCACAAGGCCTACAGTAATCAATGGTGATGAATGGGGGGGAAGGCTCTCTTTATTCCGCTCCTCACTGAATAGAAAGTTTCCATTATCTCTCACAATGTATTCACTCTATCAAAGTGACAGGGTTGAGGCGAGCCACACTCCATTGCCCTCCCTCTGTGCCCTACATGCCTACGTAGGCCCGCTCCAAAAGTAGGAAAGAAGAAAGAGGGGCGTCTTAATGTTTTAAAGCAACATAGCGCAAATCAAGTGAATCTGGAGCCAAGCACAAAAACCAACAGTTATTTTTGAGCCTTTTTAACAACAGCCATTATAGAATGTGTTCAATTATTCTTAGCTGCTGTGTTTTTAATCTCAGCACCCTGCTGTTTAGAATAAACTCCTGCCATAAGAGGATGAAGTGTTTTTTTTCCTCTATATACGACGCTATACACTCAACCCTCAAACCAATTGCCTTCCTTTTTGCCTCATGATTGGTGTAGCATTAACCCAGAGGTGAGGCCCATCCAGGTGCATGTAAAGTGCCATCCTGCCGACAATGGGTCCAGGCACTCAGAAAAAGAAAAAAGAAAAGAAAAAAAGTTGACCCAGATCCCCTGGTAACCATGAGCAGAAGCAAGGACTTGTTCTCTGTGCTTTGTAACACTGCTTATTTTCTCTACATGCCATTAAGCAAAGTATAATAAGCCCAAGCTGCTGCTTTTTTGCCTCTGTGGGTCTCCCTCATTACCTTTTAATGCTGTTGATCAAGGCAAATGACTTTTTGCTTTCCTGCACCTTTTTACCTTGCAACCAAGGTCAATTACCTCTCTATTTGTGCCACTTTCGCTGTGCTACAGAGTGACGCACTTCTCCATAAAAAAAATAAAAAATTGCATCATGACTATTGTGAAAGAACCTAAATAGTGACGGAGTAGCTAATAGCCCTGATGTAGCTCTACATTTCATATATTGCATTACTTTAGCTCAGGGTAATTTCTCGCTTGGCTTACAAGCATTAGCCACAGTATCCTTGTCATTCTGCATAAACCTATTACGGAAGTAGACAGCGAAAAGCTGCCTGCACCCCTAAAAGCTTTTTCTCAAGGGTAATATGCCCTAAAGGTAATAAGATGGCACAGCAAGCAAACTGCTTGTGCTACCGATGATGCAGGAAAGGTGGATGCTTGGATTTTCTATAGCATTACAGGCTCAGTCTGCTAAAATATGATAGATAAGGATAATGCAGTTTTTTTAGTATCTAAGACAGATTGGATGGTTTCCTTGGGTTGAGTGCTTTGAACAGTGGCAGGTGTCTGTGAGAGCTGGTGAATGCAGATGTAATAAAACATGACAGCCTCAGGACATAGTAAATGTAATTATTAATATTAATACATGACCAAAGAGAGCAAAAAAGCTAGTCAGCGACTAGTTTCCGACATCATTTCAAATGAACTGACAAATCCAATCATGTCATTGTTTTTTTTTTTTTTAGCCTTGTCACTCTGTTAGTCACAAAACATCTCCCTTCAGTGAAGCACCTCTCTCTTTACCAGAATATTTATTTATATTTCTTACTGAAAATACAGTATTGCTATGCACTTCAATGAACAGCCACAAGTAACACACAGATATAAAAAGTCATATATTTTTGAATCTGACCATTCAAAATAAGTTTTTGACCTCGAAAACTCAATAATGGCTCTACGTTTTTATAACAGAGTTAAATGTTCTTGTGGGAGAAAACTATTCTAAAATTACAGTGCGAGTTCGCATGAGAAAGCCTAAAAAAGTCAAGCATGCAGCTCCATCTTTTGAGTGACTGAACATTTTAAAGTGGTTCTTTTGTTGAGAGCAACAGGCTATCTGCATTTCACCAAGGGAAAAGCTCTTAGGCCATATTCCTTACTCGTGGTTTGCTACCAAACCTGCTGTTCCCTGCACGCCACTAAAGGTGAGTGTTAAAAGTTACTTGAAAAAGTCTAAGACATACTCACAACTACTATGACTATAAAGTCCACAGTTTCACAGTGTTATAACTAGACCCGTAGAACTAGAAAGCAGTTTAAAACTGGTGGCAAAAATGCATATAAATGGGTGTTTCTCAGGTTCTGTTTCTTACTGTAAAAGAGCAGCAGAAGAATTATACATATTACAGCTGTTCTAACAAAAATGTCTTATTATTTTTAAAGGAGAAGCTAAAATATACTTTTAAGGTATAGTCATATGCAAAAGGTTTTTGATTTAACAAATATATTATACCATAATTAATCATTTATATATTTATTTTAATATGGTAAAACTCAAGAAAATGTAAAGGAAATTGTGCATAAAAACCAACAAAAAGTTTTGAATATTTAGGTTTGATCCCTATAAATGATGTGATGTAGAAAAACAGCAAAATGTAATATGACTAAACTGTAAAAAGAGTTTATTGAGTTTGTTACGTCTTTAGAGCATTTCTATTGGTAAATTGATTGTCATGAAATGTTGGTCCATTTCTCAAGAAAAATTATGAATAAAAATGCCGACTTTGATATGACAGCAATTCTATGCTTTATCATTCTGTAAATCAGCCACTAATCATTGTTGATATACTGATAATACATTTATTTCTCCCCATGTTACTTATGGTCATTTCACACCCACTGTCTAGGTCTCCCCCAGTCACATGATGCCACCAACACTGGCAGGGTCAGGGTACATGATTTATTCGAAGACTGCATCTTTTTATTTGCCACTAACACAATGTCATTGGACAGCTCAACACACTTGAATGCTAATGGCCAGTTCTGTTATGCTAAGAGATGCTTGCATTGGCTAGCATTGCACAGAGTTGGGCCATATTGCTCTTCCAGACAGAGCAAGGGAAGTTACACTTATTTGGACTCCCAACGACGCATGAGCATGTCATCAAACTTAATAATAATGCAAATGATGAAATTCAATGATAAATTTTAGCCAATGATCTTTCAAAAAATAGTGCAGTGAAAGCCCTAATTTAGGTAAGAAAAGAGCTTTATTGTATTTACCAGTACACCCTGCTCAGAATACTACAGCTAAACACGAAGAGATGTGAGACCCACCCCTGTCCACTCCACTCTACATCCCACTGCAGCTCCTAGATCATTGCTGCTAGTGTATGATTCTTTGTAAGCACCAGCCCAGATCTAGATCCCACACACCAAGGTCTCTATTTCACACTCTTTCATCATAACCTTCTTCTTCCTCTCACTGTCTTACTTTCATTTCCCTGTGGACCTCCGAGGCTCAGATTTATGAGTCCTTCTCATGTTACATCTTTAAATAAAATGTGGGTTGGTGTCTTCGAGGCGGTTCCCAGCGCAGACAGTAGACAAGGCGGTCTGTCGCGCGGTCCCTGCTCAAAAGCACATTTTCACCGGCGAGATATCTGCCGGCAGCATGTGTGAAAATAGCTTTACTGTATTTATTTCAGCACATCTCTCTGAATTAGCCAAGGAAACATTAACATGGTAGATCTCATCATCGCGGCACTTAGACCCTGGTGTGGATGCAATTTCCCCTTCAGTCAGGAGAGAAAGGGGAAAGGGGATAAGGAACCTAGTAAAATGGCACAGTCTTGGCTGCACGGTTATTCAAGGCAGGCTGTTAGACCATTGGTTGGGCCTTAGAAAGAGAAAACGTACTCAATTGTATGGCAAGCAATTACTGTGGAAATGAGAGATTTACAAATATAGAGCATTATCACCTCTGGCCATACAGCCATGAGAACACACAGCTAAAACCCTGTGAATGATGGAGGAGGAGAAGTCTGTGAAGGAAGTCTGAAATAATTAGCTAATTAAAGGTGCGATGCGACAAAGCGAAGCCAGTTAGAGTCAACACTCAAGGTCAAACACATTTAAATGGTAATATAAATAACTGATCAATGTGTGGTTAAATGCACAAATGCAAATGAAACCATCTGCTCCGAAACCTCTTGGATATTGACACAATAGTCTTAGATGAAATATCAAAAATGCTCCCACTTTCCAAGGCGTCCTTCCTAATGTAAGACTGACACTGACTAATTAGAGCAGATTTTGAAGTAAAGCCCAATTTAGAATCAACAGAATAAACAAGCAGTCATTAATGGGATTTTTAACATAAATTACATGATTAATTTCAATTACAACAGCTGTCGAAATGCAACTGAGCTACCATGCTCAAGCATATGGTGCAAGGTCATATTTGCCTCGTTACATTTCAAAAAACTTGGGCAGTGGTGGCCTAGTGGTTAGGACCTTGTGGTTAGAACTTGTGACCCAGAAGGTCACAGGCGCAAGTCTCAGTCCAGGTACCACTGAGGTACCCTTGAGCAAGTATCTACACTGTTCCTTGGGTGTTGTTTATAGCTGCCTGCTGCTCCTTGTGCCTGTGTGATAGGTTAAAGTGAAGTCCCCCTCCCCACCGCCGCAGTCTTCTCAGTTTTTTGACACTATATGGAAATTGTGTAAATAAGGGTGATATTTACCCAGGCACTTCATGTTCGCCACAAGGTAAATTAATTTCTCTGAAGCCCTCTCCGTCTGAGAGGATCATTCGTTCCTGCCAGTCATGTCACTAAACAACTATTAAATCAATTTCAAAAAGATCATGGTTTGCATGAGAGGACTAAATAACCATGCACTGTTTGTATTTGAGTGTGAATTGCAGGGATTTAATTAGAAGTTAATTTTGAGTCATTCTGCTAATACAAACATTATGGAAATGAGAGGCTGCATCTGGGAGGAGGTGTGCTTCTTCAGCATGCGCAAGAAACAGTGGAGAACAACGAAAATGCGACTGTGCTGCATGAGAGGAAAAGTCACACCAATCAGCCATAACATTAAAACCACTTTCCCACATTCAGAGAAAACAACTGATTGTGGTGCACTGTGTGCTCAAAGAATAACAGGAGCTCCTCTTTGGGAATTCACCAGATTGGCTAGCTTTCACTTCCCACATGCATTAGTGAGCCCATGACCTTGTTGCCGATTCACTTACTAACTAACTACTAACTACTAAGTACTAACTACTGCATACCTGGGACACTACCCAAGACCTGCCGTTTTAGAGATGCTCTGGTGGGAGGGGGCTGAACTAGATGGTGAATTGATGCCAATCTGTTTTTTAGGTGTGATGCCATGCATGACATAATAGCCACTGGCAGGTCCAAACACTCCTTCAGATCCAAAAAAGCTCAGTGTTGTTCAGCTGGAAAACAGCTGCATGGTTGGCTGGAACAGCAACTGTTCTCTGTCCAGTTGTTCAGTGTTTCCTCACTTTAGTTGAGGCTGAAGTTAGCTTCACATTCCAGTTTTTCAGTTCCACCTTAAATCAAGCAGTTGTGAGATTTTGGGTGCTCACACAGCACCTTAACTGGTGCCCTATATAACTCTTCAGCAGAGGAGTGGGTTTTTTTTCAGTTATTCCCATTTCTCCATGAGAGTTTTTTGAAAATCTAGAACTTACCTGTGTGACTGCAAAGCCCCAGAGCTGCTTTTACAGAACAGCAGATTTAATAGTAGTAGTTTTAGGCAAGTGACAATATAGACAGTGACTGTCTAACCCTAAGTGTAAAAAATTTACACTTTTGCACTACACCGGAATTACTTTGACACATGTCAAGATGCAAGATAGACAAGCAAAATGATAAGAACTGTAGATCACAGACAGGCAGTATGCATTCTTTAGTTGTGTTATGCTGTCGAGTGAACTGTATAACAATGTCCACTTTGTTTTGTGTAATTTAATTACTGATTGACTTTCAAATGTAAAAACTAAAAAATAAAAAGCTCAGAGTGTAAAGATGATGGTAAATCGACTAACACTGAACTGTCATCAAATTCTACTCTGGCGTTAAGAGTTAGAACGAGTTAGAATATTTGGTGTTTAACATTCCTAATTACACACACAGGTGTGAAGCTACACTCCAGGGGGATGTAGCCAGCAGCACCACCTGTGTGACGCTGCTACATGCTGAAGGGTTAAGGTGAAACAGTAAATTCAAACTTCAGCAGTTTTTAAGCTGAAGGTCAGTTTTGTATTTCACAGCTCCAGCACACGTGCACAGCCATGCTTCTCCTAAAGCCTACTTTCAATCAAAACACACCCCTTACCCCTATTTTGCCTGTGGTCAGAAATGCCATTAACCACAACTGACTTCATTTTGGGCAGAATTCACTCATGTTTCTAAGTGGCAAAATGTATTGCAACAAAATCACACTGATATTAAATTCATTATTTAATTACTGTATTGTGTGTAATATGTAGAACCTTAGTATGATCAATAAATGGGACAATGGCAGTGGCCTAGTGTTTAGGGACTTGCCCATGTGATCGGAGGGTCACAGGTTTACTGGCTCATTTACCACTGAGGTACCGTTTAGCAAAGTATGGTCCCTCTACACTGCTCCCAGGGTGCGGCTGATAGGTTGCTCTGCAGAGGTCACATTTTGTTGTGGTGCACGTTGTGTGATGGGGTTTGTTCACAATGAGAAATAGTAACTTTCTTTAAAATAAATAAATAAATAAATAATTTTTTAAAATAATAATTAATTGTCTTGCCCATTATGTAAGACCTACATTCCAAAAGCTAGGCTGCAGTCTAGGTGGGCTGCACTGTAGACCACGGCATAATTAAAGACCATTTTTGAGGACACTGCTAAAGTATCCTTCATGCTCTTCATGGTCATCTCTCTGGTGCCAGGGGATGAAACCAACTACTACATGATGGCAAAAGTATAATGGATAATACTACTTTTTTGTTACTTGCTTACTTTAAACCCACTACTTAAAATACATTTTGTCATTTTGACAGGATGTGATACAAGCTCCATTGTATTAAACATTACAACAGACAAAAGACATCTTATATTAATAGAAACCTCATGGCAACAGCATATGACATTTGCTATTATAAGTGAAAGGGACTGTTTGTCATTGTGAACACACTCAAGACACAACAAAATGTGACCTCTGCATTTAACCCATCATAGTGCAGCAGTGGGCAGCTATCAACAGTGCCCAGGGAGCAGTGTAGCGAGATGGTACCTTGCTCAAGGGTACCTCACTGATGCCTGGGATGGGACTTGAACCTGCAACCTTCAGTTCACAAGGGTAATGTCCTAACCACTAGGCCTCCACTGCCCACTACATGTTTACGTATTGGTTATGGCAATATTACATAGCAGGACTCATTAAAAAGGGGCCTGGCTTCCTATAGGCTACCCTTATTATTGTATAGTAGCACTGTATGTTAAATTAACTAGCCAGATTAACCATTTGTAAGAAGTGACTGGATTTGCCCAGTGTCCCTGACCACTGTGCTTACTTTTTCCAGCATGAAAGATCAGTTTTAAGAACAAAGCCATGAGGCACAATTTATATAACAAGAAATTATTTCTTTAAATATTTTTTATAATGAAGTGATTATTTACAAAGCCTTAGGATCCATATAAATAATCATGCAACATGTGCAAATTAAAGTCACAAACATAAGTTACTCTAATGAAAACATCTCTGACAGGGGCATGGTGAGATTAAGGACGCTTTTTCTGTTTGGAACACGTCGACTCAGCAGTAATTTGCTCATTTGCATGATATATTGAAAAGAGCCTTACATGAAAATCCCACCAAATAAGCCCATTTAGATGCATTAAATCAAAATGCAAATGGGAGCTAATTGCACCACGATGCTGAGGTGTGAGCATTCCTGGTGCAATTATGCTGAGAGAGCTCACCTGAAAACCCGCCTGACACAAGACTGCTCAGCACCGAATGACTGCAGAGAGTGAATGATGATAATGCTGCGAAGTGTCATAAAAAGATGCAGCTTCACACTCTTGAAGGCGCACATCACACTGAATGGTGCACAATGAAAAAAGAAAAAACATCGGAAAGGGGCAATGAATGCTAAACCTTGCAAGTCTGGCGTTTAACCCCCTCACGACCCCAATCAGAAACAGACGAAAAGTGCCACCAGTCATCAACATGCTTTTGCTCGTGTTTGGTCTGTGAACGCTTTTTAAACCGTGTATCTTTAACAGAATTGTAAAAAATTACATGCACAACTAAAAGTAGAAGGTGATGCTGGGCAATACATCATCTTCACAAACTGCTACTGGTGTCACACACTGATGCTGATTTGGTTTTAGTGGTGCTGACAGATAACAGGCTTTGTGTTGTGTTAATCAGGTACACATGACCTTGTTGCCAGATTTGTTTTACAACTGCAGTTTTCTTCACTTTATACATCTTATGTAATCTTATTAACACAATTGACAGGTGAAGTAAATAACATTGACAACCTAGTAATTTTATTACAATGGCACCTGACAGAGGGGTGGGATATATTAGGCAGAAAGTGAACAGTCAGTACTTGAAGTTAATGCGCTGGAAGCAGGAAAAATGGGTGAGCATGAGGATCTGAGCCACATTGACAAGGGCCTTATTGTGAGTCAGAGCATCTCTAAAACAGCAGGACTTGTTGAGTGTTCCTGGTGTGGAGTAGTTAGTAACTACCAAAAGTGATCCAAGGAAGGAGAACTGGTGAATCGGTGACAGGGTCATTGGCACCCAATGCTAATTGATTCAAGTAAGGAGTGGAGGCTAGCCTATCTAGTCTGATCCCAAAGAGGAGCTCCTTGTTAAGGACAGTGACAGGCTGGCTGGGGCCGTTTAGCGACATGTCGCCATGGTTACGTCAATCGTGCTTATGTGTTTCACATGGGCCAATGCCCTTATAAGCATGGTTGTCTAACCAGGTGGCCCGGAGTCCTTGTGTCTTGTAGGCTGTGGCTAGCATGTTTGGGTTGGCTACGCTGGACTTGCCCGCAATTTGGTAAAGGCTCTGTTTATCCTGTGGCTCTCCCTTCCTGTGTTTTTAGCAGACAGGCCTCGAGCGGCGCTTGTTTTGGCTGTCTGCTGGGCTTCCTTTTTCATGTCTTGGGGTTCTGTTCCCCTGCCCCCTGTGATTCCTAGTAGCAAGGGGTTCTGTTTGTTTCCAGTTAGCGAGTGCGCCGGCTGCAGTGCGGAGGCTTGCATTTGTGGGTGCTGTCAGTTGTGACACAGGAGCCCTGCATATTTTTCTCAAAGGCTCCCAGGTGCTGTGGGTTTGGCGCGGGTGACACGCTTCCTGTTCTTGCGAAGAAGTTGCATTCTTGTCTCATGCTTGCTCTCGTGGCACATACTCACAGCTCTCACAGCTGTAGATTTTGTTGTTTTTTCGTCCCTAGAGGCTTTTTGTCAGCGTTTACCAGAGCTGGCTCTTTGCCTCATGTTAGTATCTTCAGGGCTTTGCTAAATGTGCAAACACACCGTGTTTACATGTGTTGTCGGGAAGCGGTTTGCCCACTTGCATTCAGGCGACGTTTATGTTCCACCCCTTACTGGCGTAGGGCCAAAATTCATCTAGTCTCATGACACGCCTCTCCCCTGCTTGCTGACACGAGCAGGGAGGCTGGGTCTTCTCCCCTGCACATGGTCCTTTTAGAACCGTCCGTGCACTTTAAACTACTGGTGAACAAAAGGTTAATGGCTGACTGTTACAAAGGGGTCAGAACACACAGTTCATAAAAGTCAGAGTTGTTTTAGCAGCATGTGGGGACCTACACAATATTAGGCAAGTGGCTTTAATGTTATGGCTGATAATTGATTTTAAAGGTGATTAAACATAAACTGGTATGACATATTGTAGTATCTGCCATGACAAATTACTGACAATAAAAATGTTTTACTGTAACTGACATGATCTTTGGCAGCAACTTATGTGAGGCAGTGGTGGTATAACATTTATTGATTTGAAGGTCATTGGTTCAAATCCCAAACTGGTACAAGCACAACTGAGCTACCTGCAAGCAAGGTATCAACCTCATGTACTGCTATACGGGTTCTGCCCGTATCACCTGCACACTGCTCCTACACGAAAGGATCAAATGCAAAGGTTGCACTTTGTTGTGCTGTGCTGTGCTGAGTTCACAATATCAAATATTCGTTCATCTTTAACAGCATATGACATGGTTATGTTGATGTGATGTATCAGTATTACTGCATAGTTCCACATAGTATGTCAGGTTTGTAAGACATGAACTTTATTTGCCTGCACTCATTTTAGACTATAGATACTTGTCCAAGACTGTTAGTCTTACTGAGTTTGGATCATGTAAACAATAACATTTTGTCCAATTAAAGTCTTAATCAAAATAAACTCAGCGCATTAAAGGCCCAGGGCTGAAATTGACTAATATGCTGTAGATAGAGTCTGAGCCATGAGCCAGTCATAACATTAAAACCACCATCTGCCTAATATTGTGCTAATATTGTCACCAGAACAACTGTGATGCACTGTGTTTTCTGACACCTTTCTATCAGAGTCAGCAGTAACCTTTTGTGCTACATTAGTTCTTCAGTGAGATCAGACAACCTAGCCTTAACTCCCAATGCACATTAACAAGTCTTAGGTGCGCCTGACAGTTCACTTGTCCTTCCTCGGATCACTTTTGGTAGGTACAAACTGCTGTATACCAGAAACACTAGATAAGACCTGTTGTTTTGGAGCTGCTCTGACTAGCAATCACAATAAGGCCTTTGTCAACGTGGCTCAGATCCTTAGACTCACCCATTTTTCTTGCTTGCAACACTTCAAGAACTAACTGTTCACTTGTTTGCCTAATATCCCAGCCCTTGGCAGGTGCCACTGTAATGGGATAATGAGATAATCAACAATAATTATGAACAGAAAGTCACAGATTCAAGTCCCATCCCAGGTACCACTGAGGTACCCTTGAGCAAGGTACAGTCCCACTGCACTGCTCCCCAGGTGCTCTCATGGCTGCCCACTGCTGCACGTGCACATGTGTTGTAGGTTAAATCCAGAGTTCACATTTTACTGTGATTCACTTCGTGTGATTGAGTGTGTTCACAGTGACAAAATAAGTCACTTCACTTTCACTAGTAGCCAAGAATAAGTTCATTCAACATTTAAATATCAACGGATGTTGTGATACTTGAAGATCATCATAATAATACATTTCTTCAATATCACAGCACTGAAATTACTGGCTATAATTATCACAGCAGAAGAAAATCTCCACAGTATTATTTAGCAACAAATTATGCTCATCTCTTTTAGACACTGAACATAACTGTCTGGCTGGCAAAGCCATTTACGTGTGATTCCTTAATATAGCAATTACAAGGGTGGGAGACAAAGTCAGACAGGTTTACAGTGAACATTAACTGGTGAGGTGATGCAATGCTCAGACACACCTGTACTAACATCTTCACATTACTTGTAGATAATCCGTTAATATGGCAATGTAATAATTCATAACATGCAAACTAAAAAATGTACCTATTATAAAGTATGACCCCAGCAAAAGCAACGGGTTTGGAGCCTGGATCGTGCACTGTGCAAATCGATGCACGTAAAGCATCTACTCAGCAGCACAGTATGAGGAAAAGATTCCCTACGGGCGCAACCTTCGCAAAGACCAATTGATTGCTTTTTCACAAGCGAATCCATGCCATACCTTTGAAAAACATCCAGGGGTTGAACTGCAACTGCACCTGAACCATAACAAAGAACAATAGGTGTGCTTCAGTAATCTTGGGATCTACTCTTTAAAGAAAGGGCATTGAAGAACTACTTTAGACTGCATAAAGAACATTTCACTGGATGGTTCTTTAGAAAATCAGTTTAGCAAATGAGATGATCGATTGTGCAGAACGCTTTTAAAGGTTAGAGAACCTTAAGTTTTCTTTCCTCTAGAACTATATATTCTAACCTATAAAAAAATTAGGAACCTTTATTTTTAAGCGTGTACATATCATACACCAAACATTTCTGAGGAAAAAATGATGCAAAGATCAGCAATTAAAGAAATTGCATGAAGTTAATGATATTCAAATGCATCCTGGAGCACAATTCTGCAGCTCCAGCTACTGTGGATCTCCAGAAATGGAAAGAGAGGGTGAACTTGCTGAAACATGAGAACTCTATACAATTGTAACATGTTATTATAATTTAAATGATCTAAGCTTTGAAACAGAAATTTGGATTGTGGCAGTCCTACCTAATTTGAAATGTGACAAATGAGAAACTTCTAATCAAATGTTCAACAAGCCCTCCATTTTCATCAATGCATTGTTTCTTTGTATACAGAATACTAATGACACTGTGTTCCAATCCTCTGAGATGTGAAAATATGACAGCGACATGGTTAAAAAGCCCATTGTTTCTCATACAAAAAAACCTTCTATATCTACATCATTTCTTTTCAACTATTTTCACTGCATGTAGGGCTTATAAGTAACTGTCTAGAGAGATTTCCTATAGGGTGCACTGAATATATTATAAGTATTTACATGTATTGTCCTTTTAGATTTATCATGTAATTGTGTATGCCAAAGATGCAACACAGCCTAATTTGTTCTTGAGTTTGAGCATGGAGACAAGGCAGGCTGTTTGTAAGCTAAATAACTGCTGTCTGATTAAGTAATCGATACACGTAGGTCATCTGAATATCAAGTCAATGCCTCCTAAAACATCTAATGATATTTCCATCCTCTGAGGTGATGCCCGTTGTATATTAATTGAGGTTTCAATTTCTCATTAATGTCACCTATCAGTGTTAAAGGTCATAAGGAATTTAATTTTTAGACAAACTGCTTAGACTATATATTGAGGTTTAACTCTTGATAAGTGATCAAATGCGATATATACACCCCTGAGCTATAGCACTTCATCATGAAATAAGCTGGCATGTGGGGGTATGCTACTGGTCAAACGCTTTAGAACACCAAATTTTTCCAGTTTTTACTGGTAATTGAAGCAGTTTAATTACAATGAATATCCTTAAATGTTACAAAGATAAGTGATAATTAAAAACATTTACAATAAATAAATTCATTATAAATAACATATTATGATAAAACATAGTATGATATATTATAAAGACAGCATACTTTTCTCCAAGCATTAAGAAACTGATTAACTTACAGTTTTTACAGGTTAATGCAAACAATTCCCACTAAAGCCCCAACTACTGATGATGACTTACAACCCCTCTGTGTGAACAAAGGCAGAGCTGGAACACATTGTTCCTACAGCATCTGATGGATTATTAGCAGAGTCTTGTATTGCAGGAAGTAGTACTGTATATCACTATGACAATGGGGAGGAAAGGGCAAGAAACCAAGAGAGACACAAAGACAATGAGCCAAAACATCAGTAGAAAATAACTCAGCAGTATATTCCATTCATGGAAGAGCAGACTCCAGACTCCATCCAGCTGGTTTGGGATGAACTGGATAGAAGGGGGTGAGAGTAAAGCAGCTAAAGCACCTCTAGGAATTTGTTGCATTAATGTTTAGGACTTCATTTATTTCCTATGCCTCCTGAAATTTACATTATTGTCACGTGTACTCCGTGTCATGTCTGTGTTTTTCCCATGTGCTCTATGTCCACATGTCTGGGTTTTGTGTTGTCCTAGTCGTCGCCTTTGTCATCTGATCCTTGTTTCGTGACCCTCCTATGTTCAGGTGTTCATGGTTAAGTGTCTGGTGTTTGGATATGCCCTTGTCGGTTCTCTGTTGTACTCCCTGTTGTGATTCCCTGTTATCTTGTTCTCTTGCTGTAGTATTTACTGTAGTCTTTATGCTGTTTATATTAGTTTGGTTTCCTTAGTCTATGTTTTGTCATATTCTAGTTGTAACGGTTGTGGTGTGATGGAAGCAAGTGCAGGTCGAAGTATTTTGAGGGTTTTAATAAAATGAAAACAAACACAACTAAGACATACAACTAAGAGAACCATCCAACAATAGGGTGAAGACAAGCAGAAAAATAACAGCTACATACAACAGAGAACCGACAGTGAAAACAGACGGGGTTAAATAGGCAACACAAATGAGGGACACCTGAACACAGGGAGGAGACGAGGAATGAGGAACAGGTGGGGCTAGGGCGTGACTAAACACATCACCAGGACACAAGCACATGGCTAAGCCAAAACAAAAACATAGATGGGGAACACATGGGACGCTACACCTCACACTAGTCTATGTTCTGTCTTAGTGTTAGTTTGTTCATAATAATAAATCGCTTGCACATACTACCAACCATCTGACATTTTTTTTTTTTTTTTGGTGGCATGTTTTTTTGTTTCAAACTGCTTAAATTAACAGTAAAAATTGGGTGTTCTAAAACTTTTGACCAGCAGTTTCACATCTCATCTCATCGTGCCACATTCCTTGTCTGGTGTTTTTATTATGTTCTAGCCTTAAAGCTTGCAATTACTTCCAACCATCAAACGTGACAAGCAGTGAATATGCAAGATGCAATAAATGTAAAAAAAATTATAAAAATTAATCAAAAAATGACAAAAAATTTAAAGCAAAGTTATTAAAAATGAAAAATCATTACTTAATACAAGACTTTTATCTGTATTTACTTAATATAAATACTGGCATATAAAGTAGACTGCAAGCTCTTCTTACTGGATAATGTTCATGCCACTTCACACAACTCTGCATTGATTACGGAATTACGCTTGAATGAAAACATAGACCCTTGAGCTGACTTTAAGTGGACCCCTTTACATAAATGGTTTGCTC
Source organism: Arnoldichthys spilopterus (assembly GCA_037974385.1). NCBI lineage: Eukaryota > Metazoa > Chordata > Actinopteri > Characiformes > Lepidarchidae > Arnoldichthys > Arnoldichthys spilopterus. The sequence goes on along the minus strand of JBBPDA010000001.1, from coordinate 29,693,783 downwards.
TATTTATGTTATCTTAATTAAAAGGGTGCAAATCTCACTCGCTTCTATTGTCTAAGCCCCCTGGCTTTTGAACTAGGGTGTTTGGAGGAAAATCAATATGACTGGCTGCACTTTCTTATCAAAGTTTGGTGATTTATGCGCCTTCGATTAATTTCTTTTCTCCAAAAGGAAGATATTTGCACAGCATAAATGTCACGTTGAGTTGCTCCCTGATTGTGGAAACAAAGGGCAGTCATTATCATGGTGTGGAGACAATGTCTTTTCAGAAGCAGAAAAGGTTTTAAGGGTATTAAGCATGCTGGGCCTTGCCTACAGTTTTATATAACTATGTGAAAAATTCTGCCTTTAAGGCCACACCACACATGCTAATTAAAGCGAGCACACCTCTGGAGAGGCACAGCAGATGTGTCAAACTCATTCACAATTGGGGACCACATTTACTTATAGGTCAAATGACCTTAACATCCAGGAAACTGAACAAATTATTTTTTTTAAAGCCAGGGAGCAGAATTATGGCTATGGTTACACACTTTAAAAACAATCGTATGCACAAATAATGCAGTTATTGCACTTTTGGTAGATACTAACCAATGCATACTGGTAATACCACACAAGACCTGCTTTTTTTTGTAGATGCTCTGACTCAGTCATCTAGCCATCACAATAAGGCCCTTGTCAAAATGGCTGAGATCTTTATGTTTTTCCTGCTTCTAACACATCAGCTTCAATGGCTGACTGTTTCACTTGCTTCCTGATATAAGAGAGACAATCAGAGTTATACACTTCACCTGTTGCATGCTGTTCCATTTTTCCTGCTCCTGTTTTATTGGTTACAATCACAGTATTGTATTTTTGCACATCCTGCTACCTCATACCTGGTGGTCCCATAACTGCACTGGTCACTGTTGCACTGTCTTTGTTTGTACCTGTCTGTCTTTGCACTGTCTTTGCACTGTCCTGCAATGTTTGCGCATATTTGCACATAATGCACTTTATGTTGTTAGTTGTGTAGTGTTTGTGGTCATGTGTTTCATGTAGCACCGTGGTCCTGGAGGAACGTTGTTTCGTTTCACTGTGTACTGTGTGAACTATATATGGTTGAAATGACAATAAAAGCCGACTTGACTTGACTTGACTTGACTTGACTTGACTTGACTTGACTTGACTTGTCTTGACTTGACTTGACTTGACCTGTCAGTGGTTTTAATGTTGTGGCTGATCGATGTGCATTCACATAAGTGACATAAAATGACATATGTGATTTTTATCTCATGTGAAAATGTTGACACAATTCTGACACAAAATTCTTGTTTTTTCTAACCCCTCCACACTGGGAACACCCCTCAAGACCTGCTGTTTTGGAGATGCTCTGACACATCTAGCCATCACATTAAGGACCCTGTCAAAGTTCCAGATCCTTATGCTCACCCATTTTTCCTGTTTCTAGCACATCAGTTCAAGAACTGACTGTTTTCTTGCTGCCTAATATAGTAGATACAGTCAGAATCAGAGTTTTAATGTTGTGGCTGATCAATGTGCATTCACATAAGTAACATAAAATGACACGTGATCACATTTTTCTAATCTCAAAATATTATTCACACAAAATGTATGTGATGTTGTATTTTCAGTAAGGGTGTGTATTCCGATTCATGGTTACTAGTGCCAATTGTATCAATGCTGGAACAGATAAAATACAAATAAAATCTGTGTAACAGAAATTACACATTGATGAATGGGATCTGAGCATTTCTGACAAATTATGCATGACACTAGGCTACAGTCTGTAGTTAACCTATACTTGCACTGTTCATAAAAACACTTTTTCAGAAAAACTGCAGTACAGTACAAGCTTTATAGAAGGTTGGCAAAAAAAAAAACAGCCAAATGAGAAATTGTGGTGCACAACTCAGTGTTTGTACAAATAGTAATGAGTTATTAATTTCAAAAGGTTTTTATTTTATGTGTGTAAAAGGTCACACTGTTAGATTGGATATAGATTTTTTGCCTTGTAATTGAGCTAATGTTAACATAATTGGAAATCTGCTGTTGTCATTTTCAACCTGCCTAGTTAGATTAGTGACAACAGCACAGTCCTCCATGATAGCAAAGCATTTTAAATTGAAAAATCACAGTTATGTAACAAATATAAATAATTTGCAGTACAAACTTGCAGTAGCAGCTATGAAAAAGCACATTTGTTTGGAGCATGGATGTGTTAATAGTAATAGGAAGTGACGTATACAAAGCAGGCTTCTAATATTGATGATGCGTGGGTATACACCGATCAGCCATAACATTAAAACCCACATGTATAATATTGTGTAGGTCCCTCATGCTGCTGAAACAGCTCTGACATTTGCATGTGCAACAGGGGCTCCTCTTTGGGACTGGACCAGACAGGCTAGCCTTTACTCCCTAAATGCAGCAGTGGGCTTTTTTGGTTCCTATGTCCCTGTTGCTGATTCATCAGTTGACCTTTTTTGGATCACTTTTGGTAGGTACTGACAAATACACACCTGGAACACTCCAAAAGATCTGCACTACTGAAGATGCTCTGATTTAGTTATCTAGCCACCACAATTAGGCCCTTGCCAAAGTGGCTTAGGTCCTTACGCTCGCCCAATTTTCCTGATTTTATCAACTTTTAATAACTGACTGTCCACTTGTTGCCTAATATATCACACTAACTGCCAAGTGACACTGCAATGAAATAACTCACTCTTACACTCACCATCTCTTACTCACTCTCACACACAATCACTCTCACAAACTCACTCTTACTATCACACACTCTCACACACACTCATTCTTACGCACTCACTCATACTCTCACACAGTCACTCACACTCACTCACACCCACTCTTACACTCTCCATCACTTACACAATCTCACACACAATCACTGTCACACACTCACCATCTCTTACATACTCTCACACATATTCACACTCACTCTCACATTCACTCTTACCCTCACCATCTCTTACCCACTCACACATGCTCACTCTCACGCTGATCATCTCTTACTCTCACACATGCTCACATATATACTCTGATTGATAGCTGATGTGAGGCAGCTAGTTAAATACACTTGTTGTGCAACTCTGACGTACATTTGGCCTAACAGAGCATTTAGGCTGGATGGTGAGTAAACTCTTACTGTTAGATAAATGAGAAGAACTACCTGATGTGACACAAACGATTTCTCACTTCCAAACGCAGTGTGTGCCATGGCTCTAAACTCCTTTCATTAATGATGATTCTTTGTTAATTGCACTGCTGTGTAGTTCCAATCATGGTTCCAATGTGTTTTCATGTGAGATGTTCTTATTACAGTGATGCTCCCATGCCACGCGAGAGTTTTGCATAGTTTGCAGCTAGCTCACAGTAACCTTTGTACTGATTGATGCTAACTGTAAAAAGCATCAGCACAAACCACTGCTGCCTCCCTGCGCTCTCGAAGGCCATCCTCCAAGCACTCGCCCTCTTTGGCACACGTACCACTGTACACTGCTAGTTTGTGCCTAACACACGTTTTACTGGAATTTAATGCAAAGCGATGAGTTTGGTTGAACAGTTTCTCTGCTTTTGCCTACGTCAAAGGTTTTATTTTTCTATGAAGTGAAATAGCCAGTTAAATGATATACCAATATAAACCCAGCCAATCAATACTAAAATGTTTTGGCATCTATATCTTCAATTAATTGTTACAGCCCCACTCTCATCCGTATGCCTTCTTCACACTACACGATTGTAAAAGTGGACAGATTACTGTAATGTTCACATTACACAAAACTCCAGATATCAGAACAGAACAATGACAGTGCGTCACAAACTACACTATCTTTTATCATGACTGGTCCGGCTGCTATACAAAACAACACTGTCATGAAAAGAAATGACTCCATGCTCATGCCAAACAGTTTAAAATGGATGTCCCACATGAACAAGCCCTGTGTGTGGGATCATAAGTTCTGAAAAAACAAGCAAATGGAAAAAGAAAGGGATGTGGGTGAATGAATGGATCAGCACACACAGGCAGTATGGATTGTGTGAGTTGGAGATTAGTCATTAAATTCTATTCAGTTTTCTGAGTCCACCGTGACGCAGCCATGCTCAGTAATTTTTTTTTTAGCTGAGGTGAATCCCCTCTGCCTCTTTCACTTAACTTGTGCCCATTGGCTATAGTCTGCTGGCAGCTGGCCCAGATATTTAGCAAGCCAGATATCTAGTCAGAGTCTGCAACTAGTCATTGTAGTGTTCAGACAGCAATTGCTGATCGCCAATAAAACGTGAAATTGGCAATCGAGCACTCAAAAACAGCCTTAAACTCTTGTACTGTGAACAAGGCATTATCAGACAAGTAGTAATCTCATCAGTCTTTTCTTTGACACATGCATATGCATAATGCATAATAATACAGGCTTTTTCATACATTTTCAAGTATTTTCACACAGTACCTTTCGGCTGCCTTAGGACTGCAGGTCCTATATCAACACCACTGGCAATGCCAAATAGAAGCACGTTTGAGATTAAGCTTCTTTTCAGCTTTACAAAGCATTAACACATGAGGTTGTTGCATGTTAGCAACTTGTGAGCTTTTCACACCAATTCCAGCTTCCTTTATAAATCCTTGAATTTTCCTTTTCAGGCACTGACAGTTGAGACAATTTTTCTCACTGCAGATACTCCACATATGCTTCCCAACTTTTTTCGTCACTGGCTGTAATTATCTGTAATATATTAGTGTTCACACATAGCAGTCCCATCTGTTCCACTCTTAGACAAGCTATTTCTCATTAGTTGACTCACCACCCCTATTGTCAGCGTTGAAGGGTGGGTGACCTCTGAAACTGTACTTCTAACCCAAGAGCCTAATTACCGAAAAGCAAGTCATCCCCCACACAATATAAGTCACAGTTCATTTATTATGTTAATGAGCGTGCCGGCTCCTTCAGCTTCGCTGCCAGACAGGCTTTCCGAAGTGGATCTCTGAAGGGTTCGTGGACGGCTGCACTTCCGGAGTGCATGCTCATATGAGCTTGTCTCATCTGACAACTTCGAATTGGGTTGACAGGTAATAAATAACTGAAGAGAAAGCACCTCTTGAGCTCCTTTCCTAATCCACAGTGATGTTAGTGCTTAGCTCTACAAGGGTGCTTGTGTCTCATTAAAGTACTGCTGGGTTGTGTTTGAAAATTAAACAGAATGTGAGAGCATGCAGGTGTAAAGAAATTAGTTTAGGATAAGTGCTACATGAAGAAGAACACATTTTGTTTGCTCATTGTTTTTTGCACCGTACAGAAACTGAGCGGTTTCTCTGCTGGGCAAAAAAGAGTGTGCATCAATGTTGCCACACCCCCAGAGCTGCTCAGGATTAAGTGCCTCGCTCAAGGGCACAGCAGTGCCAGTCAGAGGAAACACTCTTGAACTTACAGCACTCTGGTGCTAGGCCAGCATCCCTGGTGTCCACCTTGGGTTTGAGCCAGAAGCCCTGCAGCTCCAGTTATGTTCCACTTCCTAGGGTGGAGTCTTAACCCACCAAGCCACTGCTGCCCTTTTAAAATGAGTTCATCAAGATTAAAATATAACTGTAATGTAGGCAGAGAAGCAGGATGGAAGTGCAAGCCTGTTAATTAGAGTTAGTCCAGTAGAAACAGGCAGTCCAGAGGAAGTCTAGAGCAGGTTCAGAGCAGGGGTCAAAGCAGACAAAGAAAATACCAGGAGGGTAGGCGTTAAAAAGATGCATGGGTGGGTAAACTTCCATAAATGCTTAACTGCTGAACGGAAATATATATATAAAATATTAGATATTGTCCTGTGATGCATGTAGTAATATGTTTTAGTGTTTTAATATTTGAGTGATATCATGTTAACCAAAACACCTTTCTGTCAGAGTCAGCATTAACACTTTGTGCTAGAGGAGCTCCTCTTTGATACTAGACCAGGCAGCCTTCAGTTCCAACATGTATCAATGAGCCCGTGTCCCTGTGGCCAGTTTACCAGTCTTCTGGCCATCACAATAAGCCCCTTGACAAAGTGGCACCAATCTTTACACATGCCCATTTTCACTGCTTTCAGAACATCAACTTCAAGAACTGACTGTTCACTTGCTGCCTTATAGCAAGTGGTGGGGGCAGTGGTGGCCTAGTGGTTAGGATGCTGTCTTTGGGAGCTGAAGGTCACACGTTCGAGTCCCAGCCTGGGTACTACTGAGGTTCCCTTGAGCAAGGTACCATCCTGCTACACTGCTCCCAGGGCACTGTTAATAGCTGCCCAGTGCTCCACGTGTGCATGTGTGATGGATTAAATGCAGAGGTCACATTTTGTTGTGGTGCTTGAGTGTGTCACTTTCACTTCACTTATACTGTAAATCCCACTAACCGCCAAGTCACACTGCAATGAAATAATGAGCCAATCAACGCTACTCATGTCACCTGTCAGTGGTGTTAATGACTGATAGGTCTAATTTTTAATTTGACAAACACAAAACAATACAAAAAAAGGTGACCCCTGCATTTGACCCATCCGTGTAGGAGCAGTAGGCAGCTGCTGTGGGCAGTGCTAAGAGATGGTACCTTGCTCATGGGAACCTTGGCAGTAGCTGCACCGATCTGGGATGTGAATCAGTGACCTTCAGGTCACAGGGGCAACTCCCTAAACTTTACAACACTACTGCCAGAAAGAGAGAGAGAGAGAGAGACACACACACAGAGAGAGAGATACACATATTCAAGATCTGAAATGTAAGCTTCAAATTTCATGTTTTATAGTTAATACAGAAGATGCTGCTTGAATATGTTCCTGTGATGGCTGTATTTTATACAAGATGCTCATAACAGGCAGAAAAAATTGAACCGTCTAACATTTCATGAATGTTACTGGGATATGGAAAGGTGGAGTGAAAAAATCACTTCAGTGAAAATGAAATAATGTCAACTCTTTTTTCAAATTTCAAATTTTAAAAAAGTGAGTAAACTCAGCAAAGTGAGCAAACTCTAATAAAGGTAACCACAATAAAAATGTAAAACAGACCTCAACTGTACAGTGTGCCCAACATCCCTGCCATTTAGCCAAAAGAAAACAGAAAAAGAAAAATGTTCCATAGACTTCCATTTGAAATGAACTTTTTTTGCCAAAATAATTTTTAATATTTAAGTCTTTTTTTTTGATTAAAACAATTTTTTTTTTTTGCTTCCATGAGCTGAGAGCAAGTGTCAGTTAGAACTACGTGTGTCCTTGTGCTCAAGCTTAGTTAATGTCATGACCAGTTAAACATGGTTCCTTCAACCAAATACTGTTGTGAACATGAAATTCATGGCTCGTTTCATTGGCTCAAATGTTGTAATTGAAGACATACATGCACTACTGAGTGAATGTCCCTGAAATGACTCTATGACCCTATATAAACACAGCCATAATCAGTCCATAGACAGACATAGATATAGCAGATATGGTCAGAGAAGGTCAACACCAGAGAACTGAGGAATACAAAGAACAGAAAACTAAATAAAGAACAAGGAAACACAAATGCAGACACATTACATAACTGCAGGCACATTACATAACTTTTCAACAAACAGAAATAGAGTAAAACATGCATTCATCCAGTCTAACCACAAAACAAGACACAGGAAATGTCAATGATAAGGGGATGAAGCCAAGCCAGAATGTTCTAAAACATAATCCCCAAGAGTGGCATCTCATGCTGTGGATTAGCTTGTAGGCTTTCACAAAGTGCCTAAACTTAAGGGCTCCTCCAAGAACCTTTACATTATGTGGACATTTTTTAAAGGTTTTAACATTCACACAGCTCATTTACGAAACATGGATCTTTTAAAAGCCACCCATTTAAGCTTTTCAAGGAAACCAACACAATAACTCTTTCTGGCATCCGTAATTTTAAGAGGGCAATGCATGAGGAAAAAGACCTGTGATTGATCACAGATGAAATTTCAGTGTTTACCCACCATTGTGCACATCACACGCTACTTTTTTGTGGGTGGTGGTGGCCTAGTGGTGAGCACACTGCCTTTGCGACCTGAAGGTTGAAGGTTCGAGTCCTGGCCCGGGCACTACTGAGGTGCCCTTGAGCAAGCTACTGCTCCTGGGGTGCTGTTGGTAGCTACCCACTGCTGCACATGTGATGGGTTAAATGCAGAGGTCAAATTTAGTTGTGGTGCTTGAGTGTGTTCACAATGACAAATAGTCACTTTCATTTAAATATTCATACGAATGCAATAATGATAATCATTATCATTTCTCTTTATTAATTATTCACTATTGCAAATTCATTAGTCAATTATTTTATCATCTTATAGTTTTTTCCAGATTTTCTGCACAACTTTGCCATCACTCACTAGCTAAGACTCCCCCATCACATGATACCACCAACACTGGGAGAGTGCTTCCCCTGAGCCATTGTATCTTTCCAAACTTCCACTAATGCAAAATCACTAGACAGCATAACACATTTGGAGAAGAATTCTAATGGTCAATTTTGTTATGTCAACTGGCTAGAATCAGGCTTTGAGTGATGGAGGGGGAGGGAGGGCCAACCTACCCACCCAGAGAGAACAAAGCCATAGATGGCTGCAGCATCACTGGAGATCACACTTGCAATGATAGGACCACCACTTAGACAGCTGTGCCACCAGAGAGCTTCACATTTTCAATATAT
>JBBPDA010000001.1:29624749-29665785 GCA_037974385.1 Arnoldichthys spilopterus | reverse complement strand
TAGATAGATAGATAGATAGATAGATAGATAGATAGATAGATAGATAGATAGATAGATAGATAGATAGATAGATTAATCAAGCACACGCACATGCACACACACTGGTTTAGGTAGCTGTCTTTCAAAAGCCATTCCATTTAATGCTATTGATTACCTGAGTCAGTAATCAGTAAAGTAATCAAAAAGATAACACGACCTCTGATTACTTCCCATTACTTTTAAATTACTTTTTCATTTTCAGGCAGAACCTTAAAAAGGAAGTGCTCTTTACATTGCTGCTCAATGAAACCCTTCCAGCAGCCACCAGCAGTCACTTTTTTAAGAGAATCCAGCTCATTTCTGTTTGATTACAATCATCTATACATCGAAGCTGTTTCTTCAGAACGTTCTTGATGGTAAGATAATTATTTATCTGTATAATGCATTAAATTATTGTCTTCTATTGAAAAACATGGCTTCTTTCAAAATTTTTTCTCGCAGTTATGTTTCCAACCCCCCCTGCCCCTTCTTATTTTTTTTATTCCTTTCCTCAGTTTAGTTCTGCTGAGTGAACCTTCGCAGGCATGACGGGCATCGCAAGCCATTCAAATTATTCAAATTAATAATGATGACAGTAACAGGACTAAAGCGAACGAACATCAACTGAATCAAACTCTCTCTCTCACTCTTACTCTCACTCTCTCTCACCACTTATTTCTCCACTCTCTCTTTTCCCATATCTCTTCATATCTTTCCATCTCTCTCCCTCCCATTCTCTGTCTATTTCACTCTCTCCTCTTGCTTGATCTTTCTTTCTCTCTTTTTTTTGCATTCTTTCTACTATCTCTCTCTCTCTCTCCTCTCTCACACCTTCCCCTATTTCTACCTCTCTCACTCTCCTTTTCTTTTTTCCCTCCCCCCATCTTTCCATTTCTCTCTCTCTTTTTCTCTCTCTCGCTCTGTCTTTCCCCTTCATGCCCTCTCTCCTCCCAGCTTAGCGGCTTTGAGAGCATTTTTCTCTCCAGCACATCTTGCTTGCTCCCCGGCTCTGGGCTTTGCCATGCCCACAATCAGTATGCAGCTTTCGTTCGTGGTGCTGATCCGTCTTTACGAGGACATGGAGTTGCTGTGCTTTTATCCCCCAGCAACCCCCCCACCCCCCCACCACACCCCAGCCTGCAGCCGCCCCCGGCTCCTCCACCACCTCCTTCACTTGCAAATCCGTCAGCATTCTGTCTCTCCTCCCAGGCCGCTCACGCACTCGTGGGAACCTTTATAAAGATCAAATCAATACTAGGATATAAACATGCATCAACTAAAGTTTGTACTTCTCCCTCCTTCCCTCGTCTCAGTGCACACAAAGTTGGGCACCAAAACATAATGTCTCACTTACGAAGCAAAAGAGGTAAACGCTTACTGAGGCTAAATGGATGTCAAAAGGTAAAACGCAGTCAGCCAGAGTTTGATCATCGATGTGAAAGACGCCACCATAAAAACCATGTGTTTTGTATTATTATTATTTTTTTGTTTTAACAATGCATGATAGAGAGGCGCACATTGAAACTTTTTGGCAAATCTTAATCATAATTAAATCTTCATCTTTATGTGGGTAGTATATCTATATTTATTAATATCTTTCATTAAGAAACCTTAATGTGAATTTTAGCAGCCTGAAATTTTGTTACTGTAAGGGTTGAGTTGCTGGAAGTAAGCACGAGTCTTGGAGTGATTTCATGAGTTTTATTTCTGTCTAAGCAAACACTAACAGTAAGCACAAAGAAACACTAAAACATAGAACCTGGATGTACATGGGCACAGGAGTAAACAAGAACATGGGGACTTCACAAGCACTGGTAGTAACCTAACAGTCCAGTCAGAAATACACCAAACACATAAACCTGTTTACTAGCAGGAAACACAGCACACCTGTACATGGGCGGAGACATGAAGGAGATACACATGGACATGATAATGAAGGGGCAGGGCTAAAGAAGGGCACATTCCTAGGAAAAACAATAACAAAGATCACATGGCTAATATAAACAAAGACTAGAATTGCAAAACAGAGAAGCATGATGATGATCATAAACACAAAAACAAAGAACAAGACTAGGAGAATGTTACAGTTACGAACCTGGATGCAGCCCAAGAACTTCCTGTCCAAATCTGACCCAACCTGACAAATAACATCTCTTTTTGAGTTCAAACCTTACCCGTGCATTCATTTCCTATTTTCTATTTTAAGGTTGTTAGTCCTGTCATTGAGAGATTGTATGTTTAATCCTTAGTGATGCTACAGCTAACCATGGCTGGGAGTTCAAGACAGCCTAATTGGCGTAGCTCTCTCTGGATCAGTAGGATGGCCCTCCCACTCCCCCCCTGTCACTCTCTGTGATTCTAGCCAGCATAGGTGTCTGTTAGTAGACATAACATAATTGGCAGTTAGCATTCTCCAAGTATGTGCATTACGGAAAGATTAACTGGCACTGCAGTTGTCTCAAAAGAAGCACGTACAGACTCCCAGTGTTAGTAGCATGGTGTGACTGAGAGAGACCATGTTGACGTATGGGAGTATACAATGACTAATGTGTGGAGAATACCTGAAATCCAAAAAAACAGCAAAACGTAGAGTTGTTGAATGTAAAATGGGTTAAAAAGCCGAAAAATTAATTTAAATTCTAAAACTAAAAAGTGGATGGGAGGCTGTGAGAAACAGAATGTAAATTCTAAACCCAACTTGAGCCCACACTTGCATTTAATATACTACAAGTATTTCAAGTCCAGAAAATATTGCCTGACAATTCTATTTCTAGGTACCAACTGAAGCAACCTGGTAACTGCACCCTGTCACTGATTCACCAGTTCTCCTTCCTTGGATCACTTTTGGTAGGTACTAACTACTGCACACCTGGAATACTCCACAAGACCTGCAGTTTTAGAGATGCTCTGACTCAGTCGTCTGGCCATCACAATAAGGCCCTTGTCAAAGAGGCTCAGATCCTTACACTTGCCCATTTTTCCTGCTTTCAGCACATCAACTGACTGTTCACTTGCTTCCAAATATATCCCACCCCCCCCCCCCCCGGACAGCTGCCATTGTAATAAAATAACTAGATTACTCAATGTTATTTACTTTACCATCAGTGGTGTTAATTTTATGGCTGATAGATGTACATTTAGGATAGTTTCACTATTGTGAGAACAACAGAAGTGTTTTCAAAATCATGTTCTATTCACGAGTGCTATAGCCTACAATAGTCCCCATCAAACTGCTATAAAGCTCTCTGCAGAACTCTGTATTGTTTCACTGTTATGAAGTCAGCAACAGCCAGATGCAGAATTTGTCGCCACAGGCCCCCACTTCTCCCCCTCTGATTAGATTAAATTGTCTCCGCAAGTGAATTAAGATCAGAAATCAATTACTACACTCCTCCACGCCTGTATCACTGTAATACACACTGGATATGAAATGGCCCTTGCCTTTTCCTGCTTAATCTTTGATTACGCCTTCAATTTGTTCTGGTGTTATCTGCCTCCACTCGGTTGCCACACCAGCCTCATCACACATTACAATATTACACTTGCTCCATATCTCTCTTTTAATTGCTGTTTGACACATTAGATGGATAGAAGGTAACTCAACATTTCGTCTCTTACCTACACTGCTTGGACTGTCTGTAGTGTCCTAATGAGGATATAATTTGTGCTTTGGGTTTGCTAGCTATAGTGTTAAAACACATCACACCAATGCTCCTTTGCCTGTAGTTTTGTACAGATAAAAAAGACAGAACAAAAGGAAGAAAAAAACTGTAAAAACTGTAAATATACCTTTTTTTATTGGTACTGGCGTCATAATTCTACACTTGGCATGATTGATGCAATTAATATTCCAGTATCATGACAACTCTTTAACCAAAACTACTGCCAAAACTATTCTACAATAAAAAAAGCACCCATAGTAAAGATTTAATTTATTAGCTGTGTAATGCTTTAAAGAAAGCCTGCTGTAAACTTTACATTTTTAGCAACTGTGTTTTATTCCCTAATGCTCTGTTTTTATAGTGTGTCACAATAACCAATGTAAGGTTTCTTTGAGAGATCACAAATTTGAAAGCTGGCAATGCCATGATTTACAGAAATGCTAATTATCAAAAAATCTGAAGGTCAATATTGGCGATTGGCCAACCAATGTAATTGTGGGGCTCTAATAAGAAACAGTGCATAGAAGAGACCATTGAGAGAGTCACTAACAAAATTCTGATGCGACCATCATAAAGACATAATTAACTGGCTCCCAAATGAAATCTATGACTACTTCAATACCATAAGACATGTAGATTGTCCTGCCAAGGCCACTAGACTACCACATTTGACAAAGGTATTGTTTTGCATGCGGTATTTTTTTAACATTCCCAGTCTTATGGTGTCTCTTCCATATGCCACAGTGTTAGCTTGCATGCAGCAGGTATTTTATCTACATAATAACTTTGTAACTCAAATGACACTACTATGTGATTGTCAGGTAAGAATATATCTAGGACAATTCACGAGAATGAAGAGCATGTACATGCCTCTACAACATTCCTTGGTTAAACACAGATTGTGACAGAGCGTCATACATTTTTAACATTGACAAAAAACAGTTTGGTCCCAGGGTTCATTTGGATGCAAATAGAAACCTACAAAATAAATACATGTCCTCAAAGGTCCATTTACATCAATCTGTGTACATCACTGAGAAAAGCATCTGTCTCTGACTATAGGGAACCCAGCCATGGGGATTCAGCATCTCTGGAATTGTCAGATTGGCCCCATTTTCATTTGGGTTGGCGGGATAGCCCCTCGTTGCCATATCACTCCATCCAACAGTAGCCAGACGGGTTTCTACATGCTGGCATTGGCAGATTCAAGTGCTGATGGCTGTGTCGATGGAGAGAGAGCGCTCAAACATGGGGAGAGCGCTGAGGATGGCACAAAGTAAATGAGATTCATTGTCTGGGTGCTGTCTATGGGCAGAGAGAGCGCACTCAGTGCGGAGTGAGAGGAGCGAGAGAGACTGTTTAAAGGTCAGGGCTGCAGACGGCCAATGAGGCAAGCACAAGGGTTCAGTCTGAGCCAAATATTACATTTTCGTAGAAGAAAAGGAAAAGAGTGTCCAAACATCCAAAAAGACTCACTGAACTCCTTGGGTACTACTCCTCTCAACTCAGCTAGCTGTTCTAGAATAAAGTCAACAGCCAACATTAGAACATTAAAATATCATTGACTGTTGGACTTTGTTAGGTTGTTACGGCAGTGTACTGTGGCTTTAGTGACATGCATGAAGGCGCACACCCCAGTTCCTAATGTGTAGTAGCCTAGATATTACATTCAGAGAACCTGCTGATTAATTCATAGTAGATGCTTCATATCTGAATAGTTGGCATTGAAGTTAAATACAACACAAATTACCATTTTTTATATAATAAAAACTGTAAATAGTTATTAATGTGGCATTCAACCGTGAGACATGCAAGGCACTGTAGCATTATGTGGTACTTAAGAAAACAAGTCTGTAACTATGTTTACGATGCAGGCAGTCCAGATGTACAACACATGCACAAAGCATATGGACATGGATGTGAAACCTGTTCTAACTGATCTCATTGTTGGATTACGAGGTTTTTTAAAGCACGTCATTCCAGTCAAATGTGTCTGAGATTGGATAAAAGACTGTACATGTCCTCTCATGGTGGTATTCAAGAGCATCTGCATTTTTCCTTCATGTTTTGCAGTAAACAAAAATAAAATTGCAATAGTGTCTCATTGGGGAAAAAATCTACCTAATGTAAAAGTCTTTTTGAACCAGGTTGCTTTCTATGTGTAGTGAGAAGCATTTTGCGGCCTTTATTCAAGGACATGCAATGAAGATTAAAAAAGACAATTAGGCAGCACATCTTCTGGCCTGATGTACTAGACCAGTCTAGACAGAGGAGCAAGTAAAAGATGATGGTGTTGTGTGTTCACTAAATGAGCAAGGGATTCAGAATCTTTAGCCCAGTCTTTTTTCCATGACAGTTATGTAGTGGCAACAATCAGATACGAGTGTGTAGCTTTCTGTAAACAGCCAATTAACTCCCATGATATAGCAGCAGACAGGAGAAGCCATTTTATGTTTTTGTGCATGCTTTTTTTTCAGCACAGCTCCAATTTTTCTTTACAGCACCACATGGGGGAGAGATGCAGAGACAGGTGTATGGATAGATGGATGGATGAATGAATGAACAGATGGATAAATGGACAGTTTTTTCAGCTTACTCTTGTGAAAGCAATCTGAAATTCTGGCGAATGCTTTGGACTGCACATCATAGTGTCCTACTGTGTCACCAACGAAGGACAGGCAGGCGCTGGACGTAGGATCCAAGTTCTCGATGACGCGTACAAGTGACAATTGTGAGATTTCCATAAAAGATGATGACTAATGAGAAACACAGAGTACTGACAAAGATGAAACTAGGAACATGTAAGACGACCAGATCCACAACCAATTAGCGTAGACCTCTGAGGATGTATAATCTTTTTCTAGTTTAATCAGATTAGAGTTTGAGCAATCAAATCAGCTGACTCACACCTCATGATTAACCAGCTTCTCGTTCTACATTTATTTTTACAGGGACTATGTACGTGTACAATAATTACATGCATTTACACTTGCAATAATGTTAACTTTATTATTTAATTAATAACATTAACACTTTCTTTAGTAACTATAACTATAACTTGGGAGAAATGTTGGTACAATTGAATATGTTTTAGTGATGAAATGACATGTTCTTACAACAAATAGCGTGATATGTTGCAGTTATAATATATAGAAATAATTATTGTAATCAGATTACGGTTACTGACTTGTAGTTATACACTTGCACTATGTGCCTCAGCTGACTGCAAAACTTTTTTTATTGTATTGTGAATTTGACAAGCACAGTGGGGGTAAACTTTACATGACTGTAAGCCCAAAAAGCTTGTCAAATGACCTAACCATGCTAATATGAAACTGACTTAGAAAAGTCATTGTGTTGAACAGTGGTGACACACCAGCCTTATTTGTATAGGCCAGACTCAATTTCATACAGGAATAATTTGTAACCTTTACATTTTATTGATAAAATATTTATTCTGATCCTTTTGAGCTGTTTTTGTTTCTAGGTATTTCCGTGTTCAGAATAAAGGCAGTAAAGATTCAGAGTAAGGGATGTTCACTGTGACTGGCTTTTTATTTTGAAATAAAGTACTATTGTACATTGCCTTGAATTTTCCAGATGGTACAGCTTTTATAGACTTTATAGATTTTTAGAAAGCAACTTAGTGGTAAAGTGATGAGTAATGAAGGTTGTAATTAGTGAAGTATGACAGTATTACAGTATGAGGGATCTAATTAATCTTGTTTTTCTTTTTAAGTATGCACCCTAACTGGTAATAACTTTATTAGATTAACATATAAGTTTTATAGTTGAAGATGAAGAAGGGAGGTGTAGGCTTGTAATTTAGATTTATAATTTAGCGGAGCAGTGGGCAACTATCAACAGCACCAAAGGGAGCAGTATAACAAGATGGTACCTTTCTCAAGGGCACCTCTGTGGTACCTGGGACTTTAACCTACAACCCTCCGAGCAGTAGTGGCCTAGTGGTTAGGACATTGCCCTTGGGACCTGAAGGTTGTAGGTTCAAGTCCTGGCCCGGGCACTACTGAAGTACCCTTGAGCAAGGTACCGTCCCACTACACTGCTCCCCTGCTCCACTGCTGTTGATAGCTGCCCGCTGCTCCACGTGTGATGGGTTAAGTGCAGAGGTCACATTTCGTTGTGTGTTAACAATGACACAATGACAAATAGTCACTTTCACAAGGGCATGTTCTCAATGTCTAGGGCCCCACTGCCCTAGTACAATCGCAATCAGCTGTGCATAAATGCTGAAAAGTATGTATAATGTTCAACTGTCACTGATGATGATCAAGATGATGAGCATAATATGTATGGAGTAGTTTGAAGAAGCGCACCATGCTCGGCTGAGAATGAGTTTTATAGGGGATAAAAACGTGCTCATCTTGAGTAACTATGCAAGAAACCTTTCTCGATTTATCTCCATTTAGAAGAAAAATACTAATATTAAACATCAAAAACCCAAATACAATCTTTATCTCTCCTACTGTCTTTTTTGTGTCTGCAGGCTCCGAACAGAAGCTAATTATCACGTCTGCTTGCCCAGAGCTAGGTGATCTTATTAACTGACGATGTCACAGCACCATTTATCAGTAGAGTTATTATGGCCTCCTCCAGCAAGCAGTATATGTCCTTTCATTAAGGAAGTCTTTCACAGGCACACCACTTTAATTGCACATACATCTGAATCTTCTGTGAACAACCTCATTACAGCTGATGGAGACAAAGACGTCATTCGTACCTCTTGCCGAGCAGTTATGTTCAGCCATGATGGTTGGGGCTATAAGAGAGAGATTAATTGTCCCATCTCCTGGATTAATCGCTAACATCAAACACTGCAAAACGCTACCTGGGTCAGATTCCAACAGACAGGACCTATTCCCATGCGCTCACCATTATTTCAGTAAATGAATGCACCTGTTCATGTACTATAATGTTCACTTTGTGAGACAGTGTGCTGACATACATTAAAGTCAACCTGACCTGACAGTTTTTGTCCTTGGTCGTACTAATCACAATCAAGTGCCATTTCATTCAAAAGACAACGTTCTTGCTTCTCCATAATCTTTTATGTAAATCAAGTGAATTTTCTTCATCTTATGTTTGATTACATAAAAAAGTGAAAGCGCCTAAAAAAGTGCAGGGAAAATATCAACCAATTATATTACAGCATGTTTTCACGTACTGTTGACAAAAACTAAAACCGTTATAGTGAATGTAAACATTGGCGGTAGTCCCCCAACATGGCGGACACACCCCTCACGCTTTAGCGCCCCTAGTTGCCTCCTTTATACTAGAAGATTAGCCTGCTGCACACAATCCTATTCTTTTTCTTATGGGGATATATGCTTTTGTGTTTTCTTTTGGTTTTTGGATTGGCTGTAAAATAATGAGCCATTGATTATGTTAAAATGACTGAGGTCATTTAAAGGTCAGCAGTGTTCGCGCTTTCTTTACATTTTTCTAATGTGATGTGAGGCACATCAGCTGTGTCTTGGCACGTAGATACACAGTAGATTAAAATGTTTTTTCTGGACAGTGAGTGTTTCTGTTTTCTCAAAAAAATTGTAAACAGTAATGTTATGTATCAGTGTGTTGGCTTGACCATTCCCAGAGTTCCCCTAGTGGACGTCCAGTATTACTGTAGTTTCTATCAAATCCCTGGTTTGGGCTCAATCAATCCTTCATTAGATGAAATCAGGTGTTGATGGAGCCTCACGCACATGCATGGTAGAGAAATCTGGAGCCAAACCTGTGTCTTCTAACCAGCTCACACACCATCAGTTATTTTTTTATGGACAAATCTTCATTCTTTTCACTGCTTTCCTGTTTGTTTGAATTTATTCTAAAATTCACTTGTGAAAGAAACTTACTGTTCAGATAAATGGCTTTAAACTATTAACATATGCACGAAGCACAGTTTATTTATCTAACACCACACATACACACCAGCCACTCTCCCTCATGTAGTACTTTGCTAGTAAACCTTGTTCATTGATTTATTTGTATGAAAACCTGCCAATGCTTTTCTATTGCTTTTACTGTGAAAGTGTATCATGAATGCCAAAACGCCTGCTAACCAGTGCTGGGTCTTGTCTATGTCTATAAAAGTACAAAAAAATACATAAATATATAATAAATATTAAACATACATACATATAGAATACATATAATATATTCACATTACTTCGGGCGCAGACACAAGTGGATTTATCTATCTATCTATCTATCTATCTATATTAAAATAAAGCTTTAAACAATTAAAAAAAAATATCATGTTTCAGATATTACAGAAAATACATGCAAAGTTTTAATCTATTAGACAGGCACTAACTCTGTGCCCTCACCATTCATTCAGTACATTAACGTAGCCCTTCACTTGCTCTGTGAATTGGCATATCCATTCACACATTCCAAGATGTTTAATGCGAGCCAGTGAATTAGATAACATACGGACATACATTAGGACCATTCATCTTTAATATAAGTGTTAAAAGTGCATGATGTGAGATGCATAAGTGCATGTAAGACCACGTGTAGTTGCAAAAAAACCTGCTTTATGAAAAACGCGAACTAACATACTGATTGTCAGCATAGCGGCTCATGTCCCATTCACTGTTCATTTTTGTGCTGTTAGTCAATGAGCGATCCTGACACATATTAAGGCCATTCATCTTACTGATCACCAAAAGAGCTTCAATTATGCACTATGGTAGTAAAGCTGTGTGAGTATTCACAAAAATAAACCTGCTCTGTGAAAAAGCAAACCATAATGCTATTTGTCAGTACCATGGCTCACGGCTGCTGCCCAGTGTGTCTCTCGTATCGTGTCGTTCTTGGCTCTCCTCTCTGATGGATCCATGTAGATGAAGATCTGTCATCTAGCACAAAGCACCAACGCTCTGTGTATGTGCACTCGCAGCCTCCTTCCTCCACTGGATTATTTATAGTCTAGCTCCATGGCCAGCACTCAGAGGCTTAGAGCCCATTCTTCCAGGATAAGCTGAACCTCCGGAGCAGGGGACGGGGCATCTTTGAGCGGCAAATAAAGTGTCTTCCACCGTCACTACTCGCATGTCAAAAACACAGTGATAGGCCAACACTAACTTCTGCGGCTAGTGTAAGCGTTGTGATGACACAGGATCCATCCCCACATTTAGCTTGGCCCTCAGGCATCTCTGATGAGTTACGATTGAGGAGCGGCTTTCAGTCCCTTAGGTCCAATTTGTATGCCACATTACATCTTTGCTACAAATGTCTCTTTCTGCAAGTCACTAACTAAGGTGGGGAGAAGCCTCCTCATATGGGAATTGAACTGAGAAGGGACAGAGAAGTGGCAGATGAAACTCTGACCTAAATGTCTGGTCCCGAAAGTACTGTACGGTTCTGAGCTCTTTTTTTACAGCAATTAGAAACAATAGAGACATGCTGTTCGGTTCGGTGGAAAAAGAGCAGCAGACATGAGGAATCTGAGGGAATATAGAAGTTGTGCAGAATCATACATTAACACTGATTGGTGGATGAAGGAAAGTGGCCTTTTACGATATGAAAGCTATCAGAGTATGTGTGTGATGTGGTTGACAAGTGCTGGTAGGCTGGCTGTGAGACGTTGTAAGACGTAGTTCCTCTAAGTCCACACTATGTGCTATTACTGATTTTGATGCTGATGCGTTAATAAAACAATATTTAATTCTTGACGATTCTTTAAATGTTATTTAATAAACTACCCGTAATCAATTGAAATATGTACAAAAATGCCCTAGATCAAAACAACTTGTACAGATGAGAAATGTCACCAGCCTGTCGCTGAGTAATGCCTAAACATTTTGCTTCTATTACTTAAGTTTAGGATGCACTAAGTGCACTTAATGATATATGAAGCTCAAATTTTCTGTTCCACCTTAAATAGGGGAAGACGTTTTAGTGCTGTGTGTTTACTAGACTGTCACAGCTTTGCAATTTAAGGTGGAACTGAAAAACTAAAATTCAACTACCCCTAAACTGAGTAAAGTCTGGAAATTACAGAGAGATTATTAATAGAGATGGTGATATTTCATTCAGCCATGTGAAAGCAAGAGTAAGGATGATTCAGAGGAACCATTGTGTTACAAGTTTGAACACAGAGCTCATTGCTTTTGGGATCTAAAGGAGTGCTTGGACCTGGAAATGGCTAGTATGTAATACATGGGGTCAGATGAAACAACTGGATAGCATAGTGGTTAACAGTGCTGCAGACTGGGGATTAAATTCTTAACCAGGCAAGCATTCCACACTAAAGCAATAGAAGTCTTTGGGCAAAGCTCTTATATATGCTATAAAAAAATGAAAAACCCTATCAGCTGAAAAATAATGTATTACTTTCTCTAATCTAACTTATTTGCTTATTTCATAAGTCATATTAAGCATTACTTTATATTTATTTATTTATTAATATCTAATTTTGAATATATTTTCTCTAGTTTTCGGAGTCACTCTGGATAAAACATAACAGGGTTTCTGCAAGACTTTTTAAGACCTTCTTAAAACCATTATGAATGAAATGTAAGAACAATTTCGTGTCCACACTGGTAAAAAGTAGAAAAGACATAAAAGAAAATCCAAGAGTCTTAAACTTACTAACAAAATAAACAAATTTATTTACATTTACCAGACTGCGTGTTCACATTGGTGGGCAGTTGCAGCCTAACTTGAAGCCAAATTCAAGTCTCGACCCAGGTACCACCACTGAGCAAGGTACCCCATATGGAGCAGTGGGCAGCTATCAACAGCACCTGGGGAACAGTACCTTGGTCAGGACTTCTAATACCCACCACCTCCCCTGCCAAAAAGTGACATAAGTAGTATCAATTTTACAATGACATTTAAGACCAAAACATAAGCCATTTAAGACTTAGTGCTAATGTTTTTAAGACTTTTTAAGACTTGGCAAACACCCTGTATAAGTATATAAATGTTATAAAAATCTACCAACAAATATCAAATATCTATACTGGTTTGTTGCATGTACTGTATACAATATTTAGAAAACCCAGTGTAACATAATAGTACAGCAAACTCAAATCCCTGGTAAAGTTTGCAAACAAATTGAAAAAAAAAACAGGAAAGTACGGATATGGCTGAAGTGCCCCCGAGCAAGTCACCTAACCCCCAACTGCTCCCCGGGCTCCATGGCTGTGTGGCTGCCCACTGCCCCGGGTGTGTATGCTTGTGCTCACTGCTCCGTATGGGTAAAATGTAGAGAACAATTTCCCCCTAGGGATTTATAGAGTATATAATATGTATAGCTATCCTTTAAACATCAAATTAAAGCTGGGATCTTTCTCTTTTTATATAATTGATTATGCTGTTGGGCTTTTAGATTAGCTTTTTTCCATGTATTGCTTGTAGATGTTTAAATATTGATGTCATGACTTCTGAAGAAGCTCATTTTAAAAAGAAAAGTAGCCAGCTCAATGCTGCTCAGCCCTTACATTAAGAAGGAAATTCACACCAGGGAGTAACAGATAGTCTGACAAAACCGTTGTGTTAAAAGTGTTAACTCTGGTCAAATGCAATTTTTGATCCATAAAGGACCGCGGAACTACCCATGATGTGCTCATAGATATATTCTTTTGTTGCTATGGCTGCAAGTTTAGACATTTTTTTTGAGAAAAAAAATCATATTCGCTCTGAGAGAAACTGTAGCAGTTTTGCACGTAATTAAAGGAAAATCTGTACGTATTTGATTTATCCAGCTGTCATTTGCAACCTCATATATTTGGTACCTCCAGCTTTGGAAAGTGAAGGTATTGAACTGAATTAAGACAGAGTGACACACAAAAGAAAACAAAGAGACTGTTTACATCATAAATCAACACGTTTAGCGGTGACCGGATTCCAGTCTCACTTTACCAGCTGTAAACACACCCAGGACGCACTATGATCACATTACAACCAGATCACTCAGATCACCATCGAAAGTGGCCAAAGATGCATCCTGACCACATTCAACTCCAGTGTAAATAGAGCATGTTGAGTGTGTTTCTCACATCTGCATACAAATATGAAAGTGGATATGCATCTATCAGTTAGCAAGTGAAAAAAACAACAACAAAGAAATACAAGTTGAAGGAAAGGAAGCTGGTCGTATCCCAAAAATGCCTTCTTGCACTCTTGGCTGCTCAAGGCATCCAGCAGATGTCAGGTAGTAACAGGTGAGAAACCAAATTTACAGCAAGACACAGGAAGTGGTATATGATACATGGGTTAATGTAATTTTTAGGCATAAATACACACTGGGGGTGCAGTTTAGGGAAAACTGCTGATGAAATCGGAAAGTACATCCAGATACAATTCCCGACATAAAGCACATGTCAATGCAAGGTGTTAACGAGCTCACACATAAACACGCAAACAAACAGAGAGGAAGAGTCGTGGGTGTGTTTGTGTGTGCACTGCAAGTGTGTGAACTGTAGCTGAGGGTTCATTCAGAGGGTTGCCATGCTAATTTAAATAAAGCCAACGTGGAGGAAAAGACTGAACGCACATTGTGAAAGCAGACTTCATCCTTCTACCAAAATCTCGGTGTGGGCTGCTTATTGTGCTTCAACATGAGCAGCAGGCGTGGGTGAAAATAAGCTACATCATGTAGTCAGCGATGCTCGGGGATTGAAGAGTGACGAGGGACAAAGCCATTGACAGCCAGTTACTGCTGACATGCCACCGCATAAAGCACAAGATTGCTGGGAGATGAAAGCCATAAAGATAAATGCCATAAAGTATTTCAAGGTTAGTAAAATAAAAAAATATAAGAATATGATGAAAAAAGGAAAGTGTAGTTTATTCCACATGAAAATATTACTTTTTAATTACAGTCTGGAAAAAAGAGGGCAGGAAGAAGATTAAGAAGAACTGGGCGATGAAATTAAAAAAATATAAATATAAATAAAATAATATATATTATACAACATATATATAATAAAAATATAGGTGCTTATTCTCTACAGTGAACACACTTTTGCATACTTTAATGCACAATACTATTTTTATTGAAATTACACATGAAATGTGGTCATGGCACATTTTATATTTTTTTAAATTTTTCCCAGCATATTACATTCCAAATTTAAATAAAAGAGTGCACTAAAAATGTGGAGACAGTGCCATATTGAAGCTGTTCCCTGTAGGCAATGTGCACTTTTTGCTTAGAAAATCAACAAAACATGTCATGACCCGGGGTGATCAAACTTTTTCATAACCCTGTACGCATCATACTGTAATTTCCTAATATTTTTGCACCAGGTGACAATTAAAATGCTGATCCCGTTTTTTTGCTCTTATTTTGCTCTTTGAAATTTCGAACCATTCTCCATTTCCAGTGTAGACTCAGCTGTGGAACTGATCCTGGACAGAGATGGATTTGGTAAACACACTGCTTACAAAAACATAAATTCCTCTCCAGGAAAACACTCCGTTAATGGTTCCTGTGGACAGGTCAGTCGATCAAAGCTGCGAGGTCTATCTGAGCAGACGCTGATGGTGCCACTTTCAGAATGCATTCATATCTTTTATGCACTCAGACATGTTGGTATTGGCGCACCCTTCCTCTTTTACACCCACATGCATGAACTCATGAGTGACAGACAACTGGTCATGATTAAGCAGTGCCCATTCCATTCAGGATGGCTAAATGGACAGTGGTTCTGCGGGCTCCTGCTGATGACAGGAGACGGAGTGGATGGATAGGGTGCATGGAGCACCTTGGGTTTTGGCTACATCCACAAACAGGACGGTGTGCTGAATACAAGTAAGTGCCCAGGAAGGCTAAATGGACCGCACTCCTGCAGGCTCCTGTTGGTGACTAGAGATGGGCTGGATGGTGGGGTGCATGAAGCACCTTAAATCTGGACTGCTCTCACACACGGGACACTGTGTGCGGTGCCCTTGTTGTTCAAAACCCAGCGCGCTGCTTTATTACAGTGCTTTTAGCATTCACAGCACGTGCAGCGCGCCGTTTACGGGCTATGGCAAAACCCAGCGCATCTCACAGCCAGGTCCTAGTGGTGCACGCGCTGGGGCTCGGGTCCTGAGCTCGCCAAGCCCGGCTGAGAAATTCTCACGCTTGTGCTACGACGACCCCAAGATGCAGACTGCCGCAAATGCCTCGGTGTGATCGGCGCGCGAGGCGATCTCGCACAAGTTCGGCCGCTGTTTAGGGCGAGACTAGAGGAACAACGAGGGCGCGCGCGCGCTGCAACCACTCCCTTAAGGCTTCGATCCGTGTACTTCCCCCCACCCCCCACCAAAAAAAAAAAAAAAACATGCATTAGAAATGACATCACATTCTGAGCCAGATCACTGACCCTCAGCACATGGTAGGGAGGGCGGTTCAGGGGGGAGGGGGAGGTCAGCAGAAAAGTCTTGAAAGTCTCCCGCAGCCCTGTTTGTAGATGCTCCCGCTCTCCAACACTATCCCCAACTTCCCACGCCAGGGCAAACGCACGCGCACCCCCCCACCACCACCACCATCACACACACACACACACGCGCGCGCGCGCGCGCGCACACACACACACCCTCAACTCAAATATGCGGCGTCATGGTGCGCGAGACGGCAACGGCAATAAGGAACTTATTCCACCTATCGATGCAGGAAAAATAACACTTCTGAGAGTGTCTCCAACTCCCAGGGGGGGACCTCCGCGAGCAACGAAGACCACCCCAACTCCCACCACGCCCAAAAGGCAGTAAAAAAAACCCCAAAAAGGCACGAGCGCGCAGCCCCGAGCCCTTTACCTTTAACGAGAGTCCCGCAGATGCTGCAGAGCACGAAGACCAAGCGCTGTGCCAACATCATGTTGTTCTCGCGCTAAGCCCAACAGAGCACGCTCGGGCGTCCGTCTCGCGTGTCTCGCGTCTTCTTCCCCTTCTTCTCCGAGCGTTTGCCTTATCCAGCAGGGGGGTGGATGGTGGGGTGGGGGGGGGGAGGCGGAGAGGCTGCGCACGGCTTCAGGGCAGGAATGGCATGGACCCCGCAGGACGATGCTTGAATTTCCTCTGGTCGGGAGGCCACGCCGCCGTCACTGAAGCCCGGGGCTGCTAGAGAAAAAGAGGAGAGACGCGCGCGCGCGTGCACCACACACACTCACACGCAAGCACACACATCCACGCGCTCCGCGCGACAGTGCTAGGCAAAAAAGTGCCACTTCAGCCCAGCGTGCCGTTAGCGCAGCGAGATGGGTCCCGCCCACGCGCGTTTGACACATGGAGACACCTCGCCAATAGTAAAGCCCCTCGCGGGGTCTTCGAGCGGAGAGATGTCTCAGGACGCTGCCTCCACCCTCCCCGTGCGTGCGTTTGGGTTTTACTTTAATGGTCCACCCGTTTGATTGTGTTAGAGGAAGTTTTAATGTGACTTTCCAAAGAGATTTAACTGAAAAACGTGTTAATGTTATGTCCACAATTCCTACTGCACTGGCGTCATTGTGTGCACCATCTACAGCAGCTGAATTTAATTGTCAGATTCTAATTTTCCCAGTGTACTGTGACGGCATTTTACAGCCTGTACCTCCTGCTTAATGCTACTGATATAGTATAGTATAGTATAGTATAGTATAGTATAGTATAGTATAGTATAGTATAGTATGTAGTGTAGTATAGTATAGTATAGTATAGTATAGTATAGTATAGTATAGTATAGTGTAGTATAGTATGTAGTGTAGTATAGTATAGTATAGTGCAGTGTAGTATAGTATGTAGTATAGTATAGTATAGTATAGTGCAGTGCAGTATAGTATAGTAAGTGAAGTGAAGTGAAAGTGAAGTGAAAGTGACTATTTGTCATTGTGAACACACTCAAGCACCACAACGAAATGCAACCTCTGCATCACACGTGCACACGTGGAGCAGCGAGCAGCTATCAACAGCGCCCGGGGAGCAGTGTAGTGGGACCAGTAGTGCCCGGGCCGGGACTCGAACCTGAGACCTTCAGGTCACAAAGGCCATCACTGCCCACTATATTATTGTATAGTGTAGTGTAGTATAGTGTAGTCTAGTACAGTCTAGTGTAGTAAAGTACAGTACAGTACAGTATAGTGTAGTATAGTGTAGTATCGTATAGTGTAGTATAGTATAGTGTAGTATAGTATAATATAGCATAGTATAGTATAATATAGTACAGTATAGTATATTGTAGTGTAGTATAGAAGAGTATAATATAGTTTGTATATTGTATATTTTATTTATCTCTCTGTCTACCTACCTACCTACCTACCTGTCTGTCCATCTATCTAAGTAATAAAAACGTAGGCAAGCAAACTATCAGTGTGTCCCAATTATTATAATATTTTTACATATACTATATTAATCCCTGAGTGAAAATTGGTTTCAGCATTTTACCTATCCAGAGCAGTGGGCAGCCACACTGCCACGGCACCCACCGAACGGTCAAGGGTTAGGCACTTCAGTCCATGTGCTCCTGCTGGGTCAGGGATTGGACCAACAACCCTTTGGTCACAAACATGCTTCTCTAACCTTTAAACCATGGCCTCAATTTATGCACTGTACAATAAATCTAATATAAGGTTTATATATGTGGAATTGGCAGAACTAGAGTTTTATACATGGGGCGGCCACGGGGTGGCCGAGGTTACTATAAGTGGTTCATAGGCTGTGACAGAAAATCAGCATGTAGCAGTTCCACATTTGTATTAAAAATCATGAAATTAACATAATTCATAAAAACCTAAATCTAATACTAACTTTAAAGAATAGGCCTAGTATCAATTGCCCCCCCCCCTTTAAAAATACACACACAGTCATCAGCTTCTCACTTGAGTGTAGAAATATTGGTTGCATCCCAAACAGTATACTACCACAATAAATAGTGGGTAAAAAATGTATAAACATATGAGTGCAAAATACTTCATTTCTTTTAGTTTAAATAACCGAGTGAATTTGATCATTACTACCTTTTATCTAGGGCTAACACGCTAGTGCACTATAAGTAGCCATTGCACGGTCTAAGATGTCCAAAGCTTGCAAAAACCAAATTCCCAATTTGTATATTATATTCAAATGCTCTGTGAAGTCATATGCTGCGCATTTGTATGCGGGGAACCTTAGGATTCTATATGATACATACTATAAAGCAACCTTTAACCTTTTCCAGTAGTGTAAATATAATAGAAAATGTGTCTCTATCTATGTGTTTATTAATACATAAATAAAAGAGCAGGCTGTGTATTCTCTATGCCTCTATGTTTTCTTTAACCATGTGTTGGGCATATTTTTGAACAAACAATCATAGGTTGGGAAGTAGCACCTGGTCTTGTATGTGCAACATTCTGATTAGTATTGACTTCAGTGACTATAGATTTATAGTGTTTGTGTTGAGGTAATATGTTTAAGCTACATTAGCCTCTTAGCTTCAGCACTAAAGCAAAGAAGCAAAATCTGGACTATGAACATCTCTTGGCTGATCTTGGGTAATTGGGAAAAAATGTGTAAATTAGATTTTTCGTCACACTGATTCTTTATTGAATAGCTGGGGGGCAATCAAATATGTCACTGTGCTGATCAACTCAAAAAAAGTCATGTTTGCATATGTTTTCTTTCTTTAATTAAAAATTTTCAGTTAAGCAGCTTTGGAGGGGACCATTTGGGCTGAGTTTTAAAGATGCATTTATGCAAATTATTCATCTGACTAATGACTTCTAGTGTTTGTTAGCAATGTTTAGTCTCACGGCTCCAATTCTACACCAAAAAAACAAATTTGAACACCAAACATATCTGACCAGCTACATCTGGGGAAAGTGAAAAAATGCATTTTTGGTCTTCAACCCAACTATTCCTTTAAGCAATCATGTCTTCAGTGGTGCATTTTAACATGGAACTGCTTCTGTATTTGGCAGGCTTTGAGTTTTGCTTGCCCTATTTGACACTTGTAATATTTAGAGGCAGCTCTGCAACCCTTGTCTGGCAAGTGTTGCACAGACAAGTGCTAATTCTTGGCCTGAAGCAGGGTTTGATTAGTTTGTGCTTTCATCAGCATCTTACCATAGCTCATGGTTTTGGCACGGCAGGTGATTTATGTAACAGTAGCTTGTAGCAATAATGCTACACAAGGTACACCACTACACAAATAATCCTCCTGAAATCATAAGGTTCTATCTGAAATTGTTTTTGTCATAATTGAGTAATTCACTTATTCTTTGACAGATTATTAAAAGTAGGTGTGGTGTTATGTAAAGTTGTATCAATTTTTGGATTTATCTAAAAAAACAAAAAGGTTTGTATAGTACTCTCCTATGGGATCCAAATACTTTGAATCTCAATGTCACAAAACTGCTCAAAATGCAAATGGAGCCTTATAATTCCAAGTGGACTGTATGTATGGACTGTATATATTGGTTGTCCTTCAAGACATTCAAAGCAGTAAAAGACATTAAAAGTGGTGGTCAGCAGGCAGCAATAGTATATTATTCCTCAAGCTAATCCCAAATTATTTGCAGAGAGCTTAATATGTAATATTTGTGGTCTTCAGAACTTAATGTTTTAAAAATTACTTTTACATACACTTAGGGTTCTCTTTTCACAGTAACACAATTGTCAGACACATTGTCAAGCCCTGTCATTGATTTACCATTGGTTTGTCCAGGTTAGCACTCCTACTTATAGACCAACTATCAGCTCACGTTGCTGCTGCTGGTTTTCATGTGCAAGCAGCTTGAGTTGCATGATGACTATGAGTTTGGACTGCTATCCCTTATATTTTCCCATATGAGTACACTTGATAACACAATGGATACATGGTCCATTTCCAGTGCTGGATGATATAGAGTGGTATATAAAAAACTATAGCATGCATATAGCCACAGCATGTCATTAGTGCAGCTCAGAGGCTACTCTGGCCATTGCAAACAAACTGTGAATGTCTTGCCTCAGTTTGGCAAGTTGGTCTAGAGAGAAACTCAGACTCTAACCTTTCTGATATAATTTCTCCCACACATTTGTCCTTTCAGCACTTAGATCGATGAGCTGAAATAGCTTTCTTTATGGAACCAGAACACTTAATGTTGCTAGTCAGGCTTAGCATAGGCTTTGAGACTTTATATGGATATGACTGTTGAAACTCCAAATAATTGTTGATTCGTTGACATGAGTATACAATACTAGTTACAAAAGTAACTAACTTTGGTTCTATGAGTTCCAGATAAGCACCAGCGTTATTATTTAACATCTGTATACAGATTGTTTAATTTACAATTATGCTCTTAAAAATAAGGGGTGCCAGACAAGGTTCTTTGCATGAAGAGCCATTGAAACATTGAAGATTCCCATGTGGTTCCCTAAAGAACCTGTCAATAGATGGAACTGAGATGTACATGAGATATGTGAGTGTGATTAACTTTTTGAAGTTTAAAGAACCTACACATAATACAAAGGTTTTTGGAAGTACTGTTAAATTGGTTGAATTGGTCCCTTCGTTGCACATTTTTTTAGTGTAGCATTTGTGAATGTTTATTCAAGCATGCAAGCAGTTGATTGGAAGTATGCAGAAATTAAAGTGAGTAGCTCACATTTCTGTGAGAAAGATATAGTTTTCAGACAGATGTTGAAGGTCAAATCCCTCATCATTTTGGTGGACCAAATGAAAGAAATTTTCTCTAAAAGGGTTTTGTGCAGTCCAAAAGAATGAATAGGTGTGCAGATAATAAAGAAACCTGTTCTGACAATAGCAGAAGCTTTCATGGTTTATGAAATAAGTGTTATTAAATACATTGACATTGATTTTTTCTTTTCATACAACCCACGTGTAACTTAGTATTGGTTTAGCAGTGTTTGGTAGATTACAGAATAGACGTAATCCAGTACTAATGACAAATATTACTAAAAGATCATCAGAAGCATAATAAACATTAACCAATAGACGTTATAAGACCTGATTGTTTTTCTTTTATTGCTGATCTATTATCAACTACTAAATTGATTGCTCTTTTTTCGTATTTCTCTCAAAACCAAACATTGTTTGGGTCATTGTGTATTATTATGCACTTTCTGGCTACACTCAATTAACCAAGAAATGACAGGCTAATTTACTGACAGAAGTGAGGACTTAAGTAATATGACTTGGATTTGATAGACTTTATAACTTAAGATGACAAAATGATGACAAAATCATAAAAGATCTTTGTGACTTTGATCTGGATACCAATAACCTTGACTTGGACTTAGGCTTGAGCCTTAACTCAAGGTGGAGAGACTGTTGCATGTAAATTGAGTAGTCATTAGTAAAAGTGAAATTTGAATTTATTTTACCTAACTGTCTTTTTAAACAGCTGATTTCATTGATCATCTGATTTGATCAATTTATTTTTGCATCATGTCATATCTATGTTTATCCTTTGATTAATTTGTGAACCTCATATCCAGAAAATGTGGAACATTTTGTAAAATTCAATAAAAACAAACATCTTCTGAGCTTTTAATGGTTTGGCTTCAACTTGTGCGATTGTATTTTGTAAATATAAATGCATTTTGAATTTGGTGCTCAAAACACACAAAAAAAGTTCCACATTCCACAATATTAATAATAATAATTTAATTG
The DNA here is from genome assembly GCA_037974385.1 of Arnoldichthys spilopterus. Classification (NCBI taxonomy): domain Eukaryota; kingdom Metazoa; phylum Chordata; class Actinopteri; order Characiformes; family Lepidarchidae; genus Arnoldichthys; species Arnoldichthys spilopterus. The sequence goes on along the minus strand of JBBPDA010000001.1, from coordinate 29,643,519 downwards.
TTAATAATAACAATAACAATAATAATAATCATATGCTGAGATGAGGTCTCTGGATCTGAGATCTTCTCAGATGAACCAGACAACATTGGAAAATGTACTGTGGTCAGATAAGTTCATGTTTCAGCTTCATCATTTTTGTGGAAAATGGGCATGTAGTTCTCCATGCCAAAGATGTAATGAGGTACAAAAGCCACCATCTGTCATGGTATGTTGGCTATCAGTGGCCATGGCATGGATAACTTGCATATGTGTGAAATACCATTGCCAAAAAGGCATGTATTTTGATTTTAGAGAGACATATGCTACAATCAGGACAATACATTTTCCTGGGAAGTCATCAAGACAATACTAGGCCTTGACTTTGTAGACACAGAGTGCATGTGCTTGACTGGCCTGTCAGCAGTCCAGATCTGTCTCCTATTGAAAATGTATGGAGCTTCATAAAGTATTGAACAGTAGAGTCTTGTAGTCTTGTATCAGGCACAATGGGGGAAACGTTGTGTGCTACAGGCATGACATTCTTTTTTTTATATTGTATTTATAAAATACATGTATGCTTGTAGGTGAAATCTTTTGAAGTCATTTTTTTGTACTTTAAAAATGAAGCCTTAAAAAGCACAGAATTTTGTTTTTATTGCATTTTATAGAATGTCCAAACTTTTCTGGAAATAACTTTGCATTTTAAAGGACATGGAAGGCAAGTACTTAAAATTGTCTTCATAAATGAAAATTTAAACAAAAAGTAATAAGCTTTTGATCAGCACAAAAACTATTTTTTTTCTGTAGTTATTTAGCAAGCAAGCAAAATTCACCATTCACCCAACCATTTGGTTTTTGTTGTTTGAAAACAATAGAATAATTTTTGTCTAATTTTAGTTCAAGTTAGCAGCTGTATTACTTGTGTTCAACCCTTTGGGTGTTTGACACAGGCAGTAGTTATGATTATAATAATGATTCACAATATAAATGACAGAATTGACCCTTGGTTTGTAATGTTTGCCAGAATGAGCAATACTGGGTAATGCTGTAATGCTAGAAAGCTTCTGAGTAGCAATGTTTATGTTTATCAACTAGTGAATGGAGAAATTCTGTGGTGGGTGGTTGAAAGCTGAGTGAGGTCATAGGGGACTTAAACATGCTCCCAGAAATCATTTAATCATTTATTGTAACATATTCTGATTAAAAAGTTCAGTAGTACTTAGGTACTTAGTTGCTGCTTGCTACAAGATGCTGCCCTACTAGATCTGCTCTGGTCAACTGTAAGTGCCATTATTGCAAAAAAAGTGCCTAGAAGCAACAACAGCCCAAAGCAGTAGACAACACAAAATTCACAGAGCAAGGCCACTAAATGTTGAAGCAAGTAGAGCTTAAAAATACCCTCTCCTCTGTGGCATCACTTATTACAGACATACAGCTGCCTCTGGAGTGAGAGTGTCTTGTGTTCACATGAACTATACAATGTATGTAAGAGGTGTCTTAAATCATATAGAAACAAGTTGTATAATCATAGAAAAGCACAGACCAGTAGACTGGCATGCTCTAGACATGGTCACCATGCCCAGTGCCTTGGCTAAAGGGGTACTCAGCTCCTGGAAGTGGGCTGTGGAGCAGTCAAAATGTGTACTTTGGAGTGGAATGGTGCTCCATCCAGTACTTTTGGAATGAGCTGAAATGACATTTGTGGTATCTCAGAGTGGAGTTTTGGCAGCACAGGTATGTTGGGGTGAGGAAGGTTCCTATTAATATCTTTGATTTCAGAAGAATTCTTCACCTGTATGTGAGTATGAGGGCCTGTGTCTATGCAAGAAACAAATGGGTACACTAACACTTTTAGGAATGGAAGTGGCATTATTTTTTATACAAGCCATCTTCATCAAAATGAAATATCAGTTCATCATAATACTTTTGTTCATTAATCCATCATCTGTTGTTTATGTTATATAGTTACACAATTAAGTACAGAAATGCCACATGGCTACTTAGTCTATTTAAAGTTGCATGGTAATTTTGTGACGCTTATAATCCTACAGCAGAACTGCAAACTCTGTAACAATGTAACAATTGTGCAACATAAACATTTAATAATACAACTGAAATCAAATATATTTTTATTACTCTGTTGCACAAATGTAACTGACATATAATTGCTGTTATTAGGCAGACAAAAAAGAGCCATCAGATCTGTCACTTAATTTATTAATGCAAAGAATATAAAGTGACATTTTTGCTCTCAATTAACAATCCTTACTTTTATGCAACCCATGTAAAACTTACTATTAGATCAGCAGTGTTGTGTGTAATTCAGTACTGATTACAGTTTTCACTAAAATAGAATTAGTAGCATAATGTACATAACCCAAAAAGATGTTATATAACCTGATTAATGTTCAGATTTGGTTTCATAACTACTAAATCATTTTCTCTGTCTGTGTATTTCTCCCAAGACCCAAAATATTGTTTTCAGTTGTAGTACACAAGTATGCTCTTTATGGCTGCATTCAATAGATTTTAGGTATTTGTTAAAGTGGAATTTTAATTTATTTTACCAAATTGTTTTTTTAAACAGATTTCATTGAATCGATTATGTGATTCAATCAATTTATTTTTAATTATTTCATCTCTATTAATCTAACTTAGATGTGAAATGTGAAATTTAGTAAAAACAGAAACTCTCCTAAACTTTATTTAACTGGCAGAATAAAATAAATAAATAAATAAAATCAAGAGTTTAATTTTAATGGTTTGGCTGACGGGGCGGCATGGTGGTGCAGTGGTTAGCTCTGTCACCTCACAGTGAGAAGGTCCTGGGTTTGATCCCTGGGTCGGCCACAGGTGCCTCTCTCTGTGGTGTTTGCAAGCTCTCCCCGTGTTTGCGTCGGTTTCCTCCCACTGTCCAAAGGCTGCAGTAGGTTTATTGGATACTCTAAAACTGTCATTTTTGTTATCAATTTAACAAATGACAATCACAACAATTTGTCTCCACGTATTTCAGAATTTCATGTGAACAGTGCTTGAAGTATTAGCATCAGTATTAGTATTAGTACACTAACTTACATTCTTGGCATTTGATTGAAAGTAAAAATCAGCGATATTGCCAATCTCTAGTGTCTTCTATTTCAATTATTAATACAAATGCGTCAACAGTTATGTCCTCCTATGAATTTAACCATTAAAGCCAACTATAAGGGATTTAAAAATATTTAAAATCTCAGAACTGCAGTGGTTTTACTCTTGATGTCAGTCTCTTTAACATCAGTAGTGTTTTTTTATATTATTACCAATTTCTTTACACCAAATTTATATTAAATAGTCAAATAAAAGGTTATCTGTCTTTGGATACTGTGTGATTTTATTGTTTCATCTCTATTTCGATTACAATTTAAGGAAACTCTGGATATTATAGACACCTTTCACAGTCATGTTTTTATCTCATCTCATGCTCTAAGCACTTAACTTGACAAATAGTCTCACTCTTGTTCTGTCTGTTGTACGCATAATAGATTGCGGTGCTATTGGGTAAGCGCTTGTGTTGTGTTTGTACCCTGATCAAAGCGCATATTCATGGGTCTCATAAAACACATCTCATGAATATGCAAACCTTCACTTAGATAAATGTCAAATAAACAAACTGTTCCATTCTCACTCCTTTTCCCTAAAGTGAAATATGATGCTAATGTAGTTTAAGGACAGGAGTGTTAAAATGAATGTTATTAAAAGCTGAGGCCTTTTTTAAACAGTTCTTGTAGGGTACGATTTTAAATTACCTCTTTCCTTTTAGTCAGTCTCAAACCCTCTGTGCTTAAAGGGGGAAACCATTGATTTTTCAAAAGTTCTGCATAGATCAGTTGTTAAAATGTGAAAACTCATTCTGAGTCAATTGATGTGAAATGCGTTTTAGAACTTTAGAATTTTGCATGAAGAAACCTTTCTGTGTTGTGCCACCACCAGGCCTATGAGTCCTGTGTATACTGCACATAGTCCTGGTGGTGACATTACAGCAAAGCTGTTTGTGTTAGAGTTCATAACTCATAAACTGTTAGATTTAGAGACAAAATTCTTTCTTCATTTTGGTCATTAGTGGACACCAAACTAGTTCTTGTGTTTTTACCTGAGATCAAGATTGTCATGACATTTACAAGAGCCTGAACATTAATATATATCAAAACACTGAATTTGACAATTTGGCCATCATATGCTTATTAATTCTCCTGGTGTGACGCATAACTGACTAAAACAACCCAAACTTCTGAACCTTTTGTCTGATTCTCAGGAAGCTTGGCATGCTAATATTTTAGCTAATTTTGAGGTAGCATGCCGACACTGGTGCAAATATTTCAGTGGGGGCACTATTACAAGCAATTATCTGCTTTTGCCCACTGCTTTGAGTGTGGGTCACTACTGCCTTCTTAGGTGTGCTATTTGGGTGTGTGTGTTCACTGTTTTCAGTGGGTTAAATAAAGAAATAATTGTACAACTCCATAATCTGCAAACAGGAACACATAAATAATGGCAAAACCCACCCACAGTAATGTTTAACCTCTACTGCACTTGGGAAAAGTACAAAGTTTACATTGTTCAACTTTATTCTCAACCCCACATCAAAAAATCTATAAGCCCATCAATGACTGTAAAATCCATTTGCCTGTGGAATCCTAGCACACATATTGGCTAGGTGGCTCAGTGTTAAGTGCTAATCTATCAAGTAGAAGGTTCTTGGTTAAAACCCCATGTCTGAATGATTCTTTATAAAACAAAGTACATCACTTAGTCTGTTTGTGGTTAAGTGGTAGATGGCTTGTCTTTGGAATGTGAGGCTTTCATTTCAAATCCAAATCTAACTGTATTTTTAATTGCTGGTCTTGTGGGCTGTGTTTTGCTTGGGCCCTTGTGCTCACTCCATGAGGCTATATTTATTATAATTATTACAAAATGACACACAAACATTACAATGATTCAATGTTCTAATGACAGATGACACATTAATTAACAACATACACCATTCCAAATTATTGAGGGGCTAAGCACCAAAGTGCTGAAACTCTACTGAAATCCTTCAGATGTTTCTTCTCCTCTTTTCTTTTTTTTCTTTCTTCTTCTTCTTCTTCTTCTTCTTCTTCTTCTTCTTTTTCTTCTTCTTCTTCTTCTTCTTCTTCTTCTTCTTCTTCATCTCTTTCTCCTCCTCCTCCTTCTTATTTTCCTCCTCTTCTTCTTTTCCTTCTTTTTCATCTTCTTCTTCTTCTGCTTCTTCATCTTCTTCTGCTTCTTCTTACCCTTATTCTTTTTATGATTTTTATTTGAATGCCATAAATTATATAAAGAAAACTATTAACCCTTAACCCAGAGGGTTAGTAGTTACTAGTAGAAGTGATAGTAATGTTGATGAATGGCTATGCTGCACAAATGGTTCACGTGTGCCTTTTCAAAATGGAAATGTATTCTGAATAAGTTTCCCTTTTTTGCTTTTTAATGGAATTGAACACTTATAAGGCAGTGTATTCAACATTCATCCATGAGTACTTTTTAAAAGCTTTCTGTCCTACACTGCAACCAGCATTTGGTAGTCGAGATGTGCTATGAGGTGTTTCAATAGAGGCAGTATAGGAACGTTTATTTTGTGTAGTGCTGCACTGTTCATGCGCAAAGTATAGAATTTCTAAACGTACTGCACTTGCAAATTTGAGGCAGAAAACCTCTAAAGCTACTGTAGTGCACTGAGGAATAAGACACCTGCTTGAAAATCAGGCTTTGCTTTGAGAAGAGCAAGACAATCACTGTTGTTCAGTAAGGGGAGAAGGGGGTGGGAAAGAAGGTGGAGGGGGGGGGGTATAGGCAGGGACTTGAGAATGAGAGAAATCTCAAGGGTTTTTTTTGTGGTAAAAAGCTGTACCACACTGACAAGTGTGACAGTGGCTAGCTGAGAGGATGGTGTATAATGTAGCATGTTTGTCAGACACAGCCGGACAGTGCTCAAACAAACCCTATGGGCATTGGAGATTGACAGCATGTCATGTTTCGAGGCCACAGAAACGGAGAGCTTTGCTTATCGTCTACTCCCAAAGGCTTTTTCACTAGGCAGACTTTATGCTCAGCTAGGAGAACTTTTAAAAACCCAAAGGACTATTAACGACAAAAGCTTCTCATGAATCGCATGAGGACGTGTGCACAGAGTAGCGTGTCATTCTGAGTGTGTTTTATTTGAGACACCGCTCAGTATTTGTGTGAAACTGATCAAAATCTAATGGACATTTTTAAGATGATCAAATGCAGAAAGGTGACGCATCTCGTCATATTAACCTTTCTTTTCCCAGTACATGATTAAATGTGACACTGTATCTTTATCCCATTCATGAGAATTAAAACTTTTTTTCCTATCAGGAAACACATGCTACACTGTTAAAAAATGTGTGTTCTCACTGTCAAAATACTGTACAGGTTAGTAGTAATGGCAATAAAAACCTTTAAAAAAAACTTTTATATAGTATGTTAATGCATGTTAATGAACCATAAATATACTGTATTATAACACTGTTGCCATTAATTTACAGAAATTGATTGTTCTTTGAAAGTATAGTATAAACTAGAGTTTTATAGAGTTTAAAAGCAAGTTATTTTACAGACTCTTGTGTCAAAATATAAAAACTGCTGAATTACAGTATATGTCCTTAAGCTCAATATTTCAATAAAATTAAAATAGCTGTAATTTTGCAGGTTATTACCGTAATTGAGAAAACAGACTTTTACTGTTACTTAATGTTTTTGGTCTGCTACTCCTGCTGTCAGACCATTTTTGCAGATTATACTGGCAGTGTACCCACACTTCTTAAACTTTTTTTGTAATATATTTATTTTCTCTAAAATGTTCACCCATGAAGACACCAAAACTGTTGGTATAGAAAAATTCTATAGAAAAATCCTTTTGCTTGTAACTACATCAGGTTATGTACTTTCCTTATACCTGTGGCTTTTTATGACTCTGTCAGGTTACCTACATTCCTAATGCCTGCGACTCCAACTGTTAACCTTTTTGACATGGCTTAATCCATAACTTTTGTTCTCTTTCAAAAAAAATGACAGCAAGAACATAGGTGACCTGTTAGTTTTCTTGAACAATTTCTTGTCTCTTGTACTTTTCGGTGGATGAGTTTTCAAAGAGCACTGTTGAAACCTCTCAACAAGGACCCAAAGGATTCTTCTTGTTTTTCATCCCTTGTCCTCCCCATACACCATCAGCCCAACTAATCAACTAAGTAATGAGCCTTTCATGGGTTGAAGTGAGTATGTAAGAGCAGGTAAAATGCTAAAATGGGCTGGGGAGCCTCCTGGACTGAAATTGGTAACCACTTTCTACACTGTAAAGTGCCACAGAGGGTTCTTTAAGTAGGATCTTTGTTGTTAGTTTCCTAAAAAGCCATTTGTGTAAATTAGATGTGTGAATGTGAAGAATTTTTAAAGGCATAAGAAACTTCTCATAAGGTTTTTTATTTAAGGGATCTTCTGAAAACTATTACATTGTTTGGAAGTTATTTATGCTTTTGAAGACTCTTCACATTCATGCATCTCAGTAACAAAAACAGATCTTTTATGATTTAAAGATTCATTGAAGGGTTCTTAAGGGAACTGAAATGCTTTTTAAATTGTGTCATTCAAAGAAACGTTTTTGGCACCTTTCTTTTTAAAAAACAACTGCCAGCTTTTTTTCACTGCAGAGTTGGTGTCCAGGACAGTTTGTTGATTTCCTAAACATACCCACTAGACCTAAAAGAGAATAGCAGTAGGCCTAGTCGACATTGCATATAAAGGGTTAATTTGTTCAGTATGTAAAACTCTGACAATTTCAGCCCTGACTATGAGGTAAAGTGTGTTATCAGCAGAGCATATTTGCAATGCTAATCAGACAGATAAAAATGCATTTGAAAAAAAAAACTCAGTCAACAATAGAACATGAATTATGTTAATAAGTTCAGTATGAAAAATAGGTTAATCTGAAAAGCTTCTGCCTTCAAGCTTGGGATTCTATCTTTTCCTGTCCTTTTTTTTATCAATAGAACAGAAAATATGAGGTGACGGGCAGTCTTGAGCTGGATAGACCTGGACAGAATACAAAATCTAACATCCAGTACTAATTGCCTCCCCTGCCAGTGTTCTAATCTCGCAAGTTGAATCTCGATATGTGCATTATCCCAGACTAAATCTCCCAGAATGCACCTCAGCTGGCCTGCCCTCCCCACTAGGTCAGCGATGGAAGGAGGGTAGGTGGAGGAAGTTAGCGGCACTGTACATGTGGAGGGACAACCGCTTTGTGTACAAAAGCGTTCACTAGTGATGGCCCATGGCAGCTGGCTTTCGCACAGACCACTGCATGGAAAATGGACCGATTTTCTGATTTAATTATCCACAATGGGTTTAACTCTCTCTCTCTCTCTCTCTCTCTCTCTCTCTCTCTCTCTCTCTCTCTCTTTCCATCCCAATCCAAAGCAGGCACAACATTTAAATCTAAGGACATGAGAAATGACAAGACCATTTGTCCATACAAGCTTTTCATCCATTCACGGTCCTGGTTTGTGTGCGAATTTTCTGGTGCAATAACAATAGCATCATTCATTAGCATAGCTGACTATTTGCATTTTGGACCAAAGACAGCACACAGCTATGCTGCAGCTGTTGTTTCTTGCAGTCTTTGCCTTTGCATTTCAACAGTCATATTGCACTTCCACTGAAAGGAAAGCATGCATTCGCAAGCCTTATTCAGTTATTCTGATGTGTTGTAACAAGCAGATGCTGGTTCAAATATGCCATTGTACTGCTGCTAAGCATTTAGTCTAACAGTCAGTCTCCTGCAAATGTATTTACCAAATGAACCAGTTCAAGTTACGTGACTGTCCACTGTTTGTGTAGTCTAGATATGAAACTCTTGAAGTATATACTATTAACAGGGCCAAGTGTGGGCAAAGGTTTTTACACAATTTATGTACTTGCATCAAAGAGTGTGCACACTTAAAACCTCAACAGCATTTGCTCTTGATGTTGTCAGCATTTTAAAAGCTATACATATGCATACAATGCAAACAATGGAATTTTGTTGACCTGTTTTATTGTTTACTCTGGGTCTTTGATTGTTTCAGAAAACATCAGGATTTCTCTTGACCTTTCCAAATCTCTTTGATGTTTGGCCTCTTTGCAGTTCTTGTTATCCCTTTAATGTGTTTTTGGTGGGATCCGTTCAGCCTTCTGCTGTTGCTGAAGTGACAGCGTTAATGGAGAAATGCTGCAACCTGTTTTGTTTTGATGATTAGTTCTATTACCATCTGTGCTGTTTTCAGAGGAGCAACCCTCCAACATGCACCAGAAGAAAATGTTCCATGAAAAAAAAAAATCATACTGCAATATGTCACAGGCTGAGAAATCAGAACACCCACACACTCTTGATTTTAGTGTGAAAGTCAGACATTTAATTACTCATTTTTAATTTAAAAAGAACAGACTCGAAGGCAGATGTTATTTAAAAATGCCTCTTCTTTACACACAGCAGCTTCAGCTAAAGAGACAGCCAGGATTACAGTAGACTACAGTTTTTACAGTTATAAGGGTTACTAATGTGGTGCAGTTTATTCACATTATCAGTTCTCTCATAACTGTACAGTTTTTTGCCCTTGCCCTGCAATATATTTTACTGAATTCCACCTTTAGCAAACCATTTAGCAAAAAAAAATGAATTTGAAGCAATTCCAAAGAGATGTGGGCATAGTTACAGGATCTCCTCTTGTTTCCATGGCCCTTTTTTGTTAACTGAACAGTCCTATTAGACCTGAACATTCAGATTCATCCACAAAAAGCTTCAGAGTGGGATAATGTCATGGACCAAGATGAATGAAACTGCAAAATCTAGCATGGTTTTTAACAAGGGCCACTTCAGTGTCAGTGTATTATTGTAAAGTATAGCAAATTGTTTTTAGACTTTTACAGCTATCTTATACCTACACTCATTAACCACATTATCAGAAACATTGACCATGCAGGTGCACTTTGTGGGTGTATAGTTTCTGAGTGTAGCCCATTTGTTGCTGCACGTTCGTCAGCCAACCTTTAACCCATTCATGAATGAATAGGAACTGCCTTACCTCTGCACAGTGGTAATGTGGTGCCAGAAAGTGGTGCTAGGAGGTTGAACCTTTATAACTCTGAATTTCTACATAAATATGTGTTTAAAGAAAACCCAATAAAAATAACACAAACAATTATATGTGTTTCCATTTATATATTAAATAAAGTGATCCCAAATTATGTGTCTTTACTGGCAAAAGTATGTGAACCTCTGCCTTCAGTAAATGGTATAAATCCCTTGAGCAGCAATGACTTAAACTTTTCCTGTAAGTGTTGATCCATCCTGCACATTGACATTGATGAATTCTGGCCCAGCCTTCCTTACAAAACTGATAGAGCTCGATGATGTTGGTGCATGAACCCGACACTTGAGGTCCTGTCACAATATTTCTCTTGAATGAAGGTCTGAAATTTGGCCATTCTGAAAGACAGGTTTTCAGTTTCTACCATTTTTTGGCATGCTGACTTGTGTCTTTAGGGTCATTCTCTTCCTGCTAGACTTCCCTTCTGCTGAGCTTCAATTCACAGATGAATGAACTGACATTCTCCTATAGAGTTTCCTGACACAGTCGAGAATTCATACTACTATCAAATGATGGCAAGCTGGCCTGGTCTAATGGCAGCAAAACAGTGTCACCTCTATATTACACAGTTGGGAAGACATTTTCAAGAAACATAATGTTTCTCATTTCAGCAATAAAATCCTATTTTTTGCTATATCGGTCCACATAACAGTGTTCTGGTTCATTCAGGTTGGCTTTAGGAGACTGTAAACAGGCAGACATGCTTTTTTTTTTTCTGGCAAGTAGTGGCTTCTTTCCTGCTATTATTCCATACACACTATTTTTCAGTTTTTGCCTGAAGGGGGAATTGTGAACACTGACATTACCCAGTGCAAGAGAGGCCTGTTGATCCTTAGGCTTTTCCCTAGGGTTCTTTGTGATCTCTGAGAATATTACACACATTGATCTTGCATTAGATTTTGGTGGATGACCACTCCTGGGGAGAGAAACATTGTTGCTGAATATTCTCTGCCTGACAGACTTGTGAAGTCCACATCCTTCAGAAATTGTTTAATGACTGGAATTCATCATGTTGGTAATGATTCTGTGATAGTGATCCCAATTTTAGCATAAACTACCATTTTATAATGCTTGTCTTGTTCATTATGAATTATTTAAAAAAAAACTCATCAGTAATTAGTAATGAGTTAATATGTGTTTCAATATAAAAAATGACTCTTAATCTTAGGAAGAAAATAGTATCTAAATAAATATGCATATCTTTGTTCATATTTAGAAGAGATTATATATAGAGAAATAAACATGGAGGTAGGACACAATACACAGTGAACTATGCATTTCTGCGAGTCATCTCTGATTGACCACGTTTTCAAATGGACTTTAAAGGAAAACTTTGGAAAACACATTGTTCCGTTTGTAGGTTGATTCCTGCAACATACTACCAAATCTGAAGAAACTTGCTAGAAAAATAATGAAGGAGGGAACCCCCCCCACACACACACACAAACACACACACTTCTTCAGTGCTTCTTGATGGGCTGGATCAGATGCATTAATGATCAGTGTTCTGTTAAAGGGATGTGAGGCATTTAAAACACAGGTGTTGGGTGTCACTCCAGAAAAGTAAAGTTGGTGACCACTGAGCTAGAGCATGACTAACATAAACTGTGCTTTGAAAAAATAAGCTCTCTTTATACTTACAAGGTCACAATCTTTACTTTACTTCACTAGCTCAAGTGATAAGCCAGACACTTAATGTAAACTCCAGTAGCACACATTTATTGGCCACTTTATTAAATATGCTTCCTTGTAGGACCACTTTGCAATTTAGTTGTTTTCTAGTCCTTCATCAGTGTTGAGTGTCTGACCACAGAACTGCTTTTGATTATCCTTGGGTAGACCATTACCATCCCAGTAGTAACAGTGGCACATGTTAAAGCCCCAACACCACTGTTCCTGATACACTTACCACCCAAATAAAAACTGCTGAAATCCGATATGGTCAAAAATTGACCAATAGAGGGTGGCTGAGGGCGGTACAGTGGTGCAGTGGTTAGCGCTGTGCTTCACAGCAAGAAGTCCTAGGTTCGATCCCCAGGTTGGTCACGGATGCCTTTCTGAGTTTTCCCCATGTCCGTGTGGGTTTCCTCAGGGTGCTCTGGTTTCCATCCACTGTCCAAAGGCTTCAGTAGGTTAAATGGATACTCTAAAGTTGCCCATAGGTGTGAATTTGTGTATGAATGTCTGTCTGTCTATGTGTTGCTCTGCGATGGGTTGGCCTCCTGTCCTGGGTGTACCTCACCTTAGGCCCGTAGTCACCTGGGATTGGCTGCAGCTTCCCCGTGATACGGAATTGGAAGAAGTTTTGACAATGGATGGATGGATGAAGGGTGGCTGACAAATTATGCATGACCATAGAAGGTATACAGTCTATGAGATGTTTGAAATAGGTGGAGCTCATAAGGTGGCAAGTGAATGGAAATGTAAGTCAGAAATTTCTAATGAAGTAGATGAGGTATATCAGTGAAAGCCAAATAGGCCCTGCACTTTTACTAAGTCTACCAAAATTCAGCTCTTCACCACTCTCCTCTGTTTCCCTGTCCACCTCTCCTCCTCCTGACCATCTGTTCCCCGCTGCCAGTATTCAGCTGTCTTGCTGTCTACTACTTTCTGTGAAGGTAGGGACAGATAGGATACAATTCTGCCTAACTTTAGAGGGAACCATTTTTACCAGTGCTATCAGCACCATCTGTTTTAGTCATGATTAGAGGACACTGCACTTCAAGCCAAGATACATATCTAATGCATAGCTTCATTCTGCAGTGTCTTTTGAATAGGATCAAAATATGAGTAAATTGTAGGAACTGAGAAATTGTAAATAATTTGCCAAAAGTTTTTGAGACTTTCCTCAATCTTATAGATCTATCCCAAATCAGTCCAGCCTGGCCTCTTAAACTTGATCAGAAGAATCTTTCCCCATCTTGTACAGTGAACAGGCCTTGCTGGCTCTTCTATTCTTGCAGCTGCTCCTGAACGAGCTGTTGTGAGCACCTCCAGGTGTTCTATTGTGAACAGATGACAGGCACAGCCCTGAACTGACTGAAGCTGCTAGTCTGAAATAAATCCCAGGGAACAAAGCCTGGGAGGACTGTGGCCTTGCATTATGCAGTGAGGTAAACCTGTTTCTTTGTCAAATGGTATGCTCTTGTACCGCTGACAATGACCGAGACAGCGCGGTCATGCGGTTTACATCAAAGACACCATTCAAGGTTGCAAGCTTTCAAAGGCCATAATGTTTTGATTTCATTTCCATTTTAAATCTCCAGCGTGCTAATAGAGACACCATGGACTCTGCATGTATCTCAGTGGTGCTTCCATAACAGCTCGGATCCTTGCAATACCATCAGTGTTTCAAGCCGAGTCTGAAACATCCAGAGATTATTCTTCATTTAATGAAATGGAAAAACATACTTTTTTTTAAAGTTTTCATATTTGCAAGGGCTATACTTTGTTTGAGTTTTACATTATGCATGATTAAATGCATTATTTATGGATGTGTAAAATTTTAATCAGGGAAATATGATGGTATGAGGTACATGCAATTACGAGCTTTGCTCTCATCAAAGTGAAATAAAATGATTTAAATAAGTGATGATGAGACATGCATGCAGTCTAATGGTGCTCCAAGAGCGGACGATAGAAAAATAATCTTCAGATTGTGCAAATTGCATCACATGTTGTGTCGAACCAAAGTTTAAAAAGTCCAGCGTCTGTCTCGTACTTTCATCATCTCTTTCCAAAAGTGCTTACTCCGTGCTAGGAAGAGGATGTTTACTCACATACATTAGTATGTATGTGAGGGTGTCCCTTGTGTCTACCGCAGATCTTCTTTAAGGCTACTTTTAGAAAATCACCTTGGGCTTGATCTAGGCAAATTACTGAATCAGCAAGTAAGATGGGTTGACTCTTCTCAAAGTCAACATTGCTGTTTGCTTCAGCTCTCTTATCTTAAAAGTTTCACTTAAAAGGTACAGGTTAAAAGCGTTTGTAAACTAAAAATGACACAAGGCATCTTTTCCCAAACATGTGAATTGTTTTTTAATAGCCAAACCATTTATATAAGCATCATAGTGCTTACCACTGACAACTTAACAGTATAGCCCCAAAGCATGCACACTTGCCATATCAGTATTGCCCCAAAGCATGCACACACAACATAACAGTATATCCCCAAAGCATGCACAGACAGTATATCAGTAGAGCCCCAAAGCATGCACAGACAAAATAACAGAATTGCCCCAAAGCATGCACAGACAACATAACAGAATAGCCCCAAAGCATGCACAGACAACATAACAGAATAGCCCCAAAGCATGTACAGACAGCATAACAGAATAACCCCAAAGCATGTACAGACAGCATAACAGAATAACCCCAAAGCATGTACAGACAGCATAACAGTATAGGCTCAAAGCATGCACAGATAGTGTATCAGTAGAGCCCCAAAGCATGCAGAGACAGCAAATCAGTAGAGCCCCAAAGCATGCAGAGACAACATAACAGAATATCCCCAAAGCATGCACAGACAGCATAACAGTATATAACCAAACCATGCAGAGACAACATAACAGAATATCCCCAAAGCATGCACAGACAGCATAACAGTATAGGCCCAAAGCATGCACAGACAGCATATGAATACAGGCCCAAGCATGCACAGACAACATTACAGAATAGCCCCAAAGCATGCACAGACAACATATCTGTGTAGCCCCCTGTATGCAACTTTATATTCCAATAAATTAAATTTGACAAATTAATAATGCAGTTTTCAATTAGAACATGCAATAACATTTGTAATAATTTATTAAATAAAGCACAACTGTTCTATTTCAAAAAATGTAAATATGTATATATACAAATAATTGGCTAAATATTTGTAGAGAGTTTGCCATTGATCCTTCCAACCTGCCTCAGCTCAAGTGTTATCCCATTGTAAAGTAGTAGCTTGCTCTGTAGGTTGAATGGAATTTTTTGCCAGCATCCTATAAAATTTGTCTAACCTAGCAACAGTGGAAATAATTGCATTTATTTGTGGGTGAAGCACAGAAAGGTGATTTTTTTTTTGTTTCAACACCTTGGCACTTGTACCAGTGAGACAGATGTGGTGATGATCAGCTCATCCCAAAGACCTCACACCTCTTCTGTACAGCGAAAGTTTCAACATGTCCTCAGTGAGCGCAACAGAATAAGCCACTCCAGAGAGCCGTCCCCTACAGGAGCTGTGGCTCCATGCCAACAGACCCCCCCACCCCCCATATGTCCACCACCACTCCCCATCTCCCTGCGTTGGAGGACTGCCAGAGAGTGGACTTCACTCTACACTCACACGCGTAGTTGCTCTGATGTTGTGACAAACCTGTGCCATCACCCATCAGTGGCTGTCTCTTGATCAGCCAGCTGCCGGCACTTGTTCCAGAGGATGTAACATTATCTGATCGTCTGCTTTCCCACATTCTTAAACTAGCCAGTGTGATACAGACTGGATTTTACAACACCATGAGAACTTTGTCTGGCAAGAGCCAATTTTGGTTTATTAATGCATAAGGCTCTGGTACAGTATGGTATAGTATCACTGTAAAGTATAGGAAATATATAGAATAGTTAGGTGTACCTGCATCTATTCACCTGCAATTTTCTCAAAACTTTCTCATTTTTCTAAATACTGGACACGAAAAAATGTTTTGGGGCAGCATTTATTTGTAAACTTTGGCTAAAGTTATATGGTTTAAATTTAGTCAAGTAAAACTTAAATCTAGTTAATATATTACATATTTCTCATTTTGAATTTACTAAAAGAATATTATAAAATCATTCTACTTATTTCTCTTTTTTGTTACTTATTGTTGTCTAGAGAAATTATCTGGTTTATCTTACCAACAGAAAAAGACAATTTAGCTATCTAAAATAACTTTAAACAGATAAATATTTGTATAAATATATTGTAATATTACAATCTCAAAATGACAGCAATGTATAAATATTCAATACATTCATATATAGATTTAAGCCAAGGTATACATTTTTGCAGTGTAAATGACTGCTTAATTGGCAGATAAAAACTGCATATACTACTTTTTTAGTAGTATATGCATATATACATTACTGCATATACTACATTACTAATCACATAAATGACCCAACAGGAGGTGGTGCACTATATTCTCAGACTAGCACTTAACTGGCACAGCTGTGTGTGACAGGTGTGACTTATTACCACTGTTGTAATCTTGATGAACAAAGCTTTAATGTGTTCATTCCACAGGTTAGCTGTGGAAACTGTGCATGCTTGCCAACTCATACCTGAATCATGTTCACCCATCTCCAAATATTTTTTACAATGTTGCTTTAAGCTATATAATCATTTGAAAGTTAAGGCTTTCTTCAACAGTTTTACAAGTGCTATTGCAAACAGACAGAACTGTGTTATGCACAGTAAAAACGATTGCAACTCATTATTCATGCCGTAAGAACAGTAGATGAGGTGATTATGAAAGCGTCTCATGTTAAGCAGTACTTTCAGCTTAGGCTTGTTTTGAATATTGCTTTTGTACATCATAAAGACAACGCAAGGCCAAACAGGGAGGATGATGCTTAAATCCATTAGCTTTTACCCTTAACAGAAGCACAAAACCAGGAAGCATTCAAAAACCTAGACATTAAAGGGTCAGAGTACTAATAAGTCTAGATGTCCTAACTAGTTTATCTCATTTGATCTTGCTCATTCAATTAAAATATATATGTTCACTTCCAATAAAACAAACAAAAACAAAAAATTCCACCAGCCACACAGAGCCACTTCCATCTCAGATTCATGCAGAGGAACCTAAAATGCCTATTTCCCCCATCATGTTGCCATTAGGTATTGGACTTTGGACCTTTTAACCCAGTATAACTCATTCTAAGCCCTGACATTTCAGCCAGAGCTCAGACAAATCAGTGATCCCTCTTCTCAGTGAAAATACCATACACGTTAGGTTACTGTGTCTCCTGGCTGATTGATATCTGCAGATAAAATGTCAAAGGGTAATTTCTGATGGCGTTGCTCTCTTCAAGCCTAAAGCTATTGGCTCATAGATCAAAAGACCTTTTCCTCTTATTGCACCTGTAGAATTTATAGGACGATTTGACAGGTTTGCAGGGCTCTGTTCCACAAAGGTTCAACAATGTCTTGACCAGGGCAAATAATGAATACAGATAGAAAAGTGGAGAATCTAAGTTCCCTGCAACTTTGTGGACTGGATACTAGACAATCTGCTAGAGCTATGTAAAGGGAATTAAAATCTGTGCTTAGATCAACACCCACATTTATCAAACTTCTCACAAGTAAGAATGCACTGGGGGCAGCTTCTAGTGTCTGTATAATACTGTTTTAGACTTAGTTTAGATTTCATTTAAAGCTAAGTGACAACTCTCTGACAAATCTTGGCACATTGTTACTTGCCACAACTAAGCATCCCCTTTTTGATCCACTTTTTTATACACTCTTACCTGTTACCAGTTCACCTGCTTATTGTGGATTTTTCAGGAGAGTGCAGCTTGAGTATTTTATAAACTTCTCACTTTTATTTTTGCCCCATTCACAACTTTTTTGAGTGTGTTGCAGGCATCAGATTTAAACTTTGGATTTACAAAATACAATCAAATTGGTAAGTCAATCTATTAGAAGTCAGTTCTTTGTGCATTTGTTAGTTAAATAAAGATTTCAGAGAATTTGTATTTTTTAAAGTTTTTATTCCATTTTACAAAATTTTTCAATTTTAAGCTTTCACAGAAACTGAGTTTGTAGATATATTATAGATATACTTTATTTACTTTGGTGCCAACACATCACACATTTACAGTATACATACTGTGCATCTATTCTGTTTATAAACAAGTATATGAACATACATTTGTTTAAAATACAGGATATATGGACATTTTGATGTAATGACATCACTGTATTGACATATATTGCACATGTATTTTATATACTAGCATGCATACTATCACATGTTAGGAATGCTGATGCTAACATACCACATATGTTGCATATATATTATGGATATGTGGAAGTATATTAATATTTATTATATTTCTATACCAGTGTTTGTCATGTTCCATGCATTAGTCAATCGGGAATGAATCTGTGCCTCATCAGCATCTGTAATCTTTTAATAGATTGAATGTATTCTGGGCTGGGTGTGATGCTGCAGCGTCAACGTCAGCTGGTATCTTTTAATCAGGCAGAAATTAAATCTATGAAATTGATTTTGTTTCGCGTGTTTGCTCTTGTCGACAATAATTACAACCCCCGCCACGAAGCAGCACATGGCACACCTACTGACTCAAAAGCGTCTCCTCAGATATAACAGACCCGCTGCTTGTCATGTGGATTACAAAGCATGAGAGTCTTATGGGAGTACACTGGCTCATCACCATCTGCGCTAATATTCCCCAAAACAAGTTTGTGCAGGAGGGTGTTGGGCAGAGGAGAGAAAAAGAGAGAGGGTGTGTGTGTGTGTGTGTGAGGGAGAGAGAGAGAGAGAGAGAGAGAGAGAGAGAGAGAGAGAGAGAGAGAGAGAGAGAGAGAGAGAGAGAGAG
>JBBPDA010000001.1:29601718-29615839 GCA_037974385.1 Arnoldichthys spilopterus | reverse complement strand
TACCACATCTCAGATGGACCCAAAAATGTGAGCTGTGGCCAGATGAGTCCATCCTTTCTGCTTGTATTTGGAAAAAATTGACTTTGAGCTCTCTGTGCCAAAGATGAAATAGATCATCCAGACTTTTATCAGTAAAAGGTGCAACATCTTTCGTGGTATGGGGAGGGGCATCAGTGCCTATGGCATGGGTGTGAGGGTCCCACTGACACAGAGGTGTATTTTAGGATTTTAGAGAGACAAATTCGGCCATTGTGTTGTCTTTTTCAAGAAATCCATGGTAATTTAGGCACGACAATGCCAGGCCTCAGTCTGTAGCATTACAAGAGCATGGCTTTGTAGACACAGAGTGTGTGTGTGTGTGTCCAGATCTGTAGTAGTCCAGATCTGTCTGCTATTGAAAATGTATGGAGCTTCATGTACAGAAGATTGATGATTGGCTGAGCAGCTGAAATCTTGTATCAAGTGAGAATCAAGCAAACATTTCACCCATAGAACCATTTATATATATATATAAACAATGTGAAATTAATTTATTTTATTTCATTGAATTTAAGTTAATTAATTTAATAAGCCATTCTGTGAGTGAAATATATATACACGTCTTGAACTTTTATTTAACATTTTTTTCTATATTTACTGGTATACAAATTATAGAACAAAAATAATATCTAATTATCTGATTATTATTTTTGTTTTTGTTATTGCTGTTGTTTAAAAAAGCCTTACCTTTAAGCCCTCTGGGCATATTAAAGCTTTCCCAAAGCCGCTTAACATGATTTCCTCCGCTTCTGAACATTTGCTCCTTTGGAGATATATTCTTGCAAAAGCAACAATATTATATATCTCAGTATGTGCGATAAAATCAAAATTATATTTTAATATTGTATGTCTTGGTATGTGTGATAAAATCATAATGATCTTTTAAAGTGGCTGCTCCCATGCTGAAATCCTTCAGTATGATTCATTCCTGTTGAGTGATAAGTCTGGCTCCCTGTGTCTGTGTGGAGGCTGAACTGACGGCTATATTATTCTGATAAACAAACAGGAAGCTCTTTTTCTTCAAAGCAAGAAGCTTAGAGCAGTCAATCCCATCAGCAGCAGCGTCTGTTTGAAAAGCTGTTGCTTTAAAGAACAGTCTATCCCACATCTTTGCAATTCAACATGCTCTCACTTCCAGCCCAGTAACAAGCTGTTTATAACCAGTCAAAAACTCTGCCAAGTTTAATACGTGTATGCACTTATGGATCAAACGGAAATGTGTTTTACCAAACAGTCCTGGATGGTCATAGCATAACTGACCTTAATTTTTTCCCTACTCTCACACCTTTGACTCATGAAGAATTTGTCTGTTTGGGGGGGTGGAGGGGGGTGGCTTTGTCTCAAGAATAATCCTAAAATCATTGATCAAGATGATCAATTGAATTGAGATGTTCCTCTATTGACCATGCAAGTGACCCTCCAGGCCCATTTCATTTCAAATATGAAAGTGACAGGTCATACTAAGCATGAGTGACCAGCTTTAGCCTGACACCAGCAAGCACCAGCCAATCCATTTTTATCTCCACCTGTCAAAACATCACTCTTCAAAATCTCACGGGTAAAAAAAAGTGGCCTTCTCGGCAGCTGACCTGTGTCCACTGGGCTTCAGGGTTTGTTAGACTTAGCTGGCCGATGCATTTTGTCATAAATTGCCAAAGTTATTTTCCAGTTATCATTTCTTAAGCCCATAATGCATTGCTTACACAATGGCACAGTGTTAATTGGGTTGAGAAAGTGAATTAGACAAGTTTCAAGAAACCTTCATCACAGCAGAATGTGGCCCAAAACAACTTGGTACAAGATTTAAATCTGTCAAATTACAGAACAATGAGAAAGATATAAAAAAAGCATAAACTCTTGAGGAAATTTGAAGAAATTCCATATAATTTATTAATTTTACAAACCCCATTTCTAAAAAGGTTTTTTAATTTTGTAAAATGCAACAAAAAAAAAAAAATATGTAATGTGTCAATTTTCTTAAACACTTAACAAGAATGACTTTTAAGGGTTTGACTAACCAACAACTGTATTTTACAACTTTGAATTTGATGTGTGTGATACTTAAAAATATTTAGGAGGAGCACAAATTAAGAGTGAAAGGGTTAAATTATAAAAGTTACACTGTTACACAAGTCTGGTCTGTGCAAGCAGTGGCTCACCCAGTTTGTGCCAAAGTTTCTCTCAGATAGACCAAAAGACAGTGGAATCATGTGCTATGATGTCAGATGGGTCCACATTCAAGCTTGTTTTCAGGAAAAATGGACACTGTGTTCTTTGTTGTGCAATAACCAACATATGTCATGGCATAAGGGTGCATCAGTGTCCACTGCATAGGTGGTGTGCTTATAAATAAAGGTACAATTGACATGGAGGTGTATATTGGGATTTTACAGAGACATATGCTGAAATAAAGGCAACACATTTTGACAGGAATGCATGTTTTTTTCCGTAAGACAACTGCAGGCTTTATTCTGGGTGTGTTAGAACAGTGTGTTACACAAAGTTCATGTGCTTGACACGCCTTCCAGCAGTCCAGATCTGTCTCTAATTAAAATGTATGTTTAACGATCATGCCCTTGTGTCTCCACATGTAGGTTGTGTTTTTGTTTTTGTTTAGCCATGTGTCTTGCTCTCGTGTTCTTGTTGCCCCGCCTCCCAGGTGCGTCTTGTCTCGTGTTCCGGTGTCGTCTAATTCCTGTCATTATTTAAACCTTGTGTTTGTGCTCACGTTTGTCGGTCTTTGTAAGTCACCCCAAGTCTTGTATGTATGTTGTTTATGTCTTTCATGCCGTGTGCATCGTTTCATGCCCCGTGTGATTCCTCGTGTTATGGTCTAGCCCCGTTTATGTTTCATCGTGTTTTGTTTTCTCAGTTCGTGTTGTGTAGTTTTCTCATTTTGTTTAATAAATCTCGTTTTATTTACACACCCCGTCTGCACTTGCTTCCTGATTAAAACACCCCATTATCGTGACAGTATGCCACATCATGAAGACCAAAGTCAGATAATGGTCACCATGGGCTGTTAAAAATCTGAAGTCTTGCATCAAGCAAAGATAGACAAAGAGCAGCAATTTGTAATGAAATAATTAAAACATAGTAAAGTTGTGCAACACAGTAGTAAACAGACTGCAGGCATTAAAATTTATTTATTTATTTATTTTTTACAAAACATGAGAATATGAGAATGAACAGATCACAGATTCTTGTTTTAAATGCATTTTACACACATTTTTAGAAATTAGGTCTGTATATCAATTATGGGGCTGAAGATTTACCACCCAGGAGATTTCAGATCCTACATGCTTGGCTCTAATAATCAGATATTCCAGGAGGCCTGCATTACCTCCTCCGGGTGTGGTAGATTAGGGTTGGAGTTAAACTCTGCAGGGCGTTGTGGGGATCAATAGAACCAGTATTGACCACCTTAGAATTAAAGGATTTTCCTATAACTGTACATCCACCTCAAGACCTGTACAGTAACCTTTATTTTTAAGAGTGTGCTTTCAAAAGATAAAAAGTCAATGACACCTGGAACAGATATCAAAAATAAAAAAATATTCCTACATGTGATTACATCTGAAAAAACCAATGAAAATCCACCTTTATCAAACTAATTCAAATACCTACCCACAGAGGGACGTCTGCACTGTCCAGACATGGTGCACTCCTGTGAACCCTGGTCTTTGTAGGTTGATAAGGTTCTGTCAGCTCTGGGCTATGAGCCAAGGTCGTTTCAATGGAAAGTAGCCTTTGAACAGGGGAAGGATCTGCTTTTAATGAAAATGCAAATCCCAGCAGAGTTACTTATCTTTCTAAGAGTGTATCTAGATTATTTTGCAAAAGTAAATTTTTTTCTGAGGAACAGCTATTAAAAGTTTAACAAAGTATACGGGAAATGTGGAACATATATTCATAGTTCATGTATTTATGTTGTAAATATTACAGTTTAAGTTCATCCCTCAGTAATGGTTAATTTCTTTAATAATGTTTTAAGCTTCTTTTTTTCCCCCTCGATTCACTATTTCCTTGTCTCTTTCTGCCTATAATTTTGATCATGGAGTCCTCTCACTACACTTCCCTCTGGCCCAAAGCAATAAGACTTTGTTTACCCAGCCATTCCCACCAGTCTTCTCATCACCAACTGCAAATTTAGATCATTCCACTGGCTTCGTCTCTTTAATGCACCGGAAGCTAAGGGTTTCCCCCTGAGAAACAAAGAGGCCCCATATTATCTATTCATTTCTGCCCATGGCATTTGGTGCTTCCTCAGTCAACAACAATTAGTGTCAGGCAGAGCTGTGCAAAGTTCCTCTGATTAGGCTTGATTAAACAAACCACAGAACGTAAAGAATAAACACATTAATTACTGATGTTGTCCAAAAAACTGTGTTCAGGGTTATTTTGGATAAGGTTTATGAAAATATGCCAATCAAATTCTGAAACTTGCTGAAGGCCAAATCAACCAAAGTAGTTTTTGAAAAAGGCTACTGTACATGCTCAGTGTGTAGAGAATTAAACATTTCAGCAAAATCAGAAACTATGCCATCTATAGCCCACTAACTTTTATATTAAGGTAAATCTCCGGACTGGGGAACCAAGCAACCAAGCTACAGTCAAAGACCCAAATCCAGAAAGCCAGTTTAGCTCTTATAGAGACTCTAGACTAATAAGATCACAGTCACCTGTAGATGACATGCTTCACGAAGTATACGTAGTTTAGCACTAGCATATTTTATTGAGTGATTTATCTCACATTTGTAGTTTTTTTTTATTTGGATCTGTACTTCTTAGATTTGTGGATTAAACTTGTTTGATGTGATCGTGCATTAAATTTTTTTGACAATCTCATTTAAAAAATAACGAATAAGAGGTGAAGTCTATGGATATTATTCTGGTCCATTTCTTGGTCACCATTCAAACTGAACCAAAATTTGACATCAGCTATTTTAACACCTTCATAAAAAAGTTCAGGTCAATTTTAGTTTTATTCCTTCAGCTGAAGACAGAAGACTGGATTAGATCTGCTCATCAGAGGCTTCCTCAACTTGCAGCCATTGTTTAACCCGTATGGTGTAACCCTTTTGAGGAGTGAGCTCTTTGCTGTGGCTTGTTTTCCCCCCCTGTCTTTCTAGAATTACATACTAACATTTTCTGTTCTCTAGCATTCTAATAACATATTTGTGATTGTACTCCGGAGCCAGCCAGAGCTCATCACATATTTGTGATCCAACTCTTTAAACGGTTAAAGCAAAAGGGCAACTTGAGATTCTGATATTACTGTAAAAATGTCAAAGATTGTACTTTTTTCACAAATTGTTATTCTAATAACACTGAAATTGTATTAAATAAAAAGAATGTAAAATGAAAGCATTTTCACTACAGGTCTCAGACGTTTGGGCCCCACTATATGGATTGTAGGTGCACTACACTGTACAAAATGCAGTTGGGTTAGTTCCTTGCCTAATATTTTTGGTTATTATAACAGTTTTTCATTCTGTTAACCTATTATTTGTGTGAACTAAAATTTTCAAGCAAGTTATTAATTTTCTTTCAAGTTAAAATCCAAATTTGCTATTACAGTGTATGCCTCCACACCATGTACCTTCTGAACTGATTGGTAAATTTAATTATTCCTGTATGCTTTGATTTTGACTCTGAGTCTGTGTTCATTGTAAATATTGCAGTCCCAAGGTCTTGCTTGCTGTACAGCAACAGTTGTTTTTATCTTGACATTTTTCTAACCCCTTCCCATTTTAGAAATATCCTGCTCCTTCTCATTCATGAATCATACATATCATACCTGTAAAAGCAAATGAATGTAGAAATATTTACCTTTATGTGCAGAGCCTTGACCTTCACTTTCCATATTCATGAATATTCCAATGACAATATTTAAATGCTGGCACCTTTATGGGACTAGATGACCCCAGCTGGAAATAATCAGATTGGCTTTTGATCACATTACCAATGAGACATCATAAGCTATATGAGTAATACATTTTTATTATGCCGCTATTTCAGTGACTGAGGGCGGAATTTGCAGTTCATTCTGTTGAGCCATTCCACTGAAGGTGACCGCTCCACTAGAATCCAAATTCGGGGGTGGGTGGGTTGGGGGTGTTATTCAGCAGAAGACTTTAAAAAAACTCTTTTAAAAGTCATAAGTCTCAAAAGCACATTAATCCATCCACACCAAACAATGGCTTATATTGTCTATTTATGGGTCGGCCATGCTTTGCTGTAACATGCTTATGCAGCATAAGAGGAATAAATGGAAACTGAGAGAAAATATACCTAGATATTGATATTCAAATGATGTCTTTACTTTAAAGCACTACATAAACTCTTAATCCTCACTGTTCGCAATCATAAATGTGATTATTTATAGCATATACTGCATGCCTCACAATCTAACTAGTATGTTTCCAGACTGTGGTGCTAAGAGCAGAATGGAGAGCTTAGGGAGTACTGGTAAGTTCATGCTTTGAAAAATGTTTAGATATGATAAAACAGCTGCAGATGTTAGATAAACCAGATCAACACAAGTCCTCTCATGGCCCCAGCTGGGCGTGTTAAAGTATTAATTCTTGTGTAACTGATACAATTTTGTGATTTGCTATGCTGTCTTCATCTGTACAACTATTCTGCAATACAACCAAAAAGAAAGATTAGAATTATAATGTGCAACAGTGGAGAAAGTAGGCCAGAAGCACATGTAGTTTAAAAGAATACAGTTATTTATTCAGTGCTTCTGCCTCTGTCCATACCATCCAAATCCAATCCATTTCAGATAACAGCTCCACGGCTTTGTGCAAACTCTGACCTGATCAATGACTTTCAGTTTGATTAAGACCACTGCCCACGGTTCAAAGAGCAATATCTAACTCTGAAAATGCAAATATGTCTCAATTTCAGCTGAGCACTGGTGTCAAAACAAGGGTAAAACCTGAAACATCTTGTAGCTGACAATCCTCCATATTCATCACAAATCACATGCACTTTAAAGCATACAGAGCCATTTTATGCTCTACAAATATTTACATGATCTGAATCATGCTTTAAAATGACAAATACTATATTTGTTGTAATAAAAATTGTAGATAAAAATTTCGTCACACAGTGCTTTGAAAATTATTGATATTTCACATCAATCCATCCATTCATTTTCTAAACTGCTCCTTCCATTTCGGGTCACGGGAACCTGGAGCCAATCCCATTAGACTACAGGCCAAAGACGGGGTTCACCCAAGACAGGAGGGCATCCCATAGCAGGGCAACACATTGTCAGACAACCATTCACATACACACTAACACCTATGGGCAATTTAGAGTATCCATTCAACCTACTCCAGCCTTTGGACAGTGGGAGGAAACCAGAGCACCTGGAGAAAACCCATGCGAACATAAGGAGAGCTTGCAAACTCTGCACAGACAGGCACCCATGGCTGAACCAGGGATCAAATCCAGGACCTTCTCGCTGTGCAGCAACAAAGCTAACTACTGCACCACCGTGTCGCCCATATTTCAAATAATTTTCTATAATACATGTAGATAATAAAACTAAGGGACATTTTTACAAGATAAAAATACCACAATAAACACAAGAATTGTCTAAAACAAATTTTGAACAAGAACAAATCACCACATCATTAACATCTGTAAACAGGGAAACAAATAATTTTATAATAATAATAAAAAATCCTAGCGAGGTAGCAGTTGTTCAAAAGCCTTTATACTGTTGCTTTGAGATGTTGGAAGGGCTAATACAATCTAAAGTGAGGCTCATATTCACAGAGAGAAATATATATATATATATAGAGAGAGAGAGAGAGAGAGAGAGAGAGAGAGAGAGAGAGAGGGAGAGATAAAGAGAGGGGAAAGAGAGAGAGAGAGAGAGAGAGAGAGAGAGAGAGAGAGAGAGAGAGAGAGAGAGAGTGAGAGAACCTTAATAAGTTTGTTTTATATAAAATATATACATCTTTGGTTTTGTTTTAGTTAACACCAGGAGCATGAAGAAGTCAAAAGAAATATGCTGAAGTGCTTCATGAAAAAGTCACATGACAAATGATGCAAAACAGGAGTTTAACATTGATGTAAAACAAAAATGCTCTGTTTGCTTGTCCTTGCCCTTGTGAACAGAAGGCTGCAGGTTCAGGTACTGGCCTGGGTACCGCTAAAGTACCTTTGAGCAAGATACAGTTGCACTACACTGCTCCAAGGGCACTGTTGATAGCTGTCCATTGCTACACATACGCCTGTGTGATGGGTTAAATGCTGAGATCACAATGACAAATAAGTTACTTTCACTACCAAGATACCAGACTTAATGTGTTTTGCAAATACATTTTAGAATTTAACGCCTGCAACACATTAAAAAAAACTAGTACAGGAGCATGTTTACCATTGTGTTACATGACCTTCACTTTTTAATTACACTGTTTCATTGTTTGGGAACTGAGGCTAAATGCTTTTTCAGTCTTGCAACTGGAATTTTTGCCTATTCTTCCTTGATATAAGACTTCTGCTGCTCAACAGTCTGTGGTGGTAGTGATTCTCCTATACATGATGCACCATACATTTTCAATAGGAGACAGATCTGGACTGCTGGCAGGCCAGTCAAGCACACACACTGTGTCCATCAAGCCATACTGTTGTAGCATGTGCAGAATGAGGCCTGGTACTGTCTTGTGAAAATGACCACAGACTTTCTATGAGAAGACATCAACTCAAGGGCAGCACACACCAATCTGCCATAACATTAACAGAACTCACAGGTTAAGACGATAACAATGACTATCTAGTTACATCACTACACTGGCACCTACCAGTGTGTGGGATATAGAAAGTAATATGTGAACACTTAGTTGTTGAAGATGATATGCTGGAAACAGGAAAAATGGGCGTGGTATGAAGTATTTAAGTATTTTAACCTACCAAAGATGATCCAAGGGAGGACAACTGGTGAATCGTTACAGGGTTATTGGCAACCAAGGCTCACTGATGCATATAGGGAGTAAAGGCCAGCCCATTAAGTTTGATCCCTACAGAAGAGCACACCCAGAGGAAATGTGACCTCTGCATTTAACCCATCCGTGTAGGAGCAGTGGGTAGCTGACGTGGGCAGCAGTGTTTATGGACAGTACTTTGCTCAGAGGTACCTCAGTGGTTCTTGGTACTGGTTCGGCATTTGAACCGGCAACATTCAGGTCACAGGGGCAACTCCCTAACCCTTACACTGCCACTGGGTTTTTGGCCTTACCCTGCACTGACTGAGATTACACTAAACTCTCTAAATTCCCTATACCTTTTCACAATAATATGTAGTGTAGATGCTGAAAGACCCAAGATCTTTGTAATATTGTGTTGAGGAATATAGTCCTGACAAAGTCATTGAAGACATTCAGATACAGACAAAAACATTTAGCAAAAGTACAGTCCCAACCACAGGTCAATGTAAAATGCTTTTGTCTGTAAAAATACTCATTGTACTCCAAAATATTTTTTTCCTAATTTACCACTATTTTACAGATTCTATAATAATATTAATAATAATAACAACAACAATAATAATAAATCTGTTGTATATATTATTATTATCATTATTATTAATCATGTTATTATTGTTGTTGCTATTTATTATTATTATTACTCATATTATTATTGTTGTTGCTGTTTATTATTATTATTTTATCTGTGGAGTTCCTCTTTAAGACTTTTAAAAGCCCATCACCCTTACCCTTATCGAATAAAGTGCT
This sequence comes from Arnoldichthys spilopterus, assembly GCA_037974385.1. Taxonomy (NCBI): domain Eukaryota; kingdom Metazoa; phylum Chordata; class Actinopteri; order Characiformes; family Lepidarchidae; genus Arnoldichthys; species Arnoldichthys spilopterus. The sequence goes on along the minus strand of JBBPDA010000001.1, from coordinate 29,606,045 downwards.
GATCTGATTTTTGGATTGACCCACCTCCTATGATGACCCCTGCGTAAGTCCCCTGCAGGTTTCCAAGGGCACTGAACGGTACCAGTGATTTACAGTCGGGGATCTTCCTCCTCTCCAGCTGCTCGTGTCATCTTAAAGGAGCCGTGTCATTTCAGTGGCTCCGACTTCATGTCAAAAACTGCCCTTTATCCTATGAGCTGGACACCCGAGCTGAACTGTCGTAGTCGTCCAGTGCCCCAAACAGTACAAATGTCACTGCCCACTTTAGGCAAGCTATATTAGAGCGGCGCTCATGCGCGCAATCTGCTCCACGAGCCTGTACTCGATTGCTCACGTCTGATGCGAACATGGCAGACTCAGAGGGCAATGTTTCTGTTCCTGACATCAGCTCGCTTCTTCAAGTGGATCCTTACCTCAAACCCTATGAAAAGGACTTTATAAGGAGGTAAAGTGAGCTTTTTTAATAATAAAAGAAACCAATCGCGCCTAACAGGCAGAGAAGGGCGCGCCGGTGGGAGTGAGGACCCCCTGTCCGAGGCTGTTCCCTGCATACAGTATTACGACCAGTGTTACAGGCAGTGTGATGGGTATTCGTGCATTTCCTAGCCCGAGGATCCGGGTACCTTTGCTGATTTAACCGTTTTCATGCTGTGGCTGTCAGTTCATGCGTGTGCAAGAAACGAAATGTCAACTAAACGTCTTCTAAACACGTGGGGTTCACGCAACCCCCAGAACAAGGCTCTGCTACAGCACCGAGTCCTTGAGAGTCCAGCCAGGAGCGCGTCCAACACATAAAGCGCGCATCCACAACCAAGATCCAGCTCCAGTACAGCCTCACTCACTGAGCTGTGTTCCGCTGGCTGTGCGTTAGCGTGTGTATTAAGCCAACACACATGAATGTTCTCAGGATTTAACTAGATTTTTGTATTTTTTTTACATTTTTTTTAAAGCATGACCGTCTGACCGGGTCTCCTTCCTAATCATTAGCTGCATTTCCTCCATTGGTTCGACGCTAGTGACGTGGCACTGAGGTAACGCCCATTTCCTCTAAGGCTGAGCAGCAGACACTGCTCTGTTAAACCGTTTCACCTAAACTACACTCCTTATATCATTAGAGATTCAGGTCTGACAAGAGAAATGTCATTATAAATGTTTTAAAATAATAAAAAATTATATAAAATTATATATAAATAATAAAAAATTGCTCAAAGTTTATTAAATGCTCCAGATCATTTTTCACCAGTGGAAACTGGATTAATAATAATAACAGTTAACTTTTATTAAATTAAATTAATAAAGAGTTTAAGTGTAGTGAGGTAGTCTAGTTTCTCACACAAATTAGAATTTATTAATAAAAATAGTTGAAGGTCGCAGGTTCGAGTCCCGGCCCAGGCACTACTGAGGATCCCTTGAGCAAAGTACCGTCCCACTACGCTGCTCCACGGGCGCTCTTGATAGCTGCCCGCAGCTACATGTGTGCACGTGTGATGAGTTAAATGCAGAGGTCACATTTTGTTGTGGTGCCTGAGTGTTTTCACAATGACAAATAGTCACTTTCACTTCACTTTCATTAAGTATAAAGTTATTGTAGTTTATGATTAAAAAAATAGTTGACATTTGTGTCATCTAAAAAAAAATACATATAAAAAATTCTATTCACTAGTAAGAAATTAATTTTAAGTGGCATGCTATAGAGATGCAAACCTCAGGCTTCATCGCAGTACAGTGCAATTTCAAATTGTGAAGCAAACACGAGCCACTGTTTCTAATGTCACTATGAAAATTCCACATAGTTACATCTAATTCTACAAACTTCTGTTTCAGTTCACAGCAAAATCTACCAAATTTGGCTTAAATGAAAGCCTAAGAATGCTTGTCATCTGTCAACTTTGACTTTAAAAAAAGTTCTTTACAAATGCTAACAATGCTGTTTAAAACCGTGGTGAAACTTTGACATGTAAACAGCATTTTTGGTCACTGAAAATGAAGATTTTGGTGAAGTGGTTGGTGGGACAACTTTGAAAGCGAGCTCATGCTTCCATGAGCCACCTCTTGACACCTGTTGCTTTGGCATGCTTGTGACTGAGTTTTATGTTGTTTTTTGTGTTTGCACGTGGACAGAGATATTTTCAAAACTGCTTGTGTGGATGGGATTTTTTTTAAAACAAATGGAAAATCATCATTTTCAAAAATATCCAGCTACTTGTGGACAGGGCCTTAGAACTGATGCATCTACACCGATCATTCATAATATTAACCTGCTTAATATTGTATAGGTCCTGCTACACATTATTCTTTTTACCTGTTAGTGTTGTGGCTGATCTGTGTTTGCACTGTAAAACTTAAAGTAACTTAGCTGCTTTCATCTACATTTGAAAATAGTCATGTTTGAACTTTTTATTTTCCACTGTATAAACAGTGTCTTGTGTTTGCACACTGATTAACATGCTACATTTCATTAAATGATGCTCATTGAAGTGGAAATTGTTCCGCTTTGAGACCCTGTTAACACCTGACCACTTCATGTGACCAGTATCTGGCCTGAGATCTGATTACTATGTAACAAGTAAAATGCAAATCAGCTTGAACACAACAACCAATTACCTGTGCAGTAATTTGTCAAATGTACCTTGTAGAAACAGGTGCATTTACACTGCTTCAGTCCATCGTCTGAAGTGTTTCAAAGTGGTTTTGAATGCATTTACACAGCATAGTTATGTGGTTTGGCTTCATCCAGTTATAATCATGATGCTCAAGCGGCCTTAACTGACCAGGTGTAAACTGGGTCTAAGTTCATTTGCATAACGTGTCCAGCTACAGCACCCTTCTTAGGTGCTAATCTGAAATGTCAGCATTTGTTATTGGGCTTTTTGTTGCTGAGTAATCAAACACTTTGTTATAAAGGCCAGGGGTGACTTTGCCTTGCAAAAGAATTGTCCATCAACTTGACATTATGGATGCATTTTTATTGTGTTGCTATTGCATGTAAAATCATGGTCATACACCCCATCATTAGTGATAATGATGATAATGGTGCAGTATTCTGCAGTGTTCCTCCCTCACCTCTACTGCACCCACCGATTTGTTATCAGTTTTCACATTTAAGGGAGAAAATGTCACACAATTTTTACGCTGTGGTAGATAATCCCATAGCTGGTCCTGGTATGGTCCCCAAACAGGCTCTACCGTTAACCAACCAGAATACACTCCTTTTGATCACAGGATGAAACTGTTGTCAAAAATAGTTTCAGAACCCACGGTGTCATCACCATAGAAACCTGTGACGAAGAAATAGAACTGTTTTATAATGTTAATTACCATCAAAGTCTTGAGAGGTGGTCTCTGAAGGATCCAAAAATAGGAAAGGTTACTAATTTTACTTTTCCCGGGGGAACTGTTTTAAAGGTCAACCCATTCCGTATAAAATGATATGAAATGTGTGCCGGGCGCTTGCTGAGGAACGTTCTCCTGAGACCCAAGATGATCTCTGATTATTTAAATATAGAAGATGCCTTTCTTAGCTTATAGACATGCTTTGGATTATTAAATGCTGCTGTTAAATATCACAATCATATATTAATTTCTTTTGCAATTTCTCTTTAACCTTTTTCAACGACGCACAAAGGATTTCATGGTATCATTTAACAGTCAACTCGCATGAGGCTTTTTCTTGTGAAATGATTGACTTTTGTGGACTTAAAGCAAATCATGCCTGGAAGAGAACTCGCAGGTACATGAGGCCCATGAGGACTTCTGTGGTCTGTTGCTTGTGAGCAAAGTCTAAAATTTTACTCAATGCCCTGGATAGCATGGAATGTGGTAACTTGGTTGGAAGACTGCCAACTAAAGCAAAACACACTAAAGCCATGCTCTTTTTTTTTCCTTGGCTTTTTCATGAATATTTAATTTTGAAGTTTTCCCTTAGTGGAATAATTAATAGGATGGCATGTGCTTTCAGGACATGTAATTGAGTGTAATGAGTGAACTCCACCATGCCCTAGTATTTGCATTAACATTAGTTGAGAGAGGAAGCCGAGTCAGCTGGCTTTTTCTGGCTTCGCTTCAAGAAGGAAAACACAGTGAGATGAAAAATGAGATATTCAGAGACATTTCTATATCTTAAGCATCAAAAACAAGTTAAAAGAGCTGCATGCCTGAACTTTTTTTTTATTTACAGAGCGGAAAATGGAAACTAGTGATTAACTGATTTAAAAAAAAAAAAAAAAACACCAGTAACACATTCAGAAAAATATATATTTGTGTGTGTGTGTGTGTGTGTGTGTGTGTGTGTGTGTGTGTGTGTGTGTGTGTGTGTGTGTGTGTGTGT
>JBBPDA010000001.1:29586206-29601618 GCA_037974385.1 Arnoldichthys spilopterus | reverse complement strand
CGAGGCGAGATATGACCAAGGCCTGGACTAGCAGTTGTGTGGCGTGTTCTGGAAGGTATGGTCTGATCTTGCGGATGATGTGGTCAAAATACTAATTTGTCTAATAATTCTGCACTCCCTTCAGACTTTTACTTCCGATATCGTGAAATTGGGTTTACCACAAAATGGGCCCTTTATATCCGGTCTTGTACACTCATAACATTTGCCATTATTTCCGTGTAGCGCCCCTTTTTTGTCAGTGTTTCAGTCTGCACCTGTCACTCTGTCTCTTACCGCCAGTCTGTCTGGCAGTGCTTCCCTTCATTCATCCGGTGGTTTGGCAGTAATTGTATAAATGGTGCGAGGCCTGCACTGTGGCGGGGTTGCGTAGCCTCCAGAGAGACGGTGCTAATGACTGTGTCCCAGTGGGACACTGCTCCATGGGTCACCTGCAGGGGACAATGGGCTAGTCATTACCTCTCTATGGTAGTTGAGGGAAGGCACCATCAAATGATCTATCCTCAGAGAGGGAGAAAGGAAGAGCGCCTTCGGGTGTGTTCGTGCTGTGAGAAATGCTCCAGCATCGATCTGTGCTCCCATGCTGACTGCGCCGTGACAGTGCATGACTGCAGGCACAGGAGAGGGGGAACTTTAAGTAAGTTAGATTAGAACAGCAGACTGCACACAAACCAACACCCGCTCCTTTTTACTTCTGTTTGGAGAGGCTGATGGAAATTGAAAATACGACCATAATAACAATCGATGCCTGGGAAAGTGCTCTCTTCTGCCATGTTTGGAGTACCATGTGTGCTTGGGTGTTACCCGCACAATATACTTGTTAAGCCGTGTTGGCCTTCACAATTCTGATCTTGCCAAAAGGAGTTTTTCCTCTTGGCACTGCTGAGGCATGATACAGTTACTAATTACTGTTTTACCAAGTACTTATTAGTAAATGCTGTTTTCCATTTCCCATCGCACAAGGGAAGTGTGAAAGTGGGTGGAGTTCTGTGGTTGTCATGACCAAGTGAATGTGACTCATTGTAAACACACTCAATCGCCCCCACAAGGGCAAAGTGCTAACCACTAGGCTGCCACTGCCCGGTTAAAACGACTGAAAACTAGTTCACCGAAGTTGTTCATATGTTATACCGGGTATAGAAAAAGCTGAAGCAGCTGAAAAGAAAGTGCTACAACTTCTTCAGAGCCCAATAGAACCCACAGAAGGTTCAGAAAGACCAGCTTTCAATACAACTGAACTGAACTGAGGCACCGGCCCTTAGAGAGAGATTTTGGGCTGCCCCAAAATCATTGTCTTATTCATTCATTCAGTCTTACTCAAGATGCACAGTCTAACATCTGTCTAACTGGGTTGCCTTTGAAATTAAAGAGCCATTATCTGAAAAAGTTCAAATTGGTTTTTGTACGGATCATTTTCCCGGATGTTATTACTACTGTGCCCTTAGGCCTGATTATATGTCCTTGACTTCTTTTCAGATTTGTTGCTTGATCCACTCATTCACACTGAAGTTATAAGGAGTGCTGGATATATGCAAATGAGTACAGTAAATTTGCTTTGTTTTTCTCTTGTTTCTGCACTGGAACATTAACATGGAGGATATCTAAACATGTTCAGTGCATGTGTTGTGCTTTCAAACGATACTGACCATGATGCATTTTCAGAAAATAAAATATCTTCCTTGATATTTTCCTTGATATATTCATACTCTCTACTTACCTTGAAAGGTCGCGTGCTAGGCGATCCGATTACACGCATAAGCATACTTAAATTTTTTTTCCCCCTGGTGTACGCAGGCATGTCTGGCCTTCTGTTTATTAAGGAAAAAAAAAAACCTGATACAGCTTCTTTAGATTTGTATCTGCCTCTTTGTGTTGATTATGAATGATTTGCGCCTATTGCTAAAGCCTGTATTGCCTGCACACATACAGTTTTGTAGTGCAATCTTTCTGTTAGGATGATTTCCACTTGTGGGCTTTATTCCCTGAGATCTGAATGAATTTTATTCTCATTAGATAAAGCTAGATAGAATGGTCATGTTTGTGCTACATTCATTATACTCATTATACTCCGCTGTAAACCGCTCAAGGCCTGTCAAGAGGTGTCGTTTGGCTTGACACAAGCATAGATGCTTAAAAGCCCCATAAGAGCCGGTTCACACTGGATGGCTATTTCTGTGGGCAGGAGCACCTTTTTTCTCCCATTGTTGTCAATGACGGAAGTGTCTTTTGTGTGGACTGCACAGCTCTTTCTTGTGTGCTCAGAGCTCCCGGAGTTGAAAAATGTTCAGCTCGTGGCAGTCAGTCACTATGTCATGGACATTGGTCAATCAGATGAAAAGTAAGTGGGGTCTTCAGTTACGACTGTAACACGAGAGAGTAGTGTAGACAACCCACCCTGCAAAAACTTACCTCAAAGGGGGTATCAATGACAGGGGGTGAACAAATTTGTGTCTCTCTCTTGCTGGCTGGCTGGCTGTCCCTCCCCCTCTCTCTCTGTCTCTCTCTCTGTGTCTCTCCTTTTCTGTCTGTCTGTCTCTGTCTCACTGTCTCTTTCTCATTCTTCCTCTATCCCTCTGTCCTTCTCTTTTTCTCTCACTCTGTCTTTCTTTTTGTCTTATTTCACTTTTTTGCTGGCATTGTATGGAAATGTTGCCTTGCAAATAGTTTGAGTAATTTTTCCTTAAATATCGCTAGCTGTTGCTGTAGACACACACCAAGTGCAAACTTCAGAAGATTCATCACTGTGAACCTCCAAGAAAAAAGAAACACTGTGGTGGATCTTGGAAAAACACAGTGCAAACTCCCTATATCTGTGCGGAAATCTGTTCATATCTAGTTTCCACTACAGAAACAATAGTACAGTGTGATATAAAACATCAATACATAATTAAATTATTAATCTCAATAAACCATTCTTCTGATATGTTTAACAGTACGCCAGAGTCCGAGTCAGAGGGACCTCTTATAAAGTGCTAAGAGCAGGGTTGGCAGTGCATAGTGCAGGTGCATTTACACTGTGTCTAGATCCACTTTTGCTAGTTTAACAGCAGGAAAACTGGTCTCTGTGCCTAGTGAATGGATCAACGGGGTTGTGCTTGGTCTCTAAATTTAATCATGGGTTTGTATTTGGGTGTAACATGCAATAAACCAATCAGATTGTCTTCTCCTTCCCTCTTTAAAAAGCCAGGTGCATTTGCTCCTTGGTGGATTGCTCTGATTATGATAAATCTTCCAGGAAGAAAGCAAGAACACATCGCAGTAAAAAAAAATGCATCTTCTTGTGCATGAGATGAAAGCATGCAAGCAGAGGATCTACAAGAACAGCATAATCTCACCTAAATATATATTTTAAATATATTTTCAAATATTTTTTAAGTAAATAATTAATCTTTCTTTCTCTCGGTCTCACTCAAACACTCACATTCGGTCGCTCATTCACTATACGTTTTGGATCTCATGGAAGCTGGGCTGATCCCAGCTGACTACCAAAGCACAGTTCACACATTGTAGGAGGCCAACCCAGAGACAGTCAACCTTTCTCTCACACACTCACATCTATGGACACACAAACAATATACACACATATACAGTATCTCACAAAAGTGAGTACACCTCTCACATTTTTGTAAATATGTCTTTTAATGGGACAAAACTGAAGATTTGACACTTTGATTCAATGTAAAGTAGTGGGTGTACAGCGTGCTTAACAGTGTAAATTTGCTGTCCCCTCAAAATACTCAACACACAGCTATTAATGTCCAAACCGCTGGCAACAAAAGTGAGTACACCCCTACGTGAAACTGTGCCCAACTAGCCATTTTCCATCCTTGGTGTCATGTGACTCGTTAGTGTTACAAGGTCTCGGGTGTAAATGGGGAGCAGGTGTGTTTAATTTGGTGTTCTCGCTCTCACACTTTCTCATACTGGTCACTGGAAGTTCAACATGGGACTTCATGGCCAAGAAATGTATGATTTCGCTTTATATAAAGATGGCCTAGGCTATAAGAAGATTGCCAGCACCCTGAAACTGAGCTGCAGCACGGTGCCCAAGACTATATAGTGATTTAACAGGACCGGTTCCACTCAAAATAGGTCCCGCCATGGTCGACCAAAGAAGTTGAGTGCTTATGCTTAGCATCATATCCAGAGGTTCTTTTTTGAAAATAGATGTATGAGTGCTGCCAGCATTGCTGCAGTGGTTGAAGGGGTGGGGGGTCAGCCTGTCAGCACTCAGACCATATGTTGCACGCTGCATCAAATTGGTCTGCATGGCTGTCGTCCCAGAAGGAAACTACTTCTAAAGATTATGGACAAGAAAGTCTGCAGACAGTTTGCTGAAGACCAGCAGACTATGGATTACTGTAACCATGTCCTGTGGTCTGATGAGACCAAGAAAAAGTTTTTGGTTCAGATGGGGTCAAGTGTATGTGGTGGCAACCAGGTGAGGAGTACAAAGACAAGTGTGTCTTGTCTACGGTCAAGCATGGTGATGGGAGTGTTATGGTTTGAGACTGCATGACTGCTACCAGCACTGGGGAGCTACAGTTTATTGAGGGAACCATGAATGCCAACATGTACTGTGACATACTGAAGCAAACTGGGCCGCAGGGCAGTATTCCAACATAAAGACCCCATACACATCTCCGAGACGACCACTGCCTTCTAAAGAGACTGAGGGTAAAGGTGCTGGACTGGCCAAGCATGTCTCCAGACCTAAACCTTATTTCAGTGTAACGACTACAGGCCGGTGGCCTTCACCTCTCATGTTAAGAAGACACTAGAGAGACTGGTCCTCAGCCACCTGGGCCTGCTGGTGGAGACCTGGCTGGATCCCCTACAGTTTGCCTACCCGCCTCGTATAGGTGTGAGAAGGCATATTCTTACCTGGACAAGATGGGGAACATCATGAGGATTATAATTTTTTTGACTTCTTTAGTGCCTTTAACACTATAAGGCCATCAGTACTGGAGAACAAGCTTCTTCCCTCATCTCTTGGATTACGGATTACCCGCCAGGGCGACCACCGTTTGCTCGGCCGAAGAACTGCTTCTCAGACATCATGCACAGGAGCACCACAGGGGACTGTTCTAGCACCCTTCCTCTTCATTCTCTACACATCAGATTTCAGGTACAGATCCGAGTTATGTCACCTTCAGAAATATTTTGATGACTCCGCTATTGTGAAATGTATCACTGATGGGCAGGAGGAGGAGTACAGAGGGGTGGTTGACAGTTTTGTGGAGTGGTGCAAGTCAAACTCTCTACAGCTGAACATCACCAAGACAAGAGAACTGATTGAACTTTAGGAAGAACTTTAGGAAACAGGTCACTAGAGGTACAGGTACCTAGGAGTACACACACAGCAAACTGGACTGGTCGAGGAACACAGATGCGGTCTTTAAGAAGGGTCAGAGTCGTCTCTACCTACTGAGAAGACTCAGATCCTTCAGCGTCTGTAGGACCATGCTGTGTATGTTCCATCACTCTGTGTTTTTACGGGGCAGTGAGCTGGGGTAGCAGGGTGAAGGCAGCTGATGCCAACAGGCTGTTTTGGAAGGCTGGTTCAGTTCTGGGAGAGGAGCTTGAGGTGGAGGTGTCTGAGATGAGAATGCTAAGGAAACTTCTTAGCATCTTGGACAATCCATCCCACCCTATGCACGTCACCCTGATTCGTCTCGGCAGCACACACAGTAAAAGACTCCTTGCTCTGAGGTGCAGAACTGAATGCTACAGCAGATTTTTCTTACCTGTGACCATCAGGCTGTATAACTTTTCCCTGCGCTGTCTGAGAGAAACTTAGTTACAGCTACAGTATCAATAAACACAATACATGCAGTAAAACAAATAACTATAACCTTACTACACTTTACTTCTTATAGTCTTATCCATATTTTACTGATCGTACTTTACCTACCGCATTCTGTTATCAGGTTTTTATTAGTATTACTAGTAATCACTGTCACTTTAGGCCTGTTTGCACATCTGTCTTTTTGTATATATACTGCACATTTCTTTGTATAAATGTCACAAATGTACATACCTTCATAGAGTTTTAAAAGTAAAACTGTACTTTATCTGCACTTTATGTTGGTTGCTTCTATTTTTTGCCATTTCTAATTTTTCTTAACTATAGTGTTTTTGCTTCTGCTTCTGTTTCTATCTTTGTTGCACTGAGCATGTAAATGGAACAGGAATTTCCCTTGACATTAATAAAGTTCTTCTTATCATATTGGGCATCTGTGGGGCATCGTCGTAAGGTCTCTAACATCCACCAGCTCCGTGACATCATCATCAAGTAGTGAAAGAAGATTCCAGTGGCAACCTGTGAAGCTCTAGTGAACTCCATACCCAAGAGCGTTAAAACAGTGCTGGCAAATAATGCTGGCCACACAAAATATAAACACTTTGGTCACAATTTGGACATTTTAATTTAGGGGTATACTCACGTTTGTTGCCAGTGGTTTTGACATTAATGGCTGTGTGATGAGTTATTTGGAGGAGAAAGCAAATTTGCACTGTTATACAAGCTGTACACTGACAACTTTACATTATGTCTTCAGTGTTGTCCCATGAAAAGATATAATAAAATTTTTACAAAAATGGGAGGGGTGTACTTACTTTTGTGAGATGCTTATATATATATGCTTATATATATTTATTTATCAGAGTGCAGAGTGTACATGCATTGTGCACTCTCCTAGTATTTGCATATTAAGGTCTTGAAAATGTGCTCCTGAAATGACAATGAAGACCTGGGCCATTGACTTATGTTTCTGCTGGTCAATTGCACAATTGTTGTTCAGTGTCTCAAGATGGAATTACTCCAACAATGTACCTCAATACACCTCATTTATAGACCAGAATGCCTATGGGGCCATGAATTGGCTTTTAGATTTGAACAGTGTGGGCACTGGAAAATGACAACTGTGTCAGTCTGAAATTAGCAAAGTCCTTTATGCCAAATCTGATGCCACTATGCGCTGGAAGTACGATAGGGCCCAAAGTTTATTCTACAAGCACCAGAATGGATTTTGATGACCTGAGCTGCAAGTCCATAATTCAGCTTCTTTTCTGTTGTCTTTAAAGTTTTTTTTCTTTTTTTGAATAGCAGTTTGACTCAGCCCGTCCGATTTGAGGAAGAGTACTTTTCATTTTACCATAAGGGAAAGAGAAAAATCTCTGTGGGCGAAAGAAGTCTCTCCCCTCTTTTTCTCGCTCCCTTTCAGTCTTTGTACAGAACGCCCTTCATTTGTGCCTGCTGCATGTGTCCGTCCTTGTAACACTTTATTGTTTGTCTCCCCCACTAGGTGGTGGTTCACACTAAAGAAGGTGAGCGATTATACCGAATTTCTCCATGGGCGACGTATGTGACCAAGGCCAACACTTCCGTTGTGTACGACTGGGTGTTCTGGGATCCTCCTCAGCCTTATGTGGTAAGTGATTGGGTCCTGGTGCTGAATGTGTTGCTGCCCTTGAAGTGACTGTACAAGCAAAAATGACGTTTATGCAGTTTCTCACTTACTTTAGCTGGAGCTGATCAGTTTTCCTTGTTGATCAGTTTCACACTGGAGCTGTGACTGTCATGTCAGTTTAGTCACCTGTTGGAATGGTCAGACTGAGTATGTGGGCTCTGACAGGGGGAAAAAGTGACTTTGTGTGATTGTGTTTACAATGACAAAAAAAGTCACTGTCAAAACGTGCACCACAACAAAATGTGACCTCTGCATTTAACCCATCACACTTGCACATGTGGAGCAGTGGGCTGCTACCAACAGCGCCTGGGGAGCAGTGTACTGGGACAGCGCCTTGCTCAAGGGTACCCAGTGCTGCCTGGGGCGGAACTTCTGTTCACAAGAGCAAGGGCCTAACCACTAGGCAATCAATGCCCATAGATTCATGATACAACATATTTATGTTTGTGTGATGGACAATATGCATCACAAAATGTATGGTTCTGAGATTTGAACAGATAAATAGAGTCTGTAAAAAAGCAGTGGAAAAAATACTCACAACAACTAACAATTTGGCTTCTGCACTGAATACTATATGCACTATTACAACATGCAGTGGTCAGTGTGCAGTCAACATCCACAATATGTCCAGAAAAGCATTTTAGATTGATTATGGTAATAAAAAAAATTAAATATGTTTTATTTATATATATATATTTATATATATTTATATATAAAAACATTGGGCAAAAATTCAAGCTTCAGAATGGCTGCTGCTTCTGCTGTTTTTTTGTTCACTTTTATAGACAACACAATTAGATGTTTTGACCAGAACTGCTGCTTAAAGCTGAAATGAGGCAGCTTTTTGCAAAACACCTCTTTTTTTCTTTTGGAACATGGTTCTAGAAAGCTATACAAATGAAGCACTTTTTTGACCCCAAAGACAGGAGTGATTACTCATAACCATGCTGAAGTGTCAGAAGGCTCTTCTAAAGTGTTAATTCAGTGGTTTTCAGTTCAGGTGTGGTTTTCATTATTAACTATATATTAACTATTTTTTTCCCTACAAAAATGAAATTCCCCTAATTGCTAATTTTTTAAATATTTTTTGTAAAATTGGTCAAACAAAAAGTTAATTAAATTATTTAAATTCAATTATACATTAAATGTGGTTTAATAATTGAAATTAGATAATTATTCTGTCATTTAAATTATTAAATTATTCTGCGTACATGGTTCAACATTTCATTCAATATATTATTTAACAAAATTGTTCTATGGAATTTAAATGTGAAAAAAGACAACGAGTTTAATGAAATTGAATTGGGAATTTTTACAGTGTTAATTTATGTTTCGTTAATATGTGAGTAACATCCTTGACCCCAAAGGCTTGAATTTTCCTCCCTGCTCCAGCATGGAATCTCCTTGATACAGTGTTTGATTATAAGTTATTATTTGAGGAATGAGCCGCAGAGGGAATATCTTCCTTTTCCTGTGTTTCAGCGCAAACATCCTCGGCCACGGAAACCCCGCAGCTTACGGATCTATGAGTCTCACGTTGGCATTGCGTCACCTGAGGGCAAAGTGGCATCTTACAGCAACTTCACACACAACGTCCTGCCTCGAATTAAAGACCTCGGTAAGTCATTTATGGGAATGAGTGTATGCTTAAACATTAGAAAAAGGACCTGAATGAGGACTCACTGAATTCATGTCTCAAGTGCAGTAATGTGAAAAAATAAGTACACCCCATGGAACATTTGACCTTCTATAATACAGTGCCTACAAAAAAGGTGACAATACTTCAACAAATTACACATAAAACAGATCATTTCATAGTCATTTTAAATAAATAATTATAACCGATCAGTTACAAAGAAAAAGTATGTACACCTTTACAGTTTTCACCCTTTCAAGTAAGCAGAATGTAGGTGTTCCAGAGTAGGTGCCATTGATTAGAACCTCTTGCTGGTGGAGCCTGTCTTATTTAAAGCTAGCATTTAGGGTCTGGTGTTCTCTTTGCTATTGAGATGTGTGGTATCGTCATGCAGTCATCTAAGCAACTCTCTAAGGCCTCCAGAAAAAAGGCTGTGGATGCAAAGGCTGTTAAAATGTCAATTCTGAGCTTTCAATCAATACTGCTTTTATGCTTGTTAGTAGAAGAGATATTTTATTATGCTTTGAGTTATTATGCGTACAGTCTTTTTTATTTATTTATTCGGATTATCTGGCACTCACACACTGTGAACAGTCAGCAGTGAATTTGTCCTCTGCGTTTAACCCATCCATCACACCACTGTAGATCCACCAGGAGCAGGAGCAGTGGTCTGCACACCTATGGTGCCCGGGGGGCAGCTAAGGGGTTAGATGCCTTGACCAAAGACACTTTAGCTCCTTTCCTACATTTTCTTTGTTGGTCCTTGGAATTAAACCTTTCTAGTCAGAAGCCTTTTCTCTAACCATTAGGCCATGGCTGCCCTCGGCCAGAAGTTAAAACCATCCTTTGCAAAAAAAACAAATAAAAAAAACGACCAAAATATGCAGACTATAAGCTGTCACTAAAGGTGCCATGTAATGCTTTTTTTTTATTGGTTTTACTGGTGTGTTTAAAACCTAATGTTTTAGCCCTAGAATAAAACACTGTTTTGCCTTATTTGGAGTGTTTTTGACGAGCTCTGCTTCGATTGGCTCTCTTAGCAGTCACATAAAAACAAGAAGTCAAAAGTGATCGCTAGAGCTGTCCGAGACGCGTTGAGGCATAGAACCATACATGTTTGAGCCTGGACTTGAGCAAGAATGGTGAGGATCAGAAAGTTTTAAAAGATAAACCTCAGTCAGTTGACAGTTTAGTTCTGTGGGAAGGGTATGAAAAATGCATACAGCCCTTGCACCACCTGAACATGGTCTGCCATTTTCGTTTTCCGTGTATCCTTCTTCGCAATACTGGCAGAACTTTCAAAGCTTTAGCTGTGGAGGTCCTAGATATTTCCTAGAATGTGAGCTGAACTATGTCAGTTTTGGGTGCCTAAATATTAATGATTCCGACTGTTACGTAACATCGGTGGTTTGTTTGGATTGACCTGTTTCAGAGTGACTTTTTACCATTTGAGGCTTTCACATTTAAAGGAGGCAGCAATGGTTTGAGGCTCACTGCATGGCAGTTCTACAAGCTCTTTTTCAACTATGCCTGGGTAAACACAGTTTTCCATTTATGGCACCTCCTAACTGGCATGTAACTGTAATAAATTATGTAACTCTGTATTCAATTAATATGTAATAATTTATTTAAATAAAAACAGTCAACTCAGCTTATTCAGGTTAAAGGAGTACATTAATATTTTACTAGTAGTAACAGTCTGAGTGAAGCTGTATTGCATTTTTATTCATACAGTGTTCTTGCTTTTGCACTACACCCCCTCAAAAGATGAGGCAAAAACTGACATGTCAGAAAACTCTAAGGTATTTTTTTTTACTTTTACATTCCTTGTTAGTTTTAAAAAAATCTCTTTTCCCCGCCCAACTTGGTGCCAGAGAGGCTGTTTTCCATCTGCCAGTGTTCCTCCATCAGCCCGGCTCTGAGTGGCAGCGGTGCTTAACCTGGCAACCCTGACGTGCGGAGGATGAGCCGCTGTCACCTGCATTAGACACGCAGAGGAGCTGCTCATAGTGAGCTCTCTTAGCTCGGTCTGCGATCTGCCTCTACTGCAGGCCCTTCTGCAGGTCAAACCCCTGTTTCCATGCCTGCCGCTGCCATGTAAAGTGGTCATTAGTGTCTCTTCTGTGTGTTTGAGCGCACATGTAGATTTGTTTGTCTATGCAGCAAAAGAGGGAGGTCTGTACTCTAGCACATATCCACTGTGGGAGAAAGGTTCTCTGGTGGTTGGCAATTTTTTGGGTGCTCTGTATAACACTTTTAGTGGATAGTGACTGCACACAGTACTAAAAACACTCCTGTGCAGGATTCACCTTGTGCAGCACACACACAATAACATGCCAATACCATGTCAGTTGATGGGCTCAGAATAATCCACCAGCCAACACCACCATTTTCTGTGCAATTATAAATGCAGGCAAACCTGAAGGCTGATGATGAGAAGTGCATCCTGAAAGCTAAATAGATGGTCTGTGTTGTCATGCAGAAAGATTCCTAATGGTCAAAACTAGCTATCTTGTGGTTGGTCTGTGATAATGTGGATCTGTGAAATTATAGACTTTAGCCTACCTGGCAAAAACTGCCTTCACGTTGTCAGCACAAAAAATGACTAAAAACTTGCATGACTTACCCACTTTTTCAATTCCATTAACTTTTCTAGCACTTTTTACAACTAATATCACAAAGTAGCTTTACTGCTGAGCTCTTAATGAGCAAGCTAATATGATGGAGGCAAGAAAAACTCCCTAAGAGGAAGAAGCCATAAGATAAGATGTAGGAAAGATATGAGAATTGGAGCATTTAAGCATTTTATACCTAAAAATGCATAAAAAAACAAAAAACAAAAGGTGTGTATGTATGTATACATGTCTGTCTGTCTGTATGTATATGTATGTATGCCCCAGTTCAATTCCATATAAGTACTGTAGTACAAATACCTGACAAAGTGAATGCTGGTGTCCGAACAAACAGTGGGGCTATGTAACCGCAGACTAATCAACAAGCGCTTACTGAATGTTGAAAGTGCCTTCATTGGGCTTGTGAGCATCACAATTGGACCATAGAGCAATGGAAGAAGGTCCCTGGTGAATGATTTATCACATTTCCTTTATATCATGTGTAAGGCTGGGTGAGTGTGCTGCTCTTACGTGATTAAGAGATGGCACTTGGATGCATTGTGGGAAAAAGACAAGCGGACTCCGTATGACTCTGGGCATTTTTTTCCTGCAGAATACTCTGAGATTACTTTTAGTGCAGTTTTTAGAGGCTGATTGCTGCTATTTGTCAGAGCAGCTAATAAGCAGGCTGACCATAATGAGAGCTGTGAAAAGTTCTCTTAGGCATGGTTTAGCTTTAAATATTTAATTAAGTTAAATGTATTGAAGTCACTGATGGCCATGCTGCCCCTAAAAATACTGGTGTTCGAGATTTGGCATTGAGTCTTTTGACTACTTCTCTGAAATAATCTCACATGGCCAACCTGTTATTGCAGTTGAGCTCTATCTACTCCAAGGTCAAAGGTCAGACTTTACTTTATTGAGATGAGACGTTTCTGTGTGGACCATTGTGCAACATATAGCACGTAAGACTGAGTGTAGAATGCAAGGTTCAACAGACACAATATAGGTAGACAGGACAACATGTAACATTTACTAGTAAGAAAAACATCCCTAAGAGATTAATATTGCACTTTAGACAGATGTTCTAAAGTGACAGAAATGTATTTCTGGTTTTAGGTTTTTTATAGTTTTATTTTTTATAAAGTGACATGTTTTTGCAGAGCCAGTTTTGCCAGTTCAGTGGCAGACATAGATTAAGTAAAGTGCAGAGTGCTATTTACTGTGTGAGGTTTAATATCAGGACTGGGCAGTATGTCCAGTGAGGTAGTACACTGGGCTAATACTTGGTTAGACAGGAACTAAGTGTTTTTTGTGCATTCAGAGTTCTGATGGCCTTACTCAGTAAGTGTCAGTTGCTTCATGGTATCAGTATCCTCTATAACCACTACTGGTGCTGCATTTGAAAGCCAATGTGAGCATCTGTGTTACACTAGGTTTCATAATTAAGTGCTTGATCTTACATTAAATGAGGCCACTGTAGCGTGGTAAAAACAGCATAAAGAATGGCATAAACAGTTAATGAACAGCCTGAAATCACAAGTAAATCACAGCAGCTATGGTAGAAAGGAAAGGATTGTTTTGCATCTTTGTGAACAAAAAATAAGTATTTGTACAGAATTGCTAATGAAGTATTAGCAGACACTTCTGGTTGAGTGTGATTCATCCAGTTTTGGGCCTTTTTGTTCTTAATTGTTTGGGCCATGTCTCTAGTGAGGTTGCTGAATTTAGAAAGTGTTTATTTAAGCTTCAGTCTGAGTCTGTGTGAAAGAGCACCTTTGAGACACATTTGGTGTAAGGAACTGTCAGGTTTGAGGACTCTAAAATAGAAATATGACTGTAAAATGACAGCCATGCCTTTGTTATCACTTAATGGGTTATCAGATGAAGAGACTTGAATGTGATGTGAACTTAGACTTTAAAAAAGTATCATCATGCATTGATCTGAACATAGCAATTGAACCTCATTGATTTTAAAATGCGAGAAGTAATTATAATCAATCACAATAAGATTTTATATAAAGAAGACCAATCTAAAATAGTTGAGCTACTTTAAAACCTAAAACAATTTGTTTAGATTCAAGTGTATACTTGAATTTGTATGTATAAACTAGCACATGTACACTAAACGTATATCGTTAGCTGGCTAGCTTGTTGCCAATAGCCCTAGTTTTTGTGGGATGCGGTTGAACAGTCAAAATTATGTACTATGCCCTTTCATAAGCACTTTTCCTTGATCTCGAAAAATGTCATTAGGGGAAGGAAAGATGTGAAGAGGAATTCATAAGGACTTTTCTTAGTGAATTCAACTGCCCTTAAAATAGGCCGGTGATTATGTGCTGTCAGATCTTACTGATGTGGGTCTGTCGTGGTGAAACCAGTGTTCTGGAGATGGACTTCTGAAAGTCTTTCACCTTTTACTGTCTTTTATTAGCTGATGTTATTATTTCTTAACAATTAGCGGCCACATGTCTCATCTGTGTAAAGCCACACATCCTTCATAGGAGACGTTCTCTGTTCTTTGATCAAAGATGTGATCTGTACATTTGAAATGTACCACAATATGTGCTTGTCATTGTATCTGTGTTCTATGGGTCATAAATAGAGTAAAAATGGTTTTACTGGTCATTAAAAAAGAGAGAAAAAACTGACAAATTTTAACAACAAAACTTTCATATTGACCCAACAGCAATAAGAGAAAGAGTGCAAAGTACAAAATGTATCTTAAAAAGTTATGGAAGGAAATGGGTAAGAAAGGGAAATGAGGGGAATTAATTATTAAAAAGACAATAGTATATATTAATATAGAGTTAAAAATACAATACATTGCTGAAGAAACAATAATACCAGGACTGTAAGGAATAGTCAGAGTTTCAACAGCATTTTTATTCTCCAATAACCTGATTCTGATACTGCTCCAATAAGAGAGACCACAATTTTTCTCAAAAGAGAAATTTTTGGAAGAATATAAAATTCAGCTAAGAATAAGATTAAGGTTTAATCTTAAGATTAGGGTTAATTTTAAACTAATGCTAATCTCTGGCCTCCTACTTTTCCACAAAAACGTTCTCATGCAGTCAGTTTAATGGGTCATGTTGATCATTTGTTTCATGATCAGTTGATTGGTGCACAAGATTTTGGGATGGTGTTATCTCCTTTCCTTGGGTAAAGGATAGCCCAGTATATGCTAAATGAGGTGAGAAAGAAAGCACTAAAAGCATAAATACTGGTTCCTGGTGTTTTACTCAGGAACCTTCCTAAGCTGAAGAGACTATTCGACCACAGTCCTGGAGGCATCCATGTTTCCATGTTGTAGATTGAATTCACAGAGTTGGAACAAGATTTAATTTCTAATTCCAAGTCCAGTGCAGCATAATACATCACCTACGCCACCTGTGTAAGTCTTTATTAGTTTATTAGCTGCTTCAGGTCTGTTGGGAGAATGTTGGGTCTCTGCAGGACAGAGGTTCTCCAGGACCAAGGCTAAGTACGAGGTTGTGTAGACTGTTGCTGTGTATATGCACATCTATGTGTAAATAGTGTCTTCACATTCCTGTACTCAAAATCGAGCCAGTCCTTACATCCTTAGTGCTTACTGTATGGCAGTTCATGTCACACACTTTTGTGTGTGTGTGTGTGTGTGTGTGTGTGTGTGTGTGTGTGTGTGTGTGTGTGTGTGTGTGTGTGTGTGTGTG
>JBBPDA010000001.1:29525108-29543359 GCA_037974385.1 Arnoldichthys spilopterus | reverse complement strand
CCTTGGCTTGCTCTTTGGGGGCTCGGACCCGGTTTCTGTAAAGCTGCTTTGTGACCACGTCAGTTGTAAAAAGCGCTGTGCAAGTAAACTTGACTTGACTTCTGCTGAGAACAGATTATATTTACTTGCACTTGGTCCTAGTCTTTAAGCTTGTATGACCTACCACTTTGCAGCTACGCTGCCGCTCCTGGCTGTTTCTACTTCATTAAACTTATGGTTGAGTAGGGCAGCTCTAGCACAGCACAAAATGTACATTTTTCCTTTCTCTTCTTTCTCTTTTTTCCTTTTTCCTTTTTAAATAAACTGTCCTATCAAAACATCTAGTGCAACGGTCTCATACTGGAGGTTTTTGAGAACAGAACAGTTCTGCAACAGCAACACTACAGTTATCACAGATATAAGGCTTATTATTTAAGCAACTTTGGGATTGTGAAAGGCACTATATAAATGTATCATTTTTGTTGTTGATGTTATTTATCAGTGCCATTAAAACAGTAGTAGTGTAGTAGTATAGCACAGATGATAGATCACCCAGCACTAGTTGCACATGAGCAACAATGGTGAAGTGCTGTACTTTTATTCAAAATTTTGATGGAACCAAATAGAAATAATTTTCTTTTTGTGACATTTGTTTCTAGGATTTTCTCTCTTTAGAGAGTATCATACATTTATATATCATTAAGTGGTGGCCATCGCTTTATTGATTCATAAAGGTTTCCGTTTTCATCAAACAAATGTTTGCTCCACTTGCCATGGATCATGATAAAAGCTCATGTATTGGCATTTTCATTATAGCCCCCCTCACACACTATGAAGCAAGAGTTTAAATTGGTTGGATACTTCAGCTTGGTCAATGCATATTTTAGATATGTTTCCCGTTAAAGGCTTTCAGAGCTCTATTTTCATTGACATTCTAGATGGATGCCTTGTAGCATCCTGCATTATGCTGACATTTGCTCATGCTTATTACTTACATGGGCTTTATTGCTAACTTTGCATCCAGGGAAGCTAGCCTTGTGTGTGCTTAAAACTAGTTTGTTGTAAAGTTACTACTGACCTCTTTTTTTCATGCATTTGATTTCAACTGATGCAGCCTGCAGGGATTTGACATGCTGTTATCTACAGCCTGTTTCCAAACTGGTATGTTGAAGCCTTAAAGGAAAAAAAAATTGGTCATTTTCAGAGATTTATGAACATGTTCTTACCTCATGTTTATGTGATTGGCAGGGACAGAGTTCATTACTGGGATTTGCCTTCAGAGTGTCAACAGTGATGTCTGATAATGAGAAGAACTTGAGCTAAGAAATAGGCCGCATTTTGGCCCATTATGGCTCTGTTATGTTAACACTCCGAAACTCAGAATAAGGGAAATATTTTTTAAGTGCTCATTTCTGACATTTTTCTTGTATTGTGTCAGTATTTTGCTGGTTTTGTGCACAAAAAAACCCAGTCATAATCCATTATAACATGGCCATTTTTCAGCAAATTAATTTATTAAAATGTCATCTGCTCTTATTGGTTAGGGACTTGCCCATGTGATCAGAGGATCCCAGGTTCAAGTCCTGGCCCAGGAACCACTGAGGTAGCCTTGAGCCATCCTGCTACACTGCTGATAGCTGCCCACTGCTCTACATGTGAATGGGTTAAATGCAGAGGTCATATCGTGAATGCAGCCCATCAAAAATGAAATGAGTCACTTTCTCTTTACTTTTTGTACTGTTCCTTGTTCAAAAAACAGTCAAAGCTGAAACACTTCTTGTAAATTTAATGAGGACAGTGGTGCTTAAATGCTGTGGGATTATTTGGGCAAATATTTTTGTGTAAAATCATAATGGGCTGTTTTTGCAGCTTTGTTTCTATATGTGGACTATATGGAAAATGGAATGGTAACGAAAGAGTTTCCATTTTACATAAGTCTTTTTTTTTTATCAAAATTTTGACAATTTGGGGGTTTTTGCATTTTACATTCACCTATTGATTAGTTACAAGGCAATAATACTAAAAATAAACACATAATCAGAACAATAAATCTATTTAATCACAGAAACTGAATTGCGATTTTTGGTCCGTGGCAGTTTATCAGAGTCTTTGTGTGAGATCCACTCTACAAACACTCATAAATTTATGCTGCACCTCATGCTTCCTGTTCTTCACCTTCTCGCTGTTGAATCAATTCCAGATAGCACGGCTGCATGCCGAGAGACTTTTTCAGCTGAGAGTTTGACTTTTTAGACCCACTTTGACTTTCAGCCCGTTCACCTTGACTAAGCAAACACAGGCCTCTAACTATGCTTTCTGCTTCAGAGTGGAAATGACATTACAGGAGCTTCCAGTCTCTCTTTGAGCTTCTCTGTGGGATTGGTGGGAAAATCTTGCAGACTGTGCCACAGAATTGTACACTGAGGTCAGACTGCTATACGGGGGAAGGTTTCCGATCCTTTGAAGTACTACTAAGCAGAATCATTGAAATGAGTTTCACTTCTGTCTGTGCCTTCATGCCTTATTTATAAATATTAGCTTTCTGAGACTGCAAATGGTATTGAGCACCAATACCTTCTGACAGTTCAAAATGAAAGTGCAGTACAGTCAGCAAAAAGGAGCTTTCTCCGAGACGCACTTATGCGTGTGTAGTGCAAGACAAAAAGAATTTGATTATTTGAATATATCTCAGAAGTACTCCTCAGAAAATTGCTGTGCCGTTTGAACAGAACGCCAGTGTTGTATATCAACCTCTCGCACACAGAAGAGGAGAATACGCTTTGAACAGAAGTACAAGGGAAAGGTCACCCCTGAGTTCTTCCTGCAGTCAGATGGAGGGAACGGAGACAGAAAGAAGTTCATCCTCCAAACAAGGTTTACTTTCTGCTCCGGGAAGTTTGCACACTGCCGTCATGGTGGGATGTATGTGTTCCTCAGAGGCTTAGTGAGAATACACTACCTGCTGCGGTTGTTATTGTTCAAATTCCCTGGTTATCTCCCCATTTCCATATTTTCAGGATTTCAAATCGTGGCTGTATCCAGGGATTAACCAACGCCTTTACTTTCTCTCTCTCTCGCTCTCTCTCTCTCTCTCTCTCTCTCTCTCGCTCTCTCTCTCTCTCTCTCTCTCTTGCGTTCTCTCTCTCTCTCTCTCTCTCTTGCGTTCTCTCTCTTGCGTTCTCTCTCTCTCTCTCTTGCTTTCTTTCTCTCTCTCTCTCTTGCTTTCTCTCTCTCTCTCTCTTTCAATTTCTCTCTTTCTCCCTCTCTCTCTCTCTCTCTTTCTCTCTCTCTCTCTTTCAATTTCTCTCTTTCTCGCTCCCTCTCTTTCTTGCTCTCTCTCTTTCTCGCTCTCTCTCTCGCTCTCTCATTCGTGCTCCCTCTCTCCCCCCCTCTCTCTCGCTCTCTCTCCCCCCCTCACTTTCGCTCTCTCTCTCTCTCTTGTTCTCTCTCTCTCGCTCTCTTTCTCACTCTCGGTCACGCTCTTGCGCTCTTTCCCTCTCTTTCTCTTTCCCTCTCTTTCTCGCTCTCTCTCACTCTCTCATTCACGCTCTCATTCACTCTCTTATTCGCTCTCTCTCAATCGCTCTCTCTCCCTTGCTCTCTCCCTTGCTCTCTCTCTCGCTCTCTCACTCTCCCTTGCTCCCTCTCTCTGTCTCTCTCTCGCTCTCACACTCTCTCCCCCCCTCACTTTCGCTCTCTCTCTCTTTCTTGTTCTCTCTCTCTCTTGTTCTTTCTCTCTCTGTCACGCTCTTGTTCTCTCTATCTCTCTGTCTTGCTCTCTCACTCTCTCTCTCTCTCTCTCTCTCTTTCTCTCTCTCTCTGTCGCACTCTCTCCCTCTCACCCTTTGCACACTTCTCTCTCTCACAAATTTCTTATTTTTATATATTTCTCTTTTCCTTTTTTCTTTCATTCTTTTTCTTTTCTCTTTCTTTCTTTCCTTCTTTCTTTCTCTGTCTGTCTGTCTCTCTTTCTTTCTTTTGTCTTTCTATCTTTCTTTCTTTCTTTTCATTTTACTTTCTTTCAAACATGCAGTCTCTTCTCTTAATTCTTTTGTATTTCTCCCATCTCACATTTTTTCTTTTTTTCTGTTGCTCCTCCTCTTCCCCCTCCTGACATTACTCAGTTTGCTAATTCAAAAACATGCGTAACAGTGTATGCATGGCACGCAGTTCACTTATTGTTTGATGCTTCTTTAACAGAGAGCTAATGTATTTCGTGAGAAAGCCCCGTCACTCCCTGTCCGTTCCACTTCGTCCGGTCACTCGCCTTTATCTCTCTCTCTCTCTCTCTCTCTCTCTCACTCTCTCTCTCGCGCTCTCTCTCTCTCTCTCTCTCTCGCTCTCTCTTTTTCTCCCTCTCTCTCTCAACAAACAACCTACTTCATCACCATTGTTTTTGCCTCTATTCTCTTGCTCGTCAAAGCGACTCCTCACCCCCTCAGAATTCAATTACCCAACTGTTGTTTTATGATGTTGTCTTGTCAGCTGATGACGGATTCATTATCTCATCACTTGGCTTGACAAGGCTGTCTCTCCTTTTCCTTCTCTTTTTGTTTTTCCATTCACGTTCTGTGTGCAAATACCCCCCCCCCTTCTCTGTGATCTCCTCTGCTTTCTCCTCTATCATCTCCTCAGAAGCTGAGCTCATTGGTTGAGGTCATTGCGCCCTATGAACCTCTGGGACCTTCTTCTTATGAAGGTTTTCCTGGTTGATGTTGCCTTTGGATTAAAGAAAAGCCTGCTGTAGACTCTAGTCTGCGTTCTAGAGAGGGTTCGTTTTTGCAGCTAAGACAAATTATGACAGGATTTGAAACAGTAATTAAGGCAGTCAGTCTGTAAATTTAGATATGAAAGAGACTTTAATTTGACCAAGCAATGGCTGATGGGTAAGATTTTAAATCCCCACCTTTTATATGGTAATCCAAGTGCCGGTTGGCGCTCTATTAAAAAGCAGCTGTGGTGCATGAGAATTTGTCTTGCACTTTTTCAAACCTGATCATTAAAGTCCAGTAAACATTGGGGTTGTTAAAATTTCCTTTTAAGCAGCAGGCAGTGTTCGGAGGCAGAAGGTGGGTCAGAAGCTAAATCTCGTGCTAAACCCCCAGACAAGGTTGACTTTTGTAATCCACTATTAAATCATTTCATTATCTTTTCTTTCTTTCTTTCATTGTACTCGTGTTGTCAGCGCCTCACTCTTTCCTTTCAAAAATGTTTGGAATATGGATCATTGAATTAATTTTGCATTCATTTGTTTGTATGAAAGCAAATCACACGAAGCCATGGGAATAGATTCTGCAGATATACGCTTCCCTCTCCTTTGGATACATGTTGAATCAGCGCTTTGAAGTCTGATGTTGAGAAAAGGGCAACGCTGCTGTGGGAGTGAAAGTCACTGAAGCAGAGTTGTGCCGTGCCAGTCAAAAGTTTGGACACGCCCAAATGAGTGTAGGGTTGTTCTTAGAGGTTTAACATCCAAAATTGTCCAAAACTGATGATTTTGTTATTGTATTGCCATCTGTGCCAAGCAGCACCAACTAAAACACCCAGGCAAGCACATACACCAGTGAGACAAAACAATATGTCCACTTGCAGATGAAGTAAATAATGTTGATTAGCTCAGCTGCTTATGTCAAGGTCTGGGATATAATAGACATAAACAGTCAGTTCGCATAGTCAGAGGGTTGTGGGGTATGGAGAAATGCGCATCTGTAAAGACCTGAATGACTTTGACAGACCAGTTCGGTATCCACCAGACAACTGGTTCAGAGCATTGTGTGGTGCCCCCAGTCAGATGCTCCCAGTCCCAGTTGCGGTGGTGGTCTTAGCCTGTTTGGTGCCCTCCAACTCTTGCTGCCCCTGTCAAGATGCCACCATGGGCGGCTGCCCATGTTGCCCATATCAAAAACTGCCACTGCCCAGTTGTCACGTACCTGACCAGGAATGCTATACCACCTCATCAGAACAGACAGAAAGGCTATTGTGAAGACATTTTGATCAAAATCTTATGAAAGTAAAACTGACTATTTGTCATTGTGAACACACCCCATCACACAAACTGCACCACAAGAAAATGTGTCCTCTGCATTTAACCCATCAGTGGGCAGCTATGAACAACTCCCAAGGAGTAGTGTATCAGGATGGCACCTTGTTCAAGGGTACCTTAGTGGTGCTTGGGCTAAGACTTGAACCTAAGATCCTCTGATGACATGGGCAAGTTCCTAACCACAAGGCCACTACTGCCATGTTTAAATGTTTAAACTGTATTTCTTAGCTACATGTAAAATGCTGAAGTGTGAACTTATTTTAAAAACAAAACATGTTGACCTCTGAGGAAATTGTATGTCTGCCCAGTAAGCTTTTATTTGGTCATAAAAACATTCCTATACAAATAATGATGAGTACTATTAAAACTGTCAGTGTGTCCTTGTTACCAACTCTCTAGTGTTATTTATAGTTCAGTCAACCTAGCGTGGTTGAATCAATGTGTCATCAGGTTCAAATTCATATTCAACTTCAACATTTTTAGGGAACCAAAATTGTTTCCTTTGTAGCATTTCTCTAAAGAACTGAAATGAAGAAAAACCCTTTGGAGAGTAGGTCTGTCCAGACATTTTAACTTAAACTGTGTAAGTCAATCTTCTTTACTAGGACTTGATTAGTCAAGTCCATCTAAACCTAGGAGTAGAAAAGACCTTTATATGTAGAAAAAAAAATTATTTTTACAAATAGCTGAATTTAAGAATAGTTAAAAAAATGCTGTTGCTGATGTCATCTTCCTGTATTTCTTCATATCTTTGTCTCATGAGTGTAGTGAATAGTAGAAATGAAAGACTACCAAATTTTTTACTCTTCTTCTTTCCAAAGCAGATACACCTTCTACTCAAGGACATAAACCTTCTACTCAAGGACATACACTTTTGACCTAAACGCTGTCTCCCCTCTGGGCCTTCGCAGGTAACGAATTTGGCCATCCTGAGTGGCTAGACTTTCCCCGCGTGGGGAACAATGAGAGCTACCACTATGCCCGTCGGCAGTTCAACCTAGTGGACACAGATCACATGCGCTACTGCCAGCTCTATGCCTTCGACCGGGACATGAACCGCACTGAGGACAAATACGGCTGGCTGTCGGCACCGCCGGTAAGAGATCAATCTCTTGAAGCTTTCTCTATATTCCCTTTATGTCTCTCTTCCTTTGTTATGCCTCTAAAGCTTTCTCTCACTATCATCTCCGCTTCTTTACCTTTTTTTGTAATTATCATTTCTTTCTCTGACTTTCGGCTCTGTTTGAAACATACTACTCTTCAAAAGTTTGGAAAAGCTAAAAAAGTGGCCTTGGTCGTCCATGATCCTGGTATGGTTGACAGGTTCACCAGTTGTCCTTCCTTGGATTACTTTTGGTACGTACTAACTACTGCACACCTGGAACACTCCACAAGACCTGCCGTACTGCCCATTTTTCCTGCTTCAAGATTAATGCTACTAATTTCAGGTCTCAAGTGTGCAGGTTACATTGCCAACAAAAAAGTTGAGAATGATGCTTCCAAACTTTTGAATAGTCATGTATAACAAATGCAATGTAACAAAAATAGCTCTGATATTTCCTCCCATGCTCTTCCCCAACTCTATCCTGCTGCCTCTTAAAGCTCTTTCTCTCACCTGCTCTCTCTCATTTCTGCCTTCCTTTCAGCA
This sequence comes from Arnoldichthys spilopterus, assembly GCA_037974385.1. Classification (NCBI taxonomy): domain Eukaryota; kingdom Metazoa; phylum Chordata; class Actinopteri; order Characiformes; family Lepidarchidae; genus Arnoldichthys; species Arnoldichthys spilopterus. Next base: position 29,535,689 of record JBBPDA010000001.1, on the reverse strand, counting down.
CTGTACTGCACTTAGTCATCGACATCATTGCAAATGGTATTCTATTCATTTTGCCAAAAGAAATCAATTTCATACCTTCCAAACAAAGCAGCCACCATTTCAATCGTTTGTTTTTATTTATTTTACTGCCGTGTTCCTCCTCAGCACGATAATGGCCCCTAACCAGCCAGAACCCCAGTTGCTTTCGGAACGTAACCCACCGCAGCATACAGAGAGGAGCATTAAGCCCTGGGCATCACAGCATACAGTAATTCAGGTCTCGTTCTGTCTCCCACCCTGGTGACTCATATTTGAGTAGTGCAGAGCCATGGGGAAGAGGGAGAGGAGAAGGCATCTGGGATGGAGAGAGTGTCTTAGCCTCTCTGCTCACTGCTCACTCGCCCAGTCTGCAGTAAATGGGATCATAAAAACGGCGAGCGCAAGGCTGAATTGGCTGGATTAAGAGCCAGGCTGTGTAATTGATTCACTAACACTTTCTTGCTTCCCTGTATGATCCAGGGTGCAGATTACATTCTGCTTCACCTTCATCTGTGAAGCACAGTGACCTTGAGGCCTCGCAGAAGTGCCAGATGGTAATTGTTGCTGAGTGCATCAGCAGGAAAATGTGTGTTCTTCAAAGATTTTTGACTTTTTCATTTCCTTTTCGCTTTCAGACAGGATTTCTTGCTTGGTTTGTAACTGGATAAACTGAAATGTGGCTTTTATAGGTGATTTAATCCAAAGTATTAAGCTAGTGTGTTGGGATACAATCATACAACTGTTATTCCTTCCTCTGTAATCAGACAGGGCATTTTTAGTGACGTTTTACTTAACATCTGTGTTCAGGTCACATGACACCTGCGTAAACTGACAGAAACAAAACCACAAAGTGTCATGCCAAACTTTTCTCAGAAAAAAATGTTTGTGTTGCATCAACTTACAAAAGAAACCCGTATGAGAGCAGTTTCCTGTTGGAAAAAGCCTTTGACACAGTGGTGCAGTGGTTAGTGCTCTCACCTCACAGTAAGAAGGTCCTGGGTTTGATCCCCAGGTCGGCCATGGGTACCTTTCTGTATGGAGTTTGCAAGGTTTGAGTGTGTGTATGAGTGATTGTCTGTGTTGCCCTGCGATGTGTTGGCCTCCTTTCCTGGGTGTACCCTGCCTTGTGCCAGTAGTCAGCTAATATTGGCTCCAGTGACCCGAAATGGAACAAGTGTTTTAGAAAATGAATGAATGAATGAATGAAGGAATGAACATGATTTTTACCAATTATTTTCAACCTACTAAACTGACTTTTTTGACTATTGTAATTTAAATGTAGGTACAGTTATTAGCAAAAGCAGTTACAACGCTATCATACAAATTCAGAGTTACAGCTAAATGTGGACTGAATCATAACGGAAATAGAGAAAGAAAGAATGGTGCAGGATTATAAAGATCCCCATCTTCCCAGGCAGAGCACTCTGAATAACATAAAGGAAACCCCTAGCACTAATGCAATCATGCCATGTGGAATATAACGTGAAAGCCAGGGATTTTGGTATATAATAGAGGGATCTTACACAGAAATGCAAGAAATTGATAGTGACTGTAATAGAATATTGTTTAAATGCATAAGCAAAATTTGGAATTTGTGTTTCACCCCTGAACAACTGTTTAAAAAAAATCCCTTCTGTGATTTTTTTTGACTGTAAAGATACCTAAACCCACAAACTCAAACACTATTAAATGATCTGAATTCCTGGCTCTGTATTGCTTCTTTAATGCTGCCTATAAGATTACTCAGAGAGAGAAACCCTGTGGAGTCCAACAGCATGAAAACTGAACTTTAACAGCACAACTAGGAAATTAATGTAATACGTTTATTAGACATATTTATATAGCACATGATCATATACAGAGTTCATGCAATGCACTTTAGAGAGATACAATGAGCATAGAAAGAATAGAAAGCAGTAAAATTAGAAAGGAAGTCCAGTTACAAAAAATACAAGTAAGTTTTACAATAAATTGAGATGGTACAGATGCAGATAAAAAGCCATGGTAAAAGTAGATCAAATTGGACCCTCTGTTACCTAAAGGCTATGGAAAATAAAGCATGAGGTTCACTTATGATGATTTTGTGGTTTTGTGCACCAAAAACAGATAACTGTATTTGCGTGCCCATTTTTGAACCTGTCTTTATGCCTAATCGGCTGTTTTCAATACTGTGCACTTTATCTGCGTAAATGTGGTGTATTTTGTGACTTCGCAAAAAGCAGTGGGTGTGAAATGTTTTGTAGTTTAGTGTCCCTAAATGGCCTGTTTGCATTTTGCAACTTTATCCGTATTTACACACTATATTAAACTCTTGAGTTTTATAAAAAAAAAAAATGAGGAAAATTTGGATTCCAATGATATGGGCCCTTTAAATAAAAATACCTCTAAAATGGGGTAAATCAGTACTAGGCGGTTGAGAAATTTTACACTGTGGGATGATCTCAGTAGTGTACCCTCTGTGGAATGTGTCTGTCAGGCATATAAATCTGTGGTCTTGTGACACTGAACATCCAGGCAGTTCATGGGAATTTGGGAAATTTGCAAAGTCATTTTTATTATGTACAAATGGGCCAGTCAAACGCTTTACAAATTACATTATAGATTTTCCTCTGGTAAAACTAATCCCACTCCAGTAGTGCTTTCAAGAGTCGATGCAAACTTTTGTATAGCTTCGGTTCATGTATTCAATCAACTCCTCCCTAAACCAAATCCACATCTCTTTGATAGACCTTTGCTACCGAAGATAAAGTTCTAGATAAATTTTAACAGCACCAGTTCAGCATTTGTGTGTTGACTTGATTCTTAATTCGCTCCCTGCTCCTCCTCCTCCTCAGTTTTAGGTTGTTTAGACTTGCCTGGATATTCAAGGAAAGTCTCCAGAGAGCAAGAGTCTTATTTTCTTGTCTGAAAAGACATAGTGTCGGGCTAGGACTCGCAATGGAATAGTGGGAGCAGTGACTGAAGCGGCCGTCTGGCTGAATGTAAAGAGGAGCGACATCGAGGGGACCCTCATTTTGAGAAGCCTGAGGTGCGTCTGCCAGGCGCTTTGAAGATGAGGCACAGCAGGCTTGAAAGGGCCACAGCATGGATGTTAACATGGCCATGGAATCACACACTCTTTCACCATGGTGTAAACAGGTCGACTGGACAATAAGGCAGCTACACACAGGGTTCCAAAACAAACAGGAAACGAACCATTTATTTCCGTTCATTTGTGTGAATTTTACAGATACACATTTATTTTCTTCAAGTGCAGCTCTCCCACCACAGCAGTGGGCTGCACTGCTCCACGCAGCAAGGCAAAGCAAGTCAAAGAAATATGGAGCAAAGTTATGCTTGATTACTTCCATTATGCACATTCAGGTGCTTCGTAAACACATTAGTTAATGTCATTATGTTCTAAAGAGGTAGAAATTAAGATTGGTATCATAAAGGAAATAAACTGGTGTTTATATCAAAGCTGGTATTTACAGCAGAACTGAATAATCCACTGAAGATTGAATCTTTGAACCTCAGAGTCCCTACTTTCATAATCAGGCATTTTAAGCTTACTATACTAACATCAAAGCAGCGTGCTTATATTTTATTTACTTGTTTATCTATTTTAATTGGGGTGGGGGGAGGCTCATTTTCCTCATTTAATGCTCATTTACAAAACGCACATGTACTACATGTCTGATAAGACTCTTTAAGACTCCAGGACTTTCAACACACACACACCTATACACTCAACTAGTCTTTACCTTTATATATATTATTTATTCTTTACACTTAACACTATGCTGCTATCCTCTTCCTTCTCCCCCTGTCATGTTTACATCTGCTCTTCTTCATAACATTGCTGCATCTTTCCACAACCTGCTACTGTGCACCTGGTAAATACGATAACTGTGTACTGGTTACTGCTGCACTGTCATCATCTGTAACTGTCTGTCTCTGCACTGTCCTGCAGTGTTTGCACGCAATGTATTTTAAGTTGTTTTTTTGTGGTCCTACGTTTTCATGTAGCACCGTGGTCCTGATGGAGCGTTGCTTTGTTTCACTATGTACTGTTGGAACTGGTATATGGTTGAAATGACAGTAAAGAATACTTAATTTGACTTGACATGTTTTCTACAAAGCTAAAAAATGCATACGCCAAACATTAAAACAACCTGCCTAAGATTCTGTAGATCCCCGTTGTGAGCTCCAACCTGTCGTAGCTTTCACTTCACCAAACCTCTAAATGTTGGCTGTGGTTACTGGGTACCGAGATGTTAGCATCAGATCCTTACAACATGAGCATCAAAATCATCATCATCTTAATGTTTTGTTAATGGCTTGTTTTCCACAAAATTAAGGTTCTTAAATATGTTTATGTTTTGGTCTTCGATGTACATTATGTGGACCTTTCAAACGATCACCTTTATTTTGTAAGAGTGTACATCGTTATGCGTGCTCTGCTTGCCACAGGCTTTATGTTCTCTTTCCTCTTCTTTTCCCAGGCCTTTGTCAGTACGAAGCACGAAGGTGACAAGGTGATCGTTTTTGAGAGAGCTAATGTCATCTTCATCTTCAACTTCCACCCTACAAACAGCTATAGCAGCTACAGAGTGGCAGTGGGTGCACCCGGGAAGTATCCTTACACCAGCCCCTATTGCATGCAGTGGATGATCGATTTGATAGTGTACAGTCTGTGCGCAGTATGCATTAAAACACAAACTGTGGTCGAACTACTGTTTACTATGTGAACTGCATCCACATCTTGAACTTAGTATGAGTACAGTGTTCTTAAAGCTGCGTTACACCTACATACGCTTTACATGACAACTGGCAATGGTATAAACATTTATAAAGGCTTATTGCCATACAGATGTCAAAGCATTGATGTTGACATAACTCCTCAGTAAAGTAAATGGAACATTTCTAGATCTCATTTAAAGCTAGATCTCATTTAAAGCTAGTCTTTTTATTAACAGGTTACATCACGTTCATAATGCCATTCATTTGGGCTAATGTTCACATACTGGTAGTGTAACCAGACCAACACATCTGATTCGAATAATAAATCAACAAAATTAGTTGATTTTAAACATTAAAGCTGTCTGTTCATAGCCTATTCCCTACATTGGTGCCTTAAAAAAAAAATCCCAGTTGCAGTTGCCCCTATGTAAAACTTGACCTTTGGAGTTGGGACACATTTACCATGTCTTTTCTGTGTTCTGCCTTGGAACAGTGTAGATTTGCATTTAACCTGTGTGGCAGTGACTCGCAGTGACTGTTTGAGCTTAAAGGAGATGCGTGTGGTAAAAATGACACGGGGGAAATGCAAAGAGCACAGAGGCCACATTCAATAGCTGTGATTATGAGAGCGAGAAGAAAACACACACACTGAGAAATTCACAGGGCTTTCTGGTGAGTTTGTATTCATGTGGGTGTGTGTGTGTATCTGTGCGTGTGTATAAGGTAAAAACGTGCTGCCGTGAGCATGGTGACACTGCTCTGTGAAGGCGAGCAGGAGCAGAGGATCCAATTAGAGCAGAAGACAGATGAAAGTGCCACTCTGACTCGGAGGAGGTAAACAAGGCCGGCCCAGCGAGTCCAGAGTGCTTTTTCATTAAACCTCAGCCTTTCACACGCGCATACACACACAGAAATGCACACATACTCGAAAACTTCTATTAGAGAATGCCAGGGCAGCAAGCAAAGTCATGCAGTCTTGTGTCTTTGGATTGATTTCAAAAGTGCATGTGTAGGTGGAAAGGGCCGTCGCTGCTGCCATAAAAAGGAAGAGGGTGCTAGATAGATTGCATCTGCTGATATTGGCCATTTACAGAGAGCAGGAGAGGCACACAGAGACTTCACAGTCCAGGTCCATGAACTGGATGGTAGTTTTTGGAAGTGACTGAACTTTTGGAGTGTCTGCTGGCAACGTGATCTTTGTATGAGTTTGGGTCCAGCACTTTCATTCTGCTTTAAGCTGTGGTGAGTAAAGCAGAGCTCAAAAAATGTATTTTTTATGTCTAAGATATGAAACCCATTTCATCCTCAGAATGTGGAATATCATATCTTTCAAAGTATTTTAGCTGCTTGCATGTGACAGCTTTAACCTTGACAGCATACTTTGTTTAGCTTCATGGCCTTTTTTAGTTGTACTTTTACTAATGATTTATAGGTAGAGAGTATTTGACATTGCTTTCTGTGCAAGATTACATTCTTAGGCATTGTTGTCGGTCATGAATTGGGAATGCTTTGGAATTGTCTGGATTTCTACTTGGCTCCTATAATGTGAATTGACATTCAGCATTGTCATATTAATACAATTACATAAAACGTAAAAAAAAAAAGTGTTTTCATTCCCACGTCTTTTATTAAACAATCAGGGTTATGGATGGAACATAAACCAGTGGAACCTCATTTTGTGGCATTTACCTCAACTATATGTCAGACAATAGTCAGTCCTGAGCAGTGGTTACGGGTATTTTGGCCCATTTACCAATACAAAATTCAGTCCTCACTTGTATACTTTTGTGATGTCTTAATTAAATGGAATTTAGGCTCCAAATCTGACACTGCAAGACTTCATTGCATGAACTAACCATTTCTGAGATTTAGGTTACAGATGCATGGTATAGCTTATTAATCCCCGCAGTTTGTCCAGGCCTTTGTGGCATCAGAATAGATTCAGACTACCTCCACCATAAGATGAAGACTGTCAAATCAGTATCAACTATCTTCAGACCTTAGATATGGCAAATCATATCAGGAAAGAATTAGTTCTTCAAATAACTTTTAACTTTTGTCTGAACAGCTAAAAAAAAAACAGTATAGAACTTTGAGCTTCATGTTTACGAAGTTACCAGTATGGAAAAAAGCATGCGTCATGTTAAGTGAAAGTGACTGTCATTGTGAACACACTCAAGCGCCGCAACTAAATGTAATCTCTGCATTTAATTCATCACACATGGAGCAGGGGGCAGCTATTTACAGCGCCCAGGGAACAGTGTAGCAGGACGGTACCTTCTGTTCACAAGGACAGTGTCCTAACCACTAGGCCACCACTGCCCACAGCTGCTGCTTAAGATGAACTACTGTATGTAATGAGCAACAGCTAAATATGTGATGCACTAATAAGTATGTAGATTTACAGTACAATTGTTTAAGCTACAGCTACATTTACCAAGTTTAGCATTTTATTCAGATTTTTCAGTTTATTATTTAATCTGAATAAAATGCTAAACCTGGTAATGATGCTGTAGCTTAAACAGTTGTACTGTTAATCTACATACTTATTAGTGCATCACTTATATTTAGCTGTTGCTCCTCACATATAGTAGCTCAGTATTATGAGCAGCCTGTACATGACGCATGATTTTTTTTTAGCTGTTCCTGCAATTATACCTAATTTAACTCTGTTTCAGAACATTGTTTGACATTTTGGATATTACTTTAAAACTTTTTAAAAATATTTTACTTTTCCTGAACCAGTGCGACAGGTCATAAAAAAAATTCATAAACTAATTATTCTGCAAAATAAAATGCAAAGAAACGCAAAACTTCTTAATTGATAAATAATCTTCTTAGACTATTAACAGCTAAGTTACTTATGTGAGGAAAAAAGCATGCACCATGGTAAGGCTGCTCATAATACTGAGCTACTGTAAGTGATGAGCAACAGCTAAATATAAGTTATCCAGGAATACGTATGTAGACTAACAGTGCAATTGTTTAGGCTACAGCATCATTCCCAGGTTTAGCATTTAATCAGCTGGTCTGATGGTATTGGTACTCCACTGGTTGAGCTGTGTGTGTATAGGTCAGGGTTAATATAACAGAAATAATTCTATTAATTAATTTTTGTCAAAAGTTTGGGACTCATTAGAATTTTTCTTTGGAGCTGCCCCACGGAAGAACCCTCAGAGCTGTTAGGAGCTGGCTTGCAGTGATGCACATGCAAGATCCTGGTTTGTTATTGAAGGCACCCTTCATCAGCCTTTTGCCTAGACTCATTTACATAGCCATTTTCAAGTGCAAGAGATGCCTGCAGCTGTCACCCTGTTACTCGTTTCTGGATTCTGCTGTGCGCTCTGGCGCTGAGTGCATGCTCCTAGGAGAGCAATGCTACAGAATTTCACTGTAAGTTTGCCTGTACCGACAAAGACATAACTCTTTAGAAATCCTTTAGTAACTGTTTCCAGTCTTATGAACTTTGCCCCCTGAGATCTCCTTTGATTGCTTACTATTGTACTTGAACAGGATTCAGTTGTGAAGAGCAAGGAAATAGAATTGTGTTTGCTTTCTGTAATGAAGGGTGAGTGGAATCCATACCTGAATTGATTGAAGTGACTCCAATTACCCTCTTTGAAAGAGGTCATTATCCGAGACGTTCACATACCTATACCACCAATGACATTGAGTTGTTCAGTGCAGCTATGGCAATACAGAATGTTGCATAAGAGGTTTTGTTAAATAAAACATTTTTTTTGTTTCTTGTCCATCATTATTTATTCATTTATCTAGCAAATGTTGTGCAAGCAGCTGGATTTACTTTCATCTGTTTTTGTTTGCTTGAACCTTTGTTTTTATCAGCTATGTTTTCTTCCCTGCAGCCTTAACAGGTGGTTCAGAAAGTTTTATTTATTTATTTAAACCGACACAGCCGGCTGACTAAACGACCCCATACAACCTCTCCTGTGCCATTCCAGCGAGGTGAACGCCGTTCTTGGATTTCAAACTTCCTCCCTCCATTCAAAAACGGGAGTTTTAGAAGAAATGCATGCTCGTGTTTCCCCTGAGTTAAGTGCACTTCTATAAAGAGCAGTCATTAAAATTCTGTTGACATCAGCTACTGACAGGTGCTCAGACCCTTTTTTTTTTTTTTTTTTTGTATTATTTTTCTTTCTTTCTCTCTCGTCCTCTGTCAATGGGTGCTTTCTTCAGGTGCTTCAATACATCCAGCTGATTGGAGACTTGTAATTCCCAGTTGGGTTTCGGCATGAAAGCGCTAGCTGTCAAGACTGATGTGCTTTTGATAGGACAGCATGGCAGCAGGCTGCTGCGGCAGTGTCAGGTCATCCCTCTTATTATCTGTCGGGGACATTTACCTGCACGCCACTCGGAATAATTCAGCCATATCAGCTGCTCTTCGCTGAATATATAACTACTAGACTCTTGGGTGAAGAAATCAGCAACACGTCTAAGCAAACAGTTGTCTTTTGAATAACCGTGTCATTAAATTGATGAAGATCCACTGTGTACGTTAAAGAACGTCAGGATACAGGAGTTGTGACATTGACTCAGTTCATTGGCCATATTGGAGAGCCTGGTCGTTGTTTATGTGTATTACTTTTGTATCAAGACAATTTGGGTACATGTTTGTAGTGCTGTAATGGATGTTCTATTGCCTCATCCCAAAGTAAGGTAATGTCATTTGCACCATGTAGAACCACATGTTTTATTACCTTCACTGAGGCAACTGACTATGGATGAGAGACCTTAGAAATGACAATTTCAAACAATATTCCTTATGGCAGAATACGGCCAGCATTGCCGCATGAGATGGTTTAGCTAATAGCGTAGGTTAAGGTCGTCATGTGAAGGATGAATATAACTCAGCAGATCCAATGATGAGCAGGATTTTAGTGGCTTTTCAGATGCAGCTGCACAGTGCTACTAATCATCACCATCCACCTTCTTTTCTGTTCAGCAACAGAATAATGCCTTTGTGGGATTCAGCTTGGCTGAAACTTGAGGCCTGTCGTTGCCTCTTCACTTAAGCTGCCATTACTCTGAGGGAAATGTTCAGAACGGCCGTATGACAGCAACCTGCAGTCACCATCATAAGAAGCTTTTTTCCCCCACTTCTTCAATACTTTTGAATGGCTGTGCAAGCAGCCTGCTCTATGTATTTGCCCCTGCTCGCTGGAACAAATAGACTCTATTCCCAAGGTCCTGCCTTTCTTTGGTACCCCTCCATTGATTGTGGTTTTTCACAGGTGGTGGTGTCTGGCCTGTCTGGCTGCAGACTCCTGCATCTGTAAGTGCTAACAAAAACATAATTGCTAAAAGCCTTGAACTGCCAGTTCTGGCCTGGAACAGCACTGCTGTAGTGCAGATGTGTTCGCCAGTGAACACTGAATGGAACATTTTGAAATCCTGTTTTTTTGTTGTTGCTTTTTCTCTCTTCAGCTGAACATCCAATTACACATTTGCTCAGTGGCACATACTATTCCAGGTGTTTTGGTCCTTGATGATGTAGCTGAGCTAATGCGAATAGGTGAAATTGATCAATTCAAGATGCTTCTGTCTATGTCTCTCTCTCTCTCTCTCTCTCTCTCTCTCTCTGTGTCTCTCTCTCTCTGTGTCTCTCTCTCTCTGTCTCTCTCTCTGTCTCTGTCTCTCTCTCTGTCTCTGTCTCTCTCTCTCTCTTTCTCTCTCTCTGTCTCTCTCTCTGTGTCTCTCTCTTCTCTCCCCTCTCTCTTTCTCTCTTCCCTCTTCTCTCCCTCTCTTCTCTCCCTTCCTCCCTCTCTCTCTCTCTCTCTCTCTCTGTCTCTCTCTCTTTGTCTCTCTTTTCTCTTCTCTCTC
>JBBPDA010000001.1:29510379-29521135 GCA_037974385.1 Arnoldichthys spilopterus | reverse complement strand
CTCTCTCTTTTCTCCCCTCTCTCTTTCTCTCTTCCCTCTTCTCTCCCTCTCTTCTCTCTCTTCCTCCCTCTCTCTCTCTCTCTCTCTCTCTCTCTCTCTCTCTCTCTCTCTCTCCCCTTCTCTCTTTCTCTCTTCTCTCCCTCCCTCTCCCTCTATCTGTCGCTCTCTCTTTTACTCTCTCGAGCACTCAGCAGTGTTGTTTTTTATGGGTCTCAGCTGGCATGTCTGTATGAATCTACTGGGAGCAAAGCTGATGTTCTGCAAGCCAGCATTTTCCCTCTTCACGTTTGGCTCTCTCCTCTATAGCTGCTGCATCAAATGCTCTTAACAGCCATCACTAATGCTGTTATCAGTCTGAGGAAGCTAATGTTGCCAATCTGGTATTTCTTGACACTGTTAAAAATGAAGCAAAGACATTATCCACTTTTTGTGGTCAGCATGTTTTCAGGCATGATTTCAAGTGGTGCTTAAAATTTTGTGAACCCTTTAGAGTTTTCTGTATTTCTACATAAATATGACATTAAATATAATCAGATTCTAAAAGCAGAAAAAGGGGAACCCAGTTAAACAAACGACACAAGACAAAATTAATGCAGAAAATTACCCAATATAAAACAGAGACAAAAGTAAATAAACAATTTTTATGATAAATATGTTAGCTCATTCCTCCATACAGAACAGCTTTTGCTAGATACTGGTGGTACATTTCTGTTGGATTCAGGTCAAGATTACAACAGCTTTAACTTTACTCTTTTTGACGATTCTTTGGTAGTATGACTTGTGTGCTTAGGCTCGTTGTCTTACTGCATGCCACACTTTCTCTTACAATACGGTTCACAGACAGATGTTCGGACATGTCAATGATACAGTTCAGAATTTATTGTTCTATTAAGGATGTCTGGCTGATCCAGAAAAACAAACCATGATACTAAGGCCTAGTGGTTAGGGGCCTGCCCTTGTGATTGAAGGGTCACAAGTTCAAGTACCACTGAGGTACGCTTGAGGAAGGTATCATCCTGCTACACTGTACCCTGAGTCCTGTTGATTGCTGCCCTCTGCAAGGCCTGAAGGTTGCCAGTTCAAATCCCAGACCGGTACCAGATTTAACTGTACATAGGTGGAAATGTTATTTTTGGAGAGCAGTGGCTTTTAGAATTTAACTCTGCCAGTCACACCAGTTTTATTCAGCCTTTTTTCTTATGTTGGACTCATGAACATAAGCTTTAGCCCATATTAAAGATACCTTTAATTTTTCAGACTCCATTGAGTCTTTTGTTACCTTGCAAACAATTTTTTGTTGCTTTTTTCAGCAATTTTTTCTTGTTGTGATGGGTCAGAGCATTTCCAAAACAGCAGGTCTTGTGTAGTGTTCCAAGTGTGCAGTAGTTAGTACCTACCAAAAGTGATCCAAGAAAGGATGACTGGTGAATCGCTGAAAGGGTAATAGGCACCCATTGCTCATTGATGCATTTGGGGAGTGAAGATTAGCTTATCTGGTCTGATCCCAAAAGGGAGCTCCTGTTGCACAAAATGTTAATGCTGACTCTGATAGAAAGATACAGTGCACCACCCTCAGGGCTGTTTTGGGTGCATGAAGGGGACCTATACAATATTAAGCAGTTGGTGCTAATGTTATTGCCGATCTGTGTATAACATGCATATTGACACACGTTAAGGCCATGGCACATGACAGAAACATTAAAAAAATCAGTTCCATTCTTTCATGGCACAGTGAGTTAAAGCACTTCTTAGTTGTGCAGCAGAGCATGGTAAGGAAATGATTTCAAGTTCAAGTCCCGTTGGCACCATAACTGGCACTCCCATAGTCAGGCATACGTTAGGGGTGCGTCCGTGTGGGATTTAAGGATGATGATGCATAATCAGGGATTTTAAAAGCCGCCAGCACTAACTTCAGCACTGAATTCTCTTAAGTGCCAATTGCCCCAACCAGCAGTCAGAGAGGAAAACACAAAGATAGGAGTAAGGAGGCTCTGAATAATTTGTTATTAAGAAGCATTTCCCTCAAAATGCATGATATCCTAATGTGAATGACCAAAAAGCTGCATGTGAAGGGTTCAACCAGTACACACAAAACCCGGTGCAAATATAAAATGAATCAAGTTCTTTATAAACCTTGAATTTTTTAAAAATAGAAGGTTTTTAGAAGAAGAAGAAATGTTCTTAATGTTAAATGTAGCTCACTGTAATGACCCTTTTTCCTGTAATTTTGGACCTTTATTATTGGCCTGAAACTGAACATTCTCATCATTAACTTTACATTGTATTCATCATGGCAGCTGCCTTCTTTGAAGGATGGAAAGAAGTAAGTAGAAAGCAATGAAATGCTAGGTTTATCGTAAGGCTGCACCATATGGACGGAATATCAGTATTGTGATATCAGCTTGAAGTATGTTTGATTTTTAAAGATTTAAATTGTACATTCACTCTCTAATCCATACAGTTCTTATATGAAAACTATGTTTTAAAAGCAGCCTGGTTTCAAATCATAGCTGCCGTGATGTCCAAAACCAATACATTTACATGCATCTTCTTATTTAGCTTACAACAGTTTATCCCCACACCTTCACATGGACGTTCTAAGAGGTTTTGTGATTGGTTAAAGGGTCATTTGCATATTGCCGCCTTCTTGCGATATCAGTATTGCAGAGAGCGATGTTGCGATAAAGATCAACAGACGATATATTGTGCAACCCTAGTTTATCAGAATCAATTGGTTGGCAAAAAATTGATAGTGAATAGTTACTGAATAATTAGTTACTGTAAGATGATGATGATGATGATGATGATGATGATAAGAAGAAGAACTCAATAAGTCTAGGGATTAAGGGATTAACAGAGAATTAAATGAAACATGAATGTGATTTGTGAGCCTGAAATGCAGGCTGGCACCAGACTACACTGTATGAGATGTAACAGCTTGCAGAAGTACTGGAGCATGCTTTGTGCCATATTGGTATTCATGGTGATATTTGAGTGAACAAATCAAATGAAGTACCAAATTATTTATTCCCCAAAAAGAGCAGTCTAGCATATTGGATTGTTCCTCTCTCTCTCTCTCTCTCTCTCTCTCTCTCTCTCTCTCTCATTCTCTTTCTCTCTCTGTCTCTCTCGCTCTCTCTGTCTGTCTCTCTCTCTCTCTTTCTCTCTCTCTCTCTCTCTCTCTCTCTCTCTCTCTCTCTCTCTGACAATATGCCCAAAATATCCAAACAAACGATGTTTGCTCTGTCAGTAAGAGAATTCAGTGCAAACAGGAGCTTGATGGGAATGAAGAGAAGAGAGGGAGAATTTTTTTTTTCTTGTCCTCCTTTGCTGAAACAATGCACAGAGCAACACTTCGCTTTTAATCATCGCTATCAAAGCCGACAAGCAGGCAGTAAAAGGCGAGCGCTCTCCAGCTCCGGGGCAGAGTGGGAGAGAGTCTTTTTGAGGATCACACCAAGACCCCTGCATGCACCCATAGGGAAAGGAGGTGATTATTCAAGCAGCCAATTAGACAATGCACAACTGTTTAAACCTCTGAGAGACAGAGGTAAACAGGGGGAGAAATAAAGCATGAGAGAGAGATTCATCAGAGCTCCTCCATTCTCTTTTTTCTAATTCTGCGAGTCACAGGAGTAGAGTTGTTTGTTCATGACATACCCAAATCTAGCTGATCTAGTGAATTAACATGTATTAGGCTGTTTAACATAAAGGGCCAGGTCACGGAAACGCGTAGTTTTTCCCACTTTAATGAAATAAAAATGTAGTGAAAAATACAGTGTAGTAAACAAGATGTAGACAAGCTTCAAAACACACTATTCACACCAGTCCATACAGTCCATATACACTGATCAGCCTCAACATTAAAACCACTGACAGATGAAATAAATAGCATAAGTTATTTTTAATGGCAGCAAGCGAACAGTCAGTTCTTAAAGCTGATTTGTTGTTCGCAGAAAAAATGGGCCAGTATAAGAATCTGAGCCACTTTGACACGGGCCTCCTTGTGATGACTACACGACTGAGTCAGAGTCTTGTGGAGTGTTTCAGGTATGCAGTAGTTAATACCTACTAAAAGTGATCCGAGGACAACTTTTGAACCAGTAACAGGGTCATGGGCGCCCACAGTCCAGTCCCTCAGAAGAGCTACTGTAATACAAGGAATGAATGCTGGCTATTAGAGGTATCAGAACACACGCACAGTGCACCACAGTCAGAGATGCTTTAGTGGAATGAAGACCCTGCACAACTTTAGGTGGTTTATATGGAAGTGAAATTTCCAAAATAGTTTTTGTGATGTCACAACGCTAGCGCATTTATATGTTTGCATGTTGCACCAGTCTTTTATGTTGATGTTGTAAGTAGTGTTTTGGTCCTGATTGCTTTTTGAACAAGCCAGATATGATTACAGGGCAGCCAACCACAGTCGGAATCATTTGCATATCTGTCTTAATTGCTCAATGACAAAATCAGCTTAATTGATAGTCATTTAAAAGTGAACAATTTGGGTACATCGAAAACAAAAGGTGACTATTTGTCATTGTGAACACACTCGAGCACCACAATGAAATGTGACCTCTGCATTTAGCGCATCGCACATGTGCAGCAGCGTGCAGCTACCAACAGCACCCAAGGAGCAGTGCAGTGGGATGGTACTTTGCCTAAGGACTTGAACCTGCAACCTTCAGTTAACAAGGGCAAGGTCTTAACCACTAGGCCACCACTGCCCATGAATATGTGTATCTCAAGGAAAAAAATGAAATGCATGAATCATGTAGTGCATGGGCTCTTTAAATCAGACATGATTTTAAACCTTGACATCAGATTACATTAAACTATGAGCAGACAGCTTGTGGCAATAAAAACTGAGCAAAGGAACAGATTAGAGCAGAACTGCTGCATCATGTTTTCAAGCATATCAACTATTTTTCATATTAATTAGGCCTATGATTCATAATTTAATATGCAGCTTGTCAGCTTTATTCAGTATTATCTCAGCATGGCTTTGAACCTAAGACAGTTTGTTGCCAGCTTTGACATGGAAAAAAACGTTCCAAGTACAATACTGAAGAAAGTTTGACAGAACATCAAGCGATTTCCCAGTGAAACTTATTTTCAGTTTTCTCCGCAGCATCTCCGCGTTATTCTTTGATAGTCTTATTTTTCTGTGCCAACCATATTTTTTTATTTCGGTCATGAATCTGGGCAATTACTTTTTTTAATATTTAATTTAGTCAGTGTAGCACAGACAGATTGTGTGCATGCGCGTGTGTTCCGTGTTGTTTGAAACAGTTTTTGATGGAATGCATTATTAATATAGTGAAATGGATAAATAATTCTGCCTGGAATTGGCTGTGTGGTGTCTCATCGGTTTTGGCGTGCATGTTTATGTGGAGAGTGTGTGTTGTTGCCTCCCAAGAGCTCTGTGGCAATCACTGCCACTGATGTACCATACAACGCTGCATTCTAAAGAGAATGATGACTCTCCTAAGAAAGGACAATTAGTGCATGTGTAGAAAGTTCTAAAGCAAATGATCAGAATTTTGACCAAAAAATGTTTATTTTTAATTCATTCTTTAATTGATACAATTTTGTTTCTTTTTAATGTGGATTCAGTTAGTCATTCTTTCCCCTTAACCTTGAACTTGATATTGCAGCAGTGTCTTACAGGTGAAAAGATAGGATCGGTTTAGAAAAAAAAAAATCTTTTGGATTTCTTTGGCTTTTGGCAGAAGTTTGATTTTGTGGTCGGTTTTTCTGTTGTTTTGTACATACTTCAGATCACATGTCCTGCTGAAAGATCCAATGAAGATCAACTTTCAGTGTGCTGGCAGGGGCAGCCAGATTTAGATTTAAAATGTCCTGGTATTTCCTGGAGTTCATGATGCCATGTACCCTAACAAGATCTCCAGGGCCCTTGGAGGAAAAACAACCCAGCAACATCACAGAAGCTCCACTATGTTTTACAGTTGGGATAAGTTTCTTTTCATTATAGCCATCCTATTTTTATGCCAAACCCACCTTGAGTGTTTGATACAAAAAGTGATGATACAAAAAACTCAATTTTTGTATCATCAAACCATAGAGCAGGGTTTCAGTCAAAGTTGTAGTAGAGTTTGGTGAACTCCTGATAGTTATATTATAGACCTACTTTTTCTTGTAATTCACAAACAGTCATCCCTGGGGATTCTTTAGCCTCTCTTATCATCCTAATGGTACATGAAGGCAAAATAACATTGAGTTCAAAACAAACATGGAGACTTAAAGCAAGTTTGTAACAGTTACAGTTAATGTCCACTTTTTATTATTGACCTAACAGTGGAAATGGGCATTTTCAGCAGAGTAGCTATTTTTAATAACCATTCCGGGATTTCTTAAGGTCAAAACACTTCTCCATCATTTTACTTATGTGTTCTTTCATCTTTCCCATGTTGATGGATGACTAAGGCAGTTTAGCCTCTGTCTCACCTCATTTTTGTACCCTAGTTAATCAAGAAATCATGGATTACAACTTGAAAGTTCCTACACACTATTCAACTTAAACATGTTTAATTTTAATGGACAAAATGCTTGTTACATCATGTTCACGGTCATTTCCAGAGGTGTGAATAATTGTGGTGTTTTTTTAAAAAAAAATACATTTATTCCAATTAAAGATTGAATTTTCCCCATCGTTTTCAGTGTGAGATGAAGCTACTGCACCAAAAGGTGGATTTTTCTTAACCTTTTACTAATCTTTACAAAAGGAGCCAATAATTGTGGCACTGTATACCAGTTTACTAGGCTTATAATAATGATTCTTTGAAAATACATGTATATAAATGCCTCACTTCTTGCTTTCCCTTTCTGAGATCTCCCTCTTGAGGCCCCTTAACCCAGCTCTGATCCAGATATAAAATCAAGTTGGATTCTGATGAGGTCCACTACGGAGGCCATGGTAGACTGGACCACAACACAGAATTCTTCACTGAGCCCGGGTCTTATAATGACCTGCCCAATTCGATGCAGGTATGCACAAAACATCCCACATATGCTAGTCTCATTAAGTCTTATCACGTGAAATTATATCTGCCAAATTATCATACTATTCCTGTTATGTGCCAGAATGCAGCATAGCAGAAACAGCCCTGGCATGGATGATAGTTTAGAGTTTAGGTGGTGTTAAAGGGGGCTCCCTAGTGACCAATTGTCTAAGCACTGGCCCATCGTCAGGAAGCTGAAGTTTAATTCTTGGTCAGGAGATTAAGAGAGCATAACTGGCCTTGCTCTTCTTGAGTGAGCAAAATGACCTCGCCTCCATCACTCAGTATGATGCCTCCCAAAGCCTTAACATTTTAAAATCCTACCTGATGTAGAAATGTGACACTGCCCACATGTAATGACTACTGATCTTTTTTTGTACCCAGAGCAAAACAAAAGCCGAGATTTGGCATGATTTAAATTTCAAATGTGACTTTAAATTAAAAACAAACATGATTTCTATCCTTCTATTCAGCCCTGCTCTACATTCAGCTTCACTCTCTTTGGTTAACAAACTTGACAAAAGGAAAGAGCTTTATAAAAGAAAACTCCACCCCACCCCAGTGTAGGACAATCATAAACATTGAATCATTTATGTATCCAGCTGACATAACACAATCAGTTAGCATTCTCCTCAAAATGTTTTGGGCTGTCAAATGACAAGTTAAGGGCAGTTTGAAAAGATGTGGTTACTTCACATGCTGGCTTTGCCCTCTGTAATTGGTGGTAGTGTGTGATTAGGAGATTACCAGCTAGTAGGTGGAAATTGGCCATGATTTGAAAGTTTTTGACAAGTAAAATGTTTATGACAGAATTGTTGTGCTTTAAACTCTTCTTTTTAGCCTCATTCAGTATTAGAGTTTGGTTATTGTGTTGTTTGTTGTTTGCTAGTTGCAAGTACTTACTATTGTTTAATCAGCTGTGATGAATATTCCTTTCTAGTTGCTTAGTATGCAAGCCTTACCTACTGAGTTATGAATTTTAGATTATTCATAATTTCCTGCACCAGACATCAGATATGTTTGTTGTACAACTATCTGAGGACACAGAGACTTCCAAAGTGATGTGAATTTGCAGTCGGTTTATGTGTAACATTAAGTTTGCTAACTTGTAGAAAATATAATATTGGCTCAATATTATGTGCTGAAACCACCAGCATCAAGTAGAAAGACAGAAAGACTGTGATGAAGGCAGGAAATAAAATTTTGATTTTATTACAACTGCCTTAAGAATCTTATTGTAAGACCTTGTCGATAATAAAGCCTTTATGGGAATCAAGTCTAACTGTGTCTGGGGAAAGTCATAGCTCATCTAATCTGACTCATATTTCTATATCAGATAAAGAAATCTCTCTGTCTCTCTCTCTCCCCCTCTCTCTCTCTCTCTCTCTCCTTCTCTCTCTCTCTCTCTCTCTCTCTCTCTCTCCTTCTCTCTCTCTCTCTCTCTCTCTCTCTCTCTCTCTCTCCTTCTCTCTCTCTCTCTCTCACTCCCTCTCTTTCTCTCTCTCTCTCTCTCTCCCTCTCTCGCTGTCATTCTCTCTCCCTCCCTTGCTCTCTCTCACTCTTGCTCTCATTTTTGTAGCTGTAGTGGGCGTGGCTTGCGTATGTGTGTGTGAGAGAGAGAGAGTGTCACATGACTCTGCTGGAGGGAGGAGTCTGTATGAGGCTCAGTGGCTCCAGCTGTGTTTCACACAGGAGGATTCAGCCTGAGCGGCAGGGTGAGTCTGCAGTTTTTCCTCTGTTTTTTTTTTTTTTTTTTTTTCTTATCCTCTCTTCGTCTTACTTCATCTTTCTTTCTCTCAGTCTTTCTCCATCTTTCTGGATTTTGTTTCGTTTTGTCACTTTGGTTGCGTTCTTATGTCCGTTAACACGAAGTCAGACTCGTTTGTGCATTTCATTGATCTTTAGCTCTGAAACTGAAACATTGTAGTTCACGTTGGCTGTGGGCAGACGCTTTAGACCACAACAGCTTCGAGGTGCACAGCTGTGATTAGTGCACGTACTGGTCTTTACAAGACTGTAGGAAAGAAGAGGAGGTGTGGCATGACTGTTGGTGGATGTTCGAGAGTGTGTGTGTGTGTGTGTGTGTGTGTGTGTGTGTGTGTGTGGAGGGGGTGTGTTGGGTTTCTTTACCCCTCATTTTTCCCTGTCTGCACCTTCACTCTGGGCCCTGTAATTAATGCTTTCAGGTTACAGCGCTTTCTCCTTTTTTGTGCCGCTCATTGCAGTTTTTAGTGATTTTACCCACTCGTCCTTCTTCCCCTTCTTCTTTTTTTGATGCTGGAATTTTTTAAGGGCTTTTCCTTAATTTGTTTGTCTATCAAATACATTTATTTATGACATTTGTGTAGTAATATGAACCATTGTAGTCTTGGCCCAAGGTTGGCCCAATTCTTACTTCCTCCAGTCCAGGGTGACCTTCTGAACTCTAGCGTGAATGGTGAAGGCTGCATAGGCCCATAGCCCAAAAACATGGGCTGTTTGTGCAGCTTCGTTTAAAAACGAAGCTCAACATCTGACGCATGTTTGGTTTATTTTCAGTAAAATAACGAGGGAGTCCGAAATCTGTGACCGAACAGTCATGGGCTTGTCCCAATACCACTTTTTCACTTCCGATACCAATACTAAATGATAATAATACAATATTTAGAGGCACTTTGCTCACGATGCCCAATAACACTTTGTTTGTTCCTGGCTACAAGTCTGTCTTCCCAATCCCTTATGCCTAAAATGTATATAGAGATTTGCTAATTTTCCACAAAAACTTTGCTTTTGTGCTCAAGCCAATGACATTTAGAAATGTTCCTGAACATTCGCTGTTTAGGTTTAATACTAAGTAGACTTCCAGAATGTTCTGGAACTGCAAGAACTGTCCAGAAGTTTCTAGAACTGTCCAGAAAAGATGGAATTTCGCCTTTTTTGTCACTATAAATACAAACCGCCCGTGGGCTGTGGTCATTAAATCAAAGTGTGTGATGAATAGAGTCATTTTTACAGTTGAGGAAAGTTGTAAAACATGGTGTTCTCCATCTAAAAATATCCCACTCAGGCACAGCACAGATCCATCGTCAACAACCACAGCTGGTTCTGGAAAACTGTCACACATTCACTTAAAGGCAAAAATCACTTGCAAATATCCACCATCCCAACAGATGCCCCTGCATGTTGAGGTTATCTGAGGTGGTCTTCAGGAGCAGTGTGGTTGCTGGAGCTAAGTGTTGCATACAAAACTGACCTCCAACTTCAAAGCAGATCATTTTTTTAAATGTTTGTCCTCATTTTATTCATATTTTTTTTATCTGACGACTTTCTGCAGAGACTTGTTTTAGTGAGCTGGGGGAAAAACTCTGCGATGAAGCTGAAATTGTTTATTTGTTTAAATGGGGCAGAGGTCACGGCACCAGGCCATCACAGCTGCACAGTTTAAGGTGGGACTGAGCAACATTTTGTAGAGATGAATGGAGTTAGATGTTCTATGTGTGTCCTTTTGACATCAAGAGCACATGCTGCGTATTTGGGTTGATTAAAATGAGCGTTGTGAGCTGTCGCTGGATGTAGGTAAGCGCTACAGTGCATTGGCTGCTTATGGGACCTTCAGGAGCATTTGGACCCAAACTTGACGGTAGCGTCAGGTGTCAAAGCAGTGGAGGCCTAGTGAGAGCAGTGGAGGCCTAGTGGGGGCAGTGGAGGCCTAGTGGGGGCAGTGGAGGCCTAGTGGGGGCAGTGGAGGCCTAGTG
>JBBPDA010000001.1:29485463-29497254 GCA_037974385.1 Arnoldichthys spilopterus | reverse complement strand
TAAATGCAGAGGTTGCATTTCGTTGTGGTGCTTGAGTGTGTTCACAATGACAAATAATCACTTTCACTTTCACTTATTATATACACCTGATTTAATCAGGACTCCTGCTGACCTGATATTATTTGGGTGGAGGAAAATTCTCAGTACAGGAGTTAGGCCAACATGGTAGTGGCATGTAATGATCTCTTAGACTGGTATGAGAATACCAGGCAGAGAAGTATCAAAGAATTGTCAACCACCAACAGAACTCCAAGAAAAAGTTGACCTGTGTTCAGAAAATGACCAGTGGTGGAGTAGATGACAACTAAAACAAACTTTTCATTGGAAAAGATGAGCTACAGAGAGTGGTCTGGTCAGTGGTGGTCCTTCTACTGATGAATGGGGTAGAAGGAGGCTGATACATGCAGCAACAGTTGGGCTACAGTTAGGCCAGTGAGTGTGGGTGAATGCAATACACTGGTGACAATGCACATATGCTCCTCTTGTCCATATGTTATGTATATATAAAAAATCTCACATCTGTACCACTATCGATTTGTTTTTTTTCTTTTTCTTTCTGACCCACAATCTGCTGTTTTGTCAACGATCACATGTTTTAAATGCAACATTTTGTCTCTCAGAGAAGTTTCTGCTCTCAGAAGTGAGTCACTGACTCTTACTTACGTTTTCTCACCCTCTCTCAGGTTTACATTCCCTGCAGAACAGCTGTTGTTCTGGCCAACGAGGAAATCAATTACTGCTACTGAAACACCATCATTGATTCTCTGAGAGATTGATACTCAGCACACATCTGCCTCTCGACTGGCCTCTACCGAAAACCTGCCTGCCAGACGCCCCCACATTCTCCCTCTGTGTCTTCACCTTTTCTGGAGATGATGCTGCTTGTGGTTTCTAAATGTTAGCAAGGTTATTTTGAACATGCACACCCATGTCAGTGAGTCGTGTTTGATGTGATTGATAACATCCCTATTGGCATCAATTATTAGGTATTTACACTTATTATTAGTTATAATGAATCCAATCATGGCTAATAACCTTACTCAAAGGTTGCCATAGCCCAAATGTTTCCATAGCTGTACATAAAGACCACCACCATGCCTGAGTCGACTGTTTTACTGTCCTCATCACTGTCTGAAATGAAAAGCCACACCAATAATGTCATAGTGGCATATTGCTATCAAATTAACTATGGGAGATACTGTAAATGTTTGTTGTAATTAATTGAGAATTTACCAGAAAAAGAGAAACATTTGACCAATATTTGTGAAAGAGCACTTTCTTGAAAATGTAACATCTCGTTTGTTATATTTTGTATTTATTTGCTGAATCAGCTTGTAATGCAAGGAATGATTTGGGGGACTGAGTTCCTCTGACTTTTCAAATATTTCTACATAATTTAGTCCTTGTAAACAAATTGATGCAGTGTGGTTTGATTTGACATGGGTAACTAAAGAGTAAATGACTGACTTGGATTTCTTACAGTGGTGATGATGGGAACCAGGAGTCAAGATGACTAAAGCACAAGGTTTTTGGCTGTCGAAAACAACCAGTAAACGTATGCATGTCTGCTGATTAGTTAAAATATGTTATGTTGGTAGGAGTAATGTATTAGATCAAAGAAGTCTTCAGTGGTTACTGTCATGAATATATTTTTTAAAATTTGTTTAAGGCCAAAAGCTTTAAACTATTATAAAACAATGATTCATGTATCAGGCCACATATTTGTAACATTTCTTTTAAGAACATTTTGAGATGTAGCCTCTACTTGTCAGCCCTCTGGTTTCCATCACCACCACTGTGGAAAATCTCCCTTTGGGAAGTTTCTCAAGAATGGAACGTTTTACATCAGTTGACTCTGAAGTACTTATTTACATTTATGGACCTAATTATGCAGAAAAATTTGTAAAAATGATGGAACTCCCTTTAAGCACAGTTGGTGAAAGGCAGGATGATTTTGATGACCACTGGATTTTTGGGGAGAGTGACTGAGCTCCACTCTTCAGGTCAACTAAATAATCCCTTTTGGAAACCACGAATTAGCTCATTTGCTTTCTAAGTTAATCTGCTTATACTGCTACATTATTTCCTTAAAATGTCACTGCATTTGTTTCTTTACAGCACCAGCTGATCTTCAGTGTAGTCCGTTTATATGTTCAAAAAAGTGTGATGACCACACACACACTGTGATAATTGTGTTACACTTTATTTGGATTGTGCCCTATAGATGGTCTAAAGTTCAGATTACACCTGGAGAACAGGAGATACACCTGTTGTCATTAGGTTAGTTAGGGTGAGTCCAAGGCTTAAACTGCAAACATATCCTTGCAAGTGAAAACTTAAATGTAGACAATATAGTAGGAGTGGCCAGTTTAAAAGAAGAATAAAATTCACAATAAGATACTTTTTGTGATAAGCAATATGCATCAATATTTTGCACAAGTACCAGTAGAGCAAAATGCACTGCTATGGCACCTGGTGTTGTCACCTTAGATAACTGTACCATTTTGTTGTGTTGTGGAAACGGTGACAGTGATGTAATATAGCCTATGATATCCTTAGGAATATTGTATCCTTATCAATTTAATGGCGATAAGTCTAAGTTGTAAATGTGACGGCCCTATCAACTAAGTGGCTCACAAAAGCTGTACTTGAATAAGATGCTACGATTGTTGCTTCTATGGTGACATATGGCATGTGATCAGACACTATTGATACATTGTGGGCCCCTATTGTAAATATATTTAGAACTGCATTAATGAAAAAGCTTAAAATTATGACCAGTTACAAAACGTTTTGTTGATTTTGAGAATGATTATTCAAGTATGGATTTGGAACAACTAACAAATGTTCAAAACCCTATAAAATGCACTGCACTATTTTAAATCATGAAGTGAGGTGACAATTTCATTAGAAAAAAAGCCTTAATCAAGAAATTTACAAAAATAAATTCAATAATCCTCAATGGTCTAGATTTAAGATAATTTTACTTGCCCTGATGCTTTTTGCCAATGTAAGCCAGGCATTCGAAAACTAACCTTAATCCTGCAAATGTAGGCCTATGGTAAAAGAACAGGCTAGGAAATATTAGGTCAAATATTAGTGAAAGAACTACTATAGTAAACTTTCAAAATGAAGTGTCACCACAAAGTATTGCAAAGTCTTCCTTTCTTTTTAATACCCAACTTTTCTTCATTTTTAATGAACCTGTATGGTACTATAAGTGATCAATGGACAGTGCACAGTCCTATTATAATATTAGTCTATTATGGACTACCCAAAGCCTTCCCTCATCAACAACAGTGTTTTCTCATTAATGTCGAGTAGCTGCTTGAAGATAGTGTTGACCTGCTTTTGAATTCTCTACAGAGAACACAGAATAAGTCTGTGTATAAACACATTAGTGTTATTATCACAAACCAGCTCCTCTGAATAGACAGTCAGACTTTCATATGCCCCCATAATAAAGAGACGAGCCTCTCATTCTCTGCTTTGTGGTATAAACAAGTCTAATTTGCCCACCGGAAAAAAAATTGATGCTTCGATAGCAATGATTAGTCTCTTCATGTCTGTACATCTACAGAAACTACTACAGAGAGAACTTTGTGTGTGTGTTTCTCCTTCATACCAATTCTGCTCAAGTATGTTGTGGATAAAAATGTTTTGCAGCTATTTTCATCTTGAAAGAGCAATATATTCTTTTAATTTGTGAATAGGGTTTAAAGAAAGTAAATGTAATTGTAATTTAATAGAGGATCTAATGAAATGGTGAACATTTCCTCCTGGCGGCTGATCGGTTGCGGCTGTATACGCACTGTCAGCAAATTGTTCAGTACCAGCTTTGTGTGAAAATAACATTATACATGAATAACACTTATGTATGCGTCCTGTCATTCTTTATTATGCAAAATAACAACCCGAACATCACTGCACGCCTCATTCATTTATATCTGGTACTAAGCTGAGATCTTGGGGGACATAAAGTGTAAGCAGTAGCTTGGTTTATAAATAGGTGTCCTTCGCAATCATTAGACATATTGCATTAGGCCTGTGCTTTGCTGTAAAAAAATCATTGAAACAAATCCCACTACAAATATCAATAACCCTGCTACCTGCTCATTTTGCACAATGAAGTGCTATTGTTCGTGTGTACTCAGCAGGCAATGATGTGCCATTGACTTCCATTTTTGTCGCAGTGGTATCATTTATTAAGAAAGAGAAAGGCCTACCCTGTGTTTTTGCGCTTGTGGTAATTTAGTTTAATCTCACAGGCGTGCAGCAGGTCCTAAACTGTTTTAACTGCTCTACCATATGGTCGGTTTGATCTCCTTTTCTTAGCATGTGCAAAAAAAAAAGAGAAGAGAGAAAGAGGACATTCATATTCCGCCACCATCCCTTTAACGGTTCACCACTAGAGCTCTGAATCCCCCGTCTCCCTTTATGTAACACCAAAACTTTTTTTTTAAAATATCTCTTTTCAGCTCTTCAAAAGCTTAAGAGGACCACTCTGCATAAATATCCGCCTCATGAACAAGCACCATTGTGAGTCTGAAGGAGGTACGTCTTTGCTTAATCGCACCTTTCATCCCCACCAATGGCATTTTCATTAGTGTTCTCAAATTGAATGTGTTAATAGAAACAGAGGAGTCCACGTGGAGAGCCGGGGCCACTTTGTTACGGTTGCTCCCTTTTTTCGCTAATCAAGTCTGCTCCTTGTCATCAATCACCGCAGTGACTGTGAAGAAGCAGGTATGGAAATCAAGACTGAATGAGGCCAGTTATGTCCTCCATCTCCTCCACAAGGGCACTGGTGTGTGGGACAGTGGCTAAGGCTCTTCCTCCTCCTTCTGCTTCTCCTTTGGCTGCTTGGTTTTACTCCTGGCATTGATGGTGCTGTGATGTTTGCTAGAACATCCAAGGTTCAAATTTGGTACGTTATTTAAAATAAAGGTTCCTAGTTATTGGCTCCAAATGAAAAGGAGGCAAGGATATTTTGTATTTGACTGGGGGTGTATAACTGTAGTTCTTTGAAGAACCATACATTTAAAAGGGTCTTTTTAAGAAAACAGAATTGGTTCTTTTGTGGCATTGTCCATTGGCCCCTTTTAATGATATCAGTATTTTTAAGAGTGTGTGGAAGACAAACAACAAACATGCTGAATTCATTTCCATCAACGTTTTTTGCTGGTTCTTCTACAGTTCCTGCAGCTAATGAACCTCCTTGTCTTTTCCTATGGTGTGAAAGCAATGTGATTGTAACTGAATTCACTTCATTTATTAAAACTTTGCCTCAGGATTATTAAAGCTTGGGTTGTGGTTCTGAAGAAATCAGAGTTTTAAAAACACAGTGACAAAATCACACCCCTTCACCACTTCAGACCTGTCTCCAAAGCCACTCCTCCAAAACGCATGAACAGCTGTTGCCATTCTTATAAAACCACACAATTGTTCACACTTGCTGTGTCCAACTTCCTTTTGGTTGTAACTTTCTCCAATTCTGTTTTTATTTTACAAACGAAAGCTGCTGAATGTAGTTTCTCTGCCATTGTGCAACTGACTCACTAGCTTTACCTAATGTACCTAATGGCCTGGCCTTTAAAAGGCTGTTGGTCATGCACAATGAGTGTATAAGCAGAGTGTGCGTAGGTAGTTAGGTAGACAGGCAGGTACGTCATCCATTTGGCATGAAGGAACTGATTGGTCAGAATTTGTATTGTCCTGTGGCTGCCACAGATGACAGATTTTCTTTTTCTTGTCAAAGACTTTAATTTATTCATTGCTGTTAGGATTTATCAATGGTTTCAATAAATATTTTATAATTTCCCTTATTTTCATATTATTTAGAACTTGTTAAGCAGCAATAAACATGGATACACAAAGGTTTTCCTGGCAACAATATGCCTCATGAAATTAGCAGCCTTGATTTAATCTGATGTCTTTCACCTTGGAAAACAGTCGTTTATCAACACACTGAAAAACTGCTACAGAATATGATCTGACTATTAAGGAACATTAACATTATTTTTGTAATATGCTTGTGTTATTGGTGTGTTCCTTAAAAACAGGCATATGAACTGAGGACATTCAGTGCCCCAGGTGTTATCCAGGTGTTACACTGTCTCTCAGGGGTCTTTCTAGGACACACACTGACTGCAGTTTGTCCTCATTTTCATGAAGGGTACAGTGAATTCACTCTGCACAAAGCATTCATACGCTGTCTGTGATCTCTTGCTGCCCCCTATTGGTTAATCTATAGACTCCATTCACTGAATTATGCCACACAGGACCTGCAGTCATCTACAAGCACTCTCTTTTATTCTAAAATCACAAAAATCAACAAAAAATGCACATTTTGCATGAACCCCTGTGGTCTTTTGGCGGTGGCCTCATTTTGACAACATAATCTGCTGTGAATGCAAAATCCTGTTTCAATGTTTTGGCTATATACGTAATGTAAAACATGAGCTTAGTCTATTCTTTTAGTGACTTTCTTCTTGCGCAGCTCAGAATTGTACAGCGTGTGCTAGTGATGTTCTTGGACCTCGCACAAATTGGCAGTTCTTCATTATAAAGACCTGCAGCTACTTCAAAGTTGTCATTAGATTGTGGTCTCTCTAGTCAGCCCTGCTAGAGCACTAATCCTGTATGCACGAACACGTATAACAATGTGACATGTTACTCCCAGTACAAATGCAATAGAGAATGAATGTAAGTACATACATAAAGCATACGACAGCAAAATTGAAATACATATATTAGATAAAACACAAACATCATGAGAATCAGAACTGCACAATGACCAAAAGAAAACATAAGACTTTAATACCTGCACACTGAAAACAATGCAATTTTGAAAATTTACAATCATTTTTGCTGCACCCATCATAGACAATAGAGTCTCTAGAATCAGAGACTTTTTATAGCATTAAGAGGAAATTCCATACAACATCCTCTCTTTCAAATGTGCTTCTAGAAACAAAAAAGCAGCAAATTAGTCTAAATACAATTGAGTGTCTACTTGTGGAAAAAGTAAGACTTCTAAAAAGGTCAAAATCCTCTACAAATTAAGCCAAATCAGAAGTCTGCTGCACTGCTGTTCTTCCACATGCATGACTGCAGTTTTATTACTGCATCATTGTGATCTTTTATTAACTTCACTGTGTGTTTGGCCTTAATTTTTTTTTTCTTATGCATGAACAATCATCCATATTCATCTATTTTTATCCATTATTCATACACCCACTCATAGATAAATACAGAAGGTTATATGTTTAATTAGATTATAAGGTTATGTGTTTCATTATTTTAGATGTAGGGGTTTTGAGAGTTAGCATATAAAATGTCTTGGTGTCTGACATCATTCTCTTGTTTTATATTGTCAATGCTAGGACAAATCCTTGTATCTCCATGCCAGTTGATCTTTACACTCTGCTACAATTTCATAATAATTAAATGAATATTAACAGTCTAAACTTATTTGGAAAAAAAATCAATTTAGTGCCATTCAAATTAAGAAGGTTTTGTCCTTCTGTAAAGTTACCACTGTGTAGATACAAGGTTTTGTCCTGACAGTAATAGTATATGCTATTGAATGAGGACTGTTTTCTAGAATAAATAAAGAAATGGTCCATTGTGCACTGGAACATTCCCTAATGACATCCCGTAATGCACAAAAAAACATGTTCATTCAAATGGCAGTCAAATTATATATACTGAAATCTGCATTTTGACACACATTGTGGGCTGAATGCTATCCAGTATTTGCATGTGTTGGTATGGCATTGGGTATTCTGCTTTTGATTAATAATTAGTTTAAAAAAAAAAAAAAAAAGAAAGTCAATGAATTTCAGTTGCATACATTTGCATGTTCAAGCTCAAGATGTGCTTTTTCTAAACAGATCTCTTGAGGCCTAACCTTGAAGCTATAACAGTAGGTAGCATTAGTGTTAAAAAGAATATGCTTTTTTTTTTCACAGGATCTGCACAAGGTCTGCTTTATTCAAGTGCACTCTTTCATCATTCACAGCCACATGAAGCATCGGGCTGATTGCAGTGTAGCAAGGGCCTTAAAGTTTTTTTTCTTCATAAGAATACATTGGGAGGCAGGAGAGCCAGAGCCTCACCTGTCATCATGAAAAGGAAAAAAAACAAAAAAAAACTAATAGCGATAATAAAATAAATGTGCCCGTTGGTCTGTGTTTTTTCATTTGTTTTCTGTGTAATTCCAATAATTCTGATTCTTTTTTATCTCTTCAAATACGGGGCACGCGCTATCCCTCATACACTGGGTTGATGCATCCAACTGGCACATGCCTATTGCTGTCTTTCTCTATAGATTGTCAATATAATGGGTGCAGACACGTTTATTATATACCCTGACTTTCCACAGTCTGGCTAGTACCTTTAATGAATGTGTGTGACATATTTAGTCTTGCTGATTCAACATAGAACCCCAGTGAAAAAAGGCACAAGGTGAGGCATATAGTACCGCACCGCACTGAAAGGGGGCATGTGTGAGTATACAATAGCTATATCAGAAAGTCAAGCACAGCCTCTGTTTTATTTGTTTATTTTGTTCTGTCTGTGTGGATGAATGGAAAATAAAGGGACAAAATTAAAAAGTGAATATGCCTCATCCATTCATCTTTCATTAGTTTGCAGCACTTGAAGGGCCTTAAGGGGGGAAAAAACTACTCAGCTAACTGGTGTCTCAGTATAGATAATATACCTATAGAATTGTCTATAACATTTTGTAAAGTCAGACCAAGGCATCTAAGAGCATTCCTCTGTACAGAATCTCTCCAGATCATCCAGGGTCTTAGGCCCTCTATGCACTCTTCTTTTCAGCTCACCCCAAAAGTTTTCATTGGGGTTGAGATCATAGTCATGGCAGATGTCTGATGCCATGTATCATTTGATTTATCATCCTACTCACTGTAATGGTGGCAATATAAAAACTTCCTCTTCCAGAAGAGTTTGTAATAGTTCTAGCTTTCCACTTTTTAATTATTCTCTAACAGTAGAAATGTCCATTTTCAGCTGAGTAGCTAATTTTATAGCCGTTTCCTGACCTATGAAAGACAACACACTTCTTTCTGATTTGATTTGTGTCATCTTAACTTGCTGATGGCCATTGTAATTTGGCTTCTCTGTCATGTTTTATTTGTACCCCAGTTAACCAGCTTAACGGTTCATAGGCACTCCAATCAACTTAAACATGTAAAGTTGAAATCAGAAACATTGTGTTCACAGAAGTTTCAGGAGTGCCAATAATTGTGACACCTGTAATTTAGTAAAAAAAAATAATAATTTTTTTAATTTGTTTTCTTTTCTCTGATTAAAAATATTACAAATAAGGGTTTGTTTTTTTATTGCCCTTGCAAATCAATGAGCGTTGGGTACCCAACACCCTGTCCATAATTTTTTCTGTTCCTAGGTTCACCATTGGTAGGCACTTAGCAATGGTAACTGGAAGAATTTCACAAGCCTTCCCATTTGGGTGGCTGATAAAGATATTAACTGTGTAAAAGTAACTTGCATCCAAAACACTGACTACAAGAACTGACTGTTCACTTAATGTAAAATTACATCCCAGACCTTGACATGCAGTTGTAACAAGATAATGTTATTCACTTCATCTGTGACTAACCTAGGGAGTTTTTCCTTGCCTCTGTCACATTTGGATCACTGGGGGCTCGGATTCTGTAAAGCTGTTTTGTGAAAACGTCAGTTGTAAAAAGTGCTATAGAAATTAAATTGACTTGTCTTTAATGTCCCATTTTCTACTGGACTGCTGACAGGCCAGTCAAGCACATGCAGGCTGTGTCTAAGAAGCCACACTGTAGTACTGTAGTGCCTGCAGAACGAGAATTGGCATTGTCCTAACCAAGGACTTTCCAGGAAAAGATGTGGTAGATGTTGCAGGCATCAAATTTCAAACAGTAATAATTTTGGAGCATTTCAATTGGTCAATTGATCATAACATTTTTACAAACTGCAAATCATAGTTGCAGTGTTCAAATTATGCAAAAATTGAACACAGCAAAAACAGGACAAAGTTTTACCCCCAACAGCAGCAATATGCAGTTAACACTAAAACTACCAAAATGTTAGTCTCTCTCAATGAAAAAAAAAATATATATATATAATATTAGTTTATAACTCATTTATTATTTATTATTATTATTGTTGTACACATATTTTAATAAAATCATTAAAATATGTAACATTACTATAACACAATGTTTAAATAACACAAATACAGATTGTTACAGAGTAAATGGAGATATTTATTACATCAAATACTTTAGGAAAACTGTAACTAATAAATGGTTCACAATATATATATAGATGAACATATTTATTAAATATTTCTAAATGATGTAATTATTGAATGCCTCTCTAATGAGTCTGAGTCTGTCTAAAAACTAAATGTTGCACAAAATATACAGATGAATATTTTTATTATTAATCATATATTTATATATATCCCACACACACGTAAATGTGAACGAGGGAAAAATGATGCGTTTATATCGATTTATACCCATAAAACCAAAGCAACACGCTCACAGACACGAGCACATGAATGTGTGTGTGTGTGTGTGTGTGTGTGTGTTTGTGTGCATGTGTGAGTGAATTAGCTTGTTCGGAGCAAATATTACTTATCTGTCTTTCTCTCTCTCTCTCTCTCTTTCTCACACACACAGATAAATAAAATGGATGAACGCGATTTGTTACAATTATAAATGGTAAATTAGTGAATAAATTTTTTCAGAGCAAAGAATAAATATTGAATAAAACACAAACAAATTTTTTTTATGTCAATATTTTTAAATATTTTTCATAAACATAATAAAAGTATTAAAATAAGTAAAATTACTGCAAAAATGTAAATAATAGTAAAACACAGATTGTTACAGAGCAAATTCATACATTTTGGGAAAACTGAAGCTGTAATATGCCTTTGTAAAATTCCATTTCAACAGTCCTTCTCACTTCAGCTAAGAGCATTTGCATGACAAAGCGTCTTATTGGTGTAGGTACAGTGAGCGGGGCTTGTGGGCGGGCAATAGAGTAAGGGTCTATAAAAGCAACTTCACAAGCAACATCTGCTGTAGTGTTAATTCACTACAACAACGTCAGGATTCCGTCAGCAAGCCGTGTCATTGTGACATCACATGTTCTACTGCATCACGCGAACTCAGCAGGCGAACAAACAACTCTTCGATCTTAAACAACCTTCAAGAAACATCTGTTTACCAATCCTGTTCAAGATGAGC
This sequence comes from Arnoldichthys spilopterus, assembly GCA_037974385.1. Taxonomy (NCBI): domain Eukaryota; kingdom Metazoa; phylum Chordata; class Actinopteri; order Characiformes; family Lepidarchidae; genus Arnoldichthys; species Arnoldichthys spilopterus. The sequence continues at coordinate 29,485,975 of JBBPDA010000001.1, read as the reverse complement.
TTTCGTAATCTTCAGCAGGAAAATTATACATCATCTAGTTCAACACAAGGTACATTATGTGGCAAAAGGAAAATCTGTCTGATTCACATGTCGAGTTAATTAGCTCATCATTACGACTTAAATCTGATAACATACAACATTCATGTATGCAAATTAGGGCTATCACTATAAGTTATACACGTAATCAAGTCATCAAGCAATGAACTCTCTTGACTGAAAAGTGACTGGTAGAGATGGGCCATATATATTTAAAATTATATCACAATATCTCATGGTATATATTTGGTAATGATTTTAAATGAGGATATGAAAATAAGCCATTCACCATCATCTTCATGTATAAAGCATTATGAACTGTACACTTAAGCACTCGTATTCCTGTTTCAGGAAATGCTGTGCCATCATGGGTCCCTGTTCTGGCAGACGCCAGCTTCGGCATGATACCACCCCAATATCTGTGCCCTGTGAACTGCCCCTGCAATCACCATCACCTCTTCCCTCAACATCACCTC
>JBBPDA010000001.1:29474995-29485363 GCA_037974385.1 Arnoldichthys spilopterus | reverse complement strand
GCAGTCAGCTGGGATTGGCTCCAGCTTCCCTGCGACCCGGAAACAGAAGAAGCGGTTTAGAAAATGGATGGATGGATTTGAAATTAAATCTACAGTGTGTGGCAGCACTATTTTCCTGGTGCATTTTGTCTTTTCCAACTTTTTGCAAAAAAACAAATATAAATATCTATTTAATTATCTATAATGGTGTTAAATATTGGTCAGGTCGCTCACCATTAGACAAGCGTATTAAACTGAGTGGATTTTAGAGGTCATGGCTTTGCTGAATATTAAGCTACACTAATTCACTACTTTTTATGCTTCGCTTGTTCTGCATTGTTGATAGAAGCAACAATCCGGTCCATCAGTCACTTGACATAGATCAGTATAGACCTGTTGAGATAAGCCTGTGATTCATTATGCTTTATCTTTGTGTAACTGATTGAAAATCAGCTCTCCGCTCCCCCTGACATGCGTCGAGTAAACAAACAGACGTATGCGTCACTAATAGGGGAAAATTCTGCCTTTCATCTTCAAAGTAGCTTCTATCTGTATTACTTTCTTCCACCGCTTTGGTCTCAGTGCTGTAGTCATTACTCTTTATGTGTTTATTCAGCACTGACAAATGATAACTGTGTTCAGCTTTGTGAATCTAATGATGCAAAGTTAGGTCAGGATCAGGACATTTTATGTCCAGTTTCTTTTTAGGCTGTTCAGTATTTTGACTTGCTTGTCAGCAGGAATCAATGTCTTCCTGTCCTGTAAAATATGCTGTTCTTCTTTTTGACACTTTCTCTCTTTACACATTACTTGCTTTTGCATTTAAGCACATTGCAGTTTCGACACTGTCGTCTTTTAGTATTAAGTATTAAGTAGGGTGTATGATGATGTATGTTAGGGGTGTATCTTTCTTTAGTCACTTTTTGGAGTAGCTTGCTTCAAATCCATAGTCATGTCCCGCATATCATAGATTAATGAAGTTTTGCTCAGTTTTTTAAAATAAAAATATTCATGTACCCTGAAAACATTAAAAAAAAAAGTGGAAAAAAATTAAACTTTTACTATGAAAATTTTTTTTTTCAAATCCAAGCAAATTATCTTCAGATATGCACAAAGTGAATCTTAGCATTTAACTTTGGTAAACAGGAACTTGTAAAATCAATCTCACTGCTCTCTTCAGTATCAGACTTGTTATCCACGAGCACAGGTCCACAACATGGGTTTTAAATAAATCTTGCTTAGTCAGCAATACTGTAAGTGGGTGCTGAGCATAATGATTTTTCTTTGATCTTTTGCTAAAGGGATTTCGAGCAATCGGAACACCTCAATGGTCACAATGTTTCAACAGATTCTCAAAAAGAGTTTAAAAGGAAAACGGAAAATAACAATGTAATAAAAATTTTAATAATGCAATAAATATCGATTTTGTAAATGGAAAATCATGCAGCCGTCGCCACCTGAAATAATGTTGATGATCATCATATACACCGATCAGCCTTTATATTAAAACCAATAACAGGTAAAATGAATAACATCCATTATGTTTACTCAGTGGGTTCTGTCAAGGGGTGGTATATTTAGCAGCAATGAACAGTCAGTTCTTGAACTTGAATTGTTAGAAGCAGGAAAAACTGGCAAGGATCTGAGCAACTTTGACAACTGGGTCAGAGCATCTCCAAAATGGCAAGTACTGTGGGATGTTCCCAGTATGCTGACCTCTGTTCACTTCCAAAAATGTTTCTTTTTATGTGTGTGCATTGCTTATCTGGGGAAGAGATGGCACCAGGATACCTTATTGGAAAGAGGGAAGGCTGGTGGAGGAAGTGTGTTGCTCTGTTCTGCTGGGAAAACTTAAGTACTTACATTCATGAGGATATTACTTTGACACGTACCACCTACCTAAACCTATACCACAGTACAACTTGTGGAATCCATGCCTTGACAGGCCAGCACAGTTTTGGTGGCTCAAGTGGGACCTACATAGTATTAGTCAAGTCATTTTAATCAGTCAGCGTTTAAAACGTCATATTCACATATTATGTATAGCCTATATAATTACTAGTGGTGGAAATTGCCACAGAGGAAATAATACAATACTGTGACCATATTTGGGCCTTGATTCTATTACTGTATTAATAAATTACTGTGGAATTCTGCAGGCGTCTTGACAACTCTGACTTCCTTTTCAGTGTCCGCTGTGAAGCTTGAGAAAAACAAGGTCTTTGCTCCACATTGTGGAATTCAGAAGCATGTATGTACCAATATGAAAGAATTAAATACATAATATTAATAACTAAATATCAATAATTGGTGCCACTGTGTAATACAATATTGTAATAAATTCAGTGCATAACTTTTTGTTGGTAGAGAGTAATCCAGATGCTCTTTTTGTCAGTTATATTCTCCATTTTGGACTGCTAGTCATTTTTCTAGGTTGTTAGAAGCTGTAGAGGCTTTGAACATTTTAACTCTAGGGCCACTGAACCCTTGTCGTAAAAGTAGGTCAAGTGGAATGTTGTCTGTGTGCTTGCTCTCTGCAGCACTAAATACATTCAGTACATTCATTATCAATATGGGTATTTTGTTGAACCACTCCAAAACATAGATTGATTTCCACTCTAGTTTTTACCCAGTTATGACCCATGATAAGCATATTTCTGGGACATCTTAGTGCTTATTTTGAGCCAAGTACTCCAAGTCTCCAAGTGTGCTGCTGACCTAATAATGACAATATCTGTCATGTGTGACTGACAGGGCCTTTAGACACGTCTTTGAATACTTGACATTAAGTTCTTCATGAACAGTGTTAAATGCAATCATGCTTTAAATAATTTCGTTAAAATATATATTGTGTAGAACACTGGCTTTCTAAAAAATCTAAAAATATCTCATTACCTCTTTACCTACAGCAGAAACCATGAATCAAGCTGGTTGCACACCTGTTTTTTGTCTAAGAGCCTGTACCAACGCAGGACATTTGTGTGGCGTTACCTTAGGGAATGACCTTCTGTTGGCATAGTTCTGGATCCAGCCTTGTTGTTGGGGAAAACTGGAAGTTAGGCTTGTGATCAGTTTTGATCACAAAGTAAATTTACACAGTAGTTACAGTTGTGTGGTTTACCAGTTGAAAATTCCATATAGGGATGCGGTTGGGCCTGTGGTATGGGCCTTGCCCTTCTTTTATGTTTCCTTTTTGTTCTTTCTTTTTCTTCAATTTTGTTTTTCTTTGTCTGGTTTATGTAGCCATGTTGTCACGTAACCATATGTATTTTTGTAGCCTCATGTCCATGTTTAGCCCTGCCTTGTCTGACCTGTGTCTCATTAGTAGTCTATCCCCTTTCACAGGTGTTCTTAGTCTGTGTTGGATATTTATACCCTGGTGTGTACACTGGAGTACATTTTCTATATCATTTGTTTCATGTAAGAGCTGTTTCTGTGTTTTTGTAGCTGACATTAGTGTCATGTATGATCCATTTCTATCTCAGTTTAGTTTGTTTCCTCATTATTATGTTTACTTGCATCGTCTATTAACGTCTTACTCTTCTGATATCACACGCAATTGCTTTCTTTAACCTTAAACTTGACAGTGAAAGTATTGTGATTACTATAAATAAGCATATTATTTTAGAATAAGTATTGAAAGAACCTTTGTAGCCTGAAATTAAATTGTTAATTTAAAAATTTTGCTACATTCATGTTTTTGCAAAGGCCTTGTCCAATCTACCAGTGTAATAGTTCTGTATACTGATATGTAACTAAAGAGGCTTCTTTTACATACACCTTTGTGCATTGTGTTCATATTTAATTGTGACCTGGTATCAGACTGCCCTTAACTTAATGCACTTTTTTCTGTTTTGTCAGCAGGTTGAGAATAACAGTCCCTGATGTCTCCCCAGGAATGGAGATGCTTTCCTTTTTATAAAAGATACATGTATGCATTCGTGGCTTGAGCTTGTAAAGATGTAAAAACTCAAGTCCTAAGACACAAATGGCTCTGAAATGAATGTGAAGGCCATGAAAGCATAGGCTCCAAATCTTCATGAAACATGAGCGTGAGTGATAAACTTGTTGAACCTGTTGGATCGAGCTTTCAGGACAGTCATGGGGAGCTCAGAAACAATAATAGGTGTTCTGAAGATTCCCTGGATGGAGATGCCAATGCCAATCAAATCCAAAGCAGAGATGGTACAATTCTGGAGGAGGTTGGGACTGAGTCTGCTTTTGTATCTCATGGTGAGGTACAGGACAAAATCATCATCTGGGGCACAGATTCTCAGTATGATGATCCAGAACTGGCAGAGTTTGAGATGTTGGAATGCCAGGAACTGGAGGCATACCTTGTGGAATCTGAAGATATTTGTGTTGAAGATACTGTAACCATACCAGGGACCCTTTGCAACAACTCTCAGACTGAAGACCCAAAAGATTCTGTTAGGCAGGAGGCCTCCCAGCCTAACACAAAGGAACATGGTAATGTTTTCCACAAATCTATCAGCAAAAACGCTGAGACAGGCTTAGCTAGAGCTGAGGTAAGCTCTGATAATGATGTATTTATAACCTGTTACTCCACAATGTCCAGTCTTGGAGGAAGTCTTGCAAGTGCCCTGAATAATACAGGTCAAACCCAAATGACGGAGTGTTGGTCTACACAAACAGGACCTTACAGAACTCTCTCAGAAGACCTCACCATTGCCTCACAGTCATGTTTGACTGTCTCAGACAGAAGCAGAGGTTCTTTAAACACTGATGGAGCTTATATTGATCTGAATCTCAACACTACCACTTTACCTGAGGAGTCTGTTTTAAAAGCACAAGACAAACAACCAGCTCAAAATGTGGTCACATACAAGGAAACCTCAAGTCAACTAAAAAATGGCATAAATGAATGTAATCCAAGCATTTCAAATGCTGAAAAAGAGCACAATGATGCAAAGCCTGCCAGTGAAGACAGGTGGTATCCAATGTCCAATGCTGGACATCCTGTTGTAGAACAGCAGGTAATAATTAGGGAAGAATGCAATCATTCAGATGCAAAAACCACTGTGGTGCAACAAAAATCTTGCGAACCATTTGGGTCAGAGGAGGCTCTATCATTGACCAAGATTTCTGATGATTCCAGTCATGAACTAAAACCCTCCCAAAGTGAGGAAATTTTTGACATGAATCATACAGCCTTAAAGCAGGGCTCAAAGGGATCACCGAGTCATTGTGTCATGACTGAACCCAAACTGTACCATAAGCAAGCATCTTTTGAAAGAACTCGCAGTTCTAGTCCATCCAGTCTAGAAAGGCGAAAGCCATGGTGCAGTCCATCTAGCCCTGCTACTCCTTCATCTCCAAAAAATAGCAGCTCCCCAAGAAGACAACTACCATCTTCACCAGCCAAGACAATTACCCCAAGAGCTCCAAGCCATGAACCTTCTGGTTCTCCACAGAGAGTTTCAAGTAGTCTCAGGCTTCCAAGTAAAAGCTATCTTACCACTGGTATCCCTAAACCTATTCCCCCTCAACAGCCAACTAAAACAGAATCTCCCCAGAAGTCATCCCCTCCTCAGAGGCCTAAAAATGTCCGTCCAAAAATCATCACGTATGTACGTAAACACCCTCAGGCAAAGCTACATTCTGCAGAGGGTCCATATGAAACATCTACTCTTCCTTCAAGGCTTACAGCATACAGTAGCTCAACAACCACTAAAGAGCAGAAAGTTGGAGAGCCAAAAGGATCACCAGTGCTCAGCTCCTCCGGTGTCCTTCAGTATCGTCAGGAGCTCCAGAAAGCAGGATACTACTCTCCACCTGGCCTAACGGTGTCTGGAATTAGACTTCCCAGTCACACTGTGCCTCACAAACTGGTGGGAAAGTCAGAAAGTTTCCATGGAGAACTCCCAGACAGATATATGCATGAGGTGAGCAATCATGGGTAACATTTATTAAAAGTTGTAGTTATTCCATTCACATTTACAGGCAATGGTTCCTCACAGTAAGTGTCATTTTTTTTGGCTTTCCATTTGATTTTAAGAGAATATCTATTCTGGTTCCAGGTGCGCAGAGGTGTCCAGCACAGTGTGAGTGAAGTAGCTGGTGTCTATCGTTTACCCAGATCCCTCAGGCCTCAACTGGGCCTTGGAGCTGTAACTAGGCAACCTATAACTAAAACTAGGATGATGATGCCAAGCCAAAGGTCAGCTTCACCCCTCAGCCATGCAGCTCCTGCTGGTCAGTCTACCTACTGCCACCTGGATCCCACAGGTAAGTTAGAACTTGGGTGTTCAGCTTTTTGTTGTATTAAGCGACATAACATTCAAAATCGGTTTTCACTGGAGATCATAACGAAAATAAATGAATGTTTGTTTGCAAATTATTGAACCTATAATGATAGACCTGTGCTATTATAAAATGTACTGACTGCAGTTTTTTAAACTAACCACATTTATTGTCAGCTACATTTTTTTCATGATAAGTGTTCATACCAGAATATTCTGGGACAGTTTTTTCTGTTTATAAAACATTGCAGAGATAGATTGTCATAAGACATTCAGTAACTAGTTGTACTGCAGTGCTTTCCAAAACACCAAAAACTCAAAGACTCTTGTTGCCAACCTGTTTCCCCTTTAATTATCCAACCTAATGCAAGAAGACTCCACTCTAGCTGAGAGGCTATGGGCTGCATATGCATGAAACATCTGACTCCCTTTGCCTTTGAAGTGTAAACCTCATGATAGCAGTCAAATTCTGAGAGTTCTGAGCCACTGAATTTACTAATTCTGTTTACTGAGCTTTTATTCTTGCTGCATTTCATAGTCAGAGCTTTGCATTTATTTCCAAAAACTCTCTGTAGTTTCACCAGGACTACCTGAGTATTTAGGATTTGTGTGCACTATATGGATTGAATGTATTGTAAATGATAAAATCCTGTTTGGCTTAATATTATCTTTATTCTTTGAAGCTAGTAATAATTTCTGTAACATGATACACTAAAATAACTGTCATATTTATATTGTCAGGAATAACTGGCATTCTGAGCCATTTTCATATATGATATAATTTTGAATTCATAAAGCTATTAAAAGGAAGGAAAAAATGCTTCAGTCTGTGTGTGTCTCGTAGGTGTAAGTTCTAATTGAGTGTCACCATGCCTTTGAGCGTAAGTGGCTGATATGCATAATATTGACTGTTCTATCTGCAGTCCAGACTGTCCCGTCTATGGCTTTCTTTACTGTGAAGCATTTATCTTTATTCTTTATGTAAAATATGAAAATATTTTGGATGCTTTGACTTCTCAAATAGTGTGGTGTCCTGTGGTGTTTGCTAATGTCTACATGCTTAAATGCTAGCACTACAAGAGGCATTGCCTAAACTTTCACTTCCTTTTGGTGATTTTCTACTACCTCTTTGAGGCATGTCTTATGAAAACAGTTTTTTTTCAGTTGTATTTTGCACTTTATGTAAATTATGGATTATTGTTTACTTTATTTAAATGATAGGACTTTACTTACTGCTGTTAACAGCATTTATACATAACTACTTCTTCATATGTGCTTCTTTTATATATAAGTAGTGATATATTTAAGTAGTGAAGAATGAAATGTCACTTTATGTGTAATAAAGAATCACAATGTAATTGATGTGAACACATTATACTCAAGAATTTCTATACAAGAAAAGTCAAACTCAAAATGTATGCAAGTGTGATGAACTACTGCTGTGTAATACTGTTACATTTTGTAATTACTTGGGTTTCTTCCACAAGGACAATATAAAGAGTAATTTACTACATAATTCCGAATAAAATGTAGATTTATTAGACTCGTTTGGCCTCTCATATTTATATTGTTGCACTGAAAAATCACAGGAGAGATTGCAAAAATAACTGTGCACTGCATTTTGAGTTATTGGGATTCTGAGTTAACACAGAATGCAATCAAATATGTTGATAATGTTGAATAAATTAGCTAAAATGCATTCTGCCTGATTTAAAATGCTAGTATACAGACATGCATCCTACCCCATTCATGCCACCTGATTGGTTACCACAACACACACAGTAAAAGACTCATTGCTCAGATGTGCAGAACTGAGTGCACTGAGCAGCTCTTTTCTCCCTGTGACCGCCAAGCTGTATAGGTCCTCTCCACTCTGTTCAGTCTGAGGTTTGAGGTTTTCACTGAAGTTAAAAATGAAAATAAATGAATCTTTGTTTACCAATTATTGCTCCTGTAATGTTAGACCTGTACTATTGTAAAATGTACTGAATGTAGTTTTTTTAACTGACCACATTTATCATCAGCTACAATTCTTTCTACTTTCATAATAAGAGTTCATGCCAGAATTTCCTGTCACAGTTATTTTGCTTAAAAACCTTATTATTAAGTTTAATTTTATTGAATAAATATGGGTTATGGGACATAAAGTAACAGTAGCATTTAAAAAAATGTATACATCCACAACAACAGTTTACTACAATCTCCCTCATTCCGTATGTTCTTGTTCATTATGGTAATATCCAGAATTTATTCTTTTTTATCTCCTACCTCAGCTACTGTCAGCATCTGTTTCACTGTACATGTACTGTACATACTTAAATATTCACACCATAACTGTGAATATTCGGTTCACCCAGGACAGGAGGCTTAAACCCATCGCAGGGCAACACATAGCCAGACAACCAGTCACACACACACTCGCATTCACTTCAATATAATAATGATGTCAAGTTATACATTTGACAGTGGGGGTTTTCTGTGCATGTGCAATCAAGTCAGGTTTGTATCAGAATGATTCATTCTTGCTGATTTTTGAACGTAACGTCTTTATATTATTTAATAATTTAATTAAAGCCTTTTTATTACTTCAGCAGGGGATGTGAAGAAGCCTCAGTTAGAAGTAGCTCCCAAGTCTCTCCTTCCTAAACCGGGTCAGTCTGGCCTGCGACTCCCTGGCTTCTCCCACCTGCCCACTGCCCGCCTCGCTGCCTTTGGCTTTGTCCGCAGTGCCAGTGTGTCCTCTGTGTCCAGTAATCAATCCAACGAGAGCACTCACAGTGACCCCTGCCGACCCATCAGACGTAAGTGCCTTTACTGCCATTACTAATACATAGAGAAGGACGAAGGAAGCTGTTTATGGTCACCTTAAACTGACTGAAATGCAGTATTTCTGAGTGAGTGAATTTGCTTGGCTGATCTTTCACAGTTGTGTATATCTCATCAAAATCTTCATGTGGTTGTATTCTGTTCAGCTGTGTCATATGAGTTTGTTGACTGGCTGTTCATGCATTATTAATATTATTACGCAGAATTTGGACTAAAGAACTAGATATAATATGTAGACATATACAGTTACATATTACGGTTCCAATACCCATGGCTTATTTATTTTTTTTTTGCAGTCCTTGCTCCTTAAGTTCTATATAACTTCAGTAATAGTGTGCTTTTTAAAGATTCTGGAGAAGCCAGAAAGGTAATTTGTTTTTCCGGACTGCAGAATATGACTGCTATTGAAATACAGCTTGGAAAGAAGTCCAAAACAACTCCATTAAACACAAAATGAGCTATGGTTCACGCTTCTCATTATACTAATAATGAGCTTTTACAGCAATGCACATTACAGCACAAATTATAGAAGTATTTTTTCTTCAGTTTCATTTGGCACATGCCGTGTTGCCAGGGCAGCACAGCCAGTGTGTTACACAACTGCTCTTTTTTATCTAGCCTTTAGTAATGGGGGAATTGAAGTCTCATGTGTATTCCCATTAGAGGGAAACATGGATAGGAGTTGATCAGGAGACAGAGTAACAGGAATGAGTGAGTTACTGATGCCTGTTTTTAGAGCAGATCATAAAGGCATGAATATGTACCTTTAATGGACTGGAAGCAAGAACTTCTTTTATGGCCTTCTTTCTGACCTTATTTACCTTAAGCAGAGGTCATTTTTTAGGTGCAGCATACACAGGATGTGTCATGCTTACAAAACCTAACTAGGGGTAAAATGTCCTAATGTTCTCGTATATGTCAGTAGATAAAATTTTATGTCTGAATTTTTAAACCCTTAAAATGGGTATAATTCACAAAATATTCACAAAATTTGTTGCTGGGTGGATGAATGTAGAAGACTGTACATCAACAAATTTCAATACTGAAAATAAACTGGAGCGGCACGGAAGGTCCTGGGTTCGATCCTCAGGTTGGCCACAGGTGCCTTTCTGTGCGGAGTTTGCAAACTCTCCCCGTGTTCGCGTGGGTTTCCTCCGGGCGCTCCGGTTTCCTCCCACTGTCCAAAAGGTTTGCAGTAGGTTGACTGGATTGGAAAAATTGCCCATAGTTGTGAATGTGTGTATGAATGGTTGTCTGTCTGTGTGTTGCCCTGCGATGGGTTGGCCTCCTGTCCTGGGTG
>JBBPDA010000001.1:29457863-29469219 GCA_037974385.1 Arnoldichthys spilopterus | reverse complement strand
AGAGAGAGAGAGATAATAGATAATGAATACATAATAAATAGATACTCATCTTAATACAAGTAAGCCTTTTAAGGTGCTAAACAGAAACACGTGGAAAATAAAAACTGTCAATAAACTTTAAAACAACTGACTCACAGCCTTTTACACTTTAATCTTCTTTTATCTTCTGCAGGAAAAGCAAAAGTTATAGCAGTGCTGAAATCTGTCCTGCAGGTGGCAGCATTATTGTCTTAGGAAAAGCAGAATTAACTCAACAACACCCTATTGCTCTGTTCTGGGATAGATCCAGTAGAGGTAGTGAGTGACTGGGGAATAGTGGCTAAATTATCTTCCCTACTAAAGAACATCGCCCAAATCGTGCAGAGCACCTTGTCCGCACTGAGCAGCTCCTTCAATATACGGCTGCTACACCCACATTATAGCAGAAATCACAGGTCTTTCCTTCCAGCTGCTGTGACTGTATACAGTGAATGCAGTCATGTGCAATACACATGACATGTGCAATTAAACTTGTTGTAAATATATAAATTTATCATTTTATAACTTTTATAATTTTCATTATTTTTTCATTTTCTTGTCTGCACTGTCCTTTGCTGCTGCTGTAACAATGCAAATGCCCCCATATGTGACAATAAAGGTTTCATATTAATGAAGAAATATAGATCATTTTAAAGGATTCACAAACTTTCAAGCACAGTTGTAAATGGTGTCCTCTCAGAACAGATTAGACAGGTAACTGCAGGTCATTTGGTCAGATCACAGTTAATTAGGCATTATTTATTTAAGGACTTGTCACATTTGCAGTAACACTACCTGTTAGACATTGTTTAGTGAACTGGGAGAAACACTCCTGTGATCTTGATTGGGGGATGGTTTGTGTTTAAATGCTTACAACAAATATCTGTGTCTATTAGTTTCTTTATTCATTTTGCAACAAACCAAACAGTCCAGTGTGTTGCTGTTTCATGAAGCAATCGTCCAGTCTATGACATAATTAAAGCTAGTACAGCTTTTATTGTACTTCTGCTTCTCTTATGTGCATGACTCTAGGCTGGACAAAAGCTCATTTTCAACACCGTACCTCCTTGTCATTATACATCTACATGCAGTTAATTCTAAATAGAAAATAAGAACCACAGTATGAGCATTTATACACGTGAAAGTGATTCTTTGTCATTGTAAACACACTCAAGCACCACAACGAAATCTGCATTTACCCCCATCACATGTGCACATGTGGAATAGCGGGCAGCTACCAACAGCGCCCGGGGAGCAGTGTAGTGGGACGGTACCTTGCGCAAGGGAACTTCAGTAGTGCCCGCGCCAGGACTCGAACCTGCGACCTTTAGGTCCCAAAGGCAGTGTCCTAACCACTAGGTCACCACTGCCCACTGCCCACATGAAAGTGCTAAAGACAAATCAAAATCACTGGATAAAGGAGGTGTGTTTAAATCCCACAAAAGAGCAAAGAAAACAAAGACTAATTTGCAAGACTCTTATTTTGGAATAAATGTAACAGAGGGGTTGACATTTATAAGGTTATTTATGTAGTGGCTAATTTGGTCATCTTTAGACTGATCAGCTTTGTTGTCTTCCTGAGAACATCTCATGCTAAGACTTGTTTTACCATAAAGTAACTTGGCTCCCTTAGTTAATAATAATAATAATAATAATAATAATATATTCATCATAAGAAAAAACAACAAACAATATTTAAATAAAATAAAAATTGAAATAATACACAGTATACATAGAATAAATATACATACATAGAGTAAAATACATTAAAGTTCAATCTCTGTTTAAAATTTAAAAATAGAATTCGTAAGACTTTTAATAATTTTTTTTTACGTTGTGTAGTACTGTAGAAGTGCAATGCTGAGTGTAAAAAAAGTTCCAGGCCTGCTGCAGGAAAGTCATAGCTTATTAAAGGCTTTTAAAAGATTTAGTGAGGTAACTTATCTATATATATACGTATCTATAGGTAGTGTATTTCATAACGTTAGGACGTAACTGACAGAGGCTGCATCCACAATGTACTTTTTGGCTGTTGCTAAAACTTCCAGTAGTTCATCAGACAGTAACAGAACATTGGGCCTCACTCACCAACTGTTTTTTTAGGGGAAAATCTTAAAACACATTTTTGCAATTCTGACATTGACAGTGTTTTCTTATTTGAGATTTGTTTTCAGGTAAGAACAGAACCTCCACACAGTCACACTTACACACATTTGAGTGCTGAGAGGTGGTGCTTTTTAAAAGAACTTTCTAAAAAAAATTCAGGAAGATGGTGAATGAGGCGCAATGACTTCTTTTACATTCTGTCAGCTCTTTACTTGAAGTTCAGTGTTAAAAGACTGACTCATATTTAGTGTAAGGATGTCAGTCTCAGTAACTGCTTCCCCATTTTACTTTAGGTGGAGCAAGAACTCAGCTCTCTGCCTTACACAACATCAATCTTAACTTGCATAAATCAATATAAGAATGTCCACATTTCATATTTGGTGTTTTACTTCTTCATGAACATGTGGATGTGTGATATTACTAGAGCTAAAGGTCAATTACATCTACCCATAAAATATCTGTTGAGTTTCAATAAAATATAACCATGTCTTTATAAAAAAATATAATATCTGCATGAAGAGAATGACAGTATAGGAATTAATCAGCTTAATTATAAATAACGTTTCTTTAAAAAATAAATAAATTTTCAATTTAAATAGCAAAAATAAAAGGTAATGTCAGAAAATATTAGACAAAGTTAATAAAAAAAAACTGCACAGCCAAATAAACAAGCTACAGTAAATTATTTCAAAACACATCACCAAAACCAAACAAAAATGAGACATGTGCTGCCTGTTTATAATGTATTTTTTTCTTGCAAACTTATTCTAAAATTACTTCCCAGACATATAGTGCTGCAGGAGGTCAATGGGCAGGGGGAAGATGATGGTGGAGTTCTTCTCGGCTGCGATGGTATTGAGTGTCTGGAGGTAGCGGAGCTGCAGGGCTGTGGGAGACTCAGCGATCACCATTGAGGCCTCCTTTAAAGCCCGTGAGGCGTTCATCTCCCCCTCTGCTGCTATTACCTGCAGACAGGACACATCACACAATGGGCTCAAGAGTCATTCTACTATGTGTTCAAAGCTAAAGATGCGTTAAAGCTATGGTTCAGAAATCAAATGTACACAGATTCCCACTTGGGCCAAAAAATGTAAATTGGCCATGAAATTTTCATGTATCTTTTATTTTATTAGGCAAGTCATTGAGAACAGATTTCTATTTACAGTAAGTGCCAAAAAAACACTGGATTCAGACAAAGAGTAATGAGAATTAGCCAAACGTCCATAAGTAGACCTTTAAAAGCATGTTACATTGCTTCTTTTGCTTTACACTGCTGACAAAATTCAGAATGCCTGCTACCACTGTGCAATATACTTCTGTTCATGTTGTTGACGCAGTGTATCACTCAGTGCCAGTCTATTAGAGATGATTAGCTCCAGTGCGATTGAATATACACAGATCAGCCATAACATCTAATATTCTGTCTAATATTGATTAGGTCCTTCATGCTGCTGACTGTGGTGCACTGTGTGTTCTGTCCCCTTTCTATCAGAGTCAGTATTAGCATTTCATGCAACAGCAGCTCCTTTTGAGATAGCACCAGATGGACTAGCCCTCATTCTCCACATGCATCAATGAGCCAAGGGTGCTCATGACCCTGTCACAGATTCACCAGTTGGATCACTTTTGGTAACTACAGCATACCTGAAATACTCCACAAGACCTGCTATTTTCAGGTGTTAATGTTATGGCTGACTGGTGTATTTTTACAAACTGTTAAAAATGTTTAGTCTATCTGTATCAGCAACCAAATGTAACAACATGATGCAAAGACGTGTAATTCAAGCTTTTTTACTGTTGGTGATGTAAAGTCAGGTTCTTTACATGCTGCATTTATTATTCATGTATCATCATCAGGAGAATCGTACACAGAAACATAGCAACACGAAATCCTCCATTGCTTCCAGCTAAACGCTGAGTCATGGCCCACATTCCCCCTGTGGCACAAACCTTGCTACTCCTGTGTTTCTCAATGTGGAATTCTCCAACACAATCAGATTTCATTTTATAAATATTAGTATATATTTTTCCAGCCTCTGTTAAGAAAGTGTTGTTGTTGTTCTGTACATTTGCTTGTTTAAAAGAATATTTCTGAATATTTTGTTTACACAATTTTCTTGCCATTAAAACCATAGACTTTTATCTATAGAAATCTGATAAATTTCAGGCCACAAGATGACTGCTACTACTGTTTTCAGCTATTCTACATACTTTTGTCTTATAGCAGCTATAAAAATAACAGAATAACTTACAGGGCCCTATTTTGCACCAGCTGAAAATGCGATGCAATGTGTTTTTGCTAGATTAATTAGTTAAATGACGCGAGGCAGGGCGCATTGTCGGTGCATTGCTATTTTAAGGCAGTGAATTAACAATGCACTTATAACCAACATAAACCATGTCTAAAGTCAGTGGCATATTATTAAACCATATTTAAGCAACAATTTTAGTATAAAGTAGTGTGTGGCTGTATGATGCTCATTACAGACACAGATATTTGCTTGAAGTGCACTAATGGTACTCGAAGGATTAAGAAGGAACAGTGCTGCTCTCGTAAATGTTGTGCTCATGCATTTTACTTTCTGTAAAAGCAGGTCCTTTTCCTTGCCAAAAACCGTGTGTACCATTATAATAGCATTGTGCCATAGCTCATGGTGACGGGCCATTCTGATTGGTTTATTGCATGTTAAGTCCAAAACACACCTCTGAATAATTAAAAGAGCTATGACAACCTTATTGTGCCCAGTGCTGGCATGAAGTCTGTTTTTCTGCCGTCAAAATAGCAAAATGGATTTGGACACACCAACAAATGTAAATGACTCCTTGCTCTTTAGGCTTTGGGTTTGATAGTCAAAATAGGGCCAACGTGTTAGAAAGTCTGTTTAAGATTACTTAACTCAATACTGTCTGAGGGAAGTATGTGATGATTTAAGCATTCAGTATGTATGATACTAACTGGTGGGACATAAGTTTACTTTACACGCTCCAGTACATCAGACACCAAACATCTCTTGGCTGACTGACAGCATATGGATTAAGGGTAAATTCTGTAAATGAGCATATATTGGACTTGAAGTTCAAAAGCTGGAGTGCAAGTGAATGTTTGGCAATGTGAAATTAGAATTGCTGTTGTAATTTATTAGTGATATGTCTCCTTCAGGTGTCTTTCTGCCCTAGTGCTGTGGAATCTGGGGGGCCCACCTTAGCACGAGCCTCTCTGGAGGCCTCAGCCTCAGCCGCCATGGCTCTCTGGAGCTGCTGAGGGAGTTTAACATCCTTAATCTCCACACGCTCCACCTTGATACCCCATGGATGTGTGGCATCATCCAGTGCCATCTGTAAGTAACATACCACACATATGAAGATCACTAAAAGATTCATGCTTTGCTTTTCATGCAACTAAGAGATATGCTCTTGCACAATGTGTGACAACAAAGTATTTGTAGATCCATAAGTTGCACTCATATGTTGCCCAAACCTGCATGTTGTGGGAGATGTGCTCTCTGTCTGACAGAACTTCTGCCAGATTTTTTGTGCCCAGGACATTCCTCAGGGTAGTCTGGGCCAGTAGGCGGGTGGACATGTCAGCATTCGTCACATTAGCCACAGACAAGATGGGATCACAGACCCGGAAGTAAACCACACCATCCACGCATACTGTCACTGAGTCTTTGGTCAGAATCTGCTCTCAGAGGAGAGATGTGTTTGGGAGACAGATACTCTTCACTGCAAACAGAATCAACTTCAGGTTCTTCTACATTCTACAGCTATAATATAGCAGAGCAAATTTTCTTCAGACTGGGGTTGATCACATATTAAGAGGGGAGAGCAGGGTACAACTTTCAGATGGTTTATTTGTGGTTAACAGAGCTTGAACAGGGCATACTAAAAGTCATCTACTTAGATTCCCCAATCAAAATCATCTGCCAATTTTGACAGCAGACAAATATTTCTCACAAATTACCCTGCAGACATATGTGTCCAAAAAAGTCTTATTATTAAAAAAACTCTTTCCTCATTTTCATTTTAAATTTTTGTTTCAACCACATCCACACCTATTTCACACTGTTCAGCCATAATATTATACCGCCTACGTAATCTTGAGTAGGTCCCTCATGCTGCTGAAACAGCTCTGATTGTGGTGTACTGTGTGTTTTGACCCCTTTTTATCAGAGGCAGAATTAACATTTTGTGCAACAGTAGCTCTTCTTTGGGATCAGACCCCACATGCATCAGGGAGCCTTGGACACCCATGATCTTTTGGCAAGTTCACTGATTGTCCTTGATTGCTTTTGATAGCTACTAACTACTCCACCTGAAACACTCCACACACTGCCGTTTTGGAGCTGCTCTGACTTTAGTCTAGTCTAGTCATCACAATAGGACCCTTGTCAAAATGACTCAGATCGGGAAGTGGTGGCCTAGTGGTTAGGATGCTGCCTTTGGGACCTGAAGGTTGCAGGTTTGAGTCCTGGCCCGGGCACTACTGAGGTACCCTTGAGCAAGGTACCGGCCTAACATTGCTCCCCGGGCGCTGTTGATAGCTGCCCGCTGCTCCACGTGCACACATGTGATGGGTTAAATGCAGAGGTCACATCTTGTTGTGGTGTTTAGAGTGTGTTCACAATGACAAAGAGCACAGCACATTAGCTTCAAGAGCTGACTGTTCTGCATACATACCAAACTAGTCATATATTTGCCCCATTTGATACAGCCTCTATCCATTAATTGTATATACAGTATATTCATGTTAGGTTGGAAAGCTTGTATGGTTCAAATAACAAAATGTAATGAGATAATTGTGAGATTCCGGATCTGGGGCATTGAGATCAGGAGAATCCAAATCTGAAGTTCCAGTCCAGGGCTCAACCGCAATTTAAGCAGGAAGTTATATATTGTTATACTTGTTTTACCCTGCAAACCTACTTACTTTTGCTTTTGATTTTCCCTGGTTTTGGTATACTGCAATCCCCTACTTTGTAAAAGATTAGTTAATAGCAATAATAAAATACCTCTTGAGGTGGAATGTCAAATGACTTAGATCTCAAGTCCACCTTTATGAACGAATCCGTGCAGGGCAGCACAAAAAACATGCCTACACAGTAAAACAAGTGTATAAAAAATAAATAAATATAAAAATAAATAAATAAACAAACAAACAAAGTTCAGTTGTTTATATCATGTAAATAGCCTTTTATAAGTCATTGCAATTGAATATATTGCTCATAGTTCATGCATTTAAAAGAAAAATATACCTGGCCCTTTTGGTTTTCTGTCAATGATACGGCCCAAACGAAAGATCACAGCTCTCTCGTACTCCTGCACAATCTAAACATGTAGGCTGAGTTAACAGCTGTATGGCATATCTGTCTGTGATATCTTCCATCCTTGATTGCCTCTTACCTTTATGCACATGAATATGGTGACAGGAAGCAATGATAAAGTGAAAATGAATGAGAGGATGATAAAAAGCCAGCCACAGAAGCCCAGGGAGCGAGGCCTGTCATCTGGTGGGAAGAGAATTATTTTAAGTCAAAAATCTTTTCAAACTGTCATGCACATAATCATATAAAAGTGCATTTTCTGCATTGACAGTGCTAATTATTCCTCAGCGATTCCCTAAGCAAGCTAGAAGGTTGTTAGGTGGTGAGGTGGTATCTCTGATGATTGTCAGGATTTTGCTAATGGGTTGCTATGGTATTCTAGGTTTTTGGTAATACCTAAGTAGGTCATTACTCCAGAATTGCTTGGCAATTACTTGGGTTTTACTGAGTGATTGCAAGCAAGGGTGTTCCAGGTGGTTGCTTGGATGTTACATAGTTGGAATCCAACATGGTTGCAATGGTGTCCCTGGTGGTCTTTCTTTCTTTCTTTCTTTCTTTCTTTCTTTCTTTCTTTCTTTCTTTCTCCAGTAATTGACCCATAACTGTGCCTATTAATCATAGTTAGACTGCTGCTATGATTTACTGAATTGCTGTCATAAATCAGGGTCAGACAGTGGTCAGATATAGAGGTGGTATAGTATTTCTACTGTTTGGGCTGTACAGTGATATTTTTTTTACCTTTTGTGATGTTTGCCATAATGCTATTGTTAGGCATTAAGTAACAACCTAAATTTGTTTCTTCAGTATTTTAGAAATCTTAAAATTATTCTCCAACAGTGTGATATAGTGACCCTACAGACATTGCATGATTTTACTACTGCACATGCTGTAGTACACACACATACACCCACACCCACACCCTAGCTTTCTGAAAATATACATTCAGTCAGATGTGTTGATTTTTTTTCTGGGCACTGCACCTAACAGCCTTACTAGGAACAATCAAACAATGGTTGACAGGATGCCAAAGGAAGGTTAGAAAAGTCGCATATAGATCAGAGACACCTGATACCATTTCTGGACAGAGGGATCCACACTGTTAAACCCTGTGACACTTTTTTTTATATAAGACCTGGTTCCCTTTAACATGATACCCCGCAGTTCCTCTGAATTGGTGTAAAATGCTGTTGCTGTGTGTTGGGTAACAGTATTTTTGGTGAAAATATCATGGCCAATTCCCAGACAGATTCCACTATTCACTTTGTTTCATGTGATGAGTTTGCAACTTCCCGTCCCACACCACAGATGGTTTCTTGGTGCTCTGACAGCAGCAAAATGTGCTGTTCTATTTGCCTGTGATTCATCTAGCTTTCTGTGGTCAAACCCCTTACGGGTAATTACTGAAAGGTCTGCTTAGCCAATTCAAATACTTTTCAGACCACACTATTAGTCTGCAAATGGCCACAAAAGTGCCAGTACAAAAAAAAAAACCATTATAAAAAATCCCCAAAAGTAGATCTTATAACAAAGCCAACAGAGTTCTGAGCTAATAAGCAAAATTTTTCATGGCTGTAATAGAAACATAACTGATCTTAGACATTGGTCATTAGTGTTTTCATTTTACTGTACACTGTTTGAATATAATTATGCAATATTACATCATTTTTATTTATTTATGTAATGTTAATATTAATTATACACTGAGTTACATAACCCATTACATTCACTTTACATTCTGCATTGACAGGTTCACTTCTACCATTTGCTCATTTGTTTCAGTGTGAAGCAGACAAAATGCGGCAAATTCTCACTTAATTCAGCTAGGAGTGAGAAATAACTGTGTTCAAACTGTGTGAATTTTGGGTTCATGTCTTCTTTGATCTAGACTAAGGACAAGAAATTTGACTTTTTCTCAAACTGGTCAAACAATATGAGCAAAAAAGAGTTTTCCTACTTAATTTGCCTGATCTTTTGGTTATAAAGGGCTATTAATTATTAACAAAATAACAAATAATCCCAAGCTTATTCTCAGTAGAAGTATGATAATTATATGCTTTATCAAAACATTTCAATGGTTGCCAAGAGATGGTCATCTAAGGTGTAACCAACCAACATTTCACCAATCATTACAGGTTCTAGGGCATTTTTCTTTAGAATTCCACATTTTGCTGTTGTGTTTATATCAATGCACAGGGCAAAACTAATTTTCATACGTACCGTGTATAATAGGCCTGGTGTCAATTGGTGATTGCCTGTCCATTGTCTGCCTGTCGATTTTGCTGCTGCTCACCGTTGTCATCTCCATACGTTTGTGCAGCTGCTGGCTTAGTGTGTGGGAGAACATGAAACTGGAGCTTTAAATGCACCTGCTGTCTCATGAGGGTGTGGCTTCTCCTCTTACCTCTTGGTTAAAGATGAGTGAAGTAAGCAAATACTACCAGCTAACACTAAAGCTGATAACTGCTTTGGTAACACGTATAGATAAATATAATATAATGTATGAGCACATAGTCATTAAAAATATTCATAGTCCTTAATGGTTTATCTCACACTCTCAGCATTGAAAAATGCTAGGTGGATGAAACCAGAACTGACTCTTAAGACACAGTGAAGCGTTTTTGTCTTGTGTGTACTTGACTTCAACATTATAAGCATGTGCCTATATGAAAATCATACCCAAAAACCCTTAAACTGCAATGAATAGAACAATGGATGCAACATTAACACAAATAACAGTTGGGAGGGAGTCAGCAGTGCACCATGGGAGCTGTTACAACGCCCACCTGTGTCCCTCTCCCTCTCTCTTCTTCACCACACAACCACAACTTAGTCCGTGCGGTCCTAATGTCTGTAATATGTCTGCCCCAATATATGTCTCATTGCAGTGGAATATGGTACCATTATGTATTAACTGGTAGGTATTATTATATTTTCTTTTATGTATTAACTTAGGTACTTAAGTAGAAGACATACTCTGGACCTTAAGACTCCCTGAGGACTCATGGTTTAAGTATTTTTTAAGTATGCTGCATTATAATGTTTCAAAGCCATCAAATATTGTTTAGAACATATATAATAAATTATACAACAGATAATATTTAATATACAGTAAACTATGATAATGTACAATATACATTTAGACATAAGCTTGCTTACTTTGTTGTTGTTCTGTTTATTCAATTTTTATACAAAATTGTGCTTTGCATTGTTTTTGTAGTCTATCCCTACTGCTGCAGTCTTCTCTGCTGTTGTACCCTCTTCTGAGTGACTGCAGTGTTTTGGGTTCTGGACTGGTTCTCCAAGATTTGCAGTCATTGAAGTGTTGTTCACAGTTTCCACTGTTGCCCCATCAACACTGATTATGGTGTGACTCCCTCTGTGCCTGGAGCCAACATTAGGTCTTTTGTGTTGCTGATACTGAAGGTCAGCTAACTGGTGTGGCATTATTTTGCCTCTTTCAACACCACACATTTCATCACTGTCAGTATTACAAATATAAGTAATACCTTTTCTAAATTAGTCCACTTTGCTTACTCTACGGGGTTTGTCACAGTTTGTGAAGATTAGCTGGCTTGTTGCTGGTTCAAATCCCAAACTGGTCCAAGTACCACTGAGGTGCCCATGAGCGAGGTACCGTCCCCACGCAGTACTGGCCATTTCAGCTTCCCACTGCTTCTACACAGATGGGTTAAATGCAGAGGTCACATTTCATTTTGGTGCACTGTGTGCTGTGCTGTGTTCACAATGACAAATATAACTTATTACAGATACTTACCTGGCAGGGATGTTACCATGATCAAGAAAGTGGTTCGCCCAAGGTGAGGCTCAGCTATTGCACTTCGGTTGTGCTGACCCTTGCAAATTCCCCAAATGTGGGAATCTCGACTGCATAATTTCTGATAGTGGGG
>JBBPDA010000001.1:29433892-29457763 GCA_037974385.1 Arnoldichthys spilopterus | reverse complement strand
ACGTGTGATGGGTTAAATGCAGAGGTCACATTTCGTTGTGGTGCTTGAGTGTGTTCACAATGACAAATCACTTTCACAAATAATCACTCACTTGCATTTCATGAAATCAGATTTGGCAAATTATAACTATTGCTTTTTTTTCTTTACCAGTGTCTGCTGAGTACAATTTAAACTTAGTTACTGTGCATTTACACTGACTTTGTGCTGTGGTGTACATATAACACATTATGTAAAGAGTAACAATGGGCAGTGATGGCCTAGTGGCTAGGGACTTCCTATGTGATCAGAAGGTATCAAGTTTAAGTCCTGGCCAGCTACCACTGAGGAACCCTTGAGCAAGGTACTGTCCCACTACACTGGTCTCTGGGTGCTGTTGCTAGCTGTTTGTTGCTCCATGTGTGGATGGGTTCAATTCAGAGGTCACATTTCCTTCTGGTGCACTTTGTGTGATGGGGTGTGTTCACAATAACAAAAAAATCACTTTCCTTTTTTATAAAGATTTGAGAATCCATGAAACCTGGTATGACTGATATGACATTTAACCACATCCCATGTGTGTTGTTGAAAGTTGACCTTAGTGCGCGACGGCCTAAAATGACCTCAGACACAGTAAATACCAGCAGAACCAAGTAAACGATTGAAGCGATGGGTATTTGTTAATATTCACATATGGATGCATTAAACCAACTAAAACTGAATTTCATCGTATAACGCTTTGTTCAGCATTCACATCAGTTTAGTTTATTGGTTTAGCAAACTGTCTACATGACAGTATTGCAAAAATAAATAATATAAACAGGTATGTTACAGTATTAGTATTATTTTTAATATTTCTAATATTAGTACACAGTATTATTAATACAATAATTGCTGTTCAAAAAACAGTTACTCATTCTTTGTTCAAAGTACTCAAAATTCTTCAAAGTTCTCAGTCGTTGTTCAGAGTACAACTCTGTCCCTGAGGAACTGTTCTGTAGGCTGTATATCTGATGCCTGCCACCCCCGCTGTGGCTACTGTGGTAGCTCCTGTACTGCTCACCATAGAGACGAATCCTGCTGGAGATGGAAATGTTATGAAAATATACGCTGAATTTTCCTTGTTCACTCACATGAGTAGAATCAACTATGTGACAGAGCAAGTCTATGGAATACTCAAGTCTCATGTGTATTCCTCTCCAGTTCCCAGACACCCCCCCCCCCCCCCCCCGAAAAAAGAGTAAAAACATCTAGGCTTTGGAGCATGACCAAAGAAATTGCAGTGTGAGAATCCCAATTTCTCTGTAAAAGTTCTCTGCAAAAAAGGGGTCTTGCTCTTATACTGGAGGTCCTGTAGAACAGTGTCCTTCACAATGTCATTGAAATGGTTTGTGTTGTATGGAGCTCTCTGATGAACTTTATTAAGCAAATCTTTCAAGCTAGTCTAACTGGTTCAAAAACCAATCCGACCATATCACCTGTAGCAAGGATGACAACAGATGTATCTTTGCCTAAACACTGAATCTGAAAGACACATTTTAACAAGACAGACATAAAAAATAACATAACCTTTAAACAAACAGGTGTATAATCGTACAGTGATCAGCAGCAAATGCACACTGAGCACAGGGAGGTAACATTTTGTTTCGGTTTTGCAGTAAAATCATCAGATTATTTCGCAAATCTGTAAAAGCACCTTTAAAGATAAGCAGTTTTAGACTATATGTTGGCCAAATATGACACAAAAGCATATGTGATGTAGGTGAATAAATAAAGCACATAAATAAGTAGGTGGAGACAGAGATGAAGATATGCATCCTTCTGGTCACAGCCAGGGTCACAGAGAAATATCCTGTAGAAAATGCACATTCAATTTCCCGGAAAAAGGGCAATTTGATTGGCATTGGAACATTATAGATATGGAGATTAATGACAGACAGTCTGAACAAGTTTTAGGCCATACTTAGTTTTTTTTATGTATCTCACTGCTACTAATCAGATACAACTATGGTTCACAGTCAAATCACTGCACTGTCTTTCTTTAATACTACAAAAACATAGGCAGCATTCAAGTTATTCAGAAGCACCTTTAAAATAGCATCATTCCCTGATATGGCAACACTGTTCATGCTACTACACAAGCACGTTTGGTGTGCAGGAGAACAAAAAATGTTTGGAGTGAATTAAAATGTATGTAAATGTCACACGTCAAACTGTTTCATCATCATCTTGCGGCTGAGTTCATAGGCCAGAAAGAGTGCACCATTGGCAGGGAAAGTCCGGATCAAAGTTGGGGTTAAACCTGAGTACAGAGGCCGCACTCCTGCACAAAAAAAAAAATACAAAACACTTAGTTTACACTGTAGTCCAGTACGAGGTGTATGAGGAATTTGTTGAAGTGTAAAATGAATTCCAATAGACAGCCAAGAGCAGGAGCACGAGACAAACTAACATTTGCAATATGTTAGGTGCAAAAACTGAGTACAGAAGATAGAAGGGAAAGAGTTTTGGAAGATTATGGACTGGTACATACAGTGGATGCAATATGTACATTGCAATCTATATGCACATTGTGACATTCTTAGGTTGTATAGAGGCTCAGCTGGTGTAGAAAAATAATTTATAAGACGTTCATACAAACACAATATCCAATAAAACAATAAATGCACTTTGTAACTACCTAATCTTTTTTCCTCACATCCTAAAGCTTATTAATCAGTAACTAACTAGAATACAATGCACGATTAATCTATCACTAAATCTAGACACAGATATGTGAAGGTTAGGAGGTAAAATGCTAAACAACAATCATAAAGTTGCAGTTAGGTGTAAACCCTACCATACCATGACATAACATTACAAGTTATTTGGTAATGCAAACTGCAGTATAAAGTGTTAAACTGACACATACCTTCATTGCGGACAATGCCCATGAAGGTCTTGAGAAAGCCCTCCTGTCTTCCAGCCAAGGACAGCACTTGAATACGGGATTTTACACAGTCTATTGGGTAAACTACAATCCAGAGACAAGCTCCTCCAAACCCACCACTGAACATCACAGGAGCAATCCCTGGAGTTTAGATGGACACGAGTTAGCAGCGTTTATTTTGTATTAAAAACTTCTAATCTGGACTATATTTTAGAAACCAGACAGTTGAAAGGAAATGGCCCACTGTTTAAACTTAATTTGAACATAATCCGAACATTCAGTCACGACATATAATCTCTTTAACCAATAAAAACTAGAAAAAAATGTCAAACTTAAATCTGCATTAGACACCAATAACCCTATTTATAATCTAGCTATGATCTTTGGTAGCTCACTGTGAATTAACTGCATATTTTAATCCAAAATATTTTTATATTTTTACACTTTGGAACTCACAGTTCATATCCACACATACAGCATCTAAGGCTAATTAATTGTGAGTGAATTATAGGTCAAAACCGCGTTACCTATATCTTCCTTTTCCCTCTTCATGGCATTGGCAAAAAAAGAGCGACTCAGCTCATAGCCTCCAAAAAAGCAGAAGTAGCCAGGAATCTCACGTACTATTGTAGTGGTCAGGCCTTGATAGAAGCCCAGTGGACCATTTGTTCTTAAGACATTCCTGACTACAGACCACACTGTGCTGAGGATGGGAAAGAGACAGAGACACTCAGATTAACATCTTCTTTCATTTAAAGATGGTTCCAATTGCACAAGCCAGACTTCTGCCTATTGTCAGAGAGTCTGGTGTGCTTTGTTTTTTAACATGGCAAGGAACTGACAACTTTGGCAGGAAAGGGACACTTGACTGACATGCAAAATAACCCACCACAGATTGCTGTTTCTGTGTGGCAGGGGCAGATGATTTAAAAAGTGGGTTACAGCAAATGTGTACAGCAGGATGTGAAATGGTGTGCAACAGCATAGAATATCTTACTTACCAGCATCAAAGGAAACTGAAAACTGTTAAAGAGACATTTATAAATCCAGCGACTATATCTTGATCCCAAAGATGCCTCATGGTACAATTGCTGTTTTTAAAACTCACAAAATATTTTTCAATGCTACCTTTTCTGTCCACTGGCGATTTTGCCTGATGCCTCCATTTCATGCATGGCCTGTAGGCGACACTTGACTAGTTCGGTGGGACACAAAGCCAGAGAGGAAAAGATGGAGGCCACAGAGCCAGAGCAAGCCTTCTGAATGTCACTGAAACACAGCACACGTTTTATTAACCACAACAAGCTTTCATTACCCATCACATTTGGCACAAAATCAGCATTTACACTAATCAGTTAAAGCCTCCAACCTTTTGACTCAGCTGTTACACATTGGCAAAAAACTGTAATAACTGCCAATGGGACCTTATTATTATGACACTTTCATAATGCTCACACACTGCTATCACAACCTACAAGGACTGACCCCCAAGGTCCCCTGCAGGATATTCACCTTAAATGGCCCCTTAAATAGATAAATACTTTATGATTTTAAGTTTAAAAATATGGTTGTCTTGTTTTATTGAAAGAAAATCCATCATTTTGTCATTGCTTTACACTGCAGAAAATGGAAAAAGTCCAGAATTCCTTGACAGAGAATGTGAATTGAATGTAAATCCAACCAATTCCTAAAAACTGTATTACTGTGTAATCAATTAATGAATCAGATGCTAGTATTTATGTGAGAAATGAAAAATACTGCATAGTAAAACAACATTAATAGAGACGTCTCACCTGAGTTCGGTTCCTCTCTTCAATCCGATTGCGAAGCGCACCACATCCTGGCAGAAGCCATAGCTCATAAACAGCACAGCGTTTTCGGCGATGTTGGCCAAGAGAGCTGGGATGGTGCCCTGGTAGAGGCCCCGCAGACCCACCTGTCTGGAAATGGACATGAAGCAATGCACGAAGCCTCGGTACATGTTGGGGAAAGTCTGCATCTTCACCTTGGCGGTGTCGAA
Source organism: Arnoldichthys spilopterus (assembly GCA_037974385.1). NCBI lineage: Eukaryota > Metazoa > Chordata > Actinopteri > Characiformes > Lepidarchidae > Arnoldichthys > Arnoldichthys spilopterus. Next base: position 29,452,838 of record JBBPDA010000001.1, on the reverse strand, counting down.
CGGCTGGCCGCACAGTACACATGCTATTCCACCTTAAAAAGCAAGGAGAACATATTGTTAAAAGGGATCCTGGCACAGTACTGCTCATGTTACCAGCATGATGTGAATGTGTTGTTTATAGGAACCACTATGATATGTGTGTTTGCACTAAAAACAGAATCTAAACCAGATATATAATATAATATACACAATTGTGTAGCTACACCTCAAAACGTGTGTTAAAAACAACACAAACTGTGTTTTCTTTTAAGGTACAGTCAGTTCTTAAAGAGATGGTGGCAGGAAAACACAAGACTCCTGATAATCCTAAATTCACTTACTGTTGCCACACACAGATATGTTGTTTGATCAATTTTTTCTATAAATACAAGACCAAATATAATCATTTTTGTGCCAATTGTTTAACTAGGTTTTCTGCATCCACTTTGTCAGATGACATTTTAGATCACATTCATATAAAATATATATTTACAGGGTTCACAAAAGTTTAAGCACCCCTGTATCTCTCTGCCCAGTTACAGTTGACACATTCTGCATTACCATTAACACGACCAGTATATTATCTCTTAAAGAATAAATGAACTTAATGAATGAATTAAGTAATTTTAATTACGCCACATATTTCCATTTAGTCAAACTGAGCAGAGTCAGCATACTATAGCATGCAATGGGGTTTTTAGCACATTTCTAGTTGATCAAACAACCCCTTTCTTCATTTTGAGTGTATTTAGCACAGGCAGGGTTTTCAACACAAAAACGTGCTCTAATTTCACAATCTGTGTCAGAGATATGCTGCCTTAGATGTGTGATAAAATAGTGCTAACACAAACAGTGTGCTGTTAATTATCACATCGTTTTGAGAGTGCGTGGCAATATGTTTAACACAGAGAAAGCAGAGAGGGTGAGATGCAGAATTGGAAAGTTAAAATATTATACCACAGGCTCCAGCTGACAAGTCAATGGCGGCTTGAACGAAAGGACTTGGTGCCATGATTTTATGACCTGCCAAAAAAAAAAAAACTTTTTCAGAGCATTTTCATTGCACACAATATCAGTACTGAAACTTTTAACACCTTACACATCCAATCAGAGCAACATTTTTACTTTTATTTACTAACGTCACTATCAGAACAAAACCTTGCATCTCCATTTTTGTATTTTTAAATTATTTTTTTACATAATTTGAACATCACCCATTCTTTACATTGTGTCCAAATTTCATAACTGGAACTACAAAAAATATCTAAAATGGCTTAGAGGACAACAGTTTGACATTACGTTTGTTTTCCTTTTCCTGTAAAGTTACCACTTGGGGAATACAAGGTTTTGTTCTGACAGCAGCAATATGAAAAGTACAGTGTCCACACTGACGACATACAAAATCTATGTCTTGTGTTGCAATGCCACTGGTGTTTTAGCATTAAAACACTCTTTAGTGAGGGCTGATCTGGAAAACCGGCCAGGTTTTAACGTGCATTTCGTTGGGATTCGCTAACAATGTATATCTCTGAACATTTCAAATGAAGGGGTAGAGCAGCTTTAAATAGCAGCTGGATTTCTGTAGGTTTAAATATCACATATGCAGCCTCTCTCACACAAACACACACTTGTAATACTATCTTAATGAAGACAGCACCAAACCCTAAAAACACCAATGCCATCTTTAATTTGGTTTCAGTTGCTTTTTTTAAAGCAAAACAACAGTTAGAGACCAGACCCTAACATCTTACAAATAGCCCAGCAGTGTAAAGATCATTCCTGGAGGGAGTTGTTGAGTAAATGTGAGTGTAGCAGCTGTTTACGGCACAACTTATAGAGGAAACCCAGAACTGATCAGCAGAAAGTAACTTGCTCATTAACTTTCTTATCCTGTTATGCTCTTAAATGTTGAGTAAAACACCGCAGGTTTCCCTTCCCTCATGGCTCCATACTCACAGTAAATGAGCTCCTCACTTCCGGGCTTCGGGTGCCGTCTCAGTGGCCAGCGCGCGTCTGCTCTCCACTGCTTCTCCTCGGCTTTAAAGAGGCTCGAGCTTTCCGGTCACACGGAGAGTGAGTGAATCATGCCCTGTTGCAAAGGTGTGTCGAAAGGGTGTGTCAGCCTGCGTGCGGCAACTTGCTCACATTCGAATTGAGAGGACGTCAAGAAGGCAGGCCTCGGTACCGAGCTGGCACATCGTCGTGGTGGCCCCTCGGCGTCTTCGCCGGCGATCGTGGTCATAATTGGCTTAACGCTTGAGCCGATTTGACCTCAGGTTCTCCCGAGCGTTGAGCGTGCGTGCAATTACCAACCGGACCACAAGATGTCGCCAAAGGACTGCGAGTCAAATGTCAGGCTGGCAAAGGAACAGTCGCGATAGGTAAAAGCACAAGCAGCCGTAGTAACTTTGCGGGACTCTGGATAAATGGATGGATGGATAGATTTCTCTACACCGATCAGCCATAACATTATGACCACTGACAGGTAAAGTAAATAGTATTGACTCATTATTTATTTACAACGGCTCCTGTCAATGGTGGGGTGTGTTAGGCAGCAAGTGAACAGTCAGTTCTTAAAGTGGATGTATTGGAAGTATGAAAAGAAATGTATGAACGTAAGGTTCTGAGCCACACTTGATCAGAGCATCTCCAAAACGGCAGGTCTTGTGTAGTGTCCCAGTGTGCAGTAGTTAGTACCTACCGAACTGATCCAAGGAAAGACACCTGTTGAATCAGCGATGGGTACCATAGGCTCATTGATGTATGTGGGGAGTGAAAGCTAGCCTGCCTGGTCTGATCCCAAAGAGGAGCTCCTGTTGCACAAATTATTAATGCTGGCTATGATAGAAAAGTGTCAGATCACACAGCGCACCTGTTTTGGCTACATGAGGGGGACCTACATAATGTAAGGCAGGCGTTAATATTAAATGTATATATATATACACACACACACACACATACTGAGACTCATCCTGATTCAACTGGCAGAAAAAGCACAAAAACACAAAGGACCGCACATCGCCACCCCTGTTGTTGACTTTCATCTGAATGTCTTTAGTTCTTGTTATCTACTGTCTAAGCACGTAAACTACACTTTAGCCCTGTGCTGTTATCTGCCTGTTACGCAATTACACTATAATTACACATGTGCAAGAGCTATTCCTAGTCTTGCCGCACTCGACGTTCGCCAAGCTTCACTCAGCAAGACACAAACGAGCGAGTAGGCCCGAGTACACTGTAGTGTTTAAACGCTATTACGGTGTTTATTTATGGCATTTGAAAGCTCCTCGTGCACTTAAAAGCCCACCACTCATAAGCAAAACTGTATTCTCATGGCTAGGCTCATTACGAGACCCAGCGACACTTTGTTTACAAGTGCGGAGGGGAAGCCTCGCTGTTCCGCTTTCCACAACGCCGAGCCCTCATTGGCGCCTGCGTGCTCTCAATCAACAGTGGGCGGGGCGAAGCGCCATATGAGCGCTAGTTCCACCCACACACACGCAAAACACACGCGTTCATATACACACAGCGCTCGGCTTGCGACAGTAGTGACAGGAGCCGAGACGGAGTTCAGAGTTCTGCACTAGACCGCAACTTGAAGCAAAAACACGCCAGCTATTTTTCTCTGTCATGTAAAGCGCTTCTGGCTGCTTTCTTTCCCTAATCCCGGCTGCGCTTTTTCCCCCCGACTTTTCCAACTCAAATGTAGGTTAGTAGTTTATTTCTGACGCTAAAACTGAAACTACGTTTTTTTTTCTTTTTCCTCCTCACTCCTTTTTTTGGTGACCGGGAAAAGTTTACTCATCTAGCTCGGTGTCGTTGTTGTTGTTTTGTTTGTTTGTTTTTTTTAGCGTATTTTTATTCTTTCTCTCCGCCGTTCCTATGTGCTCGGCGCCATGGCTGAAGCGGCCCCGCAACACACGGTAGAAATCGACCCGGACTTCGCGCCGTTCTCGCGGCCGCGCTCATGCACGTGGCCGCTGCCCCGGCCGGAGCTCGCCAACCCGGCGGATTCGGGCACGTGCTCGCCGTCCTCTTCTGGCCAGCGGGAGGCGGCGGCGGCCTCCACAGGCCACGCGGACTTGGTCGGTGGCCTCGGCTTGTTGGAGGAGAGCGAGGACTACGAGGAGCAGAAGGCGCTCGACTTCGACTGTGTCCACCAGCAGCAGCAGCAGCAGGTCTCGAGCCCGCAGCTGGCACAGCAGCAGCAGCAGCAGCATGTCACCCTGCTGTCATCCGTCGCGGCGCAGAGGAAGAGCAGCTCTTCCCGGCGCAATGCGTGGGGCAACATGTCATACGCGGACCTGATCACCAAGGCCATCGACAGCTCCCCGGAGAAGCGCCTCACTCTCTCCCAGATCTACGACTGGATGGTGAAGAGCGTGCCGTACTTCAAGGACAAGGGCGACAGCAACAGCTCCGCCGGCTGGAAGGTACACACGCGCACCCACCTGCGCTTAGTGCTGAGGCTCAGGGCCGTGGTTTCCAACCAGTCCTCCTAACACGCACAGCACACACTCCTTCATCCCTGCCTCCAGCCACAGGTTGGGGTTGTGCGCTTGCATTCACTGCAGAGAATTTTCCCATCACAATACTTTTACTTCTGCTCAGTAAAGAAAGGTTCTACTTTTTTTATTCGGTTCCACTTCAGTTCTTCAGCTCCTAGTCTTTTTCTTTTGTTTTGGTTTCATTCCCTGTTCTTTCACTGTCTCGTTTATGAGCATTAGCACTTTATTTCAGACTAAAGGGGTCCTAAAGGGGTCCCTGTAAGAACAGACTTGCTTTAAGAAACAGCAGGTCTGTGCTGATAGATGCTGGATGTGCTAGAAAGACCAGGACTGGGTTGAGTACTTCAGAAGGTCTTATTTCAGTTTATATATATATATATATATTTATGGTATCCACTTCTATCTGGGTCATTACTTTGCTGTAAGTAACTGCATACACTTACGGGTGGATTTCCCATCCCGCCTCTGGCCCTGGCATGCGCCAGGTATGAAGTGTGTACTGATTTCCACATTCCGGCATGTTTAAGTTAGATAGACTGAAAGACTTGTATATCTGGACTGAGTTGGAAAATGCTGGCTTAAGCGTTGCCAATGTGAAGGAACTAAGCATGCAGCTCATTGTGAGTCCCTTAACTGTTTTTTTTTTTTTTTTGTCATGGGATTGTCAGTAAATCCCCATTCACTGATTTGTAAAAGGGCATTGGGCTCTCGTTATATGTGGCACATGGTGAATTTTAGTGGAGACAACAGGTCACTTGCCTGCCGTGACCATTGGCAGTCATATGACTGGTCCCGAGTAATGTTTGATATGAGATGTCTGCTGACAAGGAGGTTTTGTGGCTCTTGCCACATTTATAGCCGTACCCTGTGGTGAGGTGTGTGTGGGTGTGTGTGAAGGGGTTGGATTAAGTCAATTCCAACAAAACGATTAGGATGGCACAGACACCCTCATGCTTTGTAGTGTTTCTTGTATGGCTTTAAGCCACCTGACAACCAGAGAAACAAGAAAACAGTCCTCTGGAAATCCATGGAAACCCCCTCGTGAGATGGGACCAAAGTTACGTTGTTAGGCGTAGTGCCTCGTCACACCACACGCTATTAATAACCAAAGACTCACTTGTCTCTGCCCCTGTGATGCTTGCCAAGTATGTGTGCATGAAAGACTACACATGCAGGTAAAAGCTCTGTTTCCGCCCACACACTTGGGTGCGTTCTCTCGACATTCCACCGAGCTTTGTACTTTTGTGAGTTTGCCATGCAAGCTTAATGTACTACCGCTTGCTTTACTGTGGGGTGTGAGTAATCCTGTGCGTGCTCTCCATTGTGAAGAGACTTTGCTTTTCACCTGAATTCTATGACACATACTGCATGATAGTACAAGCAGTGTTTCACTTAGTGTTTTGCCCGGTTATCAGAGAGAAATCTGCAGTGAAGTGGGCTACACAATGTCGGTTTAAAGCTACTGCAGTGTTGTGGTTGCACAAGCTGAGAAGTCATTTAATTTCTAAATAACATGGATTAGATTATTCAATATATCTGATTCACAAGGCTGGAAAAAGGATACAGTTTATGAAGCTTAAGGCTCCGATGGGGGCTGTTACATGTACTTTCTGGTCCTATACAGTAGTGCAGAATGTGTAGTGGGTAATGACTGGTTTAACAGTCCCACAGAGACCCAGCGTACACTTAACCATGACCTTACGTCAACCCCTCCTGTTGTAAGGAGGCTGTGGTTCAGGCATCTTGGCTGAACTACATTGTATGTAAAAGGTTTTCCTAAACCAGACCGTTTTCAGCAACATACTTCTGTCCTATGGCTTAGAGTATCTAGTAGCTGTTGTGGGTGTACTGCATCCAGAACCACTTGTGGATCCCTCACTGAAGTCAAAGCCAAACCTCTGAGGGTGGCTGATATGACCTTATTATCATGAGAAATTACATCATGATACTCTTTCTGAAAATATTGTGGTAATTTTAGTAGTTATAGAAAAGTGCATACCTCATAACAAAAACAAATATAGTCTAATTATAGAAAGTTTTGTAAACATCATAACCAGCATGTAGTAGCTTCATAGCAACAAGTAACCAAATAATGTCCCATTTCTTCTTAAATTGACTTATTTTTTTGCAAAATTACAATTTAAAAAAGAAAGAATTGTTTTTATTTTTCTAATTTAATAGTGTATTGCTGTTTTGCTGATGAAATTAGACAGTTCAACTTGATCAAGACCGTAACCCTACCCCAAAACTGAAAAAAAAGTTGATGCAGCTCAACTTGTCCTCAAACTTTAGAAGAAGAAAATATTACTCTACATATCTCGTATTGTGGATATGTGTTTCCTCTGCTTTCTGGTTAATATTCACATTTAAGGCAATGGTCTAATGTTTGCTGGGGCACTTTGTTGGCACAGTGCCCTGGACAGGGTAACACTGCTGTCCTTTACTCTGGAATTCAGGCAGGCTTGATTGACAGAGAATGTGAGAGTTTGTGTTCTGGGGTAGGTGAGAGTGTGGGAAAGCAGCATGGCATTCCCTGCCCATCCCTTGTTTATTCTTAGATGGCCGACTGAACTCGGAAGGGGCTTTTTAGCTTCTTTTTTCAGGGCCACTTGTTGTTGTCTTTGAGCCACTCACAGGAGGCGGGTACAGGGTCTAGAAAAGAGACAACAAAGAGAACACAAAGTGCTTTGCCTTTTTCCCCGATCTGTTCTTTCACGGATTGTGGGCATGCTTTAGAGAGAGAGACACCGAAACAGAGAGAGAGAGAGTGCGAGAGAAAAAGATTGTTCCAGGGCTGCTGGCTCCTTCTTCTGCTCATGGCAAAAGAAGGCTCTTTGACAGATGTATCTTTTTTTATTATCCTCCATGACCACTCAAGCTCTCCTGCTGATTCATTGAGCTAAATTGTTGATTCGTGGAGCGGAGAGGAACTCTGAACTGGTTCCAGTTGGACCTAAGTCCAGAGTGTAAACTCATTCTTTTTACAAAGTAACTTTGCGCTGCTTTAATGTCAAACCTCCCAGAGCGAAACTTAACTCTTGTTGCTACATTTGCTATTCTGAAACCATTTCATCTCCTAGTCATGGGAGACTAAGAAGACTAAATCAATGGCAGATTATACATTCAGTCTAACTTAATTGTCTTGGTAGAAAGAAATGACCATAATTTATATATAGAAAAATATAAATTATAATTTAAATAATTTATATACATATGTAAATGCGATTTCCAGAACATAGTAACCAGTAGACAGTGAATGGCAAAAATGGTAAAGGAAAACTGTTCCGTTAGCCATGTCCATACAGCAGAAGGTGAGTCATATTACACTTGTGTGTTGAAGCCTTTTTCACCTTTAGTGCATGTAGTCTGCCAGCAGTGGCACAGGCACCCATGAGGTACTGGATATCTTTCTAAGAGAGAAAGTTTTCTCAGCAAAGGCCCTCCTTTCAGACTGACACAGTTTCTCACTCCTTATCTCTCACTTGCTTACTGTATTTCCCCAACAAACTGAACTCCTGTTAAAAGCAGACAACAGATTGAAACTAGATAGCATTTATATTCTCTTCTCTGGAGCGTTTTTATCATTGTGGCATTGTATGTGAGTATATTCCCAGTGTATTTGTGTCTAATAAGTGTTCGTCTGCTAATTAGAGCAAATTGAATCAAAATTCTTTGCATAATTGTGGTTTAAAATGCACACAATTCATAAACCATCCTCAACTTCACCAATGTCATTAAAAACTCATTAAACTCTAAGACCTGTCTGCATTTCACGTTAGCATTTTTGTTCTTTTCTCTGTAGTCTTTTTTATCATTGTGGGTATATTCTTAGTGTATTTGTGTCTAGTGAGTGTTCAACATAAGCTCAAATGGTGTGATGTGTGTTTACAAGTCAGAAGGTTACACGTGACCATGCACAGCAACACATTTTCACACAAACACACCTATCCAGATGTCTTCGTTTTATACACAGATGACCCCCATGTCTGCTCTTCCTGTTACTTTTATACAACATGGACGTCACTCTGCTAGTACAAATATTTGATGCAGCACATGGCCACCAATCATCAATGTTGGCTCTCATTGATTTTTCCTGCCCCGTAGTACGTCACACTTTACTCTCATCATACCGCTACCTCAGCCAATCACCTGACTCTTTATGAAAACAGTGGACACTGTTTTCAAAACAAACTCTGTGTTCCAGCGTCCTTCTGAAGGTTATCACATTTTGGTAAAATGCTTCGTGGCTATTTTCACCTTTTGGGACCAGAACTGCATGTTTGCAGATGTACCCGCTGATAATACGTTTTTAAAGGTTTAAAGGTAGCAAGGTTTCTCTGAGCTCTTGAGGGCTCTATGAGGAATGAGGTTCTCAGGAGTGCTTTTGAGCTTAAATGTTGACATTTTTAATTTGTGGAACATGTTGAATGATTGTAATGTGACCATTTTATGAGGAAATGTTTGTTGTACCATGAAATTATGCATACGCACAAAGGTATACATAATACTAGGTTTCCTTTTATTTATATCACCATATGTAGGGCTGATTAAAAAACAAAAGACAACAGGTCACAATCAGCTACTAAACTCAGGATAAAAGAGAAGAATAATGCATTAGGAGGAGTGTTTCAGTTTGTTCCACTTAGGCTGTATTGAAACATTCAAAGTAAAAGCCCAACCCTACCGTAAACAAGAGGAAAACACCCTTACTAGTAGGGAGGGACAACAGGTACAGCCAGGTAGCATTTTGCCAACTGGCAACTTCATGTAGTTTCATTATAAAAACAAGGGACATTTCAGTCACACGCCGGCCAGCTTGAGATATGCTTAGCATGGCATGAACCATAACGTCCATAAAGTGGCGGTTTGTAAGCAACACATGTACGGTTTCACCCCTACTATCAGTTGACAGAAAATAAATTTCACAATCAGAGTTTGACAAAAAAAAAAAAAAAAAAAAATGTTATGTCAGCAATTGTCCACACTGCCATACCAGCAGTCTGAGCCCATTACAGATGCATTCCAGCTTTGGAGATGGCTTTTTGTCCCTCCATCAGTTTCTAAAAAAATTCACACTTGGTTCTTAACCAGAGGTGAAATTTCAATACATGAATAGAGAGTGCCTTGATCTCCTCCCTAAATGACATTTAGTGGTCTTTTAGTGTTCTGAACTAAGCTACAGATGTTCTCTGCCTTTGCATGTACTAAGAATATTTGCTATTTGGAAAGTGAGATGACATCAGGGTAGAACTTCTATGCCTTGAACATCCCATTGGGATGCACTATGACATGAAAGATTTTCAAAATGCCTGCCCCTCTCGAGTTCCTTCCGCTTTCTTTATCCTCCTCTGACCCACTGGCAATGACTGTTCCTCTGCTACTTAGCCTACCATTAGCACGGGACAAGGTGCTCTCCAAAACATGACTTGGCATAAACTGCAGTGGATTTCAGTTGGTTGGGCCGCCCACACTGAGCTATGGAACAGGGTGCTTCTCTCCCGTTCCCCTAGGCTCCGAATGCCTCAGTGCAGCATTCACCCTGGGTTCACTTAAGGTGACACCTATTAAAGGTTGCATAACGAAACACTTACTGGAATCCGAGAGCCCCAGGCCAAAGTCTGGTGCCACTTGTTAGCGAGCGGAACTGTTGCGGCACAGCGTCTGAGGCACGAGGGGCGCCTTTAACAGAGGCACGCGAAAACTTGAGCTGTGTTGCTGAAAAGGGCTCCAGCTGGGGGAGCAGGTTGGATTGTCGTACATTACAGATTTATTGTGGATTAAAGTGCACACAGTTCATTAGGGCTGTAAAGCATGAGTTTCATCACAATTCGATCAGATTATTGTAGCCAATGATCCAATACATTTTTGGTTTCTCAGAATTTGCAGCGATGCGATTCGGTAAAATGCGATTAGGTTGATTTGGTTCTACATTGGGGTCTGCGGTCAGTATGAAATACTTCTCAGTACAAAACTGCGATCGATGCATTGATTCAGATTTATTCATTTTATTCATTATCCCTTCTCAACTTCACCAGTGTCATTAAAATGACCTGTCAGCATTCCACATTCATTTAACTGCCTAGTTTTATAGTTTTTATTGCATTTTTATAGTAGGTACTGGTAAGTACTCATAACACAAATATTGGCAAGATAATTTAACAAAAGTTCAATAATGAGGCCAGAGTTAAAGGAGTTAAAATAGTCCATTAAAGCTGAAAATCTGGTAACCCTGGCCCTGACATATAGAACACAATCAGACTTAGAAAGTGGCAGCAGTAACACTTATCATGGTTACATCCCAAGTAAGCCTGCCTGCTCTTTTTTTAAGCACAATTTCTTTTTATTACCCACCCACATCGTCCCGTCTGGCCTATCATCTTTCATTACATTCTCTTTTTTTTTTTATGTTCATCCGTCCATTCGACACTCTGTTTTGGTGAATGTTTGAGGTGCTGAATCACTATTCCTGGCACGTGAGAGGTAGCAGTCTTAAAAAGCAGATGCATTTTTGTGTGTGTGTGTGCGTGTGTGTGTAGAAAAGGTACTACTATGAAGGAGTGTATTATCAGAGCAAACAAAGTTTAAAGAAAGCAAAGTGGATTTGATTTTGTCGGAACATGCTGTATCTGCGTGCTAATTGGTGAATTAACAGACAGATGTTCAGAGTAAAAATGCCAGTTGTCATTTCTAAATCTCAGCACCGTGTTTATCTTGTAGCCTCCCGTCACCCTAGGAAGAGAGAGAGAGAGAGAGAGAGAGAGGGAGAGAGAGAGAGAGAAAGAGGGGGAGAAAAAAGTAGGGAGGGCGAGTGGGAGGGGACATCTTTGTGCCCCTGCTCCAGACTAAACATACCACTGACAAAGAAAAAAAGGGAAGAAGAAAAATGAGCAGTATTTAGTATTCATCGAGTGCTGGAGACCTCCAAGAATCGTGGTAGTGAAGCAATGGACAAGTTATCAGCACCTTTTCAAACTGCTCCAGCCAGGCCAGTGCATGTCTATGCTTTGTCCAAAAAAAATGCAACAAGACGATTTATGATGAAAACAGAATCTGTCTTCAGTCCTGCATCATATTTTAGTTTTTTGTACTGTACAAAGCCCTGTCCTCTTTTCCAGAAGCTAGTAATTGTAAGTCTTCTGGTCCCATTCGAACCCTTTCAACTCGGAGATCACTGACTCTTGTTCTGCTTTTGTTTATCAAACAAAAGCATGTGTTTACCCATCCAGCCAATCAGGTAAAGCCAGGCATTTCCAGCCGCATTTCCAGCAGCATTACACAGCGGCGTGTGTTCCCGAACTTGAAAGTGAAAGCTTTGAGGGGTCAAATGGTTCCAACTAGGACAGGACAAGCAACAGAGTGGAGCGTCAAAAGCATGGCACAAGCATTATGTCAGCCAGAACGTTTGGTGGGGATAAAGAGACGATGTATTTTGGGGCCTGATAGCAGAGCCAGAGTATGGCTGGCACACTCCCCCTCCCCCTCACTGTGCCCTACATTGCCCATCTTTGTACCCAGTCTGGGTGGTGTAACAGAGCCCTCCTGCTGGAGCCACAGCACACGGCGCTATTTCAGCACGCTGCTGGCCAAAGTCCAGGGACAGAACATCACAACCTCATGATTCAGTGCAGGAGGTTGTATGTGTTTGTGTGAGAGAGAGCGAGTGGTTGAACAGTATGTTCTCTATGCCATCAGGGCTGCAGTTTCAGTGGTAGACATTGAGCCGTGGGGATTAGGGTCATCACTACTCACATCTTCTCAAATGCAAGTATGTTTTGTTGAAGTTTTACCCATTTAACTGCTTTACCTTCAGGCTATCATATACTTGTTTTGTTCAGGGTATATGAGAGCTGTACGAACAGAGGAACTGAAGAGTGGGTCTGTACACAGACCATTGAAATGTAGTCATTTAAATACCAAGGCACATATAAGGCTCTTTCTACCTTTCAGTCTACTCCTGTCTGTAATTAATATGATTTCTCAATAATGTGGTTGCAATTACTTATACATTGATCAGCCACAACATTAAAACCACTGACCGATCATGTGAATTAAATGGCATCAAGGAAACACAACTGGTGAATCAGTGATGTGTGTTGAGAATAAAGCTTAGCATGTCTGGTCTGATCCCACTATAATGGGATCAGACCAGACATGCTATAATACAAAGTGTCAGAACACACAGTGCACCTGTTTTAACAGCATAAGTGGGACCTACACATTTGCCAAGTGATATTAATGATATGACTGATCTGTATATCTACTGAATATGGTTGAACAAAGCTGAATTTATCATTTTCGTTGTTACACAACAGTTCTATGTATATATGTAAATAGTGATATATGTAAATATATGAATATTAAACATTTAACAGTCAAAGATTTTATGGCAGATTCCAATTTTATTTCACAGCCACATTTCAAATCTTTTTAAAAAATATTTTTTTTGCTTTTTTTTAACCTCACTTTCACTCAGGGTAAAACTCAGGGTAAGGGTGCTTTCCCATTACCAGTACTTTCCATTACCAAAGTCTCAGCATAAATAACATTTACTTTTTATCTTTCAAACCTGTATTTTTCTCTTTAGTTGTCCAAACTGGCATTTTGAATTAAAAAATCATGACATGAATCAAATTAATTGCTGCATAGAACAGGCTATTTAGCACAATGAGTAGCTTAATTATGCTAGATTATTTTGTTATAGATGCAGTAGTGTTTGAATATAGCTTGATTGCACTTGGCTTATGTTAATAACATCATAAAACCACAAAATAAAAATAATAAATTATTAAAGATTGCAGGTTTGGGCCAAAAATCTGCCAGTTCCTAATTGTGATGAAGAGGAAAATACTTCACAAATCAGTTTTTCCATCAATAATAATGTATTTTATCAATAATAGTTTCTTCGCAAACTGGCTTGCATTCTGAATGTGCTTGTTCAGAAACTATTCTGTGGCATCCATATAGTGAAAGTGACTCTTTTGTCATTGTGAATGAACTCAATCACACAAAGTGCACCAAAACAAAACGTGACCTCTGCAATTAACACATCACATGTGCACACGTACAGCAGCGGGCAGCTATGAAAAGCACCCGGGGAGCAGTGTAGCAGGACGGTACCTTGCTCAAGGGAACCTCAGTGGTTGAATCTGTGACCTTCTGTTCACAAGGGGAAAGTCCCAACCACTAGGCCGCCACTGCCCAAGTGGTATACAGTTATAGGGTATATGGTATCGCATAGAAAGCTCCAATTCCAAGTGCTGATACATTACAGATGATGCAGTAACTTCTTTTGATTGAGATTTGAAAACGTTATTTTATTGAATTAATATCTTGTATTCACTAATAAACCCAAAACATTTAACTGAGGGGTAAATAAGGGAATATGTGAGTGAGCAAGACAGCGAGGAAGTGACATGATGTCTGCATATCCCTGAAGTCTAGATGACTGAAAAAAAAAGTGTTTTGGTCATATGATGAAAAACATGCCAATTATGTCAGTCAGTTTTCCAAAAGAGCACGGAAACACCGTGAATCTAGTCTTCCTGTGACACGTCAGAGTGCAGGTTGAATATCTTTGTGCGGTACACACTAAACAAGCCACAGACAGTGTGTTCAAACAGAACCAACTCCAGCTCTCCATGTAGCCTGATTTATTCCAGGGCACTAGCGTAAACCAGTTTCTCCGCCTTGTTTTTCTCTTTCTGCTCCGTTTAGGAAAGTGTCTGATGGTGAGGATAGACATATTGGACCATTTAAAAAGCAAGTAGTCATGGCGCGTGAGTCAGAGTGAGTCACAGAGCTGTTTTGGATGGCGGCGGGAGTAGAGGAGACGCGTGCGAAGAGAGAAAGAGAAAGGCTATGGAACTGTGCCTTAGCTGTCCACTCCACCCCACCCCACCCCCCGCCCTCACACACTTCAGGGGCTTCTGTTACGGGGCATGCACAGCTCAACATTTGGTGTGCTTTCTGAAACAAATAGAAAAATACCCTGTCATTGATCAATTATATCATATGATGTCACCATGTTTTTTCTCAGCATATCATGGATATTCTGAATACGCTGAATAAATGCATGGTTCATTTCAGTCAATAATGTTTAGGATTCAGTGCAGTATATATATATTATATGACACTGCTGGTGCTTTTTTGTCTGTTCCAATTCACCACACTACTAAATGTGAAAGTGACTATTTGTCATTGTGAACACACTCAAGCACCACATCGAAATGTGATCTCGGCATTTAACCCATCACACGTGCACATGTGGAGCAGCGTGCAGCTATCAACAGCGCCCGGGGAGCAGAGCTGCAGGACGGTACCTTGCTCAAGGGAACTTGAACAATGTCCTAACCACTATGTTTTCATTGCCAAAAAACATTGGGAAAAAAAATCTTTGCATATTGTTATGTAATATTTCTATATATTATATATACCCCGAGCAGAGGACGAGATTTTTCAATGTCATCAATATTGCTAAGGGGAAAATCAGAAAGGTAGACTTGAAGCTTTCAGCACAGAATATATAAAAAAAATTAATATGTAGTTATTTGCGTAACTCACTATGCATTTAAATATGAAGTTGCATGATTTGAATAGTGTAGCAGTTCCTAGTGAATAGTGTAGCAGTAACCAGTTTTGCTGGCTTGAAAACTAAATGTTACAGCTCCTAAATCATCTCTTGACGTGACAGCATGCACAATGAATTCCAGCATCTCTGGCTTCCATGTTTAGCTTTGTAGGACATTGACCAACTAGACCTTGTCCTGTAGGACAACTAGACCTTCTCTTTTTGAGAGCTCCTCGTGTTGCCCAAGGGTACCTTATGACATGTAGGGTACCTAGGGGCCCTGGGTCAGAGGAGTGTCACTAATAAATACTGATAGAAGTGGTCTTCTACACCACCCACAGTCCAGAAGAGTCAGTGTGCAAGAGTGTCAGCTTTGTAGGCACTGGTACAACAGGCCTCTAAAGGTTTACAGTGTGTGTGCATGAGAGAGAGAGCGTGAAGTATAAATAATATGTGTATAAATAATACATGGTTCCAGTGTCTTTGCTTGATTCTAGCACTCATTTTTTATTAGCCCATTTGCCGCCAAGGGCCCAAACCACAGGCATTAGCCTCTCCACATTGTTGTGCAACTCCTGCCCTAAAGCGATTATAAGTGGTGCCTGTCAGGCTGGCCCACCATTATGACACACGCACACGCTGCCCAGCTTGCATCACGCTCACACACGCGCACACACACACAGAAGGAAACATACACAAATATCTTTGCACTTATACTGTCTGCGTGAGTGCTTGACATTCTATCTATAAACTGGACACACACACATAAACTGCCAGATTTGCTGGGAGAAGTGCCACGAATGAAAATGCGCTATTTCACCTCTTGCTGGTTTTGCAGCAGGCCCAAAACTGCTCTGTTGTCCAGAGTGGATGAACGTGCTCCTCCTCTGGGCTTATCTGGCACACACTGTGGGAATTCCTTTCACATCATTTTACGTATCTGTCTACTATGGCATCTGTTTTCTTTACACTCTCTCTCTCTCTCTCTCTCTCTCTGTCTGTCTGTCTCTCTCTCTCTATGCTCTTCTTTCTTTCTTTCTTTCTTTCTTTCCCCACTGAAGATTGCTTTATTGGACTGACATTATCAGGCACTCTGCTGCCAAAACATAGCAAAGTACAGTTGTGACAACTCAATTTATAGTGTTAAATGTTCAGGAAAAACAAACAAAATAGTAAAAATCTTTTTTAAATGTCTCTTTCCCTCTATTTCTTGGTCTTTTTGCCTGAATGGGATAACTCAGTGTCAGCTGTAATAAAAGTGAACTGAATGGAACCTGTTTGTACTTTTCTGCGGCTCGTGTGTGTATGTTGGGGGGGGGTTTGTTTTCAGGATGGTAAATTCCTGAACTGACGCCGAGCCAGTCAGGCAGATTAACCGTGTGCCCACATGTGCACTCATTTTTGTCTCAATGAATCATTGATGTTGTGTTGGTTCGCCAGCCTGAGCAGAGGAAACTAAACAGGCCCAAGTTTTGAGCTGCACTGACCCATTTTTGTTTCTGATGCTTTCATGAAACGGGATTTTTGTGTGACATTGTTTCCTCGCCGCATGTTATAACCAGCACCTGACCTCACAATCTTCGGAAATAACAAAAGATTTTGAATTCCCAGCTTTGGCTGTGCTTCTCAACGTGTTTCTTTAT
The DNA here is from genome assembly GCA_037974385.1 of Arnoldichthys spilopterus. Classification (NCBI taxonomy): domain Eukaryota; kingdom Metazoa; phylum Chordata; class Actinopteri; order Characiformes; family Lepidarchidae; genus Arnoldichthys; species Arnoldichthys spilopterus. The sequence continues at coordinate 29,436,141 of JBBPDA010000001.1, read as the reverse complement.
CCAGTATTATATCACTTCTGCACTAATCCCACTAAGCTTAGACTGCATATAGGCCGCTGCCCCATTTCAGATTCTGGGTACAGACACTGAGTACTGTTCTCAGTATCATCACTTCCCCTGAAAACAAATATGTGCCCTAACATGTCTCTTTTAAATGCAAAAACACTAGCACTGTACAAAGCGGTCACACTATTGAAAGTGGTAAATATTGGTTTGAACCCAACGCTCCAGCATATCTATATTTTTACCCGTGCGGCACAGTGGTGGCCTCCTTAAGTCGCAGTCGCAGTTCAGGCAGATTGATTTTACTGAATGTTTACACAGTTCCCTTAAAGGTCAGAACTTTTATTTTGCGGTTTTTGCAACTTATAGCTTTGTTTCATGTTTTTAGTCATCTTTTAACCCATATATAGTTATTATTGGTGTTTTCCTGAACAATTACATTTCAATGACACAATTAATGATGTATTATTGAGTTACTTGCTTACATGTGACATTTGTAATACATTCATTTTATATATTTTCATGGTATTTCAAATTAGAGCAAAAAACTCAAATTATAATAAACACAGTGGAGGCCAACAAGTGGCAACCCAGGGCAGATGAAAGACCTTAGGCCTCAGGTGATACTCCAGAGCTTTCAGGTAAAACACTGTACACATGCCATGAGGTTCACATCACACAACTAAATCTCCCACTCTCATGATAGTCCAATCGATTCAAATTGTCCTCACTTCTGACAAGAAGTAGATGCTTTAAAAAAGGCAGCAGGGTTCGCAGCAATGCATCGATGATGTCAGCATCAGGGGTGGCGCTCTGTCTCTGACGCCAATTGAATGGCCCCTTCCTGTTCTACTTCCTCTCCCTCCTGTACCTTTCATCCCTCCAACCCTCATCCTCTTCCCTCTCAGTCAGTCCCTCTCCACCACAAAGCTCGACTGGAATGTTACAGCGGCAGCCGTGGATTTTGCATGATGGTTTTTTTGGTTGACTTGAAGCCAAGAGGGAAGGCAGACAACTTCCGATAAGCAGCCTTCCCTAAAACACGCTCAGAACCAGAGACCCTTCGGTTTTAAAATGCTCAGACGCTCAGTCTCTGGTTATTTCGACTCATGAATAATAATACATTAATGAATGCGCCGTCAGTAAGAGGCCTTGGGAAAAACTGTGTACACATAAACATACTTGAAGCCTCTATTTAAGGCTTCAACTCTAAAGAGTCTGCTTGCCTCAACCTGAATTGAATTGATTTAACATTCCCAAAGGTACAAACTGTGTTTCTGTAAAGCAGATGACCCATTAGATCCTCTGTTTAGCTAAACACTGTGATGTCATTTGCTTGCGTGTCTTCCTCTTGCATAACCGTAGCCAGAGCCCATTAAAAAAATCTAAGATGTACGTCAATGGTGACTTTCAATTTGAAATCGTGAGATGTTTGACACTCCAAAGTAAAAGTTGTTATCTGACATGTTTTTCTCCCTTTCCCCACTGTAAGCCAACATCTTTGAGCCATGTATTCTGATTCAAGCTCCCTTGTTGTAATCACCTTAAAGTAACCAGATTACATTCTTTGTTCAAAATGCACTTTAATACATATGTCTGGTCATTGGTCTGGGTGTGGAACATAAGCTGACTCAGAATATTGCCCACAGTTAACACACACTGTATTCGAGGGAAACAATATAATTAGGCAAAGCAGACATAACCTGTTCAGCACGGACTATGCTAATGCAACGAAGGTGCATAGCCTCACTTGTGTCTGTCTGATGATGTCAGCAGGGTGATGTGCTTTTGTGGTCTATGTAAATAAGGTGTCTGTTCAGCTCAGTTAGAATGAACTCATTTAATTTACTAAGTGGACTTTTCCAATCAAGGGAAAAATTGCTTCAGGATTTATGAAAAGAGTAGAGTGGGACAATATAATGGAATTCATTGGTGTCATGATATGACAAGCATTTCATGGATTTCCCAAGTAACACCGGCGGAATCCATGTTTCATTCCAAAGAAAACATAATTACATTATATATATTTATATATATATAGTTATTTTTAATATCTATTTATATCATTTATGTTAGAAATCAGCTAAGACTATCCTGTCTTTTAAGAGAATATGGGAAAATGGAAGAGGATTGGAATAGATTCCAGCTTGTTCCTATACCTGACTGTGGCCCATGTATTTCAAGAGCTGACAATGTAACTAGCAAGAATATGCACTATAACCAAGACTGTTCCTAGTGCTGTTTCT
>JBBPDA010000001.1:29421392-29428892 GCA_037974385.1 Arnoldichthys spilopterus | reverse complement strand
TTTGCAGCGGTCAGAAGGAACAGGAAATGCATGGCAGGAAGTGGTGAAGCACAGTATGTCTGCCACAGAGTGCAAATCTAGGAGCAGATGGTTGAGCTATGTTTGTTATGCAGCTGCAGGTAGAGTCTGCTAAATTTGGACAGATGGATCTCATATTGTGTTATTAATTGTGATTAGTAGAGGTTTGTATGTCTTAAGAGATAAGCAGAACACATAGCAACATATTTCATTAGACCGTGATTACCTTTGTAATGCTGCATGTGTTTGCATGACGCCCTCAGTGCTAAAATCTGAGATTAGCCTTTATTTCATCTTCTATTTTAATTAATGCTGTTTGCCTTCAACTTTAATAACACAGCCATTAACCTGTATTACATGAGGATAGCCTTTGGTCTGTAGCAAACACAATTTTGGGTAAGTGAAAAGCAGCTGCAGTCAGGGAATTCTCAGTTGTCCTCATTGAACATACCCAGCTGCTTGTTCTACATTTGTTGTTGTAAATGACTATATCGCAAATACGGAGTACAAGTACACATATGCTGAGCACGACTCAGGAAGAAGTGCAGGAACAGCTGCTAGCTCCAACAAATTTAATATGTATATTAAAAAGAATTACATTTAAACACAGGATTACTTAGTAAAGAGTTGTTGTAATTATGCATGACTTCACTATAGCCCAACAGATACTATCTAAAGAACAGCATAAAGAACAAGACCTGTCCAAAACAAGTTATTCAGTGACTATAAGCTATAGCAAGCTATAATATTACTATAGAGATTCTAACTATTTTTTTGCAATCTTTAAATTAATTTTGGTTGTGCTTGAATCTTTGCGCTGGTGGATTACACCACTCAGGAGTGTGTTGCTGTCCAGAGAAAAACACTTATTTACAGATTTTTATTCTCCTACATCAACGCAACAGCTGGACTTTACACTGCGTGAAACGTTTATGCTGAACAGACCAATGGAAATGCTCCAAAATCACTTGTTGTGAAATGTTCTTTTATTACATTAGAAAAAAGAAACATTTTTGCCTTCTCTGATAAAAAATCTGGACATTTTGTTTTTTTTGGACAGTGACAAATGATAGTCTGTGCATTTGTAAAGACATTACAGGAACAGGGATCAGAATAAAGACTTGATAAATCAGTCTCAGCCTCTCACAAAAAAGCTGAGCAAAAATATTATTATTAATAATGATAGAAATATTAAATAGACTTGTTTATAATCCATACCCAGGTGCTTATCACATTTTGTAGCTTGAATCAAATCTGTCGATGCAATTTAAAACTTGATAATGGAAGCTCCATGCATGTGTTAATAATTAGCCAATGTACAGTGTTAGCATTTTATTAAACATTACATCCCATTGAGGTTTGTATTGTGTAGAAAATTTGTTCTTGTAATTTTCCAAAGTAAAAATTATCCCAAAATTCTGTACATGGGCATTCACTCCCTGAGCTGTACAGAATTATGGTTCTGATGCTAGAGGAATTATTCTCTTAACAAGATTAATTTAAGTGAAATGAGTTTAAGTGAGTATAGGTTTGATTTTATTGATGTAAGAATGGCCCTAGAGGCGAAAATCAGGTATCTGTCAAAATGACTGTCAATTTTTCAGTTGATTTTATATCTGAATTACAATACACTGACACACAGACGGCTGTAGTGTGTTCATCAACCCAATGCATGTGTCATAACAAGATGTCACATGTGTTACATTAATGGTCATAAGAAGCCATGACACTTCATGAAAGTTGCAGTCTAACCTTGTACAATGGCAGTTCTTTCTATTTCAAAGTAAAGTAAAAAGTCTCAGTGTTCTCGGTGACCTAGGCCTGCAATAAATCTGAGGCAGCCTCAGACAGAATGGATATAATATTAAAGGCGCAACATCCAAATTCAGTTGTGCCATGTGTAATGTAAAGTATTGGTACAGCACAATATATGTTTTTAATAAAGAGGTAAAAAATAAAAGCGACCATTTTTATTGTTTTGGTCAGCATAAGGGAGGGTCTTTTATGTAAAGAGCACTCTCATTGTCAGGTTAGGGCTTTTTTCCTCTTTTGTTTTCTTACCTTACTTTACCTTCTGTAAGAGCTGCAAGCTATACTTAGGGTGTTAAGATGCTAGAAACCTGCTGCGCTAGTGATGGGGTAATGACAGGTCTAGGCTGTCTCTCAGTCTCCTGCAAACCACACACACACACACACACACACATACACACACACACATACATACACACACACACACACACACTTAGATCTGTCAACAGATGGTTCTTCAGCCAGACATGACCCAACACGAGCCCACAGACTGCGTGCACCAGGCCTAATGTCAGCTACCCACTGTCTACTTGATGAAAGTTGTTGAGAAGGACCTAGATTTTGGTGAGGCGGCGAGGTGGGGGGATTTTGCCTTTTCGCCAGGCCTCTCTTGCCTGCATATGTGCCTCGCAACTGCCTTACGATTTGACTGTAACCTCCCTTGCGAGGGCGTGAAAACGGCTTTGAAGTCTTCTCCTGTAATTGCATGCTTTCTTTTTTCTCAGTCTATCCTGACGCCTAAACATCAAGTGCAAGACACCCCCTGCTTTCATCTAATTCTGTACTGAGAAGCTCTAATGTGGCCTTGGCTGACTCAAACCAGTCCCTGCTCTTCTTCTCTATACTCTTTCGGATGAGTTTTTTTTTTTTCCTTTTCCAAAGTGAGTGATGTGGCATTTGAGATCTTCTGAAGAAGTCAGTGATTTTGCTCGGCCAAGTCTAGTCTGGAGGCTTCTCTAGACCCCAGAGAGAAAGAGAGAGAGGGAGAACAGTATGGCCTTTCAGGCTTCTTTGGAGCGAAGGAGGGATTGGAGGAGAGAGAGAGTGAGAGAGAGAGAGAGCAAGAGAGAGAACGGCACACTATGTCCTTGGCTGTGGCCTGCCCCAAACACATGACCCCAGCTGCTTATTGAGCACACTCACACCCTCATACACACCAGCACACAAAGCTAGTAGCTATAGGCTTCCACTGTCACTCCATAGTGTGGCAGTGTTTATGTGGATAATGTCATTTCTTCAGCAAAAAAAGTAATGAAATGCCTGTTAATGGTAAATTAGCACAATTATACCACCTGCTATAGAATCAGTCTATTATAATATAGATAGTAATTCCCTTTTCGTTCTAATGGTAATTTAGTATAATTCACTTGTTAAGTACCATTAGCTAAGCACCTAGTTTTTTAGCATGTTTGAATTTGCCAGTGATATCTTTATGGTAATATCGGGCAGTACTAAAGAGTAGTACAAATATTATGCTATTGCATGTTCCACTCAGGACCTTCCTTTTTGAAGCTCCATGACTTTTACATGGAAACACAACATACCAGCATGCGTGCCCAGGGCCTTGCCATCTCCAAACAAGAGGAGATACAGTGGGACTTTGTGCTGCCTTTTAGGCTTGTAGTCAGCTTTTTGTGTGGGCCCATGATGGACTCCAGCCCATTGTGCATTCTCTCATTCTCTCCAGTATGTGTAACCGCCGCTGGCACTAGAGCCAAAACAGAAGGCTGAAGGGGTGGAGGTGTAGCCGACAGCCCTCGCGCACACACACACACACACACACACGCACATACACACACATACACGCCCCCAGCCTGGAACTTGGCTCTGATCACTGCGGGCTGGCATTCCAGTCCTTTCTACTCACACACATCCACACTCTGACCTGCAACCACTGTTTCCCGAAAGGCAGGAAGTGAGGCCGGCTTCCTGTGACAGTCCTCTTTCATGTGGTCACTTCCTGGTGTTTGGCCATTGCTGTTGACTTCATGTGGAGGGTTCCTGCAACCCTCAGCTTTACACACATAGGCTTGGAGGGGTTTTGACCCTTCACAGCTCATGCATGATAGTTTTTTTTTTGTTTTCTTTTTTACATTATGGTTGATCATATTAGTGTAAAAACGAATTAAATGAAAACTAAAACTGTTATGGAGTGTAAGTGGTTGTTTTAAAAATTAATATGTATAGACCACTACACCCCATAAAAATGTCATAGCACCATAGCAAAAACAATGCAAGTTTACCATAAGCTTGTGTATTTACAGTGAAGCGTGCATCTGTATTTTGCCAGTACAGTGATCTCAGCGTAGGGAGTATATACTGCATGCACAGTGCTGATAAGAAGAGTGTGTCCGTTTAGTCCATAGATTTAGATATGCCTGTGATATCGCTACAAACTCATACATTGTGTTGTAAGTAGACTATAACATTCCATTGAAATCGCTCCATTTGGTTGTGTCATTGTATTGTTGTGGTATTTTTGGAATGGTGGGATTGTTGCAAACCCGAGATTAGAGTGTCTCCGCAGCAGAGGGACAGCGGCTGGGTTTGGTAACCATGCTCAGGAATGTGGATTGGGACAGCGTAGGATCCCACGATCTTCGTTTCCTAAGAGATTGCACCCTGGTGGACTAGTCGTGATTGTGTTTGAACTTTGAACACAGTGATTAGCTGGAATGCTGAGGTTCCTGTGTTCACAGCTAATAAATAAACTACTGTCAAAACAGGAAGCGGGATTCCACTAAAATGTTGTTAGTATTGAAACAAGGTTAATTAACATTTAGGAAATGCCATTGTAATTATTATTATTATTATTATTATTATTAATAAAAATAATAATTATCATCACCATCATCATCGTCATCGTCGTCACTATCACCATCGTCATCAACAAAATGATATTATTATTATTATTATTATATAGTTAATCGGTTTTATTTAGGCTTAGGCAATTTCATCATTGTCAAATCAAAACTTAAGTTTAACACTACTTAAAAACATCAGCTGCCTTTAACAGTGTGTTACATTTTAATGATTAAAGGGTCAATGTTTGTTGCAATAATGCACATTACAGATACAATTTGTTTCCTATTAAGTTCTATTTCAGAGATTTAGGTTTTTTCAGGTTGGTGGTATAAGGTCTGGTGTCTTATGAGCTCATATCACACATTTAAAGCCATATCTTCACACTGAGCCAGACATTTTACTTTTGGAGGTGTATGTGTAAACACAAATGTCCAAGTCATTCAGACCAGACTTTACTCTGACAGCCCCCAAGTAAAAAGTCTGTATATTTTATGTTATGTCCATATATGAACAGAGAAGATCATCTGAGAATTCATGGCGAGCGAGGGGGCATGTTAATGATGTTCCTATGCTGGTACAACTGGAAAAATGATGAGATTAATGAGCTGGTCAGTAAGGGCTGATGCTGAAATCAACAAACAAATAAACGGAACAGCAAGAGAGGTTGTGTACGACCAAAGCATGATCCAGAAACGTAATTGTAGTGTGATCCGAAACGAGGAGCATGTAAACAGTAAAGTAAAAGCACTCAGAGACAGTACCACCGCATGCTCTGCCCAGGCCCCACCTAACCACACAGAGTATTTCCTGATGAATGAGAATATATCACAAGCGGAATCTCTCTGTCTGTGTGCTACATGTGTGAAAGGGCAATTCCGGGCATTGTCCAGAGTTCATGTGTGAAAACGGCTTTATTGACTGTCCTCAGCCTGCAGACCTGGCCAAATTTTGATTTTGCAGTCTGGACTGAAAACACACATTCATAAACATACACAGTATGGTATTCAGTGTGGATAGACACACAGCGTGCTTCTTTCCCTGGAGTTAGGTAATGGCAGAGCGAGAACCTGGTGTTCCATTTGTTCACGCTTAGTTCACAAGAGCTCACACACACACACACACACACACACACACACACACACACAAGCACACATGACCTAAAGTGGGAAACTGGGCTTCTTTGAGTCTGGTCACATCCAGACATATTCCTTTGCCAGACTCTTCTCACATAGCACATAGAGTTCTGAAATGGTATTTCCCTCCATTTCTCCTCCCCATTCAACACCCCCAACCCCCCCGCCCCAATGCCCGCCCCAAACTTCAGAACCTAACAACAACGCCAGAGTCTAAGAATCACCAAGCCCTCCCCTCCACCCCCTCTTCTCCTCTTTTGTGGTTTAGCTGTAAATGTGTCCTTAGATGACACTCACTATTTACAAGGTTTAAATTTTAGCAGAACTGTGATCATTGAGTGCAGGGTTTATTTTTCTTTTACCCTGTTTCATTCCAGCCAATCAAGTATTTCTAATATCAAACAATCACAGTGAAGGTGTGTCAGGTTAAAGAAGAAATGATTAAAATTTTTATCTAAAATCTAAATTTGGGATGCACTGATCCAACACTGATATCGGCTATCAGTGCGATCCTGGCTCAGATAGGTGGAACGGGTATCGGTAACATATGGACCCTGTCCACGGCCAAAAGCACCAACAATCGTCCTGTGAGCATCAGAATTGGACCCTGGCGCAATGGAAAAAGGTGGCGTGGTCTCATGATTCACATTTTCTTTTACATCATGTGGATGGCTGGTTTCATGTGCATCACATACATAGGGAAAAGATGGCATCAGAATGCATTATATAAAGAAGGAAAGCTGGCAGAGGCAGTGTGATGCTCTGGGCAATGTTCTGCTGGGATGCCTTGGGTCCTGGTATTCATGTTGATGTTTCTTTGACATGTACCATCTACCTAAATGTTATTGTAGACCATGTACACCCCTTCATGGCAACTTTATTACCTAAGATAGTGCAAAGTGCTGACTTGGCCTCTACATTTTACACATCTCAATCCGATCAAAACGTTGGTTTCACTTGTTAAACTAGCAACTCCAATTCATTGGAGCCCCACCTTTTAGCTTACAGGGCTTAAAGGATCTGCTGCTAATATCTTGAAGCCAGATACCACAGCACACCTTCAGAAGACTTGAGGAGTCCACGCCTCAACAGGTCAGAGCTGATTGGTGGCACAAAGGGGGGCAACACAGTATTAAGCAGGTGGAGAACCTCTGACTGTAAAATTAGCAGTGAACAATCACATGGTAACTGAAAAAATCGCTTTTGTAAATACTATGAAACCAATGCAATTTTGTAGTTAAGCGTGTAATCCACATATAAGAAAAAGTATTTTATAATTAATTCTGTGTTATTACATGTACTGCATTACTTTCCAGATCATAAAGAATATGTGAGCAGTGTTATTTGGAACACAAGAAGAAAATCTTTCGTGCACTATGCGTGAAAGTAGGGTCTTATATAATGTGCTGCTATGCTGAGTTGTGCAGTTTTGTGTTGTACTGAACTCGAAACCCTTCTGTGACTGGTCAGAGCCATTCTCTTGGCGCTGAATAACACTGTGTGTCATAAGGTGTTAGGAAATGTGTTGCACTGTGGGTAGACTTTGAAGTGTCAAGGCTCTTCTCCTTTCTACAGCTCTGCTGATATATGAGACAGAATGCTTCAGCCTCTGCCCTAAAATCGCAGTCATTCTCTAACACCACACACACGCATGCTCGCACACACACACACACACACACACACACACACACACACACACACACACACACACAGACACACACACACACACACACAC
>JBBPDA010000001.1:29404192-29421292 GCA_037974385.1 Arnoldichthys spilopterus | reverse complement strand
CACACACACACACACACACACACACACACACACACACACACACACACACACACACACACACACACACACAGCTGGCTTCTAGCCTCTGTGGTTCATAAATGTTGGGTTTCCAGCTGGATTAATTTATGAATTATGAACTCTCTCTCTCTCTCTCTCTCCTTTCCCTCTTGGCTTATGATCACATCTCAATTTTATATTAGAGGGCCCCATATTATTAAACCTTTTTTATTTTTAAGTTCAAGGCTTTCATGTAGTATGTAAACACTGTAAAAGTTTCAAAACATTATGAATTTGTATATATTTTTTATTTATTGTTTTTGTGATGCCACAAAAAAACAGCACATTTAAATACATGCTCTTATTTATGTTAAAGTTATGCATTTTATGAAGCATAAAACAAGGCAGTGACACAGAAATACATGTGGACCTCAGAGAAAAAAACACATGCACATACATGTGTTATTCTCTGTGTTATTTTTATTAGCAATAGTGTGTTTATGGTTACACATTTTGGGGATTTCTGGAAAAATAATCTGAAAAGACTTTTCAAATGGCTCCTTGTATAATAGCATAGCAGTCTTCATGTGTGGACAATTATTAATTTTTTTATTTAAGAGTCTTAATCAACATCATGTATGACTAGATTTTTCTTTCTTTTTGGGGGATGGGAGGACAAATAGTAGGCCCTTAGCTAAGCTGCATGAGTGCTCACACCAATAACGCACAAAACCAACACTGCATTAGCTGAATATCTCAGTTTACCTTATTACAGAATATGGACATGTGTCTAAAACACATATACACACACTCTCTCCCCCTCTCTCTCAGTAGCAAGGCTTGAACATGAAGCTTTTTAGTCCACAAACAACCATCACGTCCTGACCCATCCATTAACAACTCTAAATTAGATACACATCCCATTAGGCCAGTGCCTCAAAAATGCCTGGTTTTATTCGACTCTCTGAGAAATAGCCCTAATGGTGAAGATCACTATGACAACTTGAGTAGTATGTCACCAACCACCTGAATGTTTGCCTGCACTATGCAGCTCTGCATTTCTCTGGGATCTTGCTATTATGGCATGGATAGAACTGTGAGAGCACGTTTTGCGCTTAGGCCAAATGAACAGCACAGCTGCATTACTCTGTATGGGTTTTATACATGTAAATGACCTTTACATGTCTAAATTGAGTTGCTGATGATAGGTTGCTAGGGTGGAACAAATCCATTTGTGGAACAGAAATATTTCCTATTGTGTGTAACCTGCGAACTGGAGGACAAAAAACGATTCTTCTCTTTCACTTAGCAACGACATGTGGACCAATATTTGTATGGCCACATGACATTGGCTTAGGCACTTATTCTTTCTTTAAGCTTCATGAGTTTTTTTTTTTTTTAGAATGAGAACTGAAAGACATGCCCTATTAACCTCTTAAAATAAAAGAGGCCATATGTAGACCCATGCTCTCGTCACTCACACAGCTTAACAAATGGCATATTAGTCCCACAGTAGTTACTGAATGATTTAGCAAGCTAAGATAAGGAAGCGAACAGTTCAAGGAATGAATTCAGCCCTTTTTAGCTGTTACTCATTGAACTAGGCCTGTTCCCAGTGATGGCAACCTGTGTTAGTGCTATAACAACTTCCAGTGACAGTAAAAACTAATTGACTGTGGCTTAAAAGCCTGTTGTTAATTTATTGACTTATTTCATGCAATCCATAGCAAAACACTATGATTTCCACACATGAACATGGGTGAACACTTAAGCATGTAACGTGATATGATATCCTACATTAAAAGACACCTAGTGAATGAAATGTTGTTTTATTTGACAAAGATTAAGCTTCACACTAAGCATTTCATATTATTTGTTGTAGTAGTAGTGGTAACAGCATCATCTCTATAAATGCATCCACAAAAGTATAAGATAATAATATAATGAGATAATAATAATAATAATAGTAATAATAATGATGATAATAATAGCCCTAGGGGTGGCACGTAGGTGCAGTTGTTACTGCTGTTACCTCACAGCAAGAAGGTCCTGGGTTCGATCCCTGGGTTGGCCATTGGTGCCTTTCTGTGTGGATTTGGCGAGCTCTCCCCGTGTTCGCGTGGGTTTCCTCCGGGTTCTCCGGTTTCCTCCCACTGTCCAAAGGTTTGCAATAGGTTGATTGGATTTTTTATGCGATGGTTTGGCCTCCTGTCCTGTGTGTACCCTGCCCTGGGCCCGTAGTCAGCTGGGATTGGCTCCAGCTCCCCTATGACCCGAATTGTTAGAAGTGGTTTAGAAAATGGATGGATGAATAATAGCACTTTTTCTTTGTGTTTATTTTCAAGACGAACTGTAACTTGGAAGCAAGCTGTTAAAGTGTGTGTGTACAGGGAGACAAACAGAGAATAAGGATGTTTTTCTCTTTTGAAAATATATTGTTGTAGTGGGGATTTCAATAAATGGTCCTGTATATATAATAAAATAATATAACTCAGCTTGTAGCTTTTAATATCACTTGGCAGATAAGAGACCACATACAGAGTTTGCATATGTGCATTTCTACAGCTTTCCTTGGAATTCATAGTCTTTTTATTAATTAACAGCTCAATGCAAGGACATCGTCCATCTTTAAAATAACGACTGTTGGCGTTTATGGCTTTCATAACGTGTAGTGAAACGTAATACACCACAGAGATCTATGACAGTTTTATCATTCACTACTCATAAAGGTATTTGCATGTAGGCTTGTGAGTTTATGTATGGTGTGAAATATTTGTGTGTATTTGTTTATGAAAATAGGGTGACTATAATACATTAAAGGCAAAGTGACCAAGACCTTATTAACTATTGACGGATGGCCAGAGGGATGATAAGTTGAAAGAGGGGGGAGAATATGAAAGAAAAGGTCAAGAGAAAATAAGGAGCTGAATAGAAAACAGCTGCTATGAGGATTTGCACTGTGGTGATTTACCGTCAGAGCAGAATTTACTGGAAAAAGGGCAAATGCTGGTCATAACAGTCTCTCTCTCTCTCTCTCTTTCTTTCTCTCTCTCTCTCTCGCTCTCTCAGAACTCAATCCGGCACAACCTGTCTCTGCACAGCCGCTTTGTGCGGGTGCAGAATGAGGGGACAGGAAAAAGCTCATGGTGGATGCTCAACCCCGAAGGTGGTAAGAGTGGTAAATCGCCCCGCCGCCGCGCCGCCTCCATGGACAACACCGGCAAGTTCGCCAAGAGCAGAGGGCGTGCAGCCAAGAAAAAGGTACACTGCCAAAGTCTGTCCTCATCCGCCTCCTCGCGTCCTGGCCAGCTATTATTCATGCAGTAATCCTGTGAGGTCAACACATTGGAGACATATTTAGTAATGCTTGAACTAGGAAAGCCTTTAGATGTCATGAACTTAAAATGTTCACAGCAACAAAGCACAGATTCATACAGATATTGTGCCATTAAAAGGAAAACAAAATCCTTAACCTATGAAACATCAAAACACTTTGCTGTTCAAAATATCTATTTATATGGGTTCATTTGTCATGTAATGTTTATACGATATAAAGAGCGGCTTGTATTTTAACATCTTAAAAGGTTATGGCAGCAAAAACAAAACAAAACTACAAATTAACTACAACCTATAACTTTAGTTACGATACCTTATATTGCCTCTTGTATGTGGGTGACTTTCTCATGTTCTCTGCAGCTGGCCCTTCAGGGTGGTCCCGATGGGGGTGCGGACAGCCCAGGCTCTCAGTACAGCAAGTGGCCTGGCAGTCCTAACTCCCACAGCAATGATGACTTTGATGCCTGGACGGCCTTCCGTCCTCGCACCAGCTCCAATGCTAGCACAGTCAGTGGGCGTCTCTCACCCTTCATGCCAGAGCAGGATGACCTAGGTGACTCGGACATGCACATGGTCTACTCGGGCCCCGGCTCTGGCGCAAAGATGACCTCCACTCTCCCAAGCCTGTCAGAGATGACCGGTTCCCTTGGTCACAGCAGCTCGGAGAACGTGATGGAGAATCTCCTGGATAACCTCAACCTGCTCTCGCCCAAGAACCCGGCTGTAGGGCCTGCTGGAGGTCCCGGGACAGGCTCCAACCAATCCTCACCCTCATCTCTCCTACAGAGCAGCCCAGGATACCCACCTTACAGCTCACCCGGCCTTGCCACAGTCAACCAGCAACCACAACAAGACTACCGCAAGTGCCTGTATGGTCAGGCAAGCATGGGCAGTCTGTCCCCCATGTCCATGCAGCCATTGCCAGAGAGTAAGGCCAGTTTTGGAGGTGGTCATGGAAGCATGGCCCAGTTTAACTGCACAGCAGGACTGCTGAAGGAGCTTCTGACTTCAGATTCAGAGCCACATGGTGCAGACCTGATGCCCTCTGTAGATACAGTGGTGTCCCAGTCTGCCAACTCAGCAGGGCGCTTGTTGCCCCCTTACACCAGCAGCCGGGGTGAACTCATGGGGGGTGGAGCCTCTCACAGCCACACCCTGTCTCACCCCCACACAATGCATGGTCAGGCTCCGCCCACCTCAGCGGCCATGAATGGACGCACACTGCACCCCCTGACCAGCATGAGCCATGGGAGTGTAAGCGGGCGCCTTGGGTCAATCAAATCAGCCATGCAGATGCAGTATGGAACATCTGGTCACATGAGCGGAGCAGGAATTTCCTTCTGCAGCCTCAATGGCAATGGGTACAGCCGTAGTCACAGTCTGGCCCCCGAACAGCAACACCAGCAGCACATGGAGAAACTGCCCAGTGATCTGGACGGCATGCCTGTGGAACGCTTTGAGTGTGACATGGAGTCCATCCTGCATGATACTCTGATGGATGGAGACTCACTGGACTTCAACTTCGATCCCATGGCGAGCCAACAGGGTTTTCCACCACACGGTGTCAAGACCACCACTCACAGCTGGGTGTCAGGGTAAAGACACAAACCTGTCCACACACACAAAGCTGACACTTCTGCAATATTCTGGACATGTGAACTTAAAACTGTTGTTAGGCCAAAAATCTAATTTACACACTTTTTTACGTAACCCATAATCATGGTGATTGAAGTTTGCTGCTTTAGTTTTGCACATAGCGTATTCCAAAAAAAGATGGCTGCTAATACTCTTGTTATGTATGCAGTATACTTATACAGAGTCAGAAGCCACATAAGTGAGTGTATTTGAGCTTATTTAACTCACCTAACAAAGGGAAGTGTGTGTTTTATTCAGACAGTGTACACACTGCTAATCTGGTGGAGTATATGCTTATATGACTAGATTGAAACCCACATAGCTTCTCTGCAAAGCTAAGGAAGTTTCAGACACCAGTGTGTCCTGAGCTCAGTTTGGATTGGATTACATTCACATGAGTCGTGATGGAATTTTCTTTGTCCAGGTGAAACATGTAGTTACTTTTCTCTTACTTTCTTTGAAAAAATGACAATATGCCCCTTGATTTGGCCCGATAATTTTAGTCTCATTAAAAACACAAGAACTGAGTACCATTCAAATTTGAACCAAGATCAGTAGCAGCACCTGTACCTGGAATTCAGTACCAGTACTTTTTTGGTACTTTACTGTCTCCAAAAACATTCATTTGCAAAATATAAGTTCACATTTCTCAGTTTCGATATTTTATTACTTATTTTGAACATTTTTTCACATCACACAAAATAAAAGCCCTCTTTTTCTCCCTTACCCCTCCCATAGTCATCCCTACAGCAGCTTAATCATTAATTATCTGAATATGAAGTTGTTAACACCTCACCTTAAGTTTTGTCATATATGGAGGGGGTTAACTTCGTTAACTACAGCTGCTGCAGGGGACTTGGCTTTCATCACATGTACCAAATAATGTACACTCTTTAGCTTTTTCATATATTTTTTTGTGTTTTACCAGGTGTGTTGACATGACTAGCTTCACATTTTGCATCACAGATATCGCAGATTGTTGTCTGCATCAAGTTTTTTTGTGGTGATTTTACATATGGCTACATATGCAAACATCCAGTTATATAAAATCCACTAGAAACACTGTTGTCCTGAAAGTCACTTTTGCCTCTTTATCAGACATTCCCCTGCTAAACTAAGCCAATTAGAATAGGGCTTTGGCTGAGCAACTACATTTGGTGTAAGGGGAAATATGTAGGGGAAAGGGGTAAATTAGATTTTTGGTTTGATCATTAGAATTTTTTGCAATGAAAAGCAATGAGACTTCAGTATTTGGTGTATTGGTCTGTCTTGTCTTAGTTAAATGCCAGAATCTGCTTTTATAACATGCTTCTTCAGTTTGCAATGCATTAAGTACCTACTCTTTTCTTACAGGTAAAACTTTTCTGCCTCTCAGACTGAAGAGTAACAGCCCAAAGAGGCCATCCTCACCCATTCAAGCAATGCTCTCATTTCTTCACTTCTCATCAGCAACGCTCCCCTGCTCTCCCCCTGCTCAGCCGTGGCTGTGATACGACCGCATACTGCCAAGGACGTTAGCTCAGTGAGGAGCAGAAAGATGCTTCTGCTCAGTTGCTATTAACGCACCTTCAAACCAAGTGCCAAACCAGGTGCCTGTACTCCTTAGCCAAATCACATGTGCTTTATTTTGCTGCCTTTTTCTCACTACGGAGAACCAGTGGTCAAATCAGGGCAAAAGAGGCATGGTTCACAACCATTGCCCACATACCAGCCACAACACATACACACATATGCACATGCACATACACATATACATATGCAAACATCCGCCACAATTACCAACATGATTATCAGTACAGTCGAATTCTCTATTAAATTCAAACTGTGATCAGATAACATTTGAATCAGACCCACATCCTTTATCCTTTACAGCCCTTTAAATTGACCATTGCTTGGTAACCTGTTCTCTTTTTTTTCACCTGTCAGAGCTAGTGCTGTTAGAGCTTGGCTTTTCACTGGGCATCCTAGTGTTTGAATGCAGTGCTAATGCCCTGAAAATTCCACAGCTGGCCTTATTGGGAAGTAGAACTGGATCCAGAAGATGAATGTGTATATAGTCATATCTCGACAGGGTCCTTCACGGCAGGACCTGTAAGCAGTAAAGAAAACCGGCCTATTTGGACTATGTTACATTATAACACTTTCTGTTCTCTCTGTGTTTTCGAATCGGAGCAGATGTACTACATTTTTAAAAGAGTATATTGCGATTATGTCTTGTACAGAGCGTTTACACAAAGAATTCAGCAATCAGGGCAGCAGATTTAACATGTTTTGTAAATCTGAGAGAAACTGGATCTGACACTTGACATTTCTGTTGGCTCATTCTCACTCGCAAGGGTGCTTCTTCATTCAGACTGTGTACACGGTTCCACATTTCGTTGTAAATACATGGTAAATACATATGGCAGAAGCATAAAGTTGATATATTGGAGATTTTGTTTTGAGATTTTGTAATTGTTATTATTGTGTATGGTTGGCTTTAGCTAAGGTTAGATTAAGCTGTGTATAATGCATGCATATTTCAGCAGTGTTTTGGGGTCCTCAAAGGACAAGTCCACCCATTTTTTCAAAGTTTCTTTGTGTTCTTACCCTGAAAGCTCTCCTACAGAGTGAAATATGTGGATTTTTTGGTTTCTGAGCTATCTATGCCAACAATGTATGGAACACATTGAGATCCACCTATAACCATAGACCAGCTTCTTTTTAAAACTCTCTTCTCAAGGCGTGAAAGAGCACAGAAATTTTGACAAACTGCTGGGCATGTCCTTTAACATTTCTCGCGGGGTTCCCGAACACAAGACCCTTGTGATCATGGCTAATTGTGTAGTTAAAAACTACAGCGCAGGTAGGCTCTTGCCAGTGTGACAGCATAGAATGGGCCTCCCTCTGTGTTGGCAGAAAAGCTACAGTCCTCTGCCTTTCTGAAAGTGTAGGGAGCTTTATTTACTCTTGTTTATTTATTAGAGTGAAGGAGAAGAGATGTGATTGAATCACGTCACAGATTTTCACAAATGTGTTGTATTTTTTTTTTCTCTTTCTCTCAAAATGCAGGCACTGTGATGTACATGTCAATATGTTCGGGATGTTCTGAGTTTTAATTGCCTTTAAATTTCACGATATCAAAAGAAATGCCTTACTTAAGATTTAACAGAGTAGCCCCACTGCCTTCATACTGACCATCATTCTGTTCACTGTAGTTCGAGCGTGTCCTCGGTGCCGACGAGGATGAGATTTAATATTGTCAACACCTCTCACTATCCTCGTACTGCCATTATGAAACCCACAAGCTTTCATTTTGTTTTATTCACTCTGACACCCCTAACATTTGTACATATTGGCACTGCCAGAGGGCAATTCATCACATTCTTTCTGAATCACTGGATCAGCCTTCAAGAAAGCCCATTTGAGAGAAGGGTGAAAACATTGAATAGCCTTCAGAGCAGATAGTGCTATTGTTGTAAAGTAGTTACGACTTTCAGTTCTGTTATAATTGATAAAATGTTAGTGTCCACTTTATTTAGAGGTCACTGATTAGTCTGGATAAAGTGTAGAGAAGACGATTATGAGTTACAGGTGAGTCAGGAAGTTAAAAGAACTAGGGAATGTGAAAATACATGTGGTGCACACTCCAGCAGAGCAAGACTTAGAAGAAAAGGCTTGAAAAGTAGACTTGTATGAATAGTTCATGGAATTTAAAGAAAATCCATATCAGTTTATATCAGATATGGCTAATGTAGGTACAGAAAATACTAAATTATGGATTTCCAGTCACGCTTTATAATGTTTTTGGGTTTTTTCCATGGCTGTGGCCACTGTCTTCTCCTACCATAATTCAGACCAAGACAGATGGGAACAGTAAAAGAACAGTAGAGTAACATTAAATAAAAGTTTGTAAGTTCAAGATGGCTGTACGAGGTTTTTGTTTAATGTGTAAGCACTTTTTTGGGATCCTTTTTACCTGCAGGTATCAAAAATAAAGACCTGGCCCACCAAATCCAGAAGCCTCAGTGGTATCCTGAAGCAGGCTGAATGAACAAGGTTTTTAAAATGATTCAGCAGTGAATAATCGTTAGACTTGAATCTGTTCTGCAGGCTGAACTACTCAGACTTCTTGAATACTGACTTATATAACAAGCACACACTCTGGAGCAATTTTAACATTATCTGAAAGCATCTGCAGTCTGAAGTGCTGTGCAGTGGCTGCTCTTTAAATGTCAGACCCTTGAAGTTGTCACAGAAGTGCTCTCTCTTCAAATAATGGCATTTTATTTCTTTACCGGAGGTTCGTGTGGAACATCCACAGGTAGTAGCTTGAAAGCTGGCAAGCTGTTATAGAAATATGATCGATTAACGTATGAATTTATAATATACATTTTGTGCAGGCCACTCATTTTAAAGCAGAGACAGACAGACTGTTTCATGGAGACAGATCTCTTCTACTAATATTAATCTGTATAAATGTTTCACATGTGGACAAAACCTGATCTGTATTGTATTTGCTTTGTTAATTCACACCTATGCATTCTTGTTATGTCATTTATTATTTTTGTTACCTTCGGTTTGTTTTTACTGATGACAATATATTTCATGTACTATGGAGTTGTGGAGACGTTTTGATGTTATTAAAAAGAATATGAAGTATATTTAGACCATAGATGACATTTTACATGTAAAGCTTTTTTTGTAAACTGACTCTGTTATTCTTGTATTTAGCAGCAGTTTTTAAATTAAATATAAATGTAGAAAAATATAAAAATGCAAAATATGTAATCTAAATCAAATTTGGAGAAAAAAATAATCTGTTTATTTAGATTGAGGGGTTTGGACCAATTTTTATAGAAAGGAATCTATAAATTATGACATTGCACTTTCATAGAGGGACAAAGCAGTGAAGATATGACCTATTTTGAAACAAACTGTTACATTTCTTAACTTATGTACAGAAATTATTGGATTATTTGATTCACAACAGAATTATATATATATATATATATATATATATATATATATGTATATGTGTATGTATGTATCTCAATGTGCAATCAGCTTATGTAGAAAATAATAAATCTTTATAAGAAAGATAAAGGATATTCTTTGGAGATCACTGTTATTCTTATGCTGACATGCCCTATGTGATCCAGTACATCTTTCTCTTTTACATTCAGCTTATTGGCAGTAAGCAACAGTCGGTTTGTATAATGTGAGGCCATAGCTCTCTGATTTAGTTCTTCATGCAGTTGCCTGGTGTGCTTGTATTCCCCATAAAACAACCATGACTATGTTGCTGCTGTATGAAGCCATATGTGTACATAAATGATCTTACATAAAGAAGAATCCAGTGTGCCTCTTTCTCTCTCGTGTCTTATTTTTTAAGTTCTCTCTGAAGGTTATGGTGTGGTATTTTAAATAACTAATGACAGAGGACTGTTTTTTTTTTATATCACTGATGTCTTAGATGTGTGCCATTCCTTCAAGTTGCCTCCAGTTAATGACATTGTCAGGAATAGCTGCTCCTCTATTTCTGCTGTAAATGAAGCCTGGGGTTGTTTAAGGTCACGAGTTTTCACTCCATGTGGCTAAGCTCAAAGGCTCAAAGACACTTCTGTGAGGACTTGCAGTGGTGATGCTGATGCTGGCGGATTCTGTCCTACAAGGGCAGCCTTAAAGAACGTTTGTCCTCCAGTTGGAGCAAAACCAAAGCCTGTTTAGGCTTTGCTAATGTTGAGACCTGCTCGTATCTCCAAAATGGCAATGTTACGGGAAGGAAAGAGCCTTATGTATCATGAATATTAAAGAGATTTGATTCCGGTTTTTCATTATGATTTTTTTACAATGTAAAGGGAAGCTGCTATTTTAAAAAAAAGGAAAGAAAAAGGAAAATGTGAGGTTTTTATATGGCATAAGTCTTATAGAACTTATGCTCTTGTAAATGAAAAAAACAAAGGCTGTTTATATATATATTCCTTTAGCAATGTGGGTTCAGAGACTATGACTGAGCCATTTCAAAAGGGTATTTTAAAGACTCATATACCACAAGTTTCCCATCATGAAAATAAACTAGGGGAGGCAAATTGTTACTGACTATTGGTGTTGGTATTTTCCAATACCGGGATTAAATTTCTGGTGGAAAATCCTTTTAGGGAAAGTGCTTCATTCCAAAACACTGTCATTTTTAGAATGTATATCATATCGCAATCACTATTGGTAAGGACTGACACAATATCAGATTTTCTCTACACAGTTATTGTGGCCAAAAGAATTCACAGTAACTTACATGTTCAAACTCTGCAGGTAACCATTAACGTTAATGGCAAATCAGCATTTTAGTCAACAATTTTCTTTACTCCCAGAGCTTTTCATATTTATATTATATTTTATATTCAACACTTAACTAAATCACAAATGAACATGAAAAATGCATCTGTACTGTTTCTCTTGCAACGCTGTAGAACAAATCTTGCAATTCTGTGCAACTGTTGGGCATATGAGACACATCAAAGAAATACCAGCAAGTAAGCACATGGCTAATCAACATTTCAGCTGTTTTAGGACAGTTTCCAATACATGTATAATATAAAACTGAAATAAAATAACATGAGTGTCATAAACACTTTGGAATCTTTCATAATTAGAGTTTTTCATAATTAAAGTCACATGACTCTCCCCTTACACAGCAATTAGCAAAAAAGGAATTAGTGTTCTAAAAACTCCTGATGAGGGTTAATGGTAAAAAGATCCCTAAATAAGAAGCTTTAAATAGAGAACTAAAACCTTCATGTTATATATTACATTAATTCACCATTTTAGTGCAGGACAAATCAAACTGCAGCTTACTCTGAAGTGCCAGAGAATGGGTGATGGAAAGGACACAAATTTGACCTGCATAGGAGGTGGCTCAGGAAAACCTTTGCTCTCCAAAAAGAGCATTGGAGCAAGACTGCAAAGGGCCAAAGAACATATAGGTGAGGGCCAGACCTTTTGCAGTAAAGGGCTCTAGACATACAAATCAAAAACAGAGATGTTTGGCCACAGCAACAGTACATGTGTGTTGCATACCAAAACCACCTTTTTAGGAGAAGAACCCCATACCAACATGGTGATGGAAGTTTTATGGTTTAGAGTTGCTTTGCTGCCTCAGGGACTTGAAGTCATTGATTCAACTATGCATTCTCCATCAAATTAAAGAGTGCTTGAAGATAATGTGAGGCTATCTGTCCAAAACATGACGTTGAACTGGAGTTGGACAATTCAACAGGATAATTATCCTAAGCACAGTAGCAAATTCACAAAAATGGCTCAGAAAGAAGAAATTAAAAGTGTTTTAACTCCTCTGAAATGTTGTTTGGGATTTAAAAAGTATATTGCCTTTACCTGTAGGCAAAATGTCTAAAATGACAATTTTTGCAACATAAATTTTCATATTTCCATATATGGAAATATATGGCATAAATACATAGTATAAACTCTTTTCCATGTTTCCTTTAATGTGGGCCTTATAAAGGAACCTTCTAATCTCACTGTATATGCATGTGGGTAAAGTTCACTTTTTTTTACAAAGTAATAAATTTAATTTCTGAGAAACTGCACTGCAAGGGGTTCAGATGAGCATGATGTGTTTTAAGGATCTGATGGGAGTTAGTTCATTAAAAGCACCTATTCACAGAGAACCCGTTCACCTCTGCATAGATTTGTGTCCTTTTGAACTCCTGATGAGGAGATATGATCAGCCATGGGCTTCAAAGCCAGATGGCACTGGAGGGAGTGGGCCGTGAGAAAAGCTGTGGGGATCTGAAACACCTCGCTTTTGATAGTATAGAAAGCCAGCAGGGAGAAAATATGTGCTTTCTCCTCTCTGCTCTCTCCTCCAGGTCTGGGTGTAGGGTTTCTGTTATGGCTCTGGCTTCCAGCTGAGGCCTCATAGCTGGAACAATCCCAGCCTGGAACCTACTGCCTTCCTGCCTCTCGATCTTGCAAGCCAGGAGTTCTTGGCCCACCGGCTAGCTACCAAATAACTCCTCATCCCTTAAGATGCTTCAGATGAAGCTGAAAACGACCCAAAAGTGGCTTGAACCTCAAAGCAGTTCATGCGAGGTCTCAGCTGCAGCTGGGAGAAGACAGGTGGGAAAGCTCAGCTCAGCTTGAGAGCTGGCATTAACTTCTCCTCCTTGCTGCTCTCCTGAGCTTTATTTTTCTTTTTTTCTCTCTCTCTTCATGCAGCAGTGTGGTCTGATGTTCCCCTTAAACAGTGTCTGTTGACAGAAGGGAGAGTGCAGGGAGGAGGAAAGGCAAGCAAAAGAGAGAGCGGGAGTCTGCTTATGAGCAGACGCCTGTGGAATTCACTGTGTGTGTGCGCATGTGTGTATGTGTAAAGCTAGCATAGATGGCAGTCAAAAGTATATGGATTATCCCAGGGGCAAAAAGTTAAATCAGGACACTTAATGGCTTTTGAGCCTAAAAAAAACGTTTCATTTTCACAAACTGCCTGGATGAGGGTGTAAGAATCTTACCAAGAACCCAAACTGTGCCTGAGATGATGTTAATCAAAATAAATCATTCTCATGTTTTAATCCTTTATTTTTAGTTTTTACCTTTGCCTCTATGTTCCATTATCAACTTATAACCCCATGTGAATTTATACATGAAAAACTTTTTTTCAGATTTTTTTTATATGAAAAGGCTGGGAAGGACCAAGGTAGCAGGTTCAAGTCCCGACCTGTGTACCACTGAGGTACCCTTGAGCAAGGTACCGTCCTGCTCTACTGCTCGATAGCTGCCTGCTGCTCTACATGTACACATGTCATTGTGGTGAACTTTGTGTGCTTGAGTGTGTTCGCAATGACAAATAGTCACTCTCACGTCTTTGTGGTTCTGACTGGCTGGCCTGTATTGTAGAAGCATTTAGAAGAAACTATCGTTGCCACAGAAACATCTGAAATTTTAAAGCATTCCTCACAACATATTTTTACATATGGTTCTTTACTGTTTTTGACACCTTTCTTCTTAAGAGGGGACATTTCCTCCTTTTGTACAAATGTTTTGGACATGCACTGGATTCAAAATGAAATCTTATTAACCCCTTAAACCTAGTTAAACACACTTCAGATCTTTACTTTTGTATCTTACATGAGTTTCATAGTAGTGAATAATAACTGCTGAGAGGAGTTTACACATTTAGACTGAATAAACACTGCTATTCTGCATTTTATTTAACCTCTTACACTCCAATGCTCTTTCTCTCCCTTTCTCCCTCTCTCTCTCCCTCTTAAGAATAAGGTTCTGTGTCCCTACTCATCACACTATCTTCATCTCTATCACCCAGGCTCCTCTGAGTCCTATGCTGGAGTAAATAAGGCACAATGGGACACAGCCGAGGGCCCAATCGCTCATGCTGCCTGACAGGATACTATCTGGGGAGAGTATTGGATAGGAACAGCCACCCAGGTAGCAAAGAAGAGAGCCCTTCTGTTTCACATTATATACTGTACAGTGCAAAGGACTTATTACAGCCATGAAAACGAATGATCTGGATTGTAAATAATTTCTTGCTTGTTAAACTCTACATAACTTTAGACAAAATTCAGATAAAGAATAATATAATAAAAACAAAATCTCAAATAAAATGGATTAAAAGCTTATTAACTGGTTTGAATATTGTGGTCACTGGTCTACCTTTAGTAGTGGTTTAAAGATTGTACATCAACCCACACATAATATCAAATTCTATCAAATTCAAGGCTCAATATTGTATATAAAATTCTATATTTACTTATGTTTGTCTGGTTTTATCTACCAACAACTGTGAGATGAGGAAAATGACTCTTTTCTAGTCTCTTTATCCTGATAATATCAAACAGGCTGTTTTTATTACTATGACTTTAAGACTGATAGTTGTAAAGATGCTTTTGACACATTGACATTGAAAACATAAGCTGTAATGCCTGACCTGTCAAATACTACAATGTGGCAATTATGGCTGTAGTCCTTTACTGTGACTGCAGTCACTGCAGGGATTATGCTTGGGACAACACCTTGTATGGGGACAACACCTTGTATGGGAGGACACTCATATTTATATTCCTTAACAAACTAAACTGATGTATTGTGTTAAAGGTTATACACAGGGTTAATGCTACCCCACTTGCAAAGCTCCTAACATAAGAGTCCCTGAATCCATTCTATCATACAAGAAATAATTATGGATGATCTTACTCTGCCATCAACAAGTTTCTGCAATATTTATTACCCGGGGGCCACGGTAACCTAGACTCATTCTGCCTCATTAAACACCCCTGATTTCAATCATCAACTAATAAATGAGTTCTTTAAGACTGCAGGGCTAATCAGATTTTAAACCTGGTTTTGTGTACTTAAGTGTTCAGGTTTTAAGGTACAAGCGAGCTAATATGGTTTGTCTTGAGTATGCTGGCTAGGGAGGGGCAGGAAGAAGTTAGCAAACCATGCTGTTTAGGAGCCTAGACAACTTTAACTAGAGTGTTGCAACAGTGTTGCTATATTTCACAACTGTGACTTTTTAGCAATTAAAACATGGACACAACATCACACTGAAGCAGGACGACCTGGCCAGCAGACAATGCTAGCGTAAAGGCTAAGTCACTATAAACCTACAGCACACAAAGTAAAAATATGTTCCCCAAATAGCTGTTCAAAATATTCTAAAATCTGATCTGACAGGTCAGACTAAGTCATCAGTCTACAGTCACGATTTGAATCAGATGTGAAACTATCTATGAATGGGGCTGTTAGGAAAAAGTCCAATTTTATGTGGCTTTTTGCTGTTCACACTGCAGGATATCTGCCCAGCTCATGACAGATAGGTTTGACCAGCCTGTCTGAACAAGCCATGAGTAGGGATTTTAAACACAGACAGCTGCAGGGACGATTACAGCAGCCAGAATTTGAGTCGCTGCTTCCTGCCACTGTAGCCTGCTGTTCTACTACATCAGAAAGACACTAGTTTGCCATATTTGCTAACATGAGGTTGAAACAAATTCATTTCTCATTTATATGTGTGTGTTGAATTAGAAGACAACACTGCACCTTCAATAAATTCAGTGCAAATGTTTGAAGGACAGTGGTTGAATTGGGGGTGGTATAGTCTTGCAGTGATTAGCGTTGTTGCCTCACAGCAAGAAGGTCCTGGATTCAATCCCAGGGTCAGTCATGGGAGCCTTTCTGTGTGGAGTTTGCAAGTTCTTTCTGTGTTTGTGTGGTTTTCCTCCGGGTGCTCTGGTTTCCTCCCACTGTCCAAAGGCCTTCAGTATATTGACTGGATACTCCAAATTGCATGCAGGTGATAAAGTGTGTGTGTTGCACTGTGATGGGTTAGCCTCCAGTACAAGCTGAACACCCTGGGATTGGCTCCAGCTCCTCCGTGACAGAAACGAATTAAGAGGTTTGAATAATGAATGCATGAACGAAATTCTTCCATTTTTCTGAAGCAAGGTAAGCAAAGACAGGGAAACACTACAGCGTTATCAAGGTAGATTTGCTGTGTTACATTTCACAGCTTTAATAAAGGTATATAATAAAGGAGATTAACGGCTCTAGCCATTTCTACAGCTGTCCGGTTCCTCATTTTTGAAGAGGGAGAGAGATATGGAGAGTCCACCAAGAACTGAGCTTGACATTGAAAGTAACAGGGACTGTAACAAAGGTGCTAAATAAATAAAAGGAATTAGAACAATAATAGTTATTATTATAGATGTTTATGTCCAAGACCAGAATTTATGGCCCACTTTGTATATTCATTATTTGGCTTGAATACCTGCTCATAAAAGATCTTCTTAAGTACCTGGCAGCATGCAGCAAAGCTTTCGACCATGGGCTAATACAAATGTTTCATAAAAATATCTCCAAAAAAAAGTCTTCAAAAAGCATTATTGCTTATAAGATTTGATGGGTCTGGATGCAGGAATGGAGGATATTTCTACTTCACCATTTGGAGACATTTAAGCACACTGACGTAGCAGTCTGGCCCCAGATCTCTGAAGCTGCACACAAAGTGAACATGACCAGCAAATTCATCAGCCTATATACAGAGAGAGAGAGAGAGAGAGAGAGAGAGAGAGAGAGAGAGAGAGAGAGAGAGAGAGAGAGAGAAAGAGAGAGAGA
>JBBPDA010000001.1:29339507-29350834 GCA_037974385.1 Arnoldichthys spilopterus | reverse complement strand
AGCAGCGGGCAGCTACCAACAGCGCCCGGGGAGCAGTGTAGTGGGACGGTACCTTGCTCAAGGGTACCTCATTAGTGCCCGGGCCGGGACCCGAACCTGCGACCTTCAGGTCCCAAAGGCAGCGTCCAAACCACTAGGCCACCACTGCCCAGGAGTAAGAAATTAAAAGCAATTTTAGCAAATTTACGTTTAAAGACCTGGCTTAAAGTCACAAGACTCCTCAGAAAGGAGAGTACAAACAACACTCAAAAATAGCAACAAGATAATAATTAAAATGCCCCCTCCCAACGAAAAACCCTTAGAATTATATACAGATATCGGTTTCATTCTACACAGTCAGTAACAGAGGGTGGGAAGACCCCATAATTAATGCTGAATTTAGAGAGAGAAGGCAGAACAGGAGGGAAGACAGTTGTCTTCTGCACTTGTGGACAGCAGGTGTCTTGAGCCAGTTAGTCACCCTGCAGCCTTTCATGGGGGAGGACTGGCGAAAGAATAACCAGACTGCAGGACTGTGCCAAGGCCACACGCTCGCTCGCTCACTCTCTTTGTTCTTACTCCGTATTCTTGCTCCTCTCAAGTGTCCATTCATAGGGAGGACAGTGGTCATGGCGTGACATTATAAGAGGAGACCTGTTTAGGCACATGCAGATCTGCATCACTTATCTTTCTTAATGGAGATGAAAATGGAGAGGATTTATTTTACCGTTGAGGGCCGATTCAAAATCGTGGGCACTGGTGGCCTAGTTAGGACCTTGCCCTTGTGTACAGAAGGTCACAGGTTGAAGTACCAACCCAGGTACCACCTTGAGCAGGGTACAGTCACTCAACACGGCTTCCTGGGCACTTTTTATAGCTGCCCACGGCTCCATGTGTGCATGTGTGATGGGTTAAATGCAGAGGCCACATTTTGTTGTGGTGCACGTTGTGTGATTGAGCGTGTTCACAATAACAGTCACTTCAACCTTCACTTGAAAATCAACAGCTGTGGGTCTCCATGGGGTAACATATGTAGTGGCAGTGAAAGTGACTATTTTGTCATTGTGAACACACCCAAGCACCACAAACGAAATCTGACCTATGCTTTTAACCCATCACACGTGCACACGTAGAACAGCAGGCAGCCATCAACAGCGCCCGGGGAGCGGTGTAGCGGGACGGTACCTTGCTCAAGGGTACCTCAGTGGTGTCCGGGCCGGGACTTGAACCCACGACCTTCAGTTCACAAGGGCAAGGCCCTAAACACTAGGCCTCCACTCCTCACATATAGTGAAGAGAAAATAAGGATTTTAAAATAAATCAGCCAAGTTAAAAGCCCTTGTGGACTCTGGGGTTAAACTTAAAGTCAGATTACAAATAACTACTGGTTTGCCCAAATGTCAAAGTACAATGTACAGACTGCATGTACCACCCTCAAGTACCACATAGACGTAATATCATCAAACATAAAAAAAAACAACAACATCAAAATGAGGGAGGAAGGAAGAGCTTTAACGGGCGTATGTATTTTCAATCTCTGGTTATTTCCTGAGGTCTGAAAGAGAGTTCTAAGCCCCACTCACACATCTATTGAGGAGAGCTTTACCGTGTTGTAACCATGACAACAGGGTCTAAAGAGAGGCTATGTAAACAAAGGACACTATTCCTGTGAAACGGGGAAAAAAAAAAAATCTAAGTGAGCCATCGGTGATTGGGACAAGCGGCCGGGAGTCAGCGCACTCGTTACGGGCAATGTAACAGCCATAAATGCAGCTTTAAATACACCACGGCAGAGAGGAGCCTTAACGAGCTTCCTTTATGATGGACACAAATACGCACTAACTACAAAATGCTTTCCTACTTCATATCTCTGTGGAATGGAGGTGGAAAAAGAGATGAAATGGCTCTTCAAAAACTTTCATTTCCCCCAAAAACAACAGGCAGCATAAATATTTGTCAGTTGAGAAAACATTAATAAACCAGAACAGAGAGAAACAGTCATATAACAAAAAAAGAAGTGAAACGTGTGCTTACATTTTTATTATGGAGCCCTCAGGTTACTGAACTCATAACCGAACACCACACACCATCACCTTAATACTGCTGCCCACCCAATACTGCTGTTTGCACTGGTCACTTCTATACACTGCACTTTACACAAAGTCTCATCCTCAACTTGACTCGGACTGTAATGTGCTTGTTAGTCTACAGTCTTTCTTTCTCTGTGCACACATACCCTGAGTATTGAGCTCCTTCTATGCTCCTTTTATAGATGTTTGTATATTTTTTATTTTAATTTTTTATTGTTCATTCTTTATTCGATCATGTTCTTACTGCTGAGTTTAATGGTTCTTCTCATCCAACATCTTTCATTGTACTGTTGACCCAACAATATGATCAACAAACTGAACTTGAACCAATTTTTCCAGATTTGTGCATAATCACATATTCAGAGTGTTTTCAGGTAATTTGCACAGTGTTGGTGACAAAAATGACTTTTAAAAGCACAAAATTCTCAAAATTTTAAAGATACTACCTCACAGAAGGTTATTACAAAAATGGATATGAAAATGCTGCTTAATGCCCAGTACGTTATTTAAATATAGTTATAAGATATGGTTTTGGCCTAAAATGTACTTTTTCATCATTTCTTGGAATGAGGTGCATGCAGGGTGTTTTCAACTGATACAAATTTTCAAATGTATCATTATTTTACCATCACCTGTATTACATATAAAACCCTATATAACATGTAGTTTTACTGGTGATGCTGGATAGTGAAGAAACAGCTATTTGTGTTGCAGACACCGTGACCCCTGGTTCACCACCTTCACTATAATGAGTCGATAAGTCTCTCTAGATTGGACCAAGCTGTCAAATTCTGAAGCTAAAGATAAGGTTTAAATAACCCTGTTCATGGTCAATGTTATGTTTTTATATGTTATTTTATTTAATAAAATGTGTTTTATCTGATTAATTGACAGAATATGTTCAAACTTTACATTATTAATATACATTTATGAATAAACACCTAAATGTTGGCTATACAACATGTGCGAAAAATATAGGCCCCTTGGTAATGAGGTGCACAAATTAAGAAGTACAGTTATGTTGCTTGAGCAGACTGGAGCAGTTATTAATACATTCATAAAAACATAAAACACAAACTCTGTGGTAAAGGGCGTCAAATAGCCACAGACTATGGAGGAAGGCAGTTTCTGTTTCTTCACTTAAAAGCGCAGTGCATACCATGGCCCTAAACGCTAATTAATTCGGATGTTGTAATAACTTACCCGGCTGTTCGGTTCCCTTCATTGTGTTTCTTGAAATGATATAGGCAGCTTAGCAATGTGCAACAATACAAACCCAACTAATCCATAAGGAAATACACTGCAAACGAAGTTCATGAATTCCCTGATTCGCTGCTGCTGCCCTACTTTCAAATGCCAAATATCTGGCAGGCAAATAAAGTAGTAGTACGTTTCCTCGGTTATGATGGCGTATAGCTTCTGGTTAGCATGCAAAATGTTATTTGTCTCCCTCTTCAGAGACAGAATTATAACTTTAAAAACAGAAAAGCTGGTTTGGTATCAGCAGGAAAAGTTTTGCGCTCACCTGCTCTGCAGTGTGCTGCTGCACGCAGTTGTAGATGTAGCCGAGTCCAGCTCGGGTCAGTACATAGGACGCCTGCTCGTTGATCAGAGTGTCTAAGTGAGCTTCGATCTAACACACAGCCAAAAAAAAAAAAAAAAAGAAGAAACAAAGTGTTACAAAAACATCTGTTTTCTGTTGTCATTTTTTCATTGGAAGGGCTGGTGCTAAGCTAAGGCTTAGACCCCTAATGAGGTTCAGCTTACAATGTGGGCAACATTATGACAGTGGTACGGAGTGAAAGAGATGGTATGAAGAGAGGATTTGGCTTGGAAAGATTGGTATGCTGTCAGATTAAAGACCTGACAAGTGTTT
The DNA here is from genome assembly GCA_037974385.1 of Arnoldichthys spilopterus. NCBI lineage: Eukaryota > Metazoa > Chordata > Actinopteri > Characiformes > Lepidarchidae > Arnoldichthys > Arnoldichthys spilopterus. Next base: position 29,346,889 of record JBBPDA010000001.1, on the reverse strand, counting down.
TTGACTAAACAAATATTGTAATATGCATTTCATATAAAATGTAATGATATTCTTCAGCAAAAACAACTAATAACTAGGGGTGTGAAAATGAATCAATTTTTATCGATGCTGCGAGCACAATAGCGAATCCGAAATATCGATATAACCCATCAAAAATCGATTTCACTCTGTGCACCGTTCGGTATTGAGAAGCTGCTTTTACTTATGACTACACTGCTGCATTTAAGCTTTAATAATAAAATGTATTTATTTATTTAATTTTTTATATAAAATATTATATTATATTTTATATTCATTATAATTTGATTGCACATGTGAGTTTGTGTGAAATTTCATCATGACTGCGGACCGCAGTGTTGAACAGAACCGGCCGAATCCCATTAAAATGAGTTGCATTGGTGCAAATCTTGAGGTAATAACTAGTAAAGCTTCTATTACTGTCACCGTGTACACCATTCTCTTCATAATGCAATGCTGTTCTGCCGTACCTGGAACTCGAGCATCTCTAGACGCTTGTCCGTGAACTCAAACAGGGCCAAAGTAGTTTTCATCATGTAGAGGGAGTTTACCATGTAGGTGGCCATGTCTGCCGTGCCCAAGTTGCTGGCAGACACGGTGCAGAGCTGCAACAGGGGGTCCAGGATACATGACAACACCTGAACACAAGACGGAGGAACTTTAAGATGTGTGCTGTTTGTTTTAACAAACCAATGAGCATTTGTGTTTTTACCTTCCAGGCAGCTTTTTCACAGTAAAGAAAAAAAACTTAGTAGTAACTAAGTAGTTGTTTATAGTTTAGCAGTTGTTAATATTCTAAAAAGAGCCAAAAAATGAGGGAAAAAATGTAGTTAAGCAGATAGTTATAACTATTGTGGCAAAATCTCATAGCTAAGGTTGTTTCTGGTTTTTTCTCGCATGACATAATGCCTTGATCAGTCCAAAACTTTTCTACGTTTTGTCCTTGACACTTCTTGACATTTCTTGTAAACCGACTAATTTTATGCACTTGAAACATGACATTTTTAATCAACCAGCCTGAGTGCACTAACTCCAGAGGTGGTCAGACAAAAGCCCTCCCATGTTTCAGGTTTTCGGTCATCTCTCTGAAACTTCGAAAGAGTTCCACAACTGTGTGGGCTCTCTTCACTCTTTACCCTTCTGTACTGGAGGATGATGAAAGGTTTATATCTTGTGTTGCAGCCTTTATAAATCTGTCATTGAAATTTTCTATAAACAGTAGATTGCTCCTGTAATCTGAAGGTTGTGGCTGATTTCAGGGACAACTGTTTGTCTTACAGCTTTGGAATTTTTTTTTAGTTTTCTATTTTCAGCTGAACGAACAGATACATTATACTTGAGGAGATATATACACTACAGTACTGCAGGAAAATAAAGAAATTAAATAAAATACATTTTTATCTAAACAGTAATGGCAACGAAACCTCTCGTAAGTAGCCCCCCCACAAAGTGCACCCCACCAACATTAACACCATTTTATATTAAAATTAAGTCATTCCGCAGTTTGTGTGTGTGTGTGGGTTTGTGTCTCAGTCAGTCATAAAGACTTTATGTAATAAAGAAACATCATTAACTAAGTTCTGCCTGTGTGCAGCGTGTTCCCCTTTTCTGTTTATTTCTTTCGACCTTGACTAGCTCCTTATATACTCAGCTCCTTTTTCCTCTATTGCTTTTTCCACCTAATTTTTCTGCCCTTATTCCCACCCATGTTGGCACAATATATTAAAGATAAAAAAGAGAAAAAGAAAGAAACAATGAACACTAACATTGTAAAGTTTCAACTAACAAACTAAAAAAAAAAAGTTTCATATATGCAGGAGATAGCATATCCCATGAGTTTGGTATCAACAAAACATTTTTTACCTGAGCAAAGTCAGCCTGGCGGGCATCAAGTGGGAGAACAGAAGAGTCATGAGAGGCTAAAACCTCCCTGAGGAGAGAGAGGGTCTGAGTGAGGGAGGCTGTAGGGCCCAGATCAGGAGGAGGTAGTTCCACCTGAGGGACAGAGAGTGAGAGAGAAATGAAAACCTAGAAATAATAAATGCATTATGTTTAGTTCAAAAGATCTACATAAATGTAAATAAAGGTGAAAGCAATTTTTTCTTCAAAATTATGGAGTATTTTAAGGCCCAGATTTACACTTCAATAATATGTGCAATAACTTTGGCACTTCTGCAAGAATCACTGAGTGAACTGTCGTAGGCTAAATGGGCAGTAAGAAGAAAGCATTTTTACAAATGACATCACAACCATGATGAATTCAAAGGAACTGTTTTTGTAGCTAATTTCCAATACATGAAGTGCATGGATTGGGCCTCTTTTCAAAATTAACTACATGTTAACTTGCGAGAACATGACTGAAGTACCTAGAACCTAAACAGCAATGGTTTGATCATTCAGTTTCTTGGGAGCAGTGTCTGACTTTGCTTAATCAATCACTTCACTTCTTAGTATAGCAGTACAGTGTCCACAGTAGCACTACAAATTTCACAAAGCTGTACTTGCACCTTTCCCATGCTTTAGACCTGCCCACCGTGTGTGACACAGAGTTCGACTCTTGCTATTGCTTACTAATAAACACTCAGCACTTCCTCCCATCCCTCCACGCTAGCAGGCCATAGTGCCCTGAAGCCTCTAATGGAGCTGATTAGCTCTAGCCAGCGTTCCTGGCACTGAGTGTCGGCCACTGATACGTAACGTCCCTAGGCCTCGGCTGATTTGATTAACGTGGTGCTAAGGCGATAATTCCCTCTGAAGAGCAGAGAGCAAGACAGTCTTGTTGTTCCAATCGATCCACCTGTCAATGAAATAGCCTTCTGAAGAAGCCCGGCCGTGTTCGAGGATATTTTGGTGGTAATTTAAGGGGCACCAGTGTGGGGCTGCTGTTTTGCAGCCCAGTGTACTCACTTGCGCGGAGGCGTATGGCCCCGGTGTTTACAAGGTACAAGTCCTTCAGAGTTTGTTGACCTCAAGGATTTCACAATAACAGAAAAGAAAGATACAATGGTTTTTATGTAGCATTGAGATGGGAGCTTTAACTCCCTCCTTTTAATTTTCAAGGCCTGTGTGGAGTTGGTAAAGGCTGTCTATTATAATCATTACACACACTTAATGAACTTTCTGCTATGCAGTAGCTGTCACACACACACTTGCATGAATGTGCCTTTTTCATAAGCTGAAAGGTTTAAAAATATTCCTAAATGCTCCTATTAACACAGCCAACAAGTGTTGGAAAAGCGTCCAAGGTGAGTGTAAAACTACATCAAAGGGATCTTAAATATGAAATAGTTTAATTTGTACTGCATAAGACCTTGTCATTTAGCAGACTCGACGTTTTCGATGCTTTTATAAAAAGAAAGGAAAAAAATAATAGTTGTAATAACGAAAATCTGCTTGCAGGACAATTAAATAGTTAGAATCCCCATGTTGCCCTGATCATCATCATCATCTTCCTCCTCATCATAGAAATGCTGCAATCTCAGACCAATGACAACAAAATTAAAAAAGGCACTGAGTGGATTATTTAGTGGAACATTTGGTCCATGCATATTAGACATTTCTGATAAGAGAGACGAGTGATAAGTGTAGAGAAGCCTCATAATTAACCCATAATTCACCCACAGCTTATTTACCTTGTCCATGAGCCGGCTAGCATGAAGACTGAGGCTGTTGAAGAACATCTTCTTACTAAGAATGTGCATCTCTTCAATGGTGATCAGGAGAGAGGCAACGCTGGTGCCAATGATGCCACTAAGAGGGGAAAAGATATAGTAACAGTTGGACTTCATTAGCTTAACAGGGCATGTCAAGCACATCAATTGGTAAACCGGCTGTACCAGATTGTGTGGTGGTAGAACTTCAGCAGGTTGGAAAGTTTGTAAAGCAGAACGGCGCCTGGCTCAGCTACTATCACCTGCTCGATCCGCACCTGAGTGACAGGGAAACCCAAAGTGTATATATGGGTATATAAGTATATACATGTTTGCGGGTCAAACTGACACTATATTTGACAAGTAATACATGGTTATACATATGGACATACACATGCGGAACTGTTCTACTCCTAGAACCTGGCTCGTCCTCTCCACTTACCTTCAGTGGTCTGCAAACCCCTTCAGTTATGTGGCCAACAATTTCCTGCATGCTGTCCTCAACACCTGCATAGTCAAAAGAACACATTACCTATCACTTTAGTTAAAAGGGTTGACAATAAAAATGACCAAAATTACAACATTTTTATAAATTAAATGTGTCTTTTTATCTATGGTACTTCAACAGAATTGCTTGGTGTGATTTATCTGTGAAAGGCCTTTTTCTAAGGCTAGATTTAGATATAACCTTGAATTCGCCTGACATCATTTCCCCAATGTGCCAATAATAGGGGACAAAAATTGGAAAAATGGATTGCCATAATATCACAACACATCCTGTAAATATAATGATTCATAAACACAATTTTATCTAATACTATGCAATGCAATGTAAATATTTTCTCACTGAGTAAGGGAATAGAGCTCACGTTCTTCTGGGTCAATGTGAATGTCAAGATAGGACAACTTTGGCCCCTGATCACACCTTGGGCAGCCCTGCTCTAGACATATGGGCATATTTCTAGGCTCCCAGTGGCTGGTAGTAGAGCTTGATTGAGCAGGTGAATGTACCTTGTACTGTGACCTGTTTGAGCAGGGCTTCCAAATGCTCCTTCTCTGAGGCTGTGGCCTGATGAAGCCACGCCAGCATATCTCCCACGTACCTAAAAAATGATACACACATATGCACAGTACAGCTTTAAGATATGTTCACATTACAGGGTTCAACGAACACAAATATGACATTGTTAAATGTGACACAAACCAGAATTTTTGTGTGCCATGCAAATAATTTAAGGATTTTTCCATTCTGATCTGAGATATTCTGCAATGCGTACGGCATGCAAAGAATAGTCAGATCAGTATTGATGTTCTCCTTTTTACATTAAATCTCATTACATGTGTGTATTTCATCAGCAGCCTCCAACAGGTAATCAGGATAAAATGTGAGCATGAGGGTCCTTTCAGGTCATATGTTTGCTTATACTAATGCGATGGGTCACTTAAGCACGGTTTGGCATTAAAATGCATAATGGCATCATACTGAAACATGGGCTTATAAATGCAAAGTCGAAAATCCATTTACCCTACAGTGGAGGAAACAACACAGTTCTACCACCATTCCCGGCTGTAATATTAATCCGTCTTTGACTTTCAGTGCATCTGTTGTGGCTGCTAAGCAGATTGTACAGAACTTGTTGTCTTTTCTTTATCTTTCACTTGCCTGGAACTTTCTGCATCCAAGCGCTTTATGAAGCATTAAACACAGTACAGCCTAAATCATTTCCATCCACTCTGCTTCAGCACCAAGCCACACTGATTAAACACTGAAATACTTCACTGGGTCGGATCTGATTATCTGGAGAAGCAGGAGCTACATTCGAAAGCGGTAAGTGAAAACATACAAAGCCCGGATTAGATGATCAAATCACCACAATTACATGATAAAAAATAAACAGCTTAAAAATAAATAAAATATAATGCAAAAAAGAGAAGACAGAGAAAGAGGTTTGGGAATGTTTGTGTTTAAATTTAACACACACAAAAATAAGGCATAACGTGTGGCCTGTACAAAATTTATGGCATTTTCTATTTTCTTTTAGTTATGTAAAATGTATGTAAATTTATGTAACATTTCAGAGAATGATCACCTTTTTTTGGTGGTATGGCATATTTTAAAGAATATAGAGGACGTGCACTTACTTCCACTTATAAAATCAAGAAAACAGGCAAGCTGAACTTTTGCATATGACTATTGATTTGTTTGTTTCTTTTTAAGTGAAGTCAATGTCAAGGTCAAGTTTATATCGAAATTTATAGGAACATTAAATGCTTAAATTGTCGTGAAGCTTAAAGCTTAAAGTGTCAGATATTTTAAACAACGACTGTAAAAATTGACTGATTGATCTGACTTAGGATCTCAGCTTCAGATCCTCACCTTTGAAATATAATACATTCTGATTGTTATTATTTAATAGAACTTCATTCTTCATTCATACTCCGTTCATTTTTATGGACACATCATTTCATCTTTTTTTACAGCTGTACTACTTTATTGACATTTTTACGCCTATACAGGCCCAACACATTAAGAGTCATTTTACAGACTTCTCTGCAACCAAATATCATGAGTTTTATCACTGAAAACAATCATTAACATTTCTAAAGAGCAGTGTAATAGAATACATAGGATACATGTAGGATCCCACAAATGTTCATGCGTTTGCATATGTGGTATGTTCGCATTAAGGAAGAGATTTACTTGCCCTGTAAAGAAAAAAAACTGTATTTGTATTGTCAAACTTCGTCAGTGTCCATAAATCTGTACCAATCTTGAAGCGAATATGAAGTGATTGTGTTAAGAAGCTGGTTAGGAGTCTCCAACGCAACAACAGGGTACTTATTACGCTATCAAGCGGCCGTCACAGCATGTCACCATTACATTAGTGTCGTATTCTTTATTACGAAGTGGCTGAGGAGGTGAGAAGATGCGCAGTTCTGAGAAGTGCTCTTCTCGCCTCTTATCGACATTCTGCAGAGAACCTGATGTTCTCTCCCCAGGTTTCCAGAGAAAGGTTGAAGACCTTAGAACAGAAGCGAGACGTGGGGTCCTTGCAACATCCAGAAATCCATAGATCTCAATAGCCGGCCTTTCCCTGAACCCCCTAGGTTAACTGATTCCCTGAATGGGGCCTGAGGATTCTCTGAAAGAGAATCAAGGTTGTTTTTTTTAATGTGTTTAGAGGCCAGAATTGGATTTGCCACTCTGGAGACACAGTTTAGACACATAGGACAGAGCAGAGAGGAGGAAAAGGAGGATGGGCACGTTGGTGCAGAGATGAGCGCTTCCTGTGATGTAATGAGATATGAAGTGGCTTTTAGTGCAAAATGACAGTATGAACCTCAAGGTGACCTTCAATTACCTGTGATTTTTTAGTGCATTTATTTTTAAAGCTGAAAAAGCCACACATTGGACATTTTGGATTCTAAATGAGGTTTTCAAGAATGTGACTAGAGGAAATATGAGGATGTTTGGGAAGGGATGAATTGTATGTACCTCATAGGGTCATGAGAATGCATCTCTATGGGTCTGGGGGTACCCCCTGGTCCTCCTCGCGTTAGTGCATCGATGAATCCTCGGACTACGGCATTGCGTCTAGCTGTGCCGAACTCATCCAGTGTATACCTGACAATCGTAAAGGCAGAGAGAGAGAGAGAGAGAGAGAGAGAGAGAGAGAGAGAGAGAGAGAGAGAGAGAGAGAGAGAGAGAGAGAG
>JBBPDA010000001.1:29316881-29327376 GCA_037974385.1 Arnoldichthys spilopterus | reverse complement strand
AGACGCAATTACTGTAATACATACATACGCTAAGTGCTTATACAACTACAGAGGGTAACTACTGCAATAAATAAACATGCCAAGACCTTAAACTACAGTACATAATGACAGCACTAGGACAGCACTAGGAACATGTGCTAAAACAGCCAACAATACTGCAATTTTTTGCATCTTTTGTTAGTTTCCTGCATCTGCTTTGCACAAACTAAATACCAACTTCCAAAAGGGCTTGTAGTCAAACATCCAAATACTGAACCTGATGAACCTGACCACACATGGTATATATGGTCCTGGGCCAACCAACACAATATAGGCACAATCTACACATGTGGTGTATGTTTCTCCTTTGCTTAAACAGCCAATAAAATTGATGAGAATAAACAGCCTGCAAAGTAGTGTATGAGCAATACCTTCTACTGGTACCACATTTTGTACAAGCTGTAACCTGTCAATAGTCTTTTTAAGGAACTGTTTAAATAGGGCAGTGCAGCAATCAGCACTAGAGAATGAAAAAATCTGAAAAAACATCCACACACCTTCTACTGGACTTGTTGAACTTATGAACTTCCATTATATCAATTCCCAAATTCTTTGTGTCTGCTCATAGGGAAAAGAAGACGTGAGAGGAGGACCATGGTGAGGAGTGTGCGGAAATAGAGATCATTCTCTTCCTCCAAAGAAAACCAAAAGGAATATAAGTTTGAAACAGTTTTTTTGCCATACGGTGAAATAAGGAATTCCTTTCATATCAGACCCACCTTTACCTGCAATGGCTTCCAGTCTAACCTGTGCCGGAATACTCTGGGCCTTGGTGTCTCTCCTCAGTGCTGCAGCATCTTGTGTGGGCTTCTTCATGCCCTACTGGCTACTTGGGTCACAGATGGGCAAGCCAGTGTCTTTTGGTACTTTCCGCCGCTGCTCCTACCCCGTACGGGACGAGCAAAGGCAGGCTACAGTCATGTTGGAGCAGTGCGGCCGCTACGCCACCTTCCAGGGCATCCCGAGCGTGGAGTGGCGGGTGTGTACAGTGGTGACGGGGACGGGCTGTGGTCTGCTGCTGCTAGTGGCACTCACAGCACTTATGGGCTGTTGCGTGTCTGAGCTCATCTCTCGCGCCATTGGACGTGTAGCAGGGGGCATCCAGTTTGTTGGTGGTGAGTGAACACTTGTTCCATTCTGACTGATCCCCAAAATATCTGAACCTGTTTTACAACTGTGTGATGGTTTAACAAGGATTTTATAATGATTGTTTATTAATTTATTATTAATACCAGCAACAACTGAAAGAATCCTTGTTGTTCCACATTCAGTTTATGACTGTACCTGACATTAAAGGATTTGTTTGTCAAAAAATTGACTAGCCCTCCCCTTTAACCTCTTGGGCGATCAGCCAAGGCACATTTGAAATTAAATGTGAAATCTGCCTCTTTAGTTTGCACTTGGAAGTTTATAATTAACATCTTGCAAACTGCAGTTCTAAAACATCACATGCCTGCCTCAAACCATATCAAGTTGTTAAACATTCTCAAATGTACGTTCTTATGTTGGCAAAACGGTCCAGTGGTGCTTGAAAGTTTGTGAATCCTTTAGAATGTTCTGTATTTCTGCAAACATATGGCTTAGAACATTATCCAAGTCCTAAAAGTGGATAAAGAGTTAAATAGTTAGATAGTTAAAAAGTTAGACAACATATTATACTTTGTCATAATTTACTGAGGAAAAAGATTTAATATCACATATTTGTGAATGGCAACAGCTTGTGAACCTCTTGGAGTTAATAGAAGTTAAAAGTTAATTTTAAGGTGAAATTAGAGTCAGGTGTTTTCCGTCTCTGGCATAACAATCAGGTATGATTAGTTCCCCTATTTTATTTCAAAACAAGAATCCTTTAAAATCTTATCTTCAAAACATATGTTTATGTATGTGTATCATAGCACAAAAAAAGGAGATTTCTCAGGACCTCAGAAAATTGTTGTCACAAGACCATCTCTAAAGAATTTGGACTCCAGAGAGATTATGTACAAATGAAGAAAAAATTCAAGGTCATTGTTAACCTCTACAGGAGTGCTTGACCAACAAAGATGACTCAGATAAGAGCAGGGTGTTTTAGAGTCCGTAAGGTCACAAAGAAACCCAGGTTAACTTCTATGCAACTAAAAACCTCTCTCACTAAAGCCTGTCGTCACTGATGGAACAAAGAATTTTCAATTATTCCAGCAAGACCTAAATATCAGAACATCTGTCTGTGAAGTGAAATAGTGCTAATACACAAATAAATAAATGTCCAGGTATAAGATTTTTTATCTCATTTGCTTAATTGGGTTCTATTTATCTACTTTTAGGACTTGTGTGACAAACAGATCAAATTTTGTAGAAATATAAAAATACCTAAAAGATTCACAAACTTTCAAGCCTCCTCTGTATCTGGAATTTTCTAACATACCTCATTTTGTTTTGAATTTTGTTATCTCTTAAAATGTTTCAAATGTGTAGTAACTACATAGGCCTCTAGTGCAAAACTTAAGAAGTAAACTTCAGACAAAAGCATGCCTTGTCATACTGACTACTGGGTTTAGGGCTATACTGTGTAAATTTGATTTTTTTTGCTAAAGTACTTCTATAAAATCAGCCCATAAACCTCACAAAGGCAGGTTCTTTTTGACATATCACATTCCTCATAAGTCATTGTTTGCATTGTAATAAAAGGCTATCTAGTTCAGGCCTGCATTGCCCTTCTGTCTCTATTCTCACTCTGGCTCAGAGAGCATTGAATTTGCAGTCTTTCAGTCTTTCCTGTTATCCAAGGTGCCTTTTTCTCCAAATCGTATTAAGGACAATGCGGGGGGATACTGATTCATTTTACACTGGGAGCTCAGGGCTGTAATTCCAAACTCAGTTTGCTAGGGTTCTGCCCATGGCGTGACATAATAGCCTTTTATTTCTTTGCCCCTCTGCTCGCCTGGCTGATTCTTAGCGCACACTCTCCGATTTGAAACAGGCTACACGGGGTGTCTTTGAGGAATGCTGACACTTGTTTCTGTTCTTTTTCCATGACTTTTCAAAACCTTGGAAGAGTGGAGTGCATTCATTTAAATGGCAGTCTGGATAACCTGCTAAACTGGGCTGTGACCTGACATGAAAGTAAACGATATCAGCTTTGATCATGGCTGAAAAATATGTGTACTCTCCCTATCATGACTCAGACAGAAGCAGGTATCATCACATAACTGCTTGTCTGGAAAATGTATGATGTTACACCCAGTCCATGTAACTCAAAATGGGTGGGAGGGTCCCAGGACACTGGCACTGCCCAGCAGTATTTTAAAAAATATAAAGACTTATTATGGAGAAGCTTGCTGTAGTGTGTTTGAGAAGAAGTGCAGAGGACGTTGCTATGGAATGTGCCAGAAGAAATATGGAGAAGGTTGCTGTAGTGTGTGATGGAAAATATGCGAAGAAGGTTGGGTGCAGTTTGTCTTAAGTTGAGAGGGAAGAGGTTGCAAGCCTACACTGGGGGAGGTGGGGTCATGGTTCACAGTTCCAGTTGTCATAAGCAGTAGTGGAGAAATTTTGTAGAAAGTGTTGGAAGTTCTAAGCTTTCACTCAACAGTAGGAGTAGAGCTGACAATGAATAAAAAAGGACAGAAGTGAAAGTGACTATTTGGAGCAGTGGGCAGCTATCAACAGCGACCGAGGAGCAGTGTAGCAGGATAGTACCTTACTCAAGGGTACCTCAGTGGTACCCGGGTCAGGACTTAAACCTGCGACCGTCTGTTTACAAGGGCAAGGTCCTAACCACTTGGCCACCACTGTCTCTAGTAGACATGTAGTGCATTGCATTACGTACTATGCAATTGTGTAATTTGAATTGAATGCAAGTTTTTTTGCCCAAATTTCAATAATCTCAATTTACACCCCCTTTCTAAGACTCCTTAAGGGTAATTGCTAGCACATGCTTCATATGAGTCACACCTTTTTCAAATGCCGCTATTGCAACATCATTGGAAAGCTTAATGCATTGTAGAATAAAGCTAACTGCCAACTCTTCCACGCCCACTAGCAAAAACCTGTGCTGGTTAGCGTCACATGTGATGGGAGAAGAGCTAGGACATTCCTACCCATCCAGAGAAAGCAAAGCCAATTACTCTTTTTTTGAGCACCACTGGAGATTAAACTTGCGATTTCCTGATGATGGAGCCAACACATAAACAGCTGCACCGCTCAGGAGCCTGAAGGTTTTGACTTGTAAAAGTTATTAAATGTTGAGAGTCACTGCAGTAACACAGTGCTGGAAGAAAAACCTAGGGCCACCTTTCTAAATACACCAGTCTTTCTCTTTCTCTCTCTCTCTTGCTTGCTGTGCTTGGTGAAGCCTAGTTTGTCTTCTCTGCATTAATTTAGCAGTGCTGGCTCTCCTTCACTCTAACTCAGCTTGCACACACAGACACGCTCACACACATACGCTCATTCTGTGGTTTGCCACCCTGTCATTAGCTAGTCACTCTACAACTGTGTTAAATAGAGGTAGAAGACTTCTGACAGCTTTTGCCTTACTGCTCCACCACTTCAGCTTCTTAAACTGTGTGCATTGGCTTGATTATTCAGCTCATGGCTTGATATGCAAGCCTGGTGTATTAATGCAGTGAAGAGGCCTTTGAAGTTTGCCCTCATTTCCATTTGCACCGTTGTCATATAGGCCAGCCTGGTGGAGCAGTGGATGCACCTGTACTCCAACAAGCGCACAATATTGGTTCTTCCTTACAGGCAAAAGTGTCAGCTGTCACTTCCCCCTGACAGCGAATGGGAAGCGACATAAAAGAGGAAGACAAAAGGGGCAGAAGACTGCGGAACGCATCATTATGGCATGCTAATAATAGAACTGCTTCTATCACGAAATCTGTTGGGGGTCTTGACTCATACAGTGTGGAATATTGGCATATAAAGGCAAATCTTCATCAGTGTCTTTGTTTAAGCAGATAATTATGCATTTGCCAATGCAGGATTCGGCTCCTGAATTAACATGGCACACTTTTGTCTTTACAGTAATTCAGCTAAGTCGAATTTTGAATATCTAGTTTGAATGTAAAAGGGAGATGTCATCACAAAGCAAGCACTGGCAGAGGGAGCATCTGGAGGGGAAGATTGAATCCCATTCTGCTGGAGGGAGGAGAGTGTTCTATACAAACTGAGTGCGTAATGTAGCCTTATGAATGCTGCCCTTCGGCAAAGTGTAATCGAAGTTAGTTCGGCTAAAAGTCAAATTTGCATCCTTCTTTATCTTTGAAATCTGTGAAATATTTCCCCACTTCAAACATATTTGATTAGCAAAGATGTGTTTGGTGTCTAGAGTTTGCTTCTTTATCTACAGACATTTCTATCTACAGACATTGTGCAAAGTATTTGCCTGAGTCATTATGTATTTTCCTTAAACCATATTAAGCTGTTAAGTAGACTCACTTACGTGGTTTCTGATACTATATGGCACTGTTATGGACAAAAACAGTGGGCAGTGGTGGCCTAGTGATTAGGGCACTTCCCCTTGTAATTAAAGGTCGCCGATTCAAGACCCAGCCCAGGTTCGACTAAGGTAGCCTTAAGCAAGACACTGTCCCGCTACACTGCTCCCTGGGTGAGTTGATAGCTGCCGGCTACTCCATGTGTGGATGGTCAAATGCAGAGGTCACATTTCATTGTGGTGCACGTTGTGCGATTGGGTGCAATAACATATTTTCTTCAAAAACGTACAGACTAAGTTCAGGCTTCAGGATGGCAGCTGGTACTGCTTCTAGCTATGTGACATATGTTCATTGTTATAGGTAACTGTATGTCATACAGTTTCAGAATTCAGGCTTTCTGAGATGACCTGATAACTTCGCATGATTTTAGGTAAGATTCTGAAGACTCTGGCATACAGTTACTTAATGCTCACGAATGGCTATAAGCTTACATTTCTTATTATCTGTATTTCTCGTTAGATATATGACCACAAATGTGATGATTCAGCTTGGTAGCTCTAGTGCAAAATAAATAAGCAAACCTCCAACACCAAACATGTTTTGTCTGACGTTTGGGGTAAGAGGAGATAATAATATATCCTAAATAGATTCAAACTGTAAGTTATTTGATGGTAGAGGAAGAATGAGAGAGATGCTACAGGGCCAAAGTGAAAAAGAGCGAGAGAAGGTGACCTTTGTGTCCTTCTCATCCCTGTTGTCCTCTCTTAATGTTGGCTGTCTGGTGGATTGAGCAGCAGTCGCAATGACAGAGCCTCCCTATGGTTTCCCCTCTATTCAGCTGCTGTTCTTTAAGCCGATAACCGATGACTCCTCATCTGAAAAATGGCCCGGATGAGATCCTCTCACCCATGCTTTCAAAAGGACGTTCTTTGTTCTGTCTGAGATGACTGATGCGTTTCGGTTCGGGGGGATGGAAGGACTGATATATAGCAGGATCCTTTCAAAGCAACACAGTTTTATGTCGCTGCTGTGGTTGGGAATTAATGTAACTGCCATGAGACGACGTAAACTCAGAACATGCAAATGAGTTATGCAATAACGTTTCTGCATGCAGCCTGCATATTACGCCCCTGGCATACAGCTGTAACTAAATGTTGCTCTTTCACCAAGAGGAACTGGCCATGGAGGACTGTGTGAATGTGTCGTGAATGTGCCTGTAAATGCATGTGTACTGTATATGTTTTTTTCTCATAGTATTCTTTGGTTTATTGTGACATTTCACATAAATATTTGGGATTAGTTTAAGAAAACTAACTGTCTTTAAATCAGAATTTGACAGTTTTGACCACACCCAGGTGTGTTTAACCATAGTTCCCCAGACTCTTAAGTGTAACCGAAATAACCCCGGTTTGTCTGGGGAGCAGTTGAGAATGTTATGAGCAAATTTAAATGCATTATTAAAATTTTCCATATCATGGATATCTGAATTTAGTCTTGTCTTTTCTGTTTAAATTATCCTTCATTCCCCAGTCCACATAATATGCAAACTAATCTGCAAAAACAGCCTGTTTTAAATTCAGTGTTTTCATGATGTCACAAAACCAATGTACAATTTACATATGTCCATGCAGTGGTGATGTAACTGTTAGAGAGTTGCCCCTGTGACCTGAAGGTCCCACACCAGTATAAGCACCAAGCAGCAAACAAGGAATTGTCCCTAAGGCACTGCTCCCTGGGCTCTGCCCATGTCAGCTGCCCACTGCTCCTACACTGTCAAATGCAGAGGTTTCGTTTCATTGTGGTGCACTGGGTACTATGCTGTGGTGTGTTCACAGTGACAATAACTCACTTTAACTCACTCCTTAGCCTACAGTAGTGTCCCATTCGCACAACAGCTGGAAGAGATGATCCAGCCTGGATAAAACCACGAAAAAAAATTATAAGTGGGCCATATGGGTGGTCCTTCTAATTAGTGAATTTAGCTACTTTGATGTGCACTCATTGCTGACACAGGTGCACATAGCTTATATAATCTTCATGGAAAAGCTCTGCCAGTACAATGGGATGCTCTGGAGCTATCACGCATGAGCTTAAAGCCGCCGTACCCAATGCCAAGCGTCTGCTAAAGGAGTATAAAGGCTTTCTGTTGTTATGGAGCTCCATCCCAAAGTTGGAGTGGCAATTACGATCCAGAACTAATTATCCACTCAGTTACACAAAGTTCACCACAGCCAGATTTAACCCATCCACACGTGAACATGTGGAGCAACGGGCAGCTATCAGCAGTGCCTGGGGAGCAGTGAAGCCGGACAGTACCTTGCTCAAGAGTACCTCAGTGGTACCCGGGCTGGAACTTCTACTTTTTGCTCACAAGGGCAAGGTCCTAACCACTAGGTCATCACTGCTCACCAGATTGGCCAATTATTATCGATACCCAATCCAATGATTTTAGCCAATGTCGGACCAATATCAGTGCGGGTTCAGTGTATCCTTAGTGTAAATCATTCCTTTAATAGTAGAGGCTGTTTCTACAGCAAATGGGGAACAAAGTCCCTGTGAATAGCCTTGATTTAAGAGAAAATGCTGGATTATGGGCATAAAGTGTATTAAACAATGCTTCATGGTTTTACTTTTCAGGGTAGTCAAAAGCCACTGAGTGGAATGTCAGACTGGGTTTAATATATGCATTTCATTTTTCTCTTATACTTACTTTTCATACCCTTTTATGTCTCATACAACTTCTTTTCTGAATGTCTTCAGTTCATCACACAGATGAGACTGGAATTGCAGTTGATTTCGTGCCCTTTCCTGAATTTGTGAGCTTGAGAGTAATCTTTCTCACAATGTTTGGCGGAAAGTAGAGTTTGTAGCATGACTTGTCTGTATTTGAGTGGTACATTATTGTAAAATCTGTCTGGCTCGTGAAGGTCTGGGCAAAGTGATGCAATCCAGTGGGCCAATGAGTTCTGTCAAGTTATTTCAGACTAGTTACTGCATATGAAATTCATTTGGAGTCAGTTCAGCCCTTAGCCGTGCATTTCCTGTGGCATGTCTCTCTGGGTCACCACTGCTAAGCGAAATAATTATTAAGGCACACATGGGATCAGACCTGACCTGACATCACAACAGGTGAATTTTAATTCAGTTCATTTGTTTTTATCATAGGCACATGCTGTGTGAAGAGGGAAATGAATTGGCTTGTGCAGAATATGGTGCCACATTAAACACAGCACAGAAGATGATGGTCAATACAATGCATGCATTTACTGTGGGCTGTGAACTGTTCAAACCTATTACCTGAAGTTTGTCTTTCTTTCCCACCAGCAGTTCTCTCTCTCCCACAACTCTGTGTAAAGTTTCAGTCCCCTGTGGTTATTACTGTCCGCCCTTATTTCAGGCTGTCTACTTCAGTTCCAATTCACCTTTCACCTAATTTACTTCTTTGCCACCACCCCCACCCCTTAGGCCATTTCTCTGTCTTCCCTTTTAATTTGGGATATTCTCTCTGTCTGTCTGTCTCTCTCTCTCTCTCTCTCTCTCTCTCTCTCTATCCTGTTTTCCTTTGGCCCTTCATCACTCTTCTCTTATAATCTGGGCTTCTCTCTCTCCTTCTCTCTCTCTGTCTCCCATCTGGCCTGTTTTTCTTCTCTTCCTCTCTCTCTCTCTCCTCTTTTCCTCTGGCCCTCTTCTCTCCTTTACTCTCTCTTCTCTTTTACTTTGGCCCTTTCTCTTCTCGTTTAATCTGGTGTTCTCTCTCTGGGGTTCTATCTCTTTCTTGTGGCCTGTTTTTCCTCTCTCTATTTCTCTCTTCTTTACCTTTGCCCCCCCCCCTCCCTGTGGCACTCTATATCCCCTTTTCCTCAAGGTCTCTTTCTCTCCTCCTTCTGGCCCTTTCTCTTCTCTTGTAATCTTGTCTTCGCTCTCTCTCTCTCTAGGATTCTCTCCCTTTTTTCTTTCTTATGACCTGTTTTTCTCCCCCCTTTCTCTCTCTCTCTCTCTCTCTCTCTCTCTCTCTCTCACTCACTCACTCAGTCACTCACGTTCCTCTTTTCCTCTGACTCTCTTTCTCCCTTTTATCTGGGCTTCTCTCTGTCTCTCTCTGTCTCTCTTTCTCTCCTCTTTTCTTCTGGGTGTCTTAGGACAGACCTAAGCCATAGGACATGACCCAGTAGTGCTAACTGATCTGGAGGCAGAGAGACAGATGAACAGTGGTGGACAAATGTGTGAGTAAGAGCGAGAGAGAATGAGATGAACAGAGAAAAATGAAAATGAGATGGACGGGGGGGTTGGCATGGGGAAGGAGAGAGGCTGAGGGAGAGAGAATAAGACTAGGAGAGAGACAAAATGAAATGAGATGGAGTGGATGAGAATAAATGAGAAGTGTGTGTGTGTGTGTGTGAGGGAGAGAGAGTGCAAGAGAGATGAGAGCAAAAAGAACAAGTGAATCAGACAGAGCCGGTGCGGAGCGGAATGTCCAGCTTCAGCAGGGATTTGTCTCGGTCAAACAGGAAGTCTGGAGCACTAAAGGACAGACAGGAAGTGTTATTTCAGCCCATTCGGAGGTTAAATCCTTGTTTTGAGCTGCACAGGGCCAAGAACAGTGTGGCCACTGCATCAATCCTCTCTCCGAAATAGACCGTGCCACTGTAAGGGGATTGTTATTGCATTGCAAACCTTCAAATTAGGGAGCAGTTGTGGGGGAAACTGTTTCGTAGCTGAGCATAGTTTTGGGAGCTGTGGTTGGGATTTTTGTCTGAATGGCTTATGTAAGTAAACTTGAAGTTGCCCAGAAAGCAAGAAGTGCCAACAGGCAGGTAAATCATTAACCCCTTAGAGAGCAGCTGCACCTAAAACTAATTTTTGCAATAAAAGCTGAAATATTTTCATTATAATACTAAACAAAATCAGTTTTTGTTGAAATTTTCTTTGGTGGTCAGTTCAGCCTCTATAGCACTTTGGCTGTTACAGGCATTTTTTTTGTGGCGGACAAAGCCAAGACACAATGCACAGCCATCCAACACCCCCCCACCCCACGGTCC
>JBBPDA010000001.1:29290824-29304519 GCA_037974385.1 Arnoldichthys spilopterus | reverse complement strand
TTTCTCTCTCTCTCTCTCTCTCTCTCTCTCTCGCTCTCTCTCTCTCTCTCTCTCTCTCTCTCCCTCTCTCTCTTCTATCTCTCTCCGCTCTCTCTCTCTCTCTCTCTCTCTCTCTCTCTCTCTCTCTCTCTCCGCTGTGTCTCTCTTTCCCTCTCTCTTTCTTTCTATCTCTCTTGCCTTCTCCTGCAGCTCCCCCACCACAGTGTCTCATATTCCTTCACTAACATCTTTTTTCTTTCACTAAGTTCTATCACTTTCAGTTTTGTTGCGTGAGCTCCGAATTTGGGCTGTGACTGCTGGCACCAGCTAAACCAGATGGGATCTTTTTCTGACAGTCTGCTTTCTGTGTATGGCAATGTTTCGCTATTACCCAAGAAAAACAATGTACATACAGTTACTGTCACAGCCTATCACACGCTTTTCTAGTAATGGTGTGCAGGTTACTGATGGTTAAGCAAACCAAAGGGTTTTTGTCTATCAGAGGTTATGGCATATATGATATTTCAGTTACTTTTAAATGTAACTGAATGTTAGAGGTTGATGATGTGCCACAAATGTAAAATCATGACATTTTAAGGCATTTTCTTGAAATATAATTTGTATCTCAATATTGATTTTTTTTAAAGATTGATAAGTCAGAAAAGACAAAAAAGGAGTTTCACTTTAAAAATTATTTTATTAAATATTTCTTATACTGCAATTTAATGAGCCAGGTCCAGTTATTCCCTCTTTGTTATGGAGCATGCAGTAAGTCAGTGTTCTCCAAGTGGTGTTAATATGCATGATAGAAAAAGCATATTGCAACATTATGTAATTTATGTATGCGTAATTGATGAACACTGGCATATCCCCCATACCTACTGAATGTAAAAGGACCTAAATCATGGAGAAACAAAATTGTTTTACTTTTTAAAAATGAATGTTTTATAGCATATGTAAACCCTGGTAAAGTATCAAAAAGCATCATTCACACTAGAGAACAAATTGGGTCATATATGCAAACTAAGTTACAAATATAACCAATTTTAATGTGATTGTTTTTGTGAGGTCACAAAAGCCAGTTCAATAACATGAATATGCCGATTCAGCATTAAACTATCAATATAGCACAGCCAGAGATCTTTCATACTTATATGAATCTTAACTCTTTAATTGCCACACCAAAAAAAGCTAAGAAAAAGCATTTCATTGCATTTTATTCTTTTGGTACATCAATAATTAAAACATTTTTCAGCAACCCTATAGTTCTGTAAATATATGCCTCGATCAAACAGTCAAGATATCTTTTTACCATAAAATTCTGAATACATAAAAAAAACTATTAAAAATCTAATGAAATTTTTGGATTCTATGAAAACTCAGATCTCAAATCTCCAATTAATCCATAAAACGTCCTCAAATGTGGGTTTGCACAACAGAACCATGAGCACCTAACATGCCTTTGTCTAATGGATGGTGAGGAAGCTCACTGAAAAAGGTCTATTAATTAAAAACAGTGAAATCCAGTGGATGTTTTTTTACCATAACTAACCTAAATCAAGTGGTAGAGATGGAGTTAAGTTAATGTTACTCAAAATGCACTCAACCAACTAATTAAACAGAACAGTGGTCAAAGGGTTAAAGGTGCTGTAGGACAGAAAACTGTGTTTATCCTGGCAAAGTTGAAAATTGAGAGTTTGTGCAACTGACATACTGTGAGCATCAAACACCATTGCTGGCTCCTTCAAATGCAAATGCAAAACACTGCTGTGAAACATAAAACCGCAAGTGTGGACCTCAAAGAAACAGATAAAAGCCAATAATAGTGTGGGATATGGGCCCTACATTGGGCTCTACAACATGCCTCTGGTTATACAGCTGAACAAGTCAACTTAAGAAGGTTGACGGCTGCGACGGGGAATTTGAATTGCTGTGAACTTTAAATGGAAGTGTACTTGCTGAGTCGAAGTGAACTTTTGTTTCTGTGGTTAAAGTGCCTCTTGTCATTGCAGTACATGTGTTTGGAAAGGCAGAGTGAGAGCTGCTTGGCAGTCTGGTGAGCAGAACTCAGCCAGGTGCTTTCACTCCAGCTGAAGTGTTTTCCCTTGTTTTAATTTAGTGCCTGTGGTTCTGGAGCCTGGTGCGACATACAAAGAAAATCCCCAGTGTACCAGCACATAGTGTTGTTGCTGATGAAAACATCTACTTGCATTTTTCATCTCCATTCTCCATTATGTGCAGCTATAATCAACTCTACTGATGCAGAGCATTTTCCCCAAAAGGAGTAACATGAACAGCCTGTTAAAAGTGCTTTAGTGCATAGACTCTTATTTCCATTCCTTAAGGATTATTAGTGGGGCTGAAGAATACCCAGTGCCTGCTTTAGGTGTGTTTGAAAATCGAATTAAATGAAAGTATGAACTGAGAGAGATATTTTAGGACTGGACCTAAGCCAGTCACAATTATTACATAATGGCAGGTTCAACTCTAGTGGTTCTTTTGTTTCTCTCCCTAAATAATGATATTTTATTCATAGATCACTCCTGCTCTCCTTACCTTCTTGAAACTGACTGCATCTTGCTGCTGTAGGACACCCTTCAAAATAAAGGTGCCAAAAGCTGGTTCTTTGGAGTGATGCCATAGAAGAACCACTTTTATTTGATAAGATCCAAGGAAATGTTCTTTAAGGAACCAAACGTTGTTCTTCTGTGACATCGCTTCAAAGAACTATCATGCAGTTCTTCTGTGGTTCATCTGTGGCATCTCTCCATAAATAATGATATCTTAATCATAGATCACTCCTGCTCTCCTTACCTTCTTGAAGCTGACAGCAACTTGCTGCAGGTAAAACTACCTTAAAAATATTGGTGCCAAAGCCGTTTTTTTAGAGTAATGCCATAGAAGAACCACTTTTGTTGCCATAAACATCCAAAGGAATGTTCTTTAAGCAAACAATTGTGGTTATTTTTTGGCATTGCTCCAAAGAACCCTCTTTTGGCACCTTATTTTGAAGGGTGTCCTACCTGCAGCAGGCTGCTGTCAGCTTCAAGAAGGTAAGGAGAGCAGGAGTGATCTATGATTCAGATATCATTATTTATGGAGAGACAGCTCATTGTCAGCTGTAATGTGGTGGCTGTGCTGGACGTGATGTCTCCTCTCAGATGGCTGAAGACTGGGTCATTAGCTAATCTGTCACTGTGATGAGAATTCCATTAGTGGTGTTTTAGCATGCTTAGCATTCTGCTCAGAGCTGCTACCTCCTCATCCTATTCTCACCCACCCACTCCACTGCTGCAGGCTGGAACACCAGCCCATCCATCATCTGAGCAAGGGGTTGACACTCCACAATGGGAATCAGGATTGAAAGGAACATCAGACATGTTGCTGATTGATTTGGGCAATAAATAAAAGATGTGGAGTTTTAACGACTGGACTTGATTTAAAGACTTCTTGCTGAGTGATGGAATGCTCACAAATGTGGCCCTTCTAAATTTCTTCTTAGGTCTAGCTTCTGTAATTATGACCAGTAAGCCTGGACTGTGTTATGGTATAGACACAGTGCCAATACAAATCTCAGAGGGTAGAATTTCACAAAGTATTGAAAGTTTAATACTTTTTTGATAATGCAGCTTGGAAAACAGCTCAATCCTCTAAGTTTTAATCATTTTATTTGTTAATTTATAATTAGCTAGCACGAGGTTGATGTTGTACTTTACCTGCAAAAATTGTTTGTTGATAAAAAAAAAATCCAATTTCAAATATATTTCAATAATACATATATATATATATATATGTTCAAAACAATAAAAAAATATGTTCAGAGAGTGATGAAGGTGTTTTGTTTTACAATAGTTTGGTACTGAGTATCGTGATCATTTAATGTCAAGTGCTGAAATTAAAAATCTGGTATTGTGACAACCCATCTTAGAGTATGGATTCATGTTGGTAGAAACATTAAAAAACTCTTGTTTGCCATGCATTTACTGTAAATAAATACTGCACTAATAGCAGTGTATACCCCTAAAATTAGCAGGTATCACCACGATAACTAAACCACAGTGTTTACTGATGCAAGCAAAACAATTCTTCTAAAATTGCAGATTCTACACCTTGAATCAATATATATTTTTTGTTTATAAGTAGAAAAGGAGATTTTATTATGTTTTGAATGTGATCTACAGCTATAGTTTTGCAAATAAGCCTGTTTTGTAGGAAGATAAAACATTTCTGCATTGTTGGCATGTTTTTTTTTAAATATCACAAATGGAAATCATTAAAACAACAAAAAAAAAGTGTAAGCCTGAACCTGTGGATACAGAATATAAACTGAATTAGATATAATCCATTGCATAACTCTAAATACTTGTAAAAATTAGTCAAAATTAAACACAGTACTTGGATTTTATTAAAAGGTCTTAGGGAATTCCATTAAACTCCTCAAGTGTAAGAACAGAACCACTTGTAACTAGCATGCCTTTGTCTAATGTTCTGTGAGGAAGCTCAAGGAAAAGGTCTACTAATTGAAGACACTGTGAAATCCAGTAGAGTTTTTTCCGTAACTGGCCTAAATCAAGTGGTAGAGATCGAACACTCAGGTTAAGTTCAGTGCATATGTTAATAAGATATAAGGACTCAAAATGCACTCGACCAAATGAATGTATGTTAAAATAGAACTGAGGGTGAATGGAAATGAATCATGTCTATGTAGAAGGTTTTTCTATAGGCTTCCCTTTACTGACCAGATTAGTGACCAGATTTCACCTTTTAATGGTAGCAGTAATAGCCATTTGCACAGATGTGCTAAATTTAGAGGCAGTTGACAATGGTTCCATTTAATCATACACACAGAGATAACTATAAGGCAGACTGTAGCTGGGATCAAGACTTAATAAGCATTTTTTTTTCCTGGTGCACACAAATCCAGAGTCCTTTATCAGACCGGGCCACTGATGGCTTAATGAGCAGTTGCGTGCTAAGAGATTGATAATGAGGGCTAAGAACACACTCAGGCTCCTGGAGCGACTGATAATGCCTAGGGCTGGCCTCCCAGCCATTGTGAAAACAAATCTCCCATCATTATATGCTTTTCAATCTGCTGAGCCATGTTCTTTTCTTTTTGCAGACATTCACTCCATCCAGTCCCATTGTACGTATGTTTTTTTGCATGGGGTAAGAATGATATGATGGTGGGGGGGATTAACACACTGTTACTGTGCAAATATAAAATTGTTTACTCCATGGCCAGGGATAAAGTTAGATTTTTTCTTGCGTTTAGTGGCTGGGTTGCATTTATTTGCTTACAATGGCATGAGCCAGCATTGTGCTGAACGTAGCTGTGCATAGAGACTTGGATTGTAAAAAGGACTTTCTACCCGAGAGCGTTTGTTGTCTGTTCAGTACACTGAAAGTCTAACAACTTAGATGTCAACTGGAATGAAAAAGGCAAGCAGACAGAAAAGCGCACGAGACAACCTCATATCTAACCCAGTGGGAATGGGCAGCCATAAGCCATGGCCCTGCCTGCTGCTCTACACATCTTGCGTGCCCCACACCCCTGCGGTCCCTAAGCCCTTCACTCTGTCAAAGCACTTTACAAAGAGTGAGCTTTCATTCATTATTCAGTTTTGCAAAGAGCGTGGGAGAGGAGAAGAGATTGACTGAAGTACACTTCTCCTTTAAAACATGCATCCTGTTCTTCCAGCTAGCCTTGTCCAGACATAAGCATGGATTTGGCAGGTCACAACCAATGGATGCTAAATCATAATTTAGTTTAGTATATTTACTTTGTCAGGGACTGCATGGGGTGGGCAATATTGTAATATCACGATACATGACTTCCCAAAAAGCTTTTCTGAAAATATTAATGTTGTGTTAGAGAACTGAAGTACTGCATTTTCATTTCATGGACACAGTGGTGTGGATGTTTAAGGGTGTGTATGGGTGTTTTAGTGTAAGTGTGGGTGTTTTGGTGTAAGTGTGGGTGATTAAGGGTAAGTGGGTGTGGTTTAGGGTGAGTGTGGGGGTTTAAGGGTAAGTGGGTGTGCTTTAGGGTGAGTGTGGGTGTTTAAGGGTAAGTGGCTGTGCTTTAGGGTGAGTGGGGGTATTTTAGTGTAAGTGTGGGTGCTTAGGGGTGAGTGTGGGTGATTAGGGGTGAGTGTGGATGATTAAGGTTGAGTGTGGGTGTTTAAGGGTAAGTGGCTGTGCTCTAGGGTGAGTGTGGGTGTTTTAGTGTACTTGTGGGTGTTTAGGGGTGAGTGTGGGTGATTAAATGGTCAATGAGGGTGTTTAAGGGTAAGTGGGGGTTCTTTAGGGTGAGTGTGGGTGTTTTAGGATGAGTGTGGGTGCCTCAGGGTGATTGTGGGTAGCCTAGTGGTTAGGACATTGCCTTTGGAACCTTAGGAGAACCTGAGGTACCGTCCCACTACACTGCTGCCCAGGGTGCTGTTGATCGCTGCCCGCTGCTCCACATGTGCACGTGTGATGGGTTAAATTCAGAGGTCACATTTCGTTGTGGTGCTTGAGTGTGGTGTGGTGTGGTGAGTGTGTTTAAGGGGGTAAGCTAAAGTCAAACACCAAAAAGTATGCAGACCCAGAAGCAGCACAACTGGCTAAAATGCTGGTGGCTCTGCTCCAGTCACATTACCTTTCTGTTTAGTTATTGTGACAGGTCTACGCACAGGTGCACTCATTCTTATGTAAACAAATGTATATAAAACCTATATGTGTACATAAATGTATGTTAAAACTTCCAGTTTTGAGGTCAGAACATTTTTATGCATGTTAACTGTGGTGCAAGCTATGTGAGTGAGTATATAAGCATTAAAAGCATGCAGGCCAAATGTTTCTGCATTGCTAATGGATATCCAGAGCCTAATTGAATTGGCTGAAAGTTTAGCAGTGCAGGGTTATTGTAGTGATGGTTATACTGTGGATAGTTAAGACAAATGACTGTTCCTACCTTTGTTGACAGTCTGTTCTCTTTGCAAAAGCAAGATCTCTTCTGTGTTAGCTCTGACCATTTTATGCGGTAATCAGACAGTGCAGCAGTCAGCAGCCATGCCTCGAAGAGCAGGCAAGAGGCACAGAGATGTGAGGATGGCTTTTATTGGTGCAACAAATGTAGTTAATGCACTTATTATACTCTAGTGATTATCCATATTGAACGTGCTAAGACTCTATTGTGAGATGTTATACCCTAAGCGCATTTTGGCTTTATAGCTAGAGCTAGAGCTTGTTGTTATTTCTTTGAGTAAGACAAATAAAGTTAGATTAGGTAGATAGTTTTTGTTTTACTCTATTCTTCTCCTGTGACCTATAAGCAGTAATACAGACGGCAGCAGGAGGGAGAGCCAGAGGCATGCAGGTTTTATTATGCAATCTAGTGTAATCAGTGCAGTGACTGAAGTGCACATGGAGAGAGGTTGTTATTATACTTAGATGCACTTTATAAACTACGTTCTCAGGAATAATTGGTGAATACGTAATACCTGTTATTGATGAAGATCTTTGAAGCAGATATTATACTGGTGTAATGGGCAGTGGTAGTGTGGGGGTTAGGGAGTTGCCCCTGTGACTTGAATGTCGCTGATTCAAATCCCGGACCGGTACAGGTACCACTGAACTACACATAAACAAGGTACTGTCCCCAAGCTCTGCTCCCAAGGCGCTGCCCATGTCACCTTCCCACTGCTCGTACAGTGATGGGTCAAATGAAGAGGTCACATTTTGTTGTGGTGCACTGTGCTCACAATGACAAATAGTCATTGCTCATATTCTTCATCTACACATAATCTTTATTTTCTATTCTTTAACTTGACATTCTGTTATGATATTTTTGGTTATTCAGCATTTATATAACAATTTTCACCACATTCAACAGTCTGGGCTGAAACGCTCCTTCTAACTTGACATCCTCATAATGGTCTGCATGCGTTACTCGATCAGTGTTATACTAACTTATATTTGTTGTCAATCTGAAAATCACCTTTCAGAAAGGTGGGTTTTGGGTTAACAGGTTCTACAGGGTTTGTTATGGTGTGTAACTTAGATAGTAGATAGTAGTATCTTAGTAGAATGACAGCTGTTAACGGGTTTAGCTTTACAGATAGGAGAACAAACATGGACTACTAAGCACTGTTGTTCGTCGCTCTGGATAAAAGCACCTGCTAAATGTAAATATTTGCTGCATTTTTAGACTGATCAAACAAAAAAAAGATTTTTCAAAAAATGTTAATCTATGTTGCAGTCCATCTATAAATTAAAAAAAATGTATGTAGAAAATGAGTGCATATAGCCATATGAACGGGTTTTGTGACTGAGTAGATGCTTTACAGTAAAGTGATTCCTTATGTTTCTTTCTTAAGCATCTTTGCTCTTTTAGCTTCAGTGACTATGTGGAAAGTGGTGCAGTTGAGCTGAGGGGACGTGGATGCCTGGAGTGAACTTTTGGTCCATTCAACCAGATATAATAGGGTTATTTTTTGTAACATTCCTGATGAAATTGAATTTTTAAACCCAAAACCAGTGTAACAAACAAATACCTGAGTATTTGGAATATACTGGCCAGCTCTAATGCTCTGTGTGCTAAATAGGTGGACATATGCAAATACATTATGTTTGTGACATCACAAAAACTGTAGCTTTTATAATAAAATTAATTTTTGTATATGACATCCAGATAAAATACAGACAAGAACTACAGACTCAAGTCTACTGTTGAAACTATACAGTTTTGCACAGCATTCAAGGAAAGTTTTCAGACAAAATGAAAGTATTAAACTATGAACGAGGCAGGAAAGACTCATATCGTGTAGCTGAGTCAGCCTCTTGAGTAAAATCCTCTATAATAGCTATGGGAATGTAAATACAGAATCTGCACTAGGATTAGAGAACGGCGTTTAAAAAAAATTCAAGCATTCCAGTATATTCCATTGAGACCATGAGCAAATAGTGACTATGGGCACTGGAGAAACTGGAGAAACAAAGAGTGTTTTTTTCTTCTAATAACCTATAGTAGGCAACTCGAGCGTCACTTCACGCTGCAGTGATGCTGACATCTTAAACAAGGCAATGTGTTTGACATGGCCTCGAAATGTCAGGCTACATATTATCCTCTTTTTCTCCTCAGTTCTTGCTCAGCCCACAGGCCTACTCGCATCCTGATGGCCGCATGTGGGTGTGATTATTGAAAGAAAGATGGCTCAAAAATGATATAATGAGTGATTTTAAGTATTTATATGACCTTTTCAGCCTTTTCACATTCAGAGAAGAGAGAAAACGATTTTGGCAAAGGAATCAAAAGTGAGCAAAGTGTCAGAGGCTTTGGAGCGAGAAGTCTAGCAGCTTATTATTTCAGCTTAGAGACCCAGCCTGATCTGTGAGCCCGGCTGTGTTTGGATTTCAAATTCTCATCATTCTTGCGACTTGAGAAAGTGTTTATGTAATAAACAGAAAGTGAGTCAGACGTCTTATACACTCTCGGTACATCTGAAGTGCAAGCCTTGCTGTTAACCCACTATAATGAGTTTGTGGACAATGCTTGATAGAAGTAAACAGTCAGCTTTTTGTTTAGAATTACCACACGTATTAAAGGATATAAAAGGAGGATGTTGCATGAGATGAAAGGAAAAGCATTTGAACTCCTCGATCTTTCCTCTCATATGTAAATCTGCCCTGGAAAGTGTAGCACATTTCATTTATTTTAATACATACATTATGTGTTGCTACATTAAAAAACAGCTGATATGGTTTAGCGAGTTGCCATGGCAGCAGCACTTAGTGATAGTTACACCTCATTTAACACTATTTTAGAAAAAAAGTGTTGCTCATTTATTGATTTATTTTATGCAAACCACAGCAAGAAACTACATCATACACCAATTAGCCATGACATTAACACCACTGACTGGTGACATGAATAACATTGACTATCTAGTTATTTCATTCAAATGGGACCTGTCAGATGCATGGGATATGTTAGGCACCAAGTGAACAGTCAGTTCTTGAAATTAATGTGTTGGAAGTTAGAAATATGGGGGATAAGAATCTGAGCCTCATTGGCAAGGGCCTTATTGGTTGTATTGATCATACAGAGTGTTCAAGTTATGCAAAGTTAGTATTTGCTAAAACTGATCCAAGGTGAAAAGGCTTAGTGATGCATGTGGGGAGTGAAGGCTAGCCTGTCTGTTCTGATCCCACAAGAGCTACTGGGCTTTTAAAAGTAAATGCAGACTCTGATATGAACATAGTGCACCAGAGTCAGAGCTGTTTCAGCAGTGTAAGGCAGACATACACAATATTAGGCAGGTGGTGTTAATGCTGTGACTGATTGGTGAATATCAACACAGTGGCCTACCTTGCAGAGATGAGATTGTTCAGGAAACATGGCTATTGAACTGTGCTGGTTGAACAGGCTTGGTGACGGGGTGTAGTAGGAGTTGCTCTGTGGGCAGGCACATGGACATCAGACAAAGAAGGAATTGAGTCTCAGGAACGATTTCCTGATTTAAGATTCAAGATCGGTTTGTTTGCCACATACATAGTTATACAAGTACAACATGTAGTAAAATGTAGCCTGATCATTCCTGAGACAAAAAAATGTAAATAATAAAGTTACAAAGTTACAAAGAAATTAGCTAGCTAAAAAAAATATATATATGTGTAATGGAATATGAATTTTTAAATGTAAACAGTAACTGTACAATGTGCATACAGATCTATATAGATAAAAGACCTAATAGAGCACTATACATGCTGAAAGTGATTGTAAACATATACTTGAAACATGAATGGCAGTGTGTACTAGTGTTATTGATCAGTCCAGGCTGTTATGGTTGTGTGACCTGATTTAGGAGTCTTATAGCCTTAGGGGAAGAAAGTCCTCCTGAGTCTCTCTGTTTTGGCCATAAGACTCCTGTAGCATTTGCCAGATTTTAACAGAGTAAACAGAGTGTTACTGGGATGACTCGTGTCTCTGATGATCCTGGATGCTCTAATCCTACACCTCCTGATGTAGATATCATGCAGAGGTGGTAGAGCCGCTCTTGTGCAGTGTTCTGCTGCCCTGATCACACGGTGTAGGGCTTTTCGGTCCTGAACACAGCTGTTCCCAATCCAGGAGGTCATGTTCTGTGTCAGGACACTCTCCACAGGACCAGAGTAAAAGGTCCTAAGGATTATAGACAAGAATATAATATAATTTACACAGCTGCCTCAGGTGGTAGAGACGCTGCATTGCTTTTTTGGCTTGGGCTTATATGTGCATCATATGTCTCAGCTTTTGAGTCCAAATCAAATATGACAATATACTACAGCCACCTCTTTATTACTATGCTCTTTATTTCACATATATGGCTTCAACACTATCACTGTGTTTGCGCCCACTTTAGTGTTAGGGAGTGTGACAAAATTACAGGTAGGAAACATCTGTAAGCACTTTGTGGAAATAAAATATAAATCATTAAAAAAAAAAAAAAACCTGCTCCCGGTACATAAGCTCCAGTGACAAAGTTAATGAGCAGACTTTTTTTGTGCAACTATCGCTTTACATTTAGCTTTGTCTAGTTTTACTTTTTAGATAATAATAATAATGCTACAGGAGCACAGCTGCTGAAACTTTTCAACATGTTTTATTTCTGTGCTGTTTATTTAAAAAAAAAAGGACCAAAGACCAGATCCAGATTATCTGTATTGATAAAATATTTGGTTTGTGTTGAAATTATATACGCATTTGAATCAAGTGAATTCAGTTACTTTTTTAAATGTAAACGCCCTCTAGGGACTTTTTTAACAGTCATAGCTTAATGTACCTGCTAATGCTATATATAGTAGGCCACAGCATACCAGTGCTGCTCCATGATGAGCTTTCCAGAGGATACACTGCTTTTCGTCAGTCAGTAAAAGTCAGAAGAAATCCACAGAGTCCTTAATGAGCTGAACAGATGCGCTGTGGCAGAAGGACATGTAGGTGTGGTACAGACCTATTTCTACCACTATGCAGACATGGGCTTCCTGCTGTAAAATATATCCTAAAGCCATTTATCTAAAATATGATTTAAGTCCTCTATTCTGGCAGTAATAAAAACACATCTTGACAGTGGTCCTGGTGTTTTTCAGGGTGGGCGCCAAAGCCATGCGTTTTCTTGAATGGGAAGATTTGTGTTGAGCGTTCAACCAGACAAACCTGTAAAATATTTTCTTGCGATCTTCAAAAATCAAACCAATCCATTGCTCAAAACAGTAGTGCACTTATCTTGAAGCTTGAATTTAGTTTGTACTTTTGTTCGTTTTTATAGATGCCATGCCTGTTGGAAACTTGAGAGGTGTTATAGTTTAACTTATTATTATTATTATTACTATTGTTATTATTATATGCAAATGTTTTTGAGATTAATAATATTTAAAGTTTAAACAAGGGCAATTATTGCTGGTAACATTTTTCAGCACTAACAGCATAAAAAAAAACAACGAATAAAACAATACCCATCCACCCCCACCTCAACCAAGATGACAAAACGAACCCAAACCCCAATGACAATGCCAAACCCCACGGCCGCATAATGAGAGCTTCTGCGACGGCCAACGAAACAATTCTCCCCCAACACCCCACTCTGTTTCAGCAAGTTCTGTTTCAGTGTGAGATTTAGGCATGCAGTTTGCACAATGCTGATTCACAGGGTACACGCTTCTGTTAATTCATTAGACATTAAACTGGTTTTTGGTGCTGCGACAACAGAAGCCTGTGCCCATATTCATGAAGCTTCTCAAAGCTCGACTGCTTAGAGTAAAGTCATAGCAAATAGGATCTGATCTAATCCAGATCAGCAGTGCTATGTGAATATGGGCCCTGGATAATAACAGCACTATGAGACTACTGCTACTGAAACTTTGCAGCGTGTGTCATTACCGTCCTCTCTGTAATAAACATGGACCTAATCCCTGTTCTTTCAGCAGGACCTAATTGGAGTTGCGAGCTGGTAAATATAATGTGTGTTTGCTGTCTAGACTTCAATTATAATTCTGTTCTCTTTCTATAAAAATATCCATCTCATGATTAAAGTTTCTCATCCAAATCATGAATTATCTGTATGTAGTATAGAAGTACATACTATATACTACAATACAGTCTAGAATATAGTAAAATGTTCTGAAATTATTTTATCTACTTAAATATTAATGTCAGTGCTGTCATATGCAAACCTCAAACTCCTTTTTTTAATTCCATGGTCCAAAATGACTTGCTATAACATCTTATTCCTTTATTGTGCATAAAAGTACTCAGTTTTTTTATGGTTAGAAACTGCTCTTTACCCACTAACAGAAACCCAGAAACCTGCCAGCTGCAAGGATACCTGACAGAGGCTTTAAATGCTCTCTCCATCCCACTAAATGCTGCAGAGCCAAGAGGCTCTTCCCTAGTGGGCTACTGTGTGGAAGAGAGAAGTGATTCAAAGAAAGGGATAGAGAGAAAGAGAGAGAGAGAGAGAGAGAGAGAGAGAGAGAGAGAGAGAGAAAGAGAAAAGGGGAGAGAGGGAGAGATAGACCTGTGTTAGGCCTGAGGCCTGAGGCAATGTAATCACTATCAAAGCCCTCACCCTCCACCCGCCCGAAGCTCCTCTGAGAACTGCACTCACTTACTGGAGTGAAGCAGTCTCTATGAATGCTCATCAGCCTGATCTACAACTTACCGACTTACATGTTTACAAGTAAACACATAAC
>JBBPDA010000001.1:29254609-29290724 GCA_037974385.1 Arnoldichthys spilopterus | reverse complement strand
TTTTCAGTTAGGACCCTTCCTTTTCTTTAGCCATGGGACCACTTTCAGCACCTGGTAATCTAAAACTACTTTACACCTAAATTGGCTTACACTTTTCTTTGGAGGCAGAGACTTTGTCTATTAGACACAGTAAATGCCACATAGACTCAAAACTATTTGGTGCAGTGTTGCATGACTTCGGATAATTGTGTATTCACTGCTTCTCACAAACACATGAGGTGCGTAGATTTTTGGATGCTTGTTTTTATAATTTGCAGAATAAAAATATGATTTAAAAAAACCAAACCGGTTATTCTACCTGTCCTGTCCAGTACGACATTGTCATCTTGGGGGCATTATCTTCCTGGAAGAGACCATCAGGATAAAAATGTTTCATTAGAGGATAAAGGTGATCAGTCAGAATCGCTTTGCATTGATTTACAGTGACCCTTCCCTTTCAGGGAGCAACTAATGCAAACTGTGCAGCATCAGCTGGACTATCATCAATACCTTTACATCTGCAGCTTGGACCAGGTTAAATGTGCCTAATAAAATACAATTAGCACATACAATTATAGAATTTATACAAATGAAACATGGAATTCTATTTATTATACATATAATACATAAATCATATTACACATAATATTATATTTTACATACCCACCCATGTCTGTATGGGACAATCCAATTAAACAAAAAAAACAAAAAAAACCATAAAAACAAACCCTTATGTAGGTGTGTAAGTGAAAGGATAGCTGTTGTGTTGCACTCCACCACCCCCACGTCTTCCAGCAACATGGCAATTAACCTTCATCCCATCACCTTGCTTATACCGCTGAACTTTCTAGGCTTCCTAATTGGATGGCTCTTGCTGTGTGTCGCTGTCCCATTAGAGGAAGCTGGACCATGTCTGGGTCAAGCAGGCAAGGCGCCTATATAGTTTCCAAAAGCCACAGTCCACAGCAATTAGCTCTCCGTCAGCTCGGGAAGGAATGCTAATGCTTTTTGGTCCAAGGGTGGATCTTGTGTATAGACGTTAACACAATGATTTACAACAAGGCTGACGGCTAGTTACCCAAGTGTGAGGAAGGGGAGACAAAATTGCAGAATGAAAAAAGCGTCTGCCAGAGCGCTAAAATGATCTTGTTGCCAGGAGGTATAGATCAGTGCTAGTAGCAGGAGCACAGCTTGACACTGAATTGAGCTAAATGGGATAAATGAAGACACAACTTTTGTTTCCGCAAGGGAAAAGGGCATAAGGAACATCTCTCAGCTTTCAAACACTACTGCGAATTATTTTTTCACCATCACAAGCAAATGTCTACATTTCCAAATGATCTAACAGACATGTAATACTACATCAGTGTATCAGTCCATCAGTCTGAAAGGTGGGCACTGAACGGCACTGATTTTGGAATATTACAGTTTAATTGATTATAATAATATTGATTAATTTTTGGGACAAAATCAAGGTGTGGCCTTATTTCAAATGTTCAATAACGTTGTTGCACTAGTTTTTAGTGTCTGAATTCCATGCTTAATAAATAGTTCCATCAATAACATTAATGTGTTTTATATAATAATAATAATAATAATAATAAAAATAATAATATAACAGTTCTTAATTATACCAGAATAATCAAGTTGAATCAGATCGTGTTAATATTTCTAATTTCATGTTACATTTCCTAAAAATCATAATCAAATTGGATTTTCCTAGAGGTCAGAGACAGACAGAGTACACCGCTACTAGACTGCACTGTCCTTGGACACTTTCCTCTGGCAGTCACCCCACCCCACCCCCTCCAAAGGCTCGATCCCTCCCAGGCTTGTCAGCAGTGATCCAGGCCTAATCCACCAACCTGGAGCCATGCTCCCTGGAGGGTTATGGTGGCCTCAGGCTGCTGTGTATTACCCCATCTATCTTCAGGACACAGGGGAGTCCTTGGTCCTTAGAGAGCAGAGTGACCAATTTTGCTGACCGTTGCTTACCTGAAGCTACAAACTGTAGAACTCCAGTTGAGCTCCATTTGTGCAGAGCCCACAGTGCTACAACAGGTTCCATTCATGCAGAACAAACCATTGTGTTATAGTAGGCAGATTTCCATCCAACTGTATGCAAAGTGTGTTTGAAGGTAAAAAAAACATCTGATCATCTGTTTTACAGTGTAAATAGAAATGGTACTGATACTGATACTGATAAAGGACTACAAATATCAACATGAATCTATCAACAGTTAGCAAAGGAATCTACACAACACAAAAAACAACTTTTCTTCATTCAGATTTAGAGGGTAAATTGTCTACAATTAGATAAATGGATCTATAGTAATCAATTAGATTCCCTGGTTTGTTAAGGCAAGTTAATTTATATTTTGTCTATTTACATGTTTATATAGTATGTGTTTATAATAACCAGCGGTTATTAATGTGTTTTACATGGATAAAATGAGCATAAAAAGAAAATTAAGCAAAAAAATTAAGAACAGATTACAGGAGTAAAAATAAGATCTAAAATAAATCAAGACAATAAAAAGTGCATGATATCCAAAGAAGCCAAACAATAGTGACTGTGTGCACAAAGTGATATGCATGCAATTCATGATGTAAACATATCACACATTTAACAAAATATAACTTGTGAACTATGTTACTATGCAAAGCATTTTATTGCTGTTTTATTGCAATTTGATGAAAATGAGCCGCCATCAGCAACATTTAATCCCCTGCACAATGTGGATAAAGTAAGCTAGTACAAACTTTCAAACTTTTATTAATTCTCATGCAATTAGAGAAGGTACCATTCATTTATTTACCATGAGGGTGGACAGCAAGTTCAAACACACTTGCACATCGCCCCACACACAGAGGCACTGGCCAAATGAAAGCCAACATCATCAGCCTGTTTGTTCTCCATTATGTTGCACTGTTGAGAACACAAAGGCCTATGATCTATCACTTAGTCATTTTGTCTTTAGATGATGATAACTTATGGAATGTACTGATAGCATATTTGTTGGGATTTCCCTGACCAGTGCACTGGTCAAACAGGTCAATGGTTGTTAATGTTGTTCTCAAACACAAACTGTTTACTGTAGAGGACTGAACATGCTACCGGATTTTTCCATACAGACAACACTGGACTGGAAATTGTTTTTCCCTTAGCATTAGCCTTGAAAGGTTTAAAGTAATACTTAGATTTTTGATCTATGATTGATTACCCTGGATGATAATTTTGCTGTGTCTTGTTAAAAAAGAGCATACAGTATACAGTACAATCTCTACTCAAAAAATATTTGTAAATTTAAAAAGATGTATAATATGTATAATTTGTTTTCAGATGTGGGATTAGTTTTCCAGAGGAAGGAATCTGGGATAACATCTTCCAAAGTTGTGGCTGGAGTTACAGATGTGTTGCATGTGATTGTGCGAGGAGAAGACCTTAGGGAAAATGAAAGTAACATGAACTGATTCTCCAGCACTTTCCTATTGTTAGCATGGAGCAATGATTTTGCAGTCAGTGAGTGATTATCTTTTATTGTGAATACACCACAGCACAGTGCAACACAGTGAAATGTGGCCTATTCATTTTACCCTTCCATGCAGGAGCAGTGGGCAGCTAAATAAATTTTTTTATTTAAAGTTTTCACAGATTTTACAGAGTTCAAGAATGTTTTTCATGGCTGTCATAAGGTCTTGGATAAATAAAATAAACAGCAATATAAAATATCATATCATAAAATAATCAGCTATCCATTAAGATGAAATACTGCTTAAAATAATTTATTTATGAAGCAGTGCTTTCAAACCACATCGCGAACATTTTCGGTCAGGAGAAGCTTTCACACTGCTGTTCCCATGCTGTGCAGTGCAAAATGTTAGCTTTCACTTGTTTAATCCTGACAGTTATAAGTTACACAGAACATGTTGAATATAACATTGAAAATTTTTTTGGCTGGACAATGTAAACATAAAAGCCCTAAGACTCTAAGAGGAATAAAAGGGTAATACTATGGCAGGAGAAAATGCCGGGTTTCAAGTGTGTTAAAAGTAGAAGGTGTGATGTTGGAACCTGAATGTGGAATCTGAATCTGACCCAAGGCCGATGCATGTGCCATAAATGACGTCCAAACCTGACAAAACCTGACACCTGACCTTTAGGTCCTGTTGGGTTTAGACAAATATTTCAAGCTCCCACAGTCCCATTAGCCATGTCCACTTGCATATACAAGAAAGAAGAGCCAAAGGAAGGATATTGGAATCCAGTACATAGTAAACACCATAATAATAATAATAATAATAACAATAATCTGTTATAATATTCAGGAAAGGATGAACGCTGCTCTGCAGGAGCTCTGAACGTGGCTGTTTGCCAAGCAAGTGCACACTGAAGACAGTGAGTGACAGGCTGTTCCTGAAGAAAGCTGTGTAGTTTTCTGTTCCTGCAGAGACGAAGAGTGTAAACCACTGGAGCTCAAACCCATATGAGTTCAAAGCTGAGCAGCGAGAGAAGGAGAGAGAGAGAGAGGGGCGAGGGGCTCTTAAAATCTATGGTTAACCAAGAGAAATTGCTTCAACTGCAGTTGATTTGGTGACGGCAGTCCTTAATGAAGAGAAATGAAAGGAGATTGAGGTACTCCGAAGCTTGTGAGTAATCTTTTAAAAATGCTAATGCGTGCCTGAGTTATGGTGTTACATTTAAGTTAAAGCTGTGTCTTTTCCCTTCTACACATTGGACTGTGTTGATAAATTAGACATCATGGACATGTTTGGGTGAATTTGGTGTGGAAGAACTTGATTGGCCCTTGCCAGATTACATAAGAACAGAGATTGCGAGCCAGGCCTAATCATCCAACACCACAAATGCTCTTCTGAGGGACCTTGTGCAACACCTTCCCAGAAGAGTGGGAGCTGTAATAGCTGTAAAGGGGGATCAACTTAATATTGGTGCCCATGGGATGACATAAAAGTTACTGTAGGTGTAATGGCCAGCTGCCCAATACTTTTGTCCATATCGCTGTCCCCTCTTTTACAATTTTTTGCAATATTGTAGACTGTAATGTCAGCCTGGCAGTGCTTGTGGAATACTGTTATTTATGTATGAGACTCTTACACCTTTTTCTTGTTCAAACACTCATCATAGCTGTTATCTCAGGACAAGCCTTAATACAGGGAAGTGTCAGGGGAGGCAGAGTGAAGGCCTGCGGTGGCAGAGCCTGAGGGAAGTGTTTTTGAGAGAGAAAGGGAGAGATGACATGTCAAGGTTACAGTGTACGTAGCAGTGTACCTCAGAAGTGTCCAGACACTTTTTTAATTAGAGAACTCTTTTACTTTAAGTTACACCAACTGATTGCTGACACAAGCATTCAGTTGTGCACACACAGCTTATATTGGACAGTGGTGGCCTAGTGGTTACAGACTTGTCCTTGTGATCAGATGGTCCCAGGTTCAAGTCCTGGCCCAGGTTCCACTGGGGTACCCTTGAGCAAGGTATTGTCCCACTACACTGGTGATAGCTTCCCGCTGCTATATGTGTGAATGGGTTGAATGCAGATGTCACATTTCGTTGTGGTGCACTCTGTGTGATAGGGTGTGTTCACAATGACAAATAGTCACTTTCACTTTTCACTCACTTCATAATCTCTTTAGAAAATCACTTCCAACCGAATGGGCTGCTCTGGAGCAACCCCACACAAGCCTAAGGTCACCATGACCAGAAGGGTATAAAGCCTCACAGCATTGTGCTATGGAGTAGTGGAGCTGTGTTCCAATGATGGATGGCATTTGTGGTCCAAAACTAATCATCAAGGATCAGTAGCTGACCTCACTGATGCTGTTGTGGTTGGATGACATGAAGTCCTCATAGTAATCTAAAAGAAAGCCTTCCCAAAAGGGTAGAGGCTGTTACTACAGCAAAGGTGGGTGGGGGTGGGGGTAAACCCCCATTAATGATCTTGAATACGAAAGAAACAATTAATTTCTTTTGGATGTAGTGCAGCGCAAGTAGGCCTTGAACGTAGCTTTAAACATGCCCATATACTTCCAGGATTCCATGTAATTTTTGTCCTCTGTTTATTTATCATGTGCCTTGAGATGTTATTTACAATGCTAACACCATTGTACTGTGACATAAATGAGAAAAAAACTCAGAAAAGGTGTAATATATTATGTGTACTATGAGGAAACACTAGTACTATAGACTGCTAACATTGCCATTGATGACATAAACCTGTCTTAATTTTTTTTGGCACATTAGTCATGAAAAGTACACACAATATGTATGAACTGTAAAAAAATGGGGAAAAGAATGAATAATAATAATAATAATAATAATAATAATAATAATAATAATAAAATGCCTATGACAATAGTTGTGTCTATGAACTAGATGTTCTTTTTAAATGTTGTTTTTCACTTTCATGATCTGAAACCTAAACTAATATATATATATATATATAGGCCTGTCATGATCATAAAATTTTTATTAATATTATATGCTATGACCTAAACTGCAATTATTTAAATTTTCCACTGCCCTCTATAGGTATTATTAATAAACATCAGATAAACAAACACTCACCACTGCCCTCTATAGGTGTTATTAATAGACATCAGCTAAACAAACATTCAGCACTGACTTCTATAGGTGTTATTAATAAACATCAAATAAACAAACAGCACTCACTACTCCCCTCTATAGGTGCTATTAATAAACATCAAATAAACAAACACTCACCACTGTCCTCTATAGGTGTTATTAATAAACATCAAACAAACAAATAAACACTCACCACTGCCCTCTATAGGTGTTATAGCACCAGCAGAAGAAATGTTGCTATTTTTCTAAGATCCATGACATTATAATATAAGGTTTTCTACTTTCTTTCATCAACATTGTTCCCATTATTTGCCTCAGGCTAGCATAAATTCATAATCTGTTTTTTGCAACATAACCACAATGGGAAAAGCTAACAACTTTGTGTAACAGCTCAAATAACTGTGATCAGTCAATTGTGTTATACATGAAAGGGCTAGTGAAACCTATAACCATTAAAACTTGTATTTAAAAGAACATATTGAGGAGTATATATGATCTTGCATATCATCGCTGCCAAAAAAATCTCATAAAAGAAAACTTTACAAGAGATGGCAACATAATTTTAATGTAAGAGATTTTATTCAATGTAATTTTTTAATCATTCATTAATTTAAGAAATTGTCCTTTCTGTTAGTTTATTCATTATGAAATATTTATGCAACACAAAAAACAGCTGTTGTTTTCAAATGGTGTAGAAAAATGAAAATGGAAAAAAGAAGCATTGTGTTTTTTGGACAAAGTATTTTTCATATGATTCTGTTGTAATGCATGGTTTTGGTAACCTCTAAGGCAGTAGCTTGCATTATCATTTTAGATCAAGCTAACCATACATGGACACATATACTGTACACCCATACACACACACACACACACATACAAAGGTCTGTTTTAGGACTGTGAGTGGGAAATGAATAATCCAATCTGCTGTCCTTCCCTTTTTTGAAAGCCAGACTTAGAGAAGCAGGCAGTCAAAGAAAATGCCTCAGCAAACATCCCCATCCTGAAAGACCAGATGGAGTGTCTAAATCAAGCAGCTGCGCTATAAATATGTCAGAAAAACACAAGAAAGCAAGAAAATGCACAACGCCACGGGAGCGCTGGCCCACTGCTGCGGCTGGGTTAAAGTGCTGTTTTCACATACTTAACGTTTCTGCTTTTAGACAGAGCGTAAAAAACCACTCACGGCTTATTTCAGCTCCTGCCACAGCAATGTGAGCTAGAACTCCTGTGCTCTCTGGACGTCCCCTTATAAAATTCAGCATCTCATGAATACATAGTGTTACACAATGTCTTGATACAATCTAACAACTTTTGAAAGCGTAAAAGAAAAAGGGAAGGAAATGTATAGCAGCGTGGTACACAAACGGCAGCGGCTTCGTGCCATACAATCTGCGCTGGATTTATGTTGGCCTGACAGGTGGGTGATTGAATGTGGAATTGGGGTGGTCCTGAACATTGCTCAACGTCTCTTATCAAACGCTGGGATCTGTGGATGAAGGGCCTCGTTTTTCACAGCGTAAAAGCCTTCCCTCCCTTGAGTTTGGTCACTACAAGGCCAATGCGAGAAGCCACGAGGATCAATTAAGCCATCAGAGAGGGAACAGTAATAAGAGATGTAATGGAGGGTTCAGATCTCAGGGGGAAATGTGCTCCATTCATCACTATGCTAGCGTGCCAACATTTATCACCACAACATTAAAGAGAGGTGATCACTCATGCATGCCAAGTACTGACCCTACGCTACGAGAACTGGGGCCAACATGGGGGGGTGCAGGCACACACTCATGTGCACAAAAATATGCCGAAGGTTTGGAAAAGTTGTCACTGTTTCTGTCATTTTTCTCAGAAATAACTGATGATATAGATTGATTCTTTATAGACTAGCTCATATCACTAGAATGTATGTTACTCATTTTTAAGCATTTTTAGAAATGGAAAAAGTTAATAAATGAGAAATATGGCATAGTTCGAAATATAGATACAAATATCTATATAACTCTCTATAGTACTATACATCTATCTATATAATCATCTTTATAACTCAAGATAATGTCTTTACATTATCATGACTTTTAAAATATTATGTTACTTTTTTTAATTAGAGCTTTTTTGATGATAGGGCAGTAGGTTGATTGGATATTCTAAATTGGCCACAGTTGTGAGTGTGTCTGTGATGATTATCTGTCACTGGATTGGCCTCCAGTACTTGTGTACCCTACCTTGGGGCCATACTCAGCTGGGATTTGCTCCATCTTCCCTGAGACCCGAAATGTAAGAAGCAGTTTAGAAAATGAATGTATTAATGTTTATTATAAAATCACCTGCAGCTCTGTTTATCATTTTCTACACTTGTAACACCTGACTCCAATTATTTAAATGAACCAAAATCATTATATTAGTATTATCCTTTGGGTTAATGCAGCTGCATATTAGTAAAAGAAATCAGAAATCTTATTGAGACAAGTATGGATCTTAAGAACAAAAAAGAAGCAAAAAACCTCCAACAGCTGTCAGAATATCTTATATTATTTCAATGAACAAATAAGATTTTAGTTTTATCCCTAATGGGAAACTGAAAGGGGGAGGTGTTCATATCTGTCATTACACTAGACCAGTGTAAATGCAGGCCAGTATTTTTAAAAGCTGTGTACAATAGCTTGGCCCTGTAATTGGGAGATTCCACAGCCATTGGTGGCAGGGAATATAAGAAAGCACAATTGGCCGTGCTCTCTGTAGGATGCCCCTCCCTCTCCCTCCATTGCTCAGTACAGTGTCAGCCAATGTGGTCATGTGTTAGCTGACTTAACAGAACTGAGAGCTAGCGTTCTTCTCCAAGTGTGGTCTGTTGTACAATGCGGTTGTGTGAGCCTTCACCCTCCCGGTGTTGGTGCTATTATGTGGTGGGGGAGAACTAGCTAGAGGTTGGGAACTGGCAATAACTAAACTGAATAAAAAAGAAAGAAAGAAAGGATAAAACAATCATTGCAGACTTTTTGACAATGTGTACACACATTGCAAAGCATTGACTCACATGTATTGTTTTAGATGTCGGTTACATTGGCAGTTCTTTGTTCATGGTTTCACTGTCTTGGCATAGCAATAGAATGTTACTTGCTGTGTCACACCAATTAAATAAATGCAATATGAGTTGAAAACAAAAGCCAAAAAAGTGAACATGAAGATGAGAGTGCATTGTGAAGATGAGTCTTTAGAGCTGTGACTGAATGTCTGTGAAGAAGGACTTTATGGGCCTGGAGCTGGGCCCAGTTGGCAAAAGACTGTGTGTGTGTGTCCCGCCTTCTAGTACTCTGAAAGATGCAGGCGAGCCGGAGGTGAAAAACAACAACAGCGAATTGAGAAGAGGAGTTAGAGAGAGGAATGAGGGAGGTAGGGACATAAGGAGAGAGAGAGGAAAGAGAGAGAGAACTCCCCTGGTATCTCATGTGGCGCCGGGGTCCAGGCCGCACCATATGGTGGTGATGTGCAAGCCAGCGCCTATGGGGGTGTCAGCCGTATGGTGTCAGGAAGCT
Organism: Arnoldichthys spilopterus; assembly: GCA_037974385.1. Classification (NCBI taxonomy): domain Eukaryota; kingdom Metazoa; phylum Chordata; class Actinopteri; order Characiformes; family Lepidarchidae; genus Arnoldichthys; species Arnoldichthys spilopterus. The sequence goes on along the minus strand of JBBPDA010000001.1, from coordinate 29,280,614 downwards.
CTAGCAGAGCCAACACAGTGTTTAACAGAAAGCAGCAATAACCACTGAGGAGCAGAGGTGGATAAATGCAACGCTGGAATGTTCTCATGGATAATAATCCATTATAATGGTGCTTGTGTGTATAGATGAACAAAATAAGATTATCAGGCTTATTGTCTATATAACACAGCTGTATACATTTTGACTAGTTTTTGATCTGTCCTGTCTATTTTTGCTGTCCAAGAAAAAATAATAAGCATCTCTAAAATTGTAACCCTACAGGAGAAGGCAAAAACATTGCTTACTTCTAATGTAAGTTACTGAAAGAACATTTTAGAACAAGTGAGACAAGAGAAATGAACCCCAATCTGCTGCTTGTAGGGCAGTAGTCTTATACACTATGCTACACCAACTGCTAACCAGAATACACTGGCTGAACAACGAAAGCAAAAATCTAAAATAGTGACTTTACAGGAGAAGCCGAAAATGTTGCTTACTCTAATGTAAGTTAATGTAAGAATACAATACAGTCTTGCTCAGTCACACAACATTTTAGACTGGCTTTAAGCTTAACATCACATACATTAGATTTGTAAATTTTCTGTAAAGCTTGGCTAGCATGTCAGTTGTTATGAAAGAGTCTGTTTCCAGGTGGAGAATGAAAGGGTGAATTTCGTACCAAAAAGAGCAGAGTGAATGTGATGAATTTTTTCAAGTCAGATTTACACTCCTGCAGAGTATGGAAAAAATGGAAATAAGGCGACTCATCCTCGAGAAAGACGAGTGGAGCGGGTGTCAGAATTGACCTTCTGAAGGCAAATTACAGCCATCATAACATTTCATTTGGCCAGCGGGTTCCCCAAAGAACTGCCCTTATAGAGCGGCGCAGTGGGAGTGTGGCATTTGGCCAGGTCAGTCTTGATGAAATGTCTTGACAAAAGACACTGATAGCATCTTCCCACTTTTCCTGCCGGCCCACACGAGCGACTTATTGAGTTGTGCCTGAGCCAGCAACTCTGAAGTGACACTGCTGGACTCATACGGGTATAACAGGCTTTTAAACCATCCTCGTGTTGTTAGATAACACACACATACTTCAGCTCTGAAAGGATTGCCGACGGAGTGGGGGAAAGAGATAAAAGGACATCAGTTGACTTTCTTTGAGCCAAAATAGAATCTTCGGGTGTCAATTATGAATAGAGTAGAGGAGCCTCAAGGGTTCCTGTGTAGTAGATGACCTTTGAGTAGGAGCCGCAGGGCTTTTTGGTGTTAGGTTTAAAAAATCTGTAACCGGGTTGCCTTAAATAAAGCAATAAATCATAAAAAGCCATGAGTTACAGTAACTAAACCACAGATGGTGTTTACAGCACGTTGTGCCTAAAACCCTGATGCCTATGGTAATATTGCAGTACCAATGTAAAAGCTTGGCTTTAAGTGGTTTATTTTTAAAATGGCAACAACATAACATTTTTTATGTATTTATCAATAATCCCAATAAATATTTCTTTAACCATATCATTCATTATAGTATCCTGTTATTGCCAAAGAACCATGGATAGCTGAAAGAGGGAAAATACTTTTATTCACCAGCACTCTAGTTATTCATTAACATTTTTGACATATACTAATGCAGATATAACAGTGTTTAATGCAAAAATCTAAAAACCTAAAAAAAATGTACTTCCATTGTTACATAAAGCTAATTTGTATTAGTGTCCATATATGCAGTTTCCTGTGTTATATTTGCATCAGTGCTACTGTGTTACTGTGTTTTCTAGCACAATGCTACCTTTGTTGTTGGATGCACTATGATATATCCTCAGCAAGCACATTTAGCGCAGTTCACATCAGGTTTTTACTATTATCACAATAAATGGTGACTAAGGCACGGCATACATCATAACCATGTTAGTACAAAATCCATTCAAATGTCTAATTTGTAACATTACAGTTATGTTCTGCATGCATTTATATAAATGATCTATGTAATGTATGTGCAAATAATTTATAAAACAAAAAATTACAAACTTTTGAACAGTGGCAAAAATGTTAAATGTACATCAAGGGTAAAATATGCTAAAAGTGTTCTGTCTCAAATCACTGGTACATCAATAACATACAGTACATGTGATTACACAGTGTAAGAGTATTTCATAGAGGGTGAGAAGGGTGCAGCAGGGTGACTTTCCTTGAGCAAAATCAAATATTGTGGCGTAAATGATGAATAGATGCCCACAGGGGTTCTTGTGTAGTGGGTGACCTTTGAGTAAAGCCTGCAGGGCATCGATGCCATCTGTGCCCACTGGGCATCTCTAATCCCCCTGCCACCATCCTCGACAGTAATTGGTACCCACACATTGGCATCATGCCCACACTGTGTCTTTCTTCACCCTCTCTCGTTCTCTCGCTCCTTCTCAGTGTCGCATGCTTCCTCTATCATTGCCATTGCTTTAAGCTTTGCGTATGAATTCGGTGATTAAAACGTCTGTCTGTGTCTGCTGTGGAACGATACTGAGCAGCGTCTACGCTGACCTCCTTGGGTTCTACATTTTTCCTCATTTTACTGCATCTCTTAGCCATGTCATCATGCTGCAAATGATTTGCTAAGTATGGCTTTAACCCTTAGAAGCTAGAGTTATCATCGGCTGATGCAATTTCATATGAATTGTTTCTCACCTGTAGCTTACTTATTGAAGCAGGCAGAGAAATGTGCATTGTACAAATATGGATTAAAAAAATTCTTCTGATTTAAAACTGATGGAAATAGCTCTTGTGGGCACTCTTGTGTCTTGTTTTGTGGAAAGGAAATAAATTGCCATTAATTGAAATCAAAATAATTGAAAAAATGTCAGAAGAGCGGGATCCTACCCATGGATACATAATGTAAAGCCCTGATTTAATGATGTCATTCCCTTATTTTCCAAACTGCTTTGGTTAGGACCTTGCCCTTGTAAACTGAAGATCCCAGGTTCAAGTCCCAGCTTGGGCACCACTCTGCACATGTGTTGAGTTAAATGCAGAGGTCACATTTCCTTATGTTTTACTGTGTGCTGTGCTGTGGTGTGTTCACCATGACAAATAGTCACTTTCACTTCATTTCGGGTGAAGCTAGAGTCAATCCCAAGGCAGGGTGCACCCAGGACAGGTGGCCAACCTGTCACAGGGCTAATGATGTAATTGTTTAAGTAATTACATTAGCAGAAGAAAAGAGAGGGGTATATTTAATAATCTCAAATAGTTTTCATGTTTGAGACTATTGTTCAAATGTTGTACATACTTTCAAATCTTCATAAAGTTTGGTGAACTGTAGCAAAATGACATTAACTCTAGACTTCTTAGGGCTAAACATATCCTCTACTTTCTGCTCCCCAGACTCAACCTCTGAAATGTTTGAAGTGGGCCAACGCCCTGGCTCTGATGCGCCAGCTTGCCCACAGAGCGCCGTCTGGATTTGTTTGTTTGCATATTCCTCATGCTTTATTATTGTGTATCATTCCTGGCATCATAAGGGACATGGTGTCTGCCTTTGAAAGAGAGAGGCTCGCTCCCTGCTGGTTGGAATCCTATTTTAGCATTGGCTAAACAACAGAAGCAGAACAGGGCTTGGGAAAAATGCGGCTTGAATAAATGATGATAGATTTACCGTCTATTGACACCTAATCACACAGCCTGTTCCTGTCTCTATTGACCTTGGAGGTCTCTTGTTCTAAGGACTTCAATTTGCTTTCTGAGTCAAGAACACTTGATTGAACATCCCTTTGCTGTTGTTTTCGAGAGTCTTCTCTTATTGATGTGTCTGAGCAGTTTCATGCTGTTTCTAAGATAAGATAACCCTTTATTAGTCCCACAAGTGGGAAATTTGCAATGATGCTGGACATAATTTAAAACACTTGGGTTTTTTATCTGCAGTAAATAGATCTGAACTATGACTTCTTTAGTTTTGAAGCCGGCACCCTTCACTCTTTACACCTTTATTTCCTGTTCATCTGTTTTCTGCTGCATCTGTTGGAACATTTTCTTGCCCTCTGAGGCTTTCTGCCCATGAGGAGTTCTACTGAATGATCAAAGAGCCTTTTCTTCTAGAGATAGAGGATAATAAAGAAGGAAGCCTTAGGATTGAAGCATAATATCTCAGGGAGGCGTGCTTTTCAGACAGCTTTCTGGTCAGTAGTTCTTCTTCTGAGCTGCCTTTCCACCTCTCCGGCGCAGTAAGCTTTTAGATAACCCTTGCTAAAAATCAATATTGGTTTAGCCACTCTTGGCACAAGAAGACAGGGGGTGTGCGGAAGCGAATTGGCCTCATAAACGCATTTGATCTGAAACGCACCTTATTGTCGTTGTCAGCCTGGCAGGAATTGAAACTCTCTTTCATGTGCCTTTACTTTCAACACAACAGTGAAACACTGTGCAGAGCTGGAGTCATATCTTCTACTTTCTTTATTCTTAACACCTTACGTGGAGGGGAAAAAAATGGTTAATTTTGCCATTTTCTATTGAGTAGTGGGATTTAAGTCGAAGACTTTCTCTGTGTGACTGCTTGAGAATACGTACATGTGTAAATTATTTCAATGGTGAACCACGAATGTTCATATTAGCTTTAGTTCAGGCCACCTCCACAATAACACAAATTTCTACTACCACTTGTATAGGTCTACTATGTTAACGCTAAACTGATGTTAATCACTTTTGGCCATTACAGTTTAAACACAGACATCTGAGGGCTGTAAAAGACACTCGTTTTATTTGAAGCTAATAACAGACATGAACATATTTTATCTGCATCTTTGTGTAGTGAATCATTTAGTAACTACTTCTGGTATGCATCTGCTGCCTGTCATGTGTTCTCCATGTCTTGTCTGTGTTTTGGTTTTTCCATGTGCTCCAGTCCACATGTCTTGTGTTTATTTTTTTGTCTAGGCCACGCCTTGTCCCCGCCTCGCTCAACTGGTCCTTGTTTCATGTCTCCTCCTCTGTCCAGGTGTCCTCATCATGTGTCCCTATGTAGTCTCTTGTGTTTGTTTCAGCTCTTGTCGGTTTTCTGTTGTAAACTGTAGTTGTCATGCTGTTATTGTCATCTGTCTTTAATGTTGTAATCTGTTTGATTTCCTTGGTCTGTGTTCTTGTAAGTAATTTAGTCTTTGTTCAGTTCTTAGTGTTAGTTTGTTCATTTAAATGAAATGCCTTAAAAACTGCAACCCTCGCATCTGCTTCCACAACCCAAATCCTTACACTGACACTGAATTCTCTTTCAACTGTTGACTGAAACCTGTATAGGCTGTATTCAGTCACCAATGTATCTAGGATTTTCAGGAGTCTAGAGTGTTTTATTCTTACAAACTTGGGCCCACCACCAATGTAATTGTTTGAATCTATTACTGTCACCACTTTGTAATTATGCTAGTAATCTAATAAGTAAGATCTGTCATGAGTAAGACAATGGGAGCACTTGCTATATCATATATACCTTTCTTTTTATAGTGTTTTTTCAAGCCACAAAGTGCTTTATATGATGATAGATAAAAATACAAAAAAAGTCACTATTAATTTAAATTAAATTTGTATTCAATTTACATTTCAAACTCAGTGTAAATTTCTAATTAAGGTAAATTTCAAACATTAAGAAACAAATGAAAAATGTGCAATGCGGAATTAAAAATAATAAAATAAAAAGATAAAACTATAGGCCATAAATATAAGATATAAAAATATTTTCTTATGAAACTTATTTAGAACCAAGACCATCTTACCAACTGAGATATTTCCTGCATCTTCATTCATTAAAATGTCATTCAAAACCTTGAGGAGAACTGATTCTGTACTGTGTATGTTTCTGAATGAAAATTTCTGAAAAACATTATTATACTGCCTCCAGCAGCTGTAAAGATACGATTTTCTCAACCTAGATACCAGGTGAAACAAGTCCTGTTGAGACTTTTAAGATTTCGATCCTTTCATTAAAGATTTAAGAACCTTTTAAAAAATAAAATAATGCTATTGCAATAATATTTGCAGAAGTAAATACAGCTATCACTACAATTCAATTATATAAAAATGATCTACATATTGAAGAAATTTATTTTAAGTTCCCATATATCATTTTCTGAAGGCCTACAAGGTCTTGAGGGTTCTCTTTTGGTGTTTTTCTATGTAGGCATTGAATTTTATTTCTTTTCCATGTGTGTAAGCTCAAGCTTTCATGAGTCAGGCTGAAGTGTGTAAGTGTTTTATACAGAAAGTGATGCATGGCCCGGTGCTAAGAAAACTGCCGTTTTCGTGGCGTAACTTATGAACCATTAGAGAGCTCTGTGAGGAGTTCTCAGCAAGGTGCCCCCTCATCTTTAACTGTTCATTAATCTTTAGATTGATTTTAGACAGTTGGGGCTTTGTGTAGCAGAAGCAGTGAAGGTGTAGATGAACTGGTGCCTAGAAATGTGAATCTCACATATAATTTTTATGACCTACAACGAAAAGTGCTTTATAAGAGTGTAGATGGCTCGTCGGCAGGTGATAAATGAATTCTTGTGTCTCAGGGACTGGGGTGAGAGTGGAAACTGTTCCGGTAGTTGGTTGCAGGGTTTTGTTTTTCCATAAACTGTGATTAACCCCTTCACTGTGTGTGCATTAAAGAACCAAGAAACCACAGAAATGTCCCAAACAATGTTTCACAGTCATTATCCATATAGGATTTTTACTGTGCCACTTAAAGTCATTTTCTTTGCGGCTGGCTGAGTATGATTCATGAAGGCTATTTTTCTTTAATGATGTCTGGAAGTCACATGATTGAACATTATGATGATTTGATGGTAAGTGAGAAAAAGCCTGTCTGCTGTTTCTGAAGCCATGAAAATAGCTTACTGCACTGGCAAAATGATCTGGCTGTTGTGCTGTAACTCAGTAAACCCAGTCATGTCCAACAACTCAATTTAGTATAGCAAAAATCCCTTGTGAACTTGTGGTGACACATTACATTTATGCATTTGATTAATGCACTTATCCAGAGCGACTTACAATGTTTTTTTTTAATTATTTTTTAAAATTATGCAATAGATGTGTGTTGGCCTAGAGCTGTTTTAAGTGTAGTGTACTTGCCTAAATAGAGAAATGAGCTCTAGTCTGGTCTTATTAACTACACTAAACCAACCACTAATCAAAATGCACTACCTGAAAAAAAAGCAATTCATCGCTTTCCAAGAAAAAACATCTCCAAAATGGCGACTTTACAGGAGAAGGGAAAACATTCCTTACTTCTAATGTATGTTAATGGAAGAACAATTTAGAACAATTGATTTTGGAGCATTTTCATTGTTCTGTTCATCATGAAAGTTTTACACAATGTAAAGGCCAGCTGCTGTGTTAATATAGAAAAATTATAATAATTTAAAAAATGGGGATAATAGGGATGTCATTTCCTGTTTGGGTTTTCTGTTGGTTTTGGTAAAAATCAGTCATTCCCTGTGACCAAAAGGCTAAATTTAATAGGAAAATCTGATAAGAAAAGCTCACTTTCATTTCATTGATGTGAAAGTTTTATGAGTTTTGTGCCCAGACGAGCTTGGAGAACATATGGACCAAAGGAAAATGGAACATAATTAACAACTAAAATTTAAATCATGATGTTATCTGAACAATGCTGGGGAATCTAATTTAACTTGACAAAAGAGGAAAAATTGTGATTATCCCATTTTTTTATACAGGGTATTCAGTGCCATAATCATAGCCACAGTAAAATGTGTTGAACCCTGACTGTTCTGTCTGAAATCATCAGCAATTTGATGGAGCTGCTTAGGACACACTGACATTGAGCTTGTGGGCTGGGTGGGGGATGTATGTGGTTGTGTGTGATGTGTGGGGGATGTGTGAGTGTGTGCGTAGTAGCACCTCACATTGTTCTCACTTGTGTGAAAGGGGGATGATCTTGGGCTTTCCCAGTGTGTGTGTGTGTGTGTGTGTGTGTGTGTGTGTGTGCGCACACACATGTGAGGGGGGGCGTATATTCTCACAGATGTGTGTATGTGCTAATGAATGTGTAGAATATTGATGAGTGGTCTGGGAAAGAGGGGGTTGGTGCTAAAACACACACACACACACACATACACACAGTGAATGTCTAAGGGAATTTGACTTATTGCAGTCTGCTTTAATGCACTGTAATGTAATATGTGAATCACATAAAGTCCAGTGGAATTTATGCAGTGGCTTAAAAACACAAAATGTGAACTGGCAGTGATTGAATGAAGGCATTTTGATAATCCCCTGTGAGTTCTTTAGTACTGGCAAGTGTCACCATACTGAATTAAGAACGAGTCAGTGATGTGATCTGTTTGTCCATAGTTCAGGTATTATATATGGACCATTTGATTTGTTTGGTTTCTCACTTGTGTGCACAAGTGCTTTCATGGTCTAGATGACACAGACCACTGCACTAATCAGCTCAGGAACGAAAGGCCTGCCCACCATGCATAAGGCCAGAACAGCACAGTGATTCGAATAACTGTTATTTACCTGGTCGTGGTTTCATTTGTGCACATTCTGCTTTGATTCAAATACATATTTGATGAACAATCCATATCCTACATTTCCATTTATGGTGTTTGTATGGGTTTATGTACCAAAAACATAAGTAATTTCAATCATAATACATTTCCAACCTCTTTTTATCTTTTAGAAGTAAAATAATGTAATCAAAGCTGTAAGAACTGTATATTTGCATTTAAGTGGACAGTGCCTAGTGGTTTGGGACTTGACCCTTGTGACCAGAGGGTCGCATATACAACTCCCAGCCCAAGTTCCACTGAGGTACCGTTAGCAAGGTACAGTCCCGTTGTTGCTCCATGTGTGGATGGGTTAAATGCACTGCTCACATTTTGTTGTGGTGATCTTTGTGTGATGGGGTGTGTTCACAATGACAAATAGTCACTTTTGCATGAGTAATAATTTCTACTGTTTGTTAGCAACTTTCTTTGTTTGTTAGCCTTGTTGAAACTGGAGAAGTGGAGAAGTTGCAGCACACACACATTAACACACTACTAACATTTCAGTGTCACTGCGGCACTGAGAATGATCCATCACCCAAAAAAAACACCTGTATGCTGGTGGTCCTTTGATTTAGTAAAGACCTAACAAGGTATGCAGAGAAGCAGACGGACTGTGAACCTGTACAGTAAGTGAAGCTGGTACAATACACACTGAGTGTAGACACAGTGTATGAGTACCTAATGAAGTGGCTTATCAGTGTATAAAGATCTCTGTTCCGTTTGATGGCCCTGTATTATACCTCATTTAAAAATCTACTTTACCTATAACACTCCTTATAACTTCATCATGACTGGGTGGGCTAAGCTGCTGTAGACTGAGCAAATGGATATTTGTACATATGTGACAACACACAAGCAACAAAAACACCGCCAAGCTTTTATATATGGACTGTAAAGACTGGGGAGTGAAAACGTTTAAACCTTCACCAAAAATAGGAAGGAAATCCAGTTTGATATCATCCTTTAACATACTGAAGCTCAAGTGGCATTTATTTACTTGTCTATAGGTCCCTCAACTTGATTCAGCCCTACAAAAACGACTCCACCAGTTTTTGGCTGTTTTTGTTAAAGCCTGGGATCTGGACGTGTCTCACAAATAAAATCTGTGGAAATTCACTGCACTACCTGCCTGGTCTCTCCATTCCTAGACACATGAATAACATCATTTCTGAGCAAACTGTAGCCTCATGGACCATGTCCATAATACTGGGATTTTCACAGTGGCAGATATGCTATACTGAAGGAGAAAGATTACACTAAATGATCTAATGCTCTTTGCACACTTCATACAGAATAAAAGAGACATTAGAACTGCTTGCTTTTACTTAATATCTGGGTTTCTGTTGAGCTTAACACAAATCAGCTTAGCACAATCATATCCAGACTGCAGGCATTTAGTGTGATCCACAGGGCACTGTAAAGTCACTGACTTGGACTCCAGCTTTCTTTTAGGTGTGTTACTACCTACTTTCTCATGATTTTCCCAAGCTAAATTGCATCCAGATGTTCCCTGAGGGATTTTTTTGCACACCGCAATGAATTAAAGTATTGTCCCAGATGTGGTATTAAGAAACCCAAACTGCTCCATCCAGTTTTATAAGGTTGCCCAAATCTTACCAGGGGCTGTATGCTGTGGAAGTGAGTAAGAGTCAGTAGGGAAATGCATATATACTGTACTGCAGCACATGGGTGGATACTTTAATGATTTTGTAATATGATATGATGACTGCACTTACTGATGATGAGCTTAAATGCTGGAGAGTGCAATTTCAGTGTCTGGAATGATATTCATAATTCAGTAGGGCAGTGGTGGCCTAGTGGTTAGGGACTTGCCCATGTGATTGGAGGGTCGCAGGTTCAAGTCCTGACCCAGGCACAACTGAGGTACCGTTGAGCAAGGTACTGTGCCGCTACACTGCTCCCCATGTGTGATACCTGCATGCTGCTTCATGTGTAGATGTTAAATGCAGAGGTCACATTTCATTGTGGTGTACTTTATGTGATGGGGTGGGTCTACAGTGACAATGAGCATAAAAAACAGTAGAGGAGTGCTACGGGTCTACAGAAGAAAACATAAACCACAAAAGGAGCAAATACTTGAATATGTTGGTAATCAAGCAAAGTAATCAGAGTTTTTAAAAGTGCCAAACAATAAAAATGGGCTTAAAAAACCATTAATAACCTTTAAAATAGTCAAAAATAGTGTATTGGGAAAAGATAAAGAAGGAAGCCTTTTAAAATATCAAAACTTTTGACAATTGAGTTTAATTGAGTGACTGTGACAGCAACACTTTAAAAATAAATAGTTTATTTACATATTCAGGCTCTGCAAATTCATGCAGGAGTGCTTCAGCCTAGATTGCTTTATAATTGCCTCACATTCCAGGCCAGCCAATCAGAACAGAGATCATTTATGTTTATCAGGCTTAAAATCACAGCAACAAGAACCTCCTGTTTAATTATGCCGGATGAGGAGATGCTGGAAAACGATCATGTAAACATGATTTATGACATGTTTTATGCTATATGAAACCATACAAACATCATCAGTAGACCTCAGGGAGAAATTGAACTATGGGAGAAATGTAGGATATGGGCTTTTAAAGACGCATCAGTGCACACCGATCTCTCAGCAAGTGTGAAGCTGATGAAGGAATTTAGGGAGGTTGCAGTGTAATGGAGTCCAGATCCCAGCTGAACACTTGTCAGAGAGCTTGTGGGCAGCTGAGCGCAATGCCGTATTGGACAGGGAGCAGAGAGGGAGGGCACTACAGTCAATCTGCAGCGGGATTAATTAGCTGTTTGGAAGGGTGGTCTCGGAAGTGTGGAGGCAGCAGCAGCAGGCCGAAGGGCTTCTGGGAAACGAGAACAGAGGGAGTGGAAGGCAAGAGGCACAGGCAAACTTAGAAGTGTGTGTGTGTGAGTGGGATAGATAGCGTGAAAGATATAAGATGCAGCAGTGCAGCATGGATTTCAGTTTTAGCAAATTTGACACTAAGGGTCCTGCCTTGCACCAGTGGAAAGCATGACGCAAAGTGTTTTTGCTAGTGTAATGTAGGTGCATTCCTCTATTTCCTGTATTTTCTCTTCTGTATTTTTGCTTATAGATTTTGTGCGTTTATGGCCAGGCTTTAGGAAGGGCATACCGGGGCTGTAGCCCAGGGCCCCAACCTGTAGGGTGCCCTAAATAATTTTAATAAGCACTTGTTCATGCAAAAAAAAAAACAGAGTAAAAATGAACGTGTGGTCAGATCACGTTTTTGTCACGCCTGCTTATTAATGATTAGTTTAGATGTTTGTCAGTGTTGTGTGAAGGGTGTGAAAGAGGCTCTGAGAGCAGCAGGATTAAACCGGTGCTCAGTGAGTGATGATGCAGTACCAGGACTGCCGTCTTTCTCACAGGCACAAACTAATGTTCTGAATCTGAGACAAATTCAATGGCTATCGTTATTCGTGGTGCTAATGCTAACATAATGCCATGGTGTTAAACTGAAAGTCGCTTAACAGCTAAACCAGAGCGCACAAGTTTAACATTACCGGTGTTCTGAAAACTTTTCCTACCCATGAAAAATAACTACTTGTCCTACCAAGGTTAACTGCGCATGTGCCAATCGTTTGCATTATTTTATGTGAACTTGGCTGATGACCAGTATCATACATTTTTCAATTTCCACGTCTGCGAGTGCAAGTGTGTGTTTAAGTGTAGTCTGAATGCTGCTAGCCTTGGAGTTCAGAACAGTATTTGTTATTTTCTTTTATTATATTAACTCACGAGGGTTGCAGTACCTACAGTTTGCAAAAGATTGCATGTAGGTGTTATCATAATCGCTACTGGTAGGAAAAAAATGTATGTAGGAAAAAATATCAGAACACCTGGCTACAGAGGCCTTGCAGCAACCGAGTCAGGCCAGTACAGAACTGACCCTGCTCACTCGGGAAAGATCAACAATTCAGTCCGAGCAAGCTTCTGAATGCACATACAAACATCAGAAATGAGAATGAGAAATGAGATATCTGAATTTCACTTTCAACGCCAGTTTGTAAATGGTGAGTACATCTCGAGACAATGGCTTCTATATTTTCCATCCATCAAATCTGTGTTTTGTTTTGCTTGCTGCATTTTCAGTAAAGTTAACGGTCAGTCATGTTTTGAAAACTGCAAACACAGAGCAGAGGTCTAAAGTTATTTGAGAGTGGTGTGGTTGAGAAACTGAATTTCTTTTATTTGATTAAGTAATTTGCTGCAAAAAAAATGCAGAAAAGCTCAATTTTCAAAAGTGTCGATCTTTGCTAATATACAGCAATTGTACAGTTCTACTGCTCATTGCCTTGAAAGCTTGGTTAATGATGACCAGGTCATTTTCAGTGACAGCCTCACAGCACTGAAATGGTGTGTAATGTGCCCTTCATACTGCTTTAAAAAGATTGCTGTTCCACTGTTGTCTGTTTTCTGGCTTGCTATTATACTGTCTGGCTAGTTAAAGATTTAAGTTTTTGATTGAGCTAAGACTTTGTCTCTTTTAAGCCAACAGATTGTGTAGTGGACATAAACTTTATTCTATGACTCTGAGCCATGAAACTTGATGTGTAAAACACTTTTGTGTACTCAAAATTTTTTTGTATAAGTAGGAAAATGCATTTGCCCAGGGGCCCCCACCCTCCTTAATCTGGCCCTGTATGTATATATTTCTTTTACCAATTACCATTGTGGTTAGTTTTCAGCAGAAAGTCTTTTCATCCGTTACTAGTCAGAGACATGAAACATTGGTTGCAAACATTTCTTTCCTGTGCAAAAGATGTTCTTGTTTTATAAAAAAATGTTTTTATTCATCACTATCCAAAGAAAGTCATGTTTCTCCATTTTTTTTTCTATTTTCATTTGAAAGTTTTAAACATTGTGATCAACCCTTATTCTAAAAGTTACTATTCTTTTTGGGGCAATATGTATCCTTCTACATAAATTTTTCCTTCTAATATCACTAGATTTTCTGAATTACAAGGCAGATATAGCAAAATGGGTTAAATGCTTTTCTGCCAGTGAGAATGTATGGTTGTAATGAACTGTTGTATAATAGTATTGTAGAATAGTTTAATAAGTGTTCTTGAACTCACATTATTAAGGCTTGAGGCTTGACACATTTACTCTAGCGAAGATCCTCTCAAGCTAGTGAGAGAATCCCTCGTCAGTTTGTCGACTTTGTTTCTGGCAGTACACCAAAATATGAGCCACCTTTCAGAAATAATCCTAGACAGCTTCTATAAAATCCCTTACACCTTATCATCACTCTGTTTGTACCTCAGTTTTAATACTGTCATACCTCACAACTCTTACCCAAAGCCTTTGAAGACTTGCAGTAAAGACTGAGGTTTTTTCGTTTTACCGTGTCTGGCTAAAGGACACGTCTGCAGGGGTACGGATCACTTGTACACCCCCAAAAGGTGTTCCACTACTGTATATTGATACATCTCACAAAAGCAAAAGAAATCTGCTGTCAGTCATGCACCTAAAGGTTAGCACACATCAAACAGCAGCTGAAAAAATGGAAAAGGTAATTTCACTTGGGAAAGCCCAGGGGCATGTAGCTGACAGCTTTTATCACCATGACAGGTTTGGCGGGTTTGGGAAATGAACAGTTATCTTTGTGTGTTTATAGGTGTATATCAGTCTTGTATTATTGTGTTCCATGGGTTTAGGCCCAGTCTGGCTATGAATTTTGATATAAGAACATGCTGACTACAGGCAATTTGGTAAATAGGCTAGGGTCACCTCAGGTCAAAGAGAAACTGTTGCTACAACTTTATTCCTTAATCCTTGGAGACTGGCTGTGAGTTTATCAGGTTTATTTGATCTGAGTTGTTTCCTCTCTCATAGTGTGAACAGAGTGCTTTCTGATGTACTGCGGAAATGTTCAAGAACCAGAAAGACTGTGAGAAAAAAGCAAAAGCCAAACAGCAAAGTCAAACAGTTATAGAGAAGAGAGGTACAGAACCCACAGATGAGTTACATCTTCAATCAAGAGTTGCTGAAAGTTGCAATTTTGTTCCTGTTGCTATAACAACAGATGTACTTCCAGGTTCTTTTAGGCAACTAGAGAGAAAAAGTAGCAAAGGAACATTGCTGTTTCTGCAGTTCCTGACCATAGGTGGCTCTAGAGAGGGGCCAAATTGACTTTGGCCCCTGCTGTGGCCCATGTGCTGAGGAGATAATGGACTCCTTAGAGTGCTACGCGGGCACTGTTTTGCCTGGAGCTGTATGACCAGCAGCATGAATTTTGACATAAGTTTTGAACGCTTAAATATTGCCATTATCTTTGTTTGTCCTCATATGTGCCCCCCTGGAAGAAAACTGGCCTCATCTCAGCCTCCCTGATAAATTTGATCTAGAACCTCTGCTGTTCCTGAATGTTTTAAAATCCCATTTCCATAAAGTTACCTGTCACTGATTTCTTTTTTTATTCTTTTTTTCTAAAGATTTTGCTCTGTGATGAGGCTACCACTCATTTAGGACCATGAATATAAAGAACTGTCCTATCACAGAACATTAAGGGTGTGTTGCTGATCATAGTTTGAGCAACAACAAAAAGTATTCCACCATATTGTGCTTTCTTTGATGTACTGCCATTTTAAAGTTTCAGACATCCTGAGACAAAGCTCAGGGGAAAAAGCAGTCTGGTTTGTGTCAGGGAAAATGTGTAATTGCTGCTTGAGCACAGCTTGCCGTGAACGTGTTTAGTTGCAATGCTTTGAACCTCAACACTACAGACAAGACCATCTGGTTTACTGTGCATTGACAGAAGATAAAGAAATCTGAACATAAGCCCAAACATTTGCTTATGGTCTTGAGTGAAAGTTGACCTGGCAAACCAACTTCACCAAGAAATTGCACAAAAATAAAGGCACCAAAAAGGATTCTTTGGAGCAATGCCACAAAAGAACCACTTTTGGTTCCCTATAAAGCAAGGATCTTCAGTTCCAGCCCTGGAGGGATTTTGTATGGTACAGTTTAATGATTTCTCTGCTCAAACCCACAAGTCCTGCCAATTAACAAAGTAGCTGAATGAAGTGTACTTGAGCAGCGATTAACTCACCAAATTTTGCTGGACAGTGGCCCTCTAGGACTGGGACTGAGGAACCTTTTACTGGATAGTTCTTTAATGAACCATTGTTGTAAAAGAGATGCATGAATAGGAAGGACCTTTCAAAGAACCTCAAAGAACCTCAAGATCCTCAAAAGTTCAATACCAAAGATTTTCCTCGGAAAGTTGTGCATTGTTCATCATTTTACAAGAGCAAGAATGATTATTTTGCCATGTCTGAACATGCACCCTTGATTCAGCTCACCTGTTAACTGTTTTAGGTTACCAAAATGGTTCTTCTGTGGCATTGCTCTAAATAATACTTTTTGGTGCCTTTAATTTTGTGGAATTGTCTAATTAATTGTTCTAACCAGAACTTTAAATATCAAACAACCTTCTCAAAGGTTCTATACCAGTGCTGTTCTTAAAAAGTGCATTTATTTAGGAACCATTATCTTAAGAGCATGCTTCCTAAGAATGATTATTTTCCTATGTCTGCTTATGCATGCTTGAACTGACTATTTCAGCCCCTGTGTCTTCTCACGGAACTGTAAGGTCATGGGAATTGAGAAGACTCTGCAGGCTACATCCCAGAGTGAGCATGCTGTCCTTTTCACGGAGGAAACTTTTGAACATTGACACTGTTAACAGTGTTCAGGGTCATTAATTATTCAGTAGAGCAATTGAAGAAAGTGCACTGCTGTGCTGCACTCCTGTTCATTCTGCTTGCTCACTGTTGTGGGCATGTCAGTCAAAATCACTGGGCATATTCCTTTTGAAAACCCTTATGCATCAAAGAACACCCCACTGGCTTATTAGAGAAGCCACTCAGCGGTTCGTACAAGTTCACGTTGACTCTCTTTGGTGTCTAAGCTGTGTTGTGCCAAGTGTTTTCTGGAAAGAAGGCAGACTGCCTGCATTTTTTAAAAGGTACGGCTGGAAAAGCAGGACATTTCATAAGCACTAGGGCATTCCTTAAGTCTCCAGATCCTCTCAAAGTCATCCTCCCCTCATTCTACTTTAGGCTGTTCCCTTAAGCCTCAACAGGGAAGCGTAAAGCTTTTCAATTTGTAATCTTTAGAAAAGTGAGCTGCAGCCAATATGAAAACTCTTTTGGAGGTAGTCCTCAAGAAACGTGTGTGTTGGGGATGAGTGCCTCCGCCTTGTTCTCATTTGGGCTGTTTGTTTGGTCTCTTGCCAAACTTCTGATGTAAATCTTTCAAGTTACTTCAGAGAGACCACAGTGAATTCTGCATGTCAAAATTGGTTTCAGCACCATCCCAAAATAAATGGAGCCTAGCAGAATTTCAAGAACCAAACACTACATGCCGACTTGGTGCTGACTTGGTCTTAAATCTCCTATCTGAGTGTTTGTCTTGTTACTTGTTAATTCATGTTGCAATTCATCATCACATCTAATAAATAGCAGTGCATGCTTTATTATGCATGTAATCAGATAAAAGCTGCTGCTGACTGAAGACCTCTGACACATTAACAAAGGGCTGATCAATGGAACAAAAGCAGGCTGGTGGATAAGGGCCTGGGGACTGACATGGCAGTCTTTGAGACATGAAACAAATTGACCTTGTGTCAAAGAGCCCTGAAGATTTCTCTCATGGGAATCGGCCACAGGCACCCCACTGGTTAGTAAGAAAGATTATAGCTAGCTTCTTATCATCATTGTCATATCAAAGCCTAATTTTTCATCCCAATTAAAACAAGAAGTACCTTTTACATTGTATAACATATTACACTAATCATGGCAAATGGACCAGAAGTTGCCCACAGTGGCCTGAATAAAATTTTGGCAAGTACATGTCACTTATGTTCAGTTTTGTCATTCATAACTAAACCTTATTTAAAAAGTCACATTACTAAGACTGTCATTGCTTTCCTCTGGGTCAATCAATGAAGATGATGCTATAGAGCCTTTCTACAGGGTGTCCAACTGTTAAAGGATATCTAGTTACACTAATTGAGATGCTTTGACCCTGGCCTCAATAAGGTCAGTGTGTGTTAAGATTTATGAAGCTTGACCTGACCTGGTGGCTCCAGTGGGAATTCAGAGATGACACTGGTCTGGTTTCCTTGTTGTCAAATCTGGGTAACATTTGCTGTACATGTACAGAATTTTGGGGTGGGTTAAACTCTTAAGGTGCCACAAAGGTTTCTTTATGTTTTAAATGGTTTTCACAAAAATAGTTCTTTAGGAGAATTTCACTTCTCAAAATAACTCTGAATGTTCTATTGTGACTGAAGGTTTTTTCTTACAGAGATACATACAAGAACCTTTAGAAATGTAATTTTTAGGAGTTTATGGTAATATTAGAAGAGAATTCATTTCTAGACTATGCAACATAACAGCTGTTAGTTGAATGGCATAACATTTGATGTGTCAGAAGGGAGGGAGATTTATCCCTCTGGCCTTTCACTCAAAATCATCTCAGTGCTCAGTCATTCCACTCTAATGCCAAACTTTCCCACTGAAGTTTCTCCTCCCCCAAAACAGCTATGCTATAGATCCTTTCATTGGCTTCCTAGAATCCCCACCGCCCCCTCACAGGATTAAGGGAAGCGTTCTCCATCGATAAGCTCACCATGGAATAAAGCTTCTCTGAGAAATACTGCTCTGATCCTGTTAGAGTTTTAAAAGAAGATGAAACAGTATAGGAGGCTAAGCACTCAGTGTTTGTGACTAAGGGTAATCAGATCATAGGAAAAACCAAAGAAAGAGGATGAGTGATAAAATATAGCTCCTTCCTAAAAATAAACCAAAGTTGTTTCCTCTGGGGTAAACTAAGATTTATGCTGTTTCTTTTTTGGGAGAGTGTATTAAAATGTGTTATTAAAAACTTATCAGAGCATCTTAGCACTCTCTATCAAATGTCAGTTTCAAATGACATCAATCAGAATCTTGAAACTTGAAACTTTATTGATCCTGGAGGAAATTGCTTGGATATATCTGAAGCAAGACAATGCTGTTTTTTCTTTTAATGGACAGTCATTTAATTTATTTTGAATTATTTTGAATTACGTTCACTTTTTTCTGACACTTTTAGAAATAGGTCTAAATGGGTCATTTGGGACAATGTTAAAAACGAGCCACTTTTGGTTCCCTACAGAACCTTTCTGTAGTTTTTAGAATCATTATTGTAGCTGTGCATCTGTGAAGAATCATTATAAGGTGTAAAGGACTTTCTAAAAGCTTTTCTTTACCAATACACAGAGGAACCATTTATAAACCTTTACTTTTAAAAGTATTTTGCTCTGCTTCTCATTGTTGTCTTTCTCTTTCTTTTTCACTTTGCCTTGGTGTTCTGGTGTCTCCAGGAGCGATATGTCTTGTCCAGGAGGTTCATTCACCCTTAGTGCACTGTTTTCTCAGTTCTTCTCCTTTTTAATGCCTTGGAGAATGATGGCCTGTCCCTTTAAAACTGGCCCCCAAAACCTATTCATGTCTTCTATTCTGCACTCTCTCCAAAAACTCTCAAAAAAGTCTTTATTTCTTTCTTTTTTGCTTTTTCCTCTCCTTGAATAATTTCGCCCCTTTGAATACTAAATAAGAATAGCATTGAGGGCAAGAGAGCAAGGCAGAGAACATAAAAACAAGCGGTCCCAACACAGTAGGATGGCAGGGAGATGAAAGAGAGGGCCCTGCTATTCCTATAGCAGAAAGAGGGATTTGTCTGTGTAAACCTCCAGTGACTAGATTAAGAGCTCACCTGCCAACAATTTTAACATGCTTAAATATAGGGCAGCTCTTCATATTTTAGACTGCTTATGCAATGCAAAACTAATCTTTCATTTCTGTGGTATTTTTGTCCTGACTGTTTCATCCTACAAGCTGAGTACTTTTGTGTCTTTGTCAAGGAAGAGATATTAGTATTAATGATTAGTTAATATAGTATTGGTATTTGTATTATCCATATTATTCATATATTATCAGATCAGTGATTAAAATGTTGTGTTTTTGATGTTATGGTGGCATGACAATATGAATATAGTTTCAAAAGGACTGAAATTTTTTAAAAATCACTAATATAATTTCACCGCATGGTTTATATTGATACTATTATTCTATATGCTATAATGTTATACTATTAATATTATATTGATTTTACTGAACTCTTTAGAAACATATGTGTACACATGCATTTAGACAATTCACTCTTGATGAAGTGAAAGTGACTATTTGTCATTGTGAACACACTCAAGCACCACATCGAAATGCAACCTCTGCATTTAACCCATCACACGTTCACACGTGGAGCAGCGGGCAGCTATCAACAGCGCCTGGGGAGCAGTGTAGTGGGACAGTACCTTGCTCAAGGGTACCTCAGTAGTGCCTGGGCTGTGACCTTCAGGTCTCCAAGGCAGTGTCCTAACCACTAGGCCACTTTAAGAACATTATTCGCTGTGCAGACAAACTATAAATAGCAATTACAAAGAGAGTAGTAATTAAAAACTGAGAAATTAGAACAAATAATATTTTTAATTGAATATAAATATAAGAAAAACATATAAAAATATAGTAAACCTTTAAATAGCAGCCAAATTTAAAAATCTGTCCCCAAACCTTTTTAGGGTTGTTCTGAGCCTAATAAAAACTGGATGTAAGTTTGAAGTTTAGTAAATATCTTCTGCACTGAGGGAGGTTTTTAATCTGAGAGGTTTTTAATCTCACTTCTTACTTTAGCCCAGGTTTGTAATCTGTACCCTTTGAGTGTTAAAGGTTTTGAATGTGTACCAGTCTTACAGGGCTTATCCACTGACCTTTTTGCTGAACTCCTCAACCTAGTCTGTATTCAGAGCGAGCGGCTTAAATCTTTAATTGCTTGTAAGGACATGCGAGTCTTGCTTGCTCTCAGGCTGGGCTGAATGAGTAGCTGTAAGGTAATCACTGATAGTGTGAGGAAGCATTAACTGTAGATGAGGGCTCATTAGCACCCACTGAAGGCTTCATACTGAACGCTTCCTTAATGGAGGACAGTAGTGCTCTGTAATAGACTAGGCCTTGCCCCTCAAATGCTCACTGGTGCTTCTTGAACTGGATGCTCATCCATATAATTAGAAAGACTTTGTCAAAGGTGCATCAAGATTGAGATCTAGCTTATGGGATCCATGGGAGCCATAAGGTTCATGCGTATGGATGCTGATTGATCTATAAAGAATGACAGGAAATGTGTAAAAGTGACTTTAGTGTCTTTAGGCAACTGTAATCAAGGGAATAGGTCTCATATTGTCAGATCTGATATTTCTGCATATCACAGACCATAACAGTTGTCTCTTTGAAATGGGAAGTTTTAGTAGTACGAAGTGTGTTGAAATTTATAAAACTTTTTAAACTTTTCTTTTGTCAATTCATAATCTGCAGCACCCCTCTGGTTCATCTCTGCTATAGGCACATGGTGTGTGATGGAGGCCTTCACAGCATGCAAATCAGTCAGTCAATGTCCCCACCCCTTCAACAAATGCCTAGCAACAAATCTAGTGACGTTTATATACAAACCATGTCTGCTTTCCACAGAAGAAAGTCGCCAGTATAGTCCTAGAGTGAGAGTCGCACCTCTCTCTGCATCTACTGCGTTCAGGGAGGGACAGAGAAGCAGGTGATCAGATTGGCCATGTCTGAAACTGTGTACAACTACACAAAATAATATGTAAAAAAACAATACACCATTAGCAGTGGGTTCAGTAGTGATGTATGTAAAATATGGAATTGTGTTATTTGGGACACAGCCTTTCTATTCACCATCCCCACAAACAAACACAAATCTCCCTCCAGTCCATGTGATGTGTTTATCACCCTTTCTCTGTCTGTTTAGACCGATTATTACTACAGTTGCACTAGATAAAGGTTCAGTGTTATTATTAGTGACAACCTAGTGTTGTTGAGTCTCTGCATTTCCTCTCTGGCTTTAATATTTCCGTACTTAACACAGGATGAGTCTGGATATGTGTCACATCAGTTTCCTCCATCCCTCCCTGTTTTCATTCTTGTAAGATTTTCAGTGTGTGTGTGTGTTCATGTGGGTGTGTGTTCTGAAACTATAAAAAAGGGCAAGATGTGTGTTTTGTCAGCATTATTGTGATGGTGATAACAGGCTACATTTGAGTGACAGTGAACTTAAAGCAACAGAGACAGAGCCGTATTCCCTTTTTTAATGGTGCCCACACTCCTTCCCTCCCAAACAGTCCTTTTTTCAACTTTATCTCAGGTGGAGTGATGGTAGCGAGGTGTCATTAGTCCTTAATATAATTTTAATGTATGGTAATGCAATTTTAATCTAAAGAATATATTCTCTATGAAATCCTCATGCATGCACTTCACATTAACGTTATCATTCCGCTGCAGCTAACCATTACTATCACCTACTTTAACAAATGCAAAATCTAAATTTGACTACATTAGTTACAGGCTTACCTTACATCAAATCTGTCATTGTCTCTAAGCAAGCTGTGTCAGTGAAACAGCTGAACAAACCACAGACAGACCCTGAAATTTCTATAATTTTATAATGTTAAAATGTGTAAATGTTCTGTTTTTGTGATAAATATATAATAATTTATGATTAAGTCATTACTGATGCTCAGTGTAATGATACAGTTACTGTGGAAAAATCATGCGGCTATCACGACTAACAGAACGGGCAGAATGTTTCTCAAACAAGGAATGTTGTGTAAAAAACACAAATTATTACACATTAAATTAAATTACAAATAAAAAACAGCTTTTGATGTACAGCATTATCTAGTCAAAGGTTTAGCATAATTTATTCAGTTAAGGCACTTTGGGTGTGCATGAAAGCTGAGGCTCTGTTCATCATTATATCCTTGCAGTAAAAATGTTAGGTCTGTTTTAGAGGAACCCAGTGTATTGTGAAGTGTGTCTGTGGGCTTGTAGCAGGCCTAACCAATTTCCATTCCCATGAGGGCTGTGGTAAAAACAGAAGCACCTCTTCACAGTTTGTCAGAACCTCTCAAATGTGTTTCATCTTGACACTTTTACGGTGCTGGTGTGAGTGATTTCAGCTGTGCATTTTTCTGTTCTTTTCTTTCTTTCCTTCTTTTTGTTGCTTCAGTCAAGTAGTTACTCATACATCTGGGTGTTGGTGCGACAGGAACACGAGATGTGATTTCAGGCTTTTTGTCAGGATGTGATGATGTTTAAACGCATACTGGCAGTAAATAATTTTAAGACTAAAACCAGTGCAATGTGCAGTTCAAAGTAAAAAGGGGCTCTTCAGACAGTTGGCGTATCCAGTTCCCGAAATAACGTTCATCTGTAGAAGTTTTTGGTCAAAATATCTACATTTTTAGTGATTAGTTTGAAATGTTGATTATTAATCAATTACAACAGCATATTGTCTATATCAGATCTATCTTATACTGGATGCTCAGGGTTGTATACCAACTCTAGACTTGAGATAGTTAATTTCTTATTATGTTGAAACATTTTTTTTGCCAGTATAAAGCATGTCCAGCCTTGCCCAAGTAAGAAAACAGAAGAATGCATGAGCATGGAGGGGTCAATCATTTTGTGAACCCCTAAAAAACTGTAGCTGCTGGACCACTGCACAGGATTATTATACAGCCTCCAGTTTTCCTCAGTTGTATCAGTAACTTAATAGAAAATTATGTTAGTATGTATTATATTATTATATGATAATGTGGATCATTTGTAATCGGCTCAGATGATCATCCAGTCATTGTCTATGACTTCTCCTTATGTTCTTCCAAATTATTAATCGAATATGATCATTTTATATTAGATTATAATCTACTAATAAAACCATAAAAACATTACTGTAATGTAAATTAATGTTATGCATTGCTTTTTTTTCTTTAAACTAAATGTGCAACATTTCTATTGATCCAAAATATGTCCAAAAATGTAATTAACGAAAATGACAAAAAACAGAGATGTAAAATGTATTTTTTTACAATAATATGTTCACTTACCCTTACTTCCTGACTTGCTGAAGGGATTTGTGAAGTGAATGGTAAGAGACTTTCTGCCTCTTAGAAAGCTAAGGAGAATGTCACACAGCTTGTAACTAAGCATCTAGGTTATCCGCTTCCATTCTGGGAGAAAACAATCATTAATATTCTGGCATCTGTTCTTTGATTCAAGCAGTACCCTACTTTGTCAGTCACAACATTTAAACCTCCACCTGGAATTGACAGCTCCTTTCCAGGGCAACTTGATTCACTTGAGTTGTTTTTGTTGAGGTAACTATTGTGTTTTTCTTGGTCAGTGCAATTCAAGCCTAGACGACTGGTACACACCCATTACACAGTTTTCACTCTCTCTAAATTCTAGAATCTCATCCTGAGGGACTGCAAAAAGGCCATATATGTAACTGAAGCATGTTTTTACATTTGGTAAAATTTCACATTACATTATTCACATACAAAAAATGCCAAAGCAGCTGCCTATTGGTTTCCTAACATGGAAAAAACAGGTTGGATGCAGTATTCATTTAGATCATAATGGTCAGGCTTCATTTGATGCATTTAAACATCATATGTATTTATCTTTTATTTGTTCGTTTATATCATTTGTCTGCCTGGGTTATAATGGTGCTCATAGCTCTGCAAGCCTGGAAGCCCCATTGAATACTGTCAGGAAGTTCCAGAATAGCCTTTGTAGTTTGGAAGCACATGAACACGTGTCTGCCTCCACGACACCAGAGATTGTCTCCGACCTCAAGCTGTCGTTCATAAGTCAGCCCTTCCTCTTGGAATCTTGGCATATAGACAAAATGTGCAGTTGCTGTTTCCATTCTTAGCACTCTTCGCCCACCCTCTTGCCCCCTCCCTCCACTATTTATCGCCGACTCAATAACCCACATAAGGAGTGTGGAGGATGGGATTAAACACCCAAAATAGTCAATACATAAAGAAATCTGATGAACAATGCAGTGGAAAGACCATGTTGTGTTAAAATTAGCTATATCTGTCTATTTCTGTGCCATGTATTTTTATACACACACGTTAAACGAGGGAAGCTTTAATGATTGTTTATATATATATATAAACATGCTACAAAGAACAAATTATATGTGTATATCATTTTAAGCTGATTATATATTATTATTATGGTGAAGTGACTATTTGTCATTGTGAAAAGCCACCACACAAAGTTCACCACAGCGAAATGTAAGCTGTGCATTTAACCCATCAACACATGGAGGCGTGGGCAGCTACTCATATTGGAGAACCTATTGTGTAGTTCTTTGTAGAACCATTAAAAAAAAAAAAAAATATATATATATATATATATATTCATTCATTCATTTAAGTTGTTCCTTTTGGTTAAAAATGTTTTGGTACTATAAAGAACATGTCCTACTCATAGAAGAATGACATTTAAGTCCTGCAGGTTCCTCTGGAGTGAACCTCAGTAACAAAGCACAAAAATAAGTCTGTTATGGTTACGTCACCACATTCCTTTTCACTGGGGCAACGGTTTCCCTTCCCAGAACCTGCAGTGATTTGCAGTGATCCCTTACCTCATTACATTCCTCCAAGGAAAGTATGCGCAGAAATGTCACCAATATCTGCCGCAAGCCCGCTCCCCGTTCAAGCTAATAACATGCTTTGCTAAAGGTTTAATGAATAAAGCATGCTGGAGGAGAGAAGAGGGAGAAGATGAAAGAGTGAAGTTGCCCATCGGTTGAATGATCAGCAGAGATTGGAGCTGTCTTCTTCCCTCTCTCCTTGATCATCCAGCTGTTTGAGATGAAGGGAATGTGTAGGGGAAGGATTCTCTTTTGTCACACCTTCACCCACTTTTCCAACTGCTCCTTGGAGTCTATTTATTTTTTAAGGTGCTTGAGCAAAACAGCTGTAAATGTCACCACATCCATACGCTATCATGCTCTAAGCAGACCCAGAAAACATTATTAGTATATTTTTTTACAGTAGGTTTACAGGTGAACCTCAGGGCTTACAGTAGGGACTAGAATAATCAGTGGTCAACCAATAACATCATGTGGTTGAACATTAACTTGCATTATTTTAATCACAATAATTTACTCTGGTTGAACTACATGATTTGCTTAAACACTATGAAAGCACTAATCTGCACCAATAGTCAATATCACAGTACACAGCAAAAAAAGAAAAAACACTTCTAGTTAGAGTTCTTATTTGCATATTAAAGTCTAACGTCAATATTGCAAAAGCCAATAACGTGTGACAAAGTGTTTATTTATTTGTTTTTTATTCAAATTATATGGCACTTACATAGTTTATTTGTCTTCTACATTCAACCATCCTTGACACCCAGGTACATACAACATGAACAGTGGACTGCATACCCCGTGGCACCCAGGCCAAAAGGCACATCTGCTTCCTCACTCCTCCCACATTTTCCCTGCCATTCCCAAGGATTGAACCAGCAACTCTCCA
>JBBPDA010000001.1:29209737-29235028 GCA_037974385.1 Arnoldichthys spilopterus | reverse complement strand
CTGTCCTGGGTGTACCCCGCCTTAGGCCTGCAGTCAGCTGGGATTGGCTCCAGCTTCCCCGTGACCCGGAAACGGAACAAGCGGTTGGAAAATGGATGGATGGATTATTGCTTTCTTAAACTAAGTTTCATCCATCCATTTCTTAAACCACTTCCTCTGTTTCCAGGTTGCGGGGAAGCTGGAGCCAATTCCAGCCGACTACAGGCCCAAGGTGGGGTACACTCAGGACAGAAGGCCAACGCATCGCAGGGCAACACATAGACAGACAACCACTCACACACACACACACTCACACTCCTCTCACACCTACCGGCAATTATCAGTAAGCTTTGGGTACCCATGACCCTGTCTCTGAGTATCCAATCAACCTACTGCAAGTCTTTGGACAGTGGGAGGAAACCGGAGCACTCTGAAGAAAACCACACGAACACGGGTAAACTCCACACAGAAAGGCACCCATGGCCGACCCGGAGATCGAACCCAAGAACTTCATGCTGTGAAGCGACAGCGCTAACCATTGCCTCACTGTGGTATCGTAGTTTTTGTATTGTTTTTTAGAATTTCAATGAGTAAGTTAATTAACCACAAAGACATTTATTGTGCCCTTCTTTTACCATTAACTAATCTGAGGGGAAAATATTCTCTGCATTTTTCCCATCCAAAGCAGTGAGTACACAGAGCAGTGGGCAGATACAGCTACAGCACCCGTGGGGCATTTAGGGGTCAGGTGCTATGCTCAAGGCTGCTTTGGCTGTGGGTTTCCTGCTGGTTCCTGGAAACAAACCATCGACTCTTTACTTAAAAACGCACTTCTCTAATCTTTAGGCCACAGCATTCACCAAGGCCTCTGTGATTTGTGTATTAGGATAGTGTGGATGTTTGTGCGTGTGTGTATGTACATGCTCTGGTTATTCTCACCGTCTGGGGGTATACTATTAGAATGATAAGATAAGATTTGTGTATGCAAGTCAGTCTGCTTAGTCCATGTAAAATGCTTCTGATGCTACACAGATAGCATTTGAAATGCTGAAATGCTGCACACTTCACCACAGCCCCTTACCAATGTGGCTGCCTTCTTTTGTGCTACATGTAAAAAGCACACCATTACAGCGTAGCATATGATTGGTTATTTAGCTCTGTTTTTCCCTGTCCCCCAGGAGAGGGCTGTACTTTGAGTTCATTTTTCTTCTAGATACTGTACTGAAGCTCACACTGTGCATAAATATAAAGTTCAAAGTACAAAACAAAAGCGGAAGTCATGTCATTTATTTTTCATATAAATACATGTGTATTTTTATTTCAGTGTCTGTGAAGTATTTCCTGAAAGATCTGTTATTTGCAGTCCACTGACTCCTAGCAAGTAAGGCCTAGTTTTATGAGCAGCCGTGGCTTAATAGTTAGACAAGAGGGCTTTTGACCGGAGGGTTGTCGGTTCAGTTCCAGGGACTGTTAACAGTGCCCTCCCCCTCGCACATCAATGGCTGAAATGCCCTTGGGCAAGGCACCCAAACTCTTAGTAGGTGTGCAGCCCACTCCTCCTTTATGTATGGTGTATGTACCTTGGTGTCATGGATGGGTTAAATGCAGAGGGCAAATTCACTGTTCACAGTGTGTGAGGGCCACATAATCAGAATAAAAAATGTACATGGGCATTTTTAAAAGCAGGGTTTTATTCCTTCATTTAAAAAAATCCATCCACACAGACACTGTTTAAAGAAAATCTCTGTCATCATGAAAACACACAAACACAGTGTCAAGAGCATGCAAAAACAACGGGCATCGATATCACCTCATGTAAACAAATAAGATAACGGTGAACGCTCTGGGGTTAAACAAAGGAGATAACGGTGCAACCTCTGGCATTACAACCCAAAACTCTGTTTTCCAACATCAACACTGAAAACTGGGTTTCTGTACATCCTGACCCTGGAAGGAGTCTTCTCAAAGGTCTGTTTTCCTTGACCTAATCTGCTTTATGCAGGGATGCAATGCTACGTTTAAAAAAATACTCTCATATGCATATGGAACAGGCCTAAAAATGTGGTTTGATGTCTGATTTACTCACAGGGTCTGACTGATATGAATATTTTGTGAGGGATAATGATAATAGCCACTTATATAATAATAATTTAAAAAATAAAAACATAAATAATAAAAAATAACCTAAGCTAAATAAAAAAGGTAACAATAATGTCTAAAATAACTAAAATAATATAAAAAATTGTAGCACTGGAGGTGGAGCTATGGATAATTCTGTGTAGCTTGTGTGTTTGGGGGCAGGGAGATTACCTCTTATGTTATATATTATTTTCCATCAGTTCTCTTCACAAAGAAAATGTGTCATAACAAAGCTTAAATGTAATGTGAGGGTTTGTTGTGTGGTGGCTGGATCACACTTAGTGACAAGAAAACAGCAGGATGGAGACGGATACCATTCACAAACAGCACTTCACCTTTTCTCCTTCACTTCCTCATTTCCCTCAATGTGACTGAACAGACCAATCAGAAGCTAGGACCATACTCAAGGGAAAATGCAAAAGAATCTTGGAGGAAGATTTAGTAAATCATCACAACTGTTTTAAAGATAAAAATGTAAATATCTAAATGCATAAATATGTACATAATAAATGTGCAAACATCAAAATGTAGCTTGTGTAAACATTCTAACCACATTTTTCTAAATTAATATATGAATAAACTTCTATATCGTACATAATTATCCTGGTACTAAAAATACATTTTCAGTGGAGTCATCAATTCAAGTCGAGCTCTAATTTCTGAGATGCTAGACTCCCTTAAATACTTTGAAAAGTTTACGAAATTCAAGTTATGTAATATCTTACAGAGGAACGCATGTAATGTTGATCTGTTAACCTCTTCTTAACTAAAATCCTCTGTCTGCTCTGTTTTAGTTGGATGGCAGCTTGGTGCACTTGGTAGCCAGATAAGAGCTGACCCTCTGGCTTCAGTTCACAATCAGTGAGGTCTCTGTCAAGTTCCTAAGCTAATGGGTAGAAACAGATGCTTCATACCAGTCTGAGACATATGTGTATTCCTGTTCTCCTCTAGCAACTTTGATGTAACTGAGTTTGTTTTGTGTGCTATGTAATGTTATTTAAGAGAATGATATTGCCAGCACTGCACTAGGTGGAAAAAACAACTCACGAGTTAGAGAAAGAAGAAGAGAGCACTGCTGGAGGAAATGATATTGTACTGATGTGTTTAAGGCTCAGTTTGCCGTCTGCACAGAGCTCCTCTGAGCTCCAGTTCCTGTCACATGGCCACTGAGTCAGTGCTGCAGGTGGCGTTGAAACCGAACCCTGTAGCTTTATGCTTCTATCAGCCCATCCAGCTGCTTACTCAGCTGCACATTCACACGCAGAGTACATGTCAATAAACCCACTAATCTCCTATTAAAGATTAAAGACGGCCAAAAATAAGAAACACTGAGCATGGATGAGTTTCTCAGAAAGGGACAGTTTTTCCTTATATAGGGCGTAGCCAAAACATTAATTTGTTGCTGCTTGATGGGTGGTGATGCCCTTAGAGTTCAGAGGTCACCATCGTGTTCAGACTGGCCCCTTTGTTTGGTTACAGATCCCTCCACACCCCTGCAAGTAATCTTTAGTTGTGCAATGAGTAGCGGCTGCACCCATGTACAACGCATTCTCAATATAATGGTTGGGAACAAATGTAAATAAATGAAACCAACTGCAGCTTAGTTAGATGTAATTGTGAGTTTCTCTCCTGCAGAGCTGTAGAGTACATTGCAAAACTAGGGACCCCCTTTTTTCTTTTTCTTTTTTAAAAAAAATTAATCTGCAATTTGAAAATTCTCTTAAACTTTTATTTAACTGACAAATTCAAAAACATTTTTTAAAAATGCAGAAATGGGACGAAATCTACCTGGGTAAGAAAAATCCAAAACTCTTTTACATAAAGAGAAAGTCATTTATCAGTTCTGTGCAAACACATGGCTGAGATCTCTGGGCCAGCTCATCTCAGACGGTGTGTGCTTGACTGTCCAGACAGCAGTCTAGATCTGTCTCCTATTGAAAATGTATGGCAGGAATTAAACAACAGCAATCATAAACTGGTGACCTAAGTGTTAGATCAAACAAGAATGGACACCATTAGACTTAATCCACTCTTCACTGAGGGGAAATGTCATTTTTCCTCAATTTTACATATTAATTCATCAAAAACTTCTGTAATTACCTAAATTGTAAATTTTTAGTTTTATTTTTCTACGTGTGTGGGGCACTAGTGTAATGCCATATACTACTTACAGTAGTAAGCAAAACCCCATTTTGTATATAAAAATATACATAGAAGTATAAATAAAAGTAAATGGTTATGCGTGATGTTATGCCATTTTGGACTTACAATACTGGGGAAAGGTCATAATCCCCCATAATAGTGTATTTATGTATTAACTATATTATTTCTAAAACTTGGCACTGAGTGTCAGTAAACACTATTTCATTATAAGAAATAAAAATAATTGTAAAAACAATATGTTGGTGTTGTTAGAAGAACACTGGATTGGTTCCTGACTTCTATATGTACTCCAGCATGGATTTATTCAGTTCCATCAGCAGCACCCAGTTTAACTTAATGAAGGACTGTAGGAAGGAAAGAAGAGCTTTGGAAATAGTTATGTGAACTTACTGACATATCAAATAACAATATATTGTTTATTTGGTTAATTGTATTGAAATATTAAGAGGAGCCTCACCCTCCATTATACCCTGTAGATGACATTAAGACTTGCACAGTGAGCTTTATTTGAGCTTGGAATAATTAGTATAATAGCAAAAGTAGCAGATAATATATATTTCGTAATGAGTAAGTACGTAAATATTAACCAGCATGCTAAACTGCATATCAGAAAGATTTAAATTGGCTACGAAGTGATCGCTTCTCATGGGCCATTACCTGACTCACACCTCCTACACACTTCGTGTTGTGGCCATAGTAGCAAATCAAACTGATGCACTAAAACCAAAACAGCATGGTATCACTCCTCCAGCCACTCCCTGCTCACTCTAAAGGAACCTGCTTAGATGCAATGGCTGGCTTACACCACTGAGTTACATCATATCTAATACTCAGGGCCAGAACTACCAGCTTATGCACTTAAGAGAGGTGATCATGACATGCAGTATGTACAGCTCCTTCTTTAAGTGTTAATTGTAACAGCCACAGTAGTTTCCTTTTGGGTGTGCTTTCTGCATGTGCTGTCTGGTAGTGTTTAGGCGCAAAATATTGCAGAAAAAGTTTGCTGTGGAAGCAGAAGTCATGATTTCTCTGCCTCTGTTTGAAATATCCAAAAGCATAACATTGCTGTTCAAGAAAAAACCTCCAGAATTGAAAAAAAAAGATTTTGGAGCATTTCTATTGGTCTATGCATCATAAAAATTTCAGACAATGTAAAGGCAAGCTGCTGCGCTGATGTAGAAAAACGGGTTAAAGACAGCCATTTGGAGCAAAGGCCTGGCACTGAGACGGCCAGGGAAGACACTCCCTTCAAAAATGGTGCCATGACTAGCACTCTCCTGTCAGCTTACAAACGGCTCCACTGGAAAGAAAAACAAGCCCATTGCTTTTTCTCAGTTCAGAACAGACCTCTGATTTCATAAAGGCCAAAAACATTTAATGTATGACAATGAAATAAAAAATGTTAAAAATTCTAGAATTCTTCCAAGATTTTTGGTTGGGATACATTAGTGTAGTTGTAGTAAAATGTGTTATTTACAGTTTGCTTATAAATTTTCTTAGAGCCCAATTACACATGATCCCATGATCTTGACTTGGCATAGTGTGATGGGCAAACTTTCCACTTCAACAGAGCATGATCATAAGGAATAAGACAAAAAGTATAAAAACAGATTAAAATTGTAACCAACACTGTGTGGTTGCGATGTCAGTGCCACAGCTTTATGACAGTTAAATGGGAAAAAAAGCATTTAAGGAACTAAACGGTGGGTAATGAGTTTCACAGTTGAGTAAGTCTGTTTAAAAAGAAACTAATACTTCTGCATTAATGATTTTTGAATTTTATTTTTAAGGTTTTGTAACAGAAAAACACAGTGCATGAAAAATGAAAAAAAAAATGTCAGTGCAATTTAAAATTGTAGTATAAAGTGCCAGTAAAATAAGTATTAACACTATGACACCTCAAGAGCATGTGGTTCTGACTTTGAAAATGAGCAAAAATGCATACAAAAGACTGCTAAGCTCCAGTCAGTTCTTGTATCACTGCCATGTTTAAATGTAATTGTCGAAAAGAATTCTGTCAAAAGTTTCTGACCAGGACTGACCTGACTGGTCCATTTTTTTATTCTTAGTATGAGTTTCATTAAATATTAATAATGTGCTGTTGACAAAGTTGTATTTGAGCCTGAACCTAACTAACAGTAAGTGCAATTTAAGTGCACTAACATTTACACTGTCAGAAATGGTCTACGGTTAAATAATACAGTCAGATAATTACAGTTCATATATCTGGACGAAAAGAAGGTTTCTCAACAGCTAAATACTTTATTCCACAGGGAGACATTAAGCAATAAATCCATTCATGAGAACAAACAATGACAGCTTGTGTTGACCTCAAGCATATCTTGAATGGTGTACAAACACCTGTCACAGGGCAGAGTCCATTAATTGCTCTGTGTAATGTCCAAGGCTACTATGAATACTTTGAAAAGTCCATTTACAGAGTGGCTCTTGTACCAAAAATCCAACTTCCATGTCGATTTTGGTCTGCAAACTGTAACAATTTGAGAGTTTACAGGTATGATTTAGGCCATCATCTCATACATTGGACTCATTAAAGAAGATCTTGCTTTTAAGAGACCTCAGGCTAAAACTGAGGCTGGAGCTGGTCTCTGACTGCAAGGCCTCTGAGAACTTTGTATCATAGCCACGGTCAACCTGTGACTTTCTCCTAATGGAGTTTTGTATAGTCTCTGAGGTGAAGTAGTAGACAACAGGGTCAAAGCAACAGTTAGACACAGCTATGCATAAGGCGATTGGATAGATAGTCCTGACCACAGACTCTGCTGCACAGCCTTTTAAACTCTGGGTGCGTACCAACGAGTAGAAGACTAGGTTGACATTATAAGGGATGAAACAGAAGCAGAAGATCAAAAGGTGCACCACTATCATGCGCAAGATCTTAGTCTTGTTCAGCCTCCCTCCTCGAGCAACCGACTGTGGCCTCCTCAGTGTCTGGAGCACCATGGCAGAGCAGATTACATTGAGGAGGAGCGGTATGAGGAAGCCAACCGTCTCGATGAAGATGACCACCTTGGAGAGATGGGACTTCCACTGCTTGGAGGAGAAGTTCTCAAAGCAGAATGTTTTGCTGGAGTTACTCTGGGAAGTGGTGGAGTCCAGCAGGAAGCCAGTGGGGAGGCTCCCTGACAGCACCAGCACCCACACAGCAGCGCACACAATCTTGGCATTGCGCTTGGTCCGGAGTTCCCTTGAACGGAAAGGGTGAACGATGGCCAAGAAGCGATCCACACTGATGCAGGTGAGGAAGAGAATGCTGCCGTACATGTTCGTGTAGAAGAGAGAGCCCGAAAGCTTGCACAGCAGGCCACCGAACGGCCAGTCTTTCTGCATGAAATAGAAGACCCTTAATGGTAAGGTGAGCACAAAGAGCAGGTCAGACACGACAAGGTTTATCATGTAGGTGGTGGTTTCATTGCGAAGTTTCAGTGAGCAGGTGAAGATGTACATGGCTGTAACGTTCATAATGAGTCCCACCACAAAGACAATGCTGAACACTGCACTGTAGAGTGGATACTTAAAATCATCGTACTTCGTACAGTCCCCTCCATCTGTGGGATTTCGCAAGCTGACACTACTATTCCAGTGGCTGTGGTTAGTGCCCCATTGCGGAGTTGCACTGTCCATCTGCAAGGTGATGTTTTGCATCTCTCCAGAACGTAGAGTATTGCGTAGAGGTTATGCGAGAGTAACACAATGGAAGGATTTCCCTTGACCCCGAATCCTACAGGAATGCTCAGTGGAATACAAAGCAAAAGGCATTCCTTTAAAGTGTCTCTCACAAAACAGCCTGGCTGCCAGGGACACAGGGGCCTCTTTCATGTGTTCAGCTCTTTGGTCGCAAGCATTCACACGCTTTCCTCCGGGATTCTACAGACAAGTCACTGGGGGTTAGCTGGCAGTCAAAGCAGTGCTCCCCGGAGACAAGAGACAAGCCCCTAGCGTCCTCCTCCCCTCCCCCTTCCTCTGTCCTCTCTCAGCCACCTCACAGGACCCCAGCCCAAAGGTAAGGGAGCTCCGTACTCACTCAGAAAGTCACACAATTCATCCGTGCTGATTCATTTTGTCTGAATTGTTGCTGAGGCGCAAAAGTGGTCCACTGAATTCAAATCCACTTGAAAGGTATCTCCTCCAGAAGAAGCTCGTTAGAGTTACTGAAAGTCACTGAAGACAGTAATCCAGAGTGGTGCGGTAGTTGTTACTCCTTTGTGTTTTTCTTCAAAATATTCCAGCATTGAAGGAGGTCCCTTTTGTTCTGTGGGATCACACAGCTGCTTCTGTTTAAGCAAAGGCACGCTCCTGGCACCTGTGGAGTCCAACACGCTGTGACCGCAGCATGGATCTAACAGGCTGCTTCACCTCAACTCCCTGAGTGTATGACAATGTGAAGGCACAGCTTCTTTTCAGAGACAATTTCCTGCCCCCTCCTCTTCCCCTCCCTCTCTCTCCCTCTCTCTCTCTCTCTCTCTGTGTCTGTCTTGGTATCTCCGCCTTCAACAGCCTGAGGGACATTCTGTTGTTTGTACGTTGGAAGTGCTTGCGGGGGTTCCAGGTTGGTCGGGTGGGTGTGTGTGTGTGTGTGTGGGGGGGGGGGGTAGGGGGGGGTTACTCATGTGTTATCACATCAAGTGCTGTTGAGTTTGGTCATGGCTCCTCCCACTGCCTTCACTGAGCGCTCACAGACACTGGAAGATCAGATTGAAGGTTAGGAACATGTGGTACAGTGGGCAAAGTTCACATTTTTCCCTTTCCTCCTGGTGGACATGGAATTGAAACGAGCTGCTTGGAAGGAAAACTTTACAGTTAATACCTTCTCATGTGTGAGCCATGAGCTAAGTTTTAGGAAAGAAGAAATATGGACTTAGGGTCCAGGGAAGAGTCAATGATTGTTTGCAAGTGTTTGTTATTTATCATGCCTTTGTCATAGTGCTTGCTAAAGGGGCTTTCTGTGATGTTCCGTTGACTCAACATTTGTTATTAATGACTTGAGGAAAAAGATGAGTGCAACTGAGAATGAAAGGATCCAACATTATGTCCATTATACCTTCAGGCTGTCTTTTTAGTACATTTACCCCTATGGTGTTTTGGTCAATTATTTGGTCAAGGGCATTTTGAGTCCCTTATCTTATGACAACATGCACTTAACTTAACTCAGCCTGACTGTTCCATCACTACCACTTGGTTTAAGTCAGTTTTGATGAAAAAATCTACAAGATTTCACTTTGTCTTTAAATTAGCAGACCTTTTCATTGAGCTTCCTCACTGGAAGTTAAACAAACGCATGCTAGTTGCGAGTGTTTCTATTGCATTAACACACATTTGAGGAATTTTTATGGATCTCTTGAAGAAATTCTAATAGAATTCAATAGAAATATAATCTAATAGAATTTTATTTGATTTTTACTAATTTATTTATTCAGAGTTTTACGATAAAAAGAAATTTTGACTGTTTGATGGAGGCCTATATTTAAAAATACTGGTGTGGCAGTTAAAGGTTAAATACAACATATGGCATTTGGTTTGATTTGATATAGTCTTCTAAAGTATTTTAAGCCAAATTGACCCATGTCCTGAATTTATTCACTGATCTCTAGTTCTCATGGTGTGGAGAAGAGTTTGCCATCAGATTCCACAAACATACAATCATTAGGCTGGAAACACACTGCATGCAAGTACATAGTGCAAAGGCTTCAAGCTATACAAGCACGGCTTTGTGAGTTGTAGTGTTCTACACTGTATTTTATAGCACAATTCATAAAGCAAGCACTGTAGGCTAAACATGCTGCTGGTGGTACAAGACAGTTAGGCGCCCCTTGCTCAGAACACAATTTGTACTGATTCCCGCTAATAAAAAGCTATGATTAACCTTGGCCTCTTCGTTCCACTGCACTTTGTAGCCTTAGGCAAATCTAAGCTCAATAACTTCAGCACAGATCTGGAAAATTCCAGAGTCAGTATTTCTGTTTGATTATCAGAAGAAGACTGTGGAATAATATCATTTTTAAATATAATAAATAAATAATATTAATTTAATAAATAAATATGTATATACATTTGTGTGTGAACCTACATACAGTTTATGATGTGTTGCAACTTGTGCAAGTATTACATTTATTCATTTGGCTGACGGTTTTATCCAAAGCAACTTCCAAGTGGGACGGTACCTCAGTAGTGCCTGAGCCGGGACTTGAACCTGCGACCTTCAGGACCCCAGCACAATGTCCTAACCACTAGGCCACCAATGCCCATATTAGTATTAACCTGCTAACCCACATACTTAGAAATACAGACAGACAGACATACATTTTTTGGCCTTTTGGGAGCTTACATTTATGTTTAATCTGGATTTATCAAACTGGATCATTATTCTGAACCCCTAAAACTTACCACCACACCTAGAAAAGTCATTCACATTGTATTGGAAAACGCTCTGGAACACTACAATTTCCCCTGAAAAAATACCTAAAGCTAAAACTCCCTTCTGTCAAACACACAACCACATAAAGATATCAAATATCAAATATCAAAACACATGGCCATGCAGGCTTGTATATGAACACAATGTCCAGAACAAGGAACAGCAAGCACAAACCTCAGCATAATCTCTAAGCAGTTCGCATCCTCATTTGGTTTTCAATCCACTCCTTCATGAGTCATACACTTCAGTTGTTTCACCAGTTAATTATATTACTAATCATCAGGTAGCCCTACGGGTATTAGGACACGTCAAAGCTGTAGTAATACTATGCTACTGAGTACATGAGTTTAGTTGGGTTTGTATCACTGGGATGACTGTGCAATGACTGGTGTGAGCTCAGCCTTCTGCTCTGACTTGCCCCTGCAGATGCTAAAGGTGTGTCTCTACCAGCAGTTTGAACCTGTGCCAGTATATGAGCATTCAGACAGGCAGCCTGGGTTTTCTTCGCTTTCTTTCAGTTTTTGTTCCTTTATTTATTTATTTATTTATTTATACAAGAATAAATGCTGGAAATTTGTTGTGTTTGTAAGTAAATAGGTAACCAGAAATTTTAAGAGTTAGCAACCGGTTGCCTACAAAAGTGCTTGATCGGGTGCAATTTCATTCATCAAATGCCACATGTGAATCGTTATGACTTCGACCAAATATCTAGCCTGCTAAACATCTGGGCCAGTCGCCAGCGAGCAATAGCCAATGAGATCACTCTTCCTATTTACAAGTCAAGGGATAAAAAATAAAGCCATGGCTGTGTCATGGTGGACTGAACAGAATTTAATGACTTAACTCCAAATCGCTCTGTAGAACAGACAATCCATAATGCCCACGTGTGCTGATCCATTCCTTCACCCACATCCCTTTCTTTTTCCTTTCACATGTTTTTTTGAAACTTGTTATCAGGCCAACAGCACTTGTTTATGCTGGACATCAAATTTAAACCTCTGTTTGCGTAAGAGTTGTGTCATTTCTCATGTGAATTTTCAAGACAGAACATTATAGACCACATGGTCATGCTGAAAGAAGAGTCTCAAGGTTGTGTAGTGTGAACAGTCCAGCAATTCGACCGCTTTTACAATCATGTACTGTGACCAAGGTATTAGAGCACACATACAGGTCAAAAATGCCCTAATAATGTGAATCAATACGAAGTCATTCTCCCCTTACAAAAATATCACTTTTCATGAATTAAGGACTGCAAGCTGCCAAGACTCTGAGACAACAATGCAACCCAAAACCATAGCGTTTCCACCACAATGCTTAACAGTTGGTATGGGGTTCTTTTCCTGATACCATCGCCAAGCAACTCTAGCTAGTCTTTACTATGCTTTTGGCAAACTGTAGTCTCTCTATAATGCTCTTTTTGGAGAGTAAAGGTTTTTCCTTACATACCTCCCCTACAGGTCAAAGTTGTCTAGTCGCTTTCTAAATATGGACGTATGCACTTTCACATCAACAGTTTTTAACATTCAGCAGTGATAAAAGTCAGGGGTTCTTGGAGACTTCTTTTCACATCCAATGAACTGCTCTCCTGCTAAATTTGCTGTGGCAGCCAGTCATGGACAAACTATCAGTCATTTGAAATCTACACCACTTGTAGATGATGTTCCTTAAATTGGAAAAGGATGTTTAAGGAATGAGTTAGGAATTTCAAATAATTTAATTATATTTTTAAATCCCTTGTCAGACAGATAAGCATTCGCAACCTGGCTTGAAGAGTTTTAGGCTTTTTTTAAAGGCTTTAAAGAGTTCTTTACATCTTGGCATGATGACGCCTTACCTCAAAAGCAAAGAGAACACCAGGCCTTAGATGTCAGGTCTTAATGACAGTTTCCATCTGGAGGAGGTTCTAATCAATGAAACCTAATCTGGTACACCTGATTCTAATTTTATGGGCTTGAAGTTGTGCAGCACAAATGTAAGGGTGTACTTTGATCTATTTTTTAGTAATTTGTTGTATAATCACCTTTATCTGCTGGCACATTATCAAAGAGGGAGAAATGTTTGCCTGTTCTAATAATTTGGGAAAATGTTTCTATGGGATGTACTTATTTTTTCACATGACTGTACAGAAATGCTCAAACATTCATAAATACTGTTACAAAGCTACAAGAACAATCACACCATTTTTTGTCATCCGTTTGATCCAGAATATTTAATGACCGTAAATATAAATCCAATCTCATTTTTGTGTAAACTGCCACTGAATCTTAGTCAGCCAGGGCTAACGTACCCCTTAAAAACATTCTACCCTGATGTAACTGTATTTAAAGGACTGAGTTGCATGTGAGTTTATTAAAATCCAAACAATGAAAAAAATGTTCGAAACATGTTGTGTGTGCCAGATGTTTCTGTTGTCTTTTCAGAAGGGGGTTGCTTACATGCTCCGGTCACGAACAACTGAAGTGATGACACCATAAATCAGAAGAACAGCTGTTTTGAAGTCTGCTGATCAAGTGAAACATGTAAGATGTTGCTAGCCATTGTTTCTCCTGTGGTTTTCCGTGTAACACATACCATTGAGGTCAAGGAGATGTCGCCCCTAAATCCTTCAACAGCGCTGAGCGTGACCACTAAATGAAACACATGTGGCTGAAGTCTCAAATCAGTTAAGCCACCTACAATAGCAGGAAACGCCAAGGCCAAGACACTGTCCCAAGCCACAAAAATACTCTGCGATGACCTTGCGGGATTAAAAAATAAAGCTCAGAAAATGTTTTAATGGAAAAGTTATTTATTGCTGTAGAGATTAATCCCATCGCCACATACTTTATCTCTTACCTCTATGCAGAATGTCACATGATATTTGCTGCATTTATTTCAGAATTAAATAATTAGACAATGTTACACAATTTTTGTTTCTGGCTTCAAAGTGTTATATTTCAACTGCTTGTGTCTAAATCCTATGTAAAAATGGCTCCATTCATCACAAACTTGGATTTTATGACCACAAATGTTTCATATTTATAGAGGCAAAACAGGTGAATTTGATCTTTTCTGGACAATCCCAGAAAGTTCTAGAAAATTCCAAAAAATTCCAAAAAAGGTATAGAAACTTCTGGACAGTTCTCAGAGCTCCAGAATATTCTGTCATCGTCCTGAGCAAAGGAGCTAAGTTTTTGTGCAACAATAGCCATTTTCTATTGATTTTAGGCATTAGGGATTATCATACGATTAGGCATACGGTTATCATAATTATATGAACCATAATCATATATTTAGTGCCACAGCATATTTACACCCAAACTGATTCACGAGCGCTAAGAAATTCTCTGCAGTTGTGCCATTCAATTTTATTA
The DNA here is from genome assembly GCA_037974385.1 of Arnoldichthys spilopterus. Lineage (NCBI taxonomy): Eukaryota > Metazoa > Chordata > Actinopteri > Characiformes > Lepidarchidae > Arnoldichthys > Arnoldichthys spilopterus. Next base: position 29,220,958 of record JBBPDA010000001.1, on the reverse strand, counting down.
GTATTCTTTGCGTGAAATGGACAGCATATTCATAGCCCCATGAAGAATGCTTCACTGTAGAATTACTTCGAAATGCCCTTTTCCCTTTATGAATTACTGTTTTTAAATATCCACCCTCATTTATGCCCTTGTATTGCCAAGTATCCACAGATGACAGTCATATCCTATCATTGTGCATCAGCTAGTGGTGCCTGAGAGGCAAGAATGTGTGGAATTGACTGTAATGGCCAGAATTATTGCTGCTTGCATGTGAGAATGCATGTCAGTTTGGTGAAGGAAATTTCCACGGAGGGTTTAATAAGAAAATTTTTTGTTTCTTTATTGACTTAATTTACTACATTAATTCACTTAAAACAAGCAAAGTGGCATCAGAAATGGGTTAAACAACCTTGTAACAATCTTATAACAGGAAATCTTAGTTTAAGGTTTTTTATCATTTATGTTACACTAATAACACACAATTTTTTACCTTTTCATAATGTATAAAGCACCAAGCCAGATCTTTAACTGCCTGGGTTTCCTTGTACTGGCTGTTTACTCTTTGCAAATATATCCATGCTAGAGCAACAGCCATCACTTTTTTGTTTCCTACCTCCCAGCCTAATTCTCTTTTTGCAAGTCAAATATCTCAAAGTAGTGTCACTATCTTAACTTCCACTACATGTCCCATAGTAAATCTCACTTGTGTCCAGACTTCACACTTTGAGAAGACTTTGTGGACAATGGACAATGTGACATCAATGTGACAAGATATAAGCAGATATGAGGCTGCAAATGACCACAGTCAAATGACAACTGACCTCATCACTATCCAGTGTGCTGTTGTGGGTAAACAACGAAACACTTTTAGTCCAGAAAAGCTGCAAAATGTCAAGTGACGGATGACATGTCACTTACTGAACCCAATGAAAAGCCCCAACATGACTGATTTAAATCTTCAGTCACCATTCTTTAGTCCACAGGCCACAAATATGTTACCACATTCACCAGATGTTCGGCTTCAAATTTAGACAAGTCATTGAAAGCAACAGAAGCTGAGCAGCCCAGGAAAGGAACTATTTCTACAGCCTCTTGCTTCAGGGCTTCGTGTATGTTTACATGCATTACAACATTAGCATTGCTTCATTTCTTGTGCATGTACTGCAATGTTCTTTTGCTAAAAGACCTCACATTAAAGGTCTTAACATAACAGGACAGTTAATTTGCATGAAATAATGTTTGCCTTTTTGAAAAGAGCACGTTTGATCGTCTAGCACAAAAATCTGTCAAAGGTCTGCTGAAAAAGAGTCAAAGCTACCCACTTATGTAGTCCTTCAGTGTGTGCAAGAGCGCTTTGTCATACTGAAAATAAGTCGTTTCGACAAGGAGCTACATGAGCAAGGAAACCAGGACGTTGCTCAATTCAGATGGCATGCAATCAAAGTGAAATTGCAGGGGGAAAGTTTAACAGCGGAACTCACAGCTCAGGAACTCAAAATTACATCATAACTCATAAGGGCTGCTTGTTATATGTTTATTTATTTATTTCAACAGCATGGTTCTAGACTTTCAGACATTTTGTGCAGGTGTGCTTTTTCAGTCATCAATCCATCATTACACAACTTTAGATAAAGTGGTGGACTTTGCAAATCCATTAAGAGCAAATGACATCCCTGATGTGAAACGTCTAGTTGTGTTAGGAGAGCGTTGCCTTTCTAGTAGCCAAAGCAAGGGCTGTTCCAGTCCAGCCATTGTGAATTTTGCTTTATCACAGCTAGTATCTTATCACGTTGCCATTCAAAATCCACAATGCCCCCTCCAATTGAGTGAAATTGACAAAAATAGTACAAAGCTACCCTTTAGCATGGTATGACTGACAGTATTGATTGAAAGTAGTTGCCACTAAAAGTGCTGATGTCACGTTCTCAGTTGCAACAATAAGTGTTGCTTAAGCAGCTGCTCAAAGCAGGGGTGGTGTGAATTAAAATTGCTTGGAACATTATCTTTTCCAGCATCCACTTCACATTGGCTTGTAGTGAGACTAAAAAAAAGATAACCTGCATGGTAAGCAAGGGAATTAGTCACAGATGTGTTCAGACCATAGCACTTCCAAAACAAACAACTTAAAGAGCAAAGTCTCTCCCACTGCTTTCTACTATTCTCACCTCCAGTGCAATCACAGCACATATCATTTCTATTTGGTTCCTTTGTGATTTTGTCAAGATTAATTCACACATACTGATATACTGTATTCAGCAAACTTGGAATTTCATCGCTCACTTCCTTAAATCCTTGTTATATCCCAATAGAAATGAATAAAGTAAAAGCTTGGACAAAAGAAAATAGGAAAATAATCAGTCATCTGTAGCAGCAAGGCTCTAAAAAGCCTTCCAGATCAGCATGAATGAAATGACTCGATAATCCACCTGCCTGCTCACTCTGCACCTGCATCTTCTACAAGGTTAGGAAGAAAGGTAAAGCTTGTAAGACACAATAGCAGAAAAACTCTTTAACAGCTTTCAGTTGCAGAAGACAGAAATGGAGAAAGCTACAACCAAGAGATGCTGGATAAAGCAAGAAACATCATGTGACAAGAAAATCAGTGTGGCTCTTCCTAGATGCTGACAACTGAGGGAATGCTAAAACCACCTTAACAGCGCAGCAGTCTGAGGTGCCAGAATATAATGTCTGCACACTTTAAGTTGGAAGAGTCAAATAAGAGGCAGATGAAAATAATGTAAAGGTGAAAGGAGTTGATATTAAATACAGTACGGTGACAATATTTCTGCTGGATAATTTCTGCTGGACAAGTCTGTTTGTCTTTTTCATTTTAAAAGTTTTTTTACTGTGTCATGGCTGTGTAGTGAAACCAACCTTTACACAGCCATGAGCCATGGGGTTGTGGGATAGTGCTATGCAGCAATCAGGCAGTAATTGCGTTTTGGAGAAGTGGTTTTGGAAGCACCGCTTTTTTTTTTCCCAAAGTCTGCGGATTTCTCTAGAATTACCTACCCTACCAATAAAAACAGAGGAATAGTGGCAAACCACAGATACTCTGGGGATTTCCAAGAAAATCACTTTAATAAATAACATTGGCAGCATTTCAAAAGACAACTCTACAGAGGACACAGTGGCACCATCTCTACCTTGACTTATTGCAAATGTATTTATTTATTGAGAAGAGCACATGTCTTTATCTAGAAGAATGCTCTTCATGAATTGACCAGCTGTCTTAGAAGCAACTGCTCACTTACATTTTCTTGTGTATCTATGATGGCTACTTGGAACTCATCTTCTGATCTAGTTAGCTACTTAGCTACCTACCTTGATTAAAGTCATACAGCACAGCTACTTACCTAGAAAAGCTAATATTTCAGTTCATTGCCTGTCTAAAGTAGCTAGAATGTCTGTACGTTCCTCCCTCAAATGTTTCTGTATGTTCCGCACCCCGGACAACACCATCAACTGATACTGTTGGACTGTAGGAGGGGAGAGACCTCAGACATTTAGAGTCCCCCCACACCCAACCAGTCTGTGATAAGACAGGGTAATAGGAGGGAGAGGCGGAGATTAAGTATGACAGGAAACGGTAGGTAGAAATGGAAATTGTATTGTATAAGCACATAAGTGGGAAATTTTCAGATTTGGTCTTCTCCCCCAATGGAAACGGTCTAATCTGTTCTAAAGCAGAAGAAAGGAAAGTCTGTGATCACCACCACAGGTGAAGCACCCAGCATGAGTGTTTCACTGCCACCACAACCAGGCGATATGATGAAAAGATAACCGAGTTTTCGGTTTCCCATGAATCAAGAAACAGTGATGGTGTAATGATGTCCCACAGTCTGGGAGGTAAGGTAGGGCGAGTAAAGTCTTGTCAGGTTCTGTACCATTTAGCAGTTTTTTTGTTCCTGCACCAGGCCACTTTAACTTATCTGTATCTTTACAAGTGCCAGAGAAGGCAATGTCAAATAAAAACTGTCACGGTTCGCTGAGAATCTGGCAGGTTAGAGGAAAAGTCTATACTGCCATCTGGAGGCGCAACTGAGAAATTGCATTTCTGATGAAGGCAGATGGTACAACTGAAGGTATGGGAATTATCAATAAAAGAACACAGTGAGTCTAGACATACTGAAGCAGGCAGATCAGCCAGTAAAAAATGAGAAATGACATAAATCAAAATCGGTTTAATACACAAGTCAATCAATGGTTATTAAATCTGCAAGACTAGCAACTGAGGTAATTAAAGCTAATGTTAAAGATGTTAATGGATTTATATCCTACATATTTTGTATTTTCCCCCACAGAGATAATGGCCATAAAGAATTTTTACATGGATATTTTAGGTACTGTGCCTTTAAGTCAAATATATATAGAGGACCTCTGTTCTGATTGGTTGCCCATTACTGTGTGTCACTGCAAAAGTCCAGTTTGAATAATCCCCTATATTTTTATTGTGACTGGGCAGGGCTAAACTGCTGCAGGCCAAGTAGGCAAATGTCTATATGTATTAGCTTATTACAGAAACAGTACATTTAGCATGATCCACGTGTCCAGCTGAATTTTTACATATGCTCTGTAAGGACTGGGGAATGAACAGAACACTGTGAAACTTAACAAGGTTTACATTCACCAAACTCATTTCAGAACGTGAGACAAATCCAGTTTTAGTCATGAGCCCTTTTCCACAAACAAGCACCTTACTGTAAATCAAGTGTACAATGTACTAAAGAGATTAGCAGGTTGTGGAGTGTCAGACAAAATTAAGGATTTCAAGGGGGTGTGGGCAGTGGCCTAGTGGTTAGGACACTGCCTTTGAGACCTGAAGGTCTCAGGTTCGAGTCCCGGGCCTGGGCACTACTGAGGTACCCTTGAGCAAGGTACCGTCCCACTACACTGCTCCCTGGGTGCTGTTGGTAGCTGCCTGCTGCTCCACGTGTGCATGTGTGATAGGTTAAATGCAGGAGTTGCATTTCGTTGTGGTGCTTGAGTGTGTTCACAATGACAAATAGTCACTTTCACAAAAAGTGTTAATGGATTGTTCAACAGCCAGCACTTTGATGATTTTCCTGCTGAAACACACCTGCTTCAACTCATCTGTTAATTACCAGGTTTAGCCTGTGTGTCTGACGAGGGGAACTACTGAACTGTGCTTGACAGGAACCCTCAAAGACCCCTTAGAAAATTTGTGAACAACTGCTTTACAGGATTCAGGTGAGGCTTTTCATCACAACAGATAGATGGGCGGCAGATGCAGGTAGAATCACAAATTCATTCTTTAGTTTCTTTACCAGAATCCTGAGGATGAATGTGTTTTCATGAAATGTGGCAGTAAAACCAGGACCAAATGACCAACAGAAAGGACAGTGGATAAAAAATACACAAAAACCCAAATAATATTTAAGACTTTAGAACTTTTTATGAACATGGAGTGTAAGTATTTCTGTTTTACAACAGCAGCATGATTTAAAGAGAATATTCAGTAATTTATCCGAGTTTCGTACATGGCTTGGATGCTGGGGAGAGTAAGCACACCATCACTTGGCAATTGATTGGGAGAGTAGTGCCAATATCCTGTTGACTTAGTAGAGAAACATAAACATCCGGATCCATCGCGAGGGAATTATGCAACTACATTTTCCCTCAACGTAAAAGCAAGAATGTGACCGTAAACAAGATGGATGAAAAGTACATCGAGTTGGTTTCGATCTGTGCAGTTTAATAATTACAGGTCAAATAACAGTCCTGTGGAGTGCGATGTTGATGGATGTCATTTTTAAAAAATACTCTTATTTACAGTTCGATCTCTGCGAGCCGGTCTCCATGACAGAGAGGAAGTCTTTCCTTCCAACAGAACATTTCCTTTCAACATCTAAAGTCCAGGAAAAGGCTTCATCCCTGTCCAGTAACATGATGTATGAGGTTCTGTAACCATTACAAAGAATTGCAGTCTTGGAATGATAAGGTGGTCATAAAAGCTCAAGATTAAAGACTTCCTTCTAGTAACTGAAAATGTTCAATAGAAAGGTAGTAAGCAGTGCTTTCAGCCGCTTACAATGGTAAGAAGTGAACAAAAGAGCACATAAAAGGCCCTTATTACACTCTGTAAACACGACCCACTTATCCAGATCTTGGTTCATTATTCTGGTCTGCTTTGACTGACCAAAGATAGGGACAGTGGATAAAGGAATGGTGCAAAAAAATATTAACAGGTGCAAAGCTACAGTAATAAATAAGCCAAAAATACTGACCTTTCTAGCATTTAAAAAAACAACATGGTGCAAAAAAGAAAAGTACAAATATCTGCTGAGTAGAACATTACTGTTAGTAAAGAAAGATGCTTGAAGCGCATGTAATTGCAAAAAAATATAAACTAAATTGACTGCTAACTGAAACTATGGTGATACAAAGGTAAAAATGATCCTCTAGAACTCCAACACACTATACCACTGTGTCATTGCCTTTTAGTGTCAGTTAAATCTTTACTAACTCAAAGTAAACAATGTTTTAAAACACCACGGTGCCGACAGGGGTTTCTTTTTCTCTTGAGTTGTCTGCACTGTGCATCTGATTATGGTGAAGCTATCCAGAGGCACTAACGTTAGCAATAGAGAGAACTTTTATTACTTACTAATTTGAAAGCAACCACTGAGGAGTGTGCTTTCAAAATAACCACGTACGTTTAGGCAATACCTAACTCCTAAACCGTTACTAAAACAATCTCCATTTTTCTTAAAAGCTGCTGTTACACTAGTAGAAAAGATACTAGTGCTGGTATAGTAGAACACATCCAGAATAAATGCATTACACTATACTTTTTTCTACTGTAGTAGAAACCTTCCTACTGGAGTCAGTGTTGATCGTCAGTGTACAGGTGCACTGTGCTTGTCTTTTCAGTCTTTCTTAGACTCTGAAGACTCTGCCTTCTATTGTGCTAGAGAAAACACGTTTCTTCAAACATTCAAGCACGGCCTCTTGGATCTGAGACGGGTAAGAATCTTTCTGCTCTACTGCACTAGTCGATTGTTCTTCCCTCATTAAACATCTAGACGAACTGTATGAATCCCTTTCCTAGGCGCCACCAGATACTTTTTTTCGGGTACAGTCCTACCATCTCGAGCCTACTTGCAACTCCCTTTTGAACTATAAACATCTCAAGCAGAGAAGCTGAGAAATCATAACCCTTTTTAAAGTCATTTTGGTGGCATTTTAAAAGTGAAGCTTCATTCTTCAGCTTTCTCTTTTTGCTGATTCCACTTTTTCTTTTTTAATTTTTGAAGGCCCCATAGCGACTGGCCTTGCTAATAAAGTTCTTCAGCAGGTCGTGGTCCATGTCGGCGAAGGCCTGGGTTTGAGTGACAGCGGTCAAGTGGTTGACGCAGAACTTGAAACAAAAGTCCTCCAGGTCCTACAAGTGAAGAAGGTCTTATGTCAAAGGTCAAGTTTGGACTAAGTAATACGTTTGGGTATGATGGCTTTAAGAGCAGCAGTGCCATGAGCTTTATGTTGGCAAATGCACTACCTGACATTTGAGACATGTTAGGAATGCTAACGTTAAGTGACCTTGTACAAAGATGCATGTTTCAAGTAAAACTGTCAAACTGACAGCACATTAAAGCAACAGGCCACTTGAAGGCATGCATTACACATTTACCACAGGTAAAAGAGATTTTCAGAAACAGCCAAAGAAATGGAGGAAAGAACAGTTTACCTTTTTACATTCTACATTAACATCATAAAGCATCCAAAACCGTTAACTGAACAGTTTGTCTAGGATGACAAATCAATGTTATTACTGAATTTGTATTTCTGAACTCAAAACTACTATGTGATGAATATAAATTCATGGAAATACATTGCCATTTACACATTCCAAGTGATAGGCTTCCATTAAAAAACATATAAATAATTGTAACATTCCTACTGTAATTTTTACTAACATGCAGTTCAGCTAAAATAATGACGAGATCAATTCTCAAAAGGATGTCAAGGATTCCTTCCACTTTGTTAGAATTAAATGAGCTGTATCAAGAGGTTTTCCTAGAACTAGGATTTACGAATTGAGAATTTTAAAATCTCAAGAATTTCTTCTGTCTTCACTCAGACAGCACACACCCCATCTCAAGATAGTTTATTTACATTTTTTTCTGTATGTATGGATTCTATGTAAGATAAAATAGCTTTACTGTCTGTATGAACACTATCAAATGTGTTTGGTGCGAACCTATAGCTGCCAGACAGAATAATGAATATAAACAAACAAAAACAAAATCTAGAATGCATATGGCCACATATATGTTACATTTATACACCTGTAGTTGAACAGGAATGTGTGTGCCTACCCGTGCCTCGTACTTGACAGCAGCAGACAGCAGTGTGATTGCATTCTCTTCTGAAATGCCCCTTTTGATGGTCTCCTGGCACAACCTCTTTAGACGGGTTTCTCTGTAGTAAGTAGCAAGATCCAAAAGACCTTCACGAAAGACAATCAAATCAGATTATGAATTACTTTAAAACGGTGGCTCAATAGGTAGGCATAACCTCATGTTCACGAACAATTCCACATTATAGTATAAAGAAAACTGCAGATCAAGTGCTGTTGTATGTAATATCACAACAGAGAATCTGTATAAATAGACTGTGTTAATGTCATAAAATAAATGATTAATGTCCCACTAAAGTTACCAATGGCATCCTCGGGTGGCAAGTTAATAGTGTCTGTATAGAGGTACTCCAGGAAGGAGCGGTACACCAGGTAGGAGAACTGATGGATCTCTATGGCCTCCTCGTCACTTTCATTCAACAGCGCTCGGAAATGTTCACACCTTTTAACAGAGAAAAAGAAAAGCGTGCAAAAAAAAAAAAAAATGAAAAAAGAGAATACGCTTGGTCAAGACAAATACAATATTAATACAAAAATGTTATTGTACGTAAAAACAAAGAAACCCATAAAAAACAGAAATGTCTTTCTGATGTTGAAGTCAATGTGAATCAGAAATCCTACAGAATTTTCCTATTCTACTCCAACCTATTCCCATATGAAGCGTAGTTTAAGGAGGGTGTTTGATCTAGCTGAGCCATTTCACTTGATGTTAAGTAGGACTAAGGGAAAGGGAGGTTAAACTGGTTAGTATTATTCCCGTCCACTTGCTGGTGCATAGAGACAATCAAAAAGAAGATATTTTAGGTGGAAAAAAGTCAATATATTATAATGGAACAATCCAAGCAACCAATAATTTCGTTTAAAATGACTAGGGACTTGAACTTAAAACAAACATTTTGCTTGAAAATATCTCTGGAAAAATGATCATCTGCACCATTCAGTTAGTTCACTTACCAGTCCTTAAGCCAAGTGAAGTACTAGCAAAATAATGCCTGTAAATCACTGTAAATCCTTTACAAAATCGCTCACATTATCATTTCACTGTCAGACATTTCACTGAACATTATACTGTGTATGGTTGTGTATAGAACATTAAATGTGCTTTGATTTTAGTTACTTAACCAGAGCACCTCTTTTTGAGTAGTCTGCTTAGTTTTACTTCCTTGAGCAAGTTACAGCATGTTTCTGCCTAAATTACTAAGGTGCAGTGTAGATTTCTGTTTTGATTCCTCGATGTGCCTGCAATTTGCCAAGGACACAATCATCCAGTTTAAGCCAATAAAAATAAAAATAACCTTCCACTTCATTTCCAGCAGCAAGAACATATTCTGATATTTTGTGTGTCTGGTGCTCATTATAAGAAGCAGCTATACTTAACCACTGATCTCTCTAGAAAGGGGAATTATTTTGTTTTCTTGGTGCTACGCCCCAAAATCACAGCATCATCAGTACACAGCACGCATGTTTCATAATGTGAAAAATTCCTCAGTGGCAAGCAAGAGCCAAAAAACTATTTTGGCAGTCTTTCTCCGAAGACTCTACATTGCCTGGAGGAAAACTCTGAATACCTGATTTTGAGCAGGGCTTTGTGAACATGGATGCATTTCCCATCAACAAGGAACTTGAGGTCTGAGATTTCTGGGCTGTCAAACTCTCTTTTGAGGGACTGGGCCACAGTCAGATAGTCATCTCCATCTAACAAACAATTTTCAGCATAGTTGTCATAACTTTCACTGGCAAGTCAAGAGAAGGTTGAAAGCATATAGTGGTTTCCAAAAGACTATATTACAATCCTAAACAAGTAGAATAGTTGAACATTGTGGATTAGAATCAAGGATGATCATCGACCAAGTGGTCATCTGGTACCGTTCTTACCCACAGTAAGAAGACGCCAGGTAACGGCAGGGGTGGCGAAGCAGGCAAACACATCGTCGGTGCTGGAAAAGTGGGTGATGTGTGGGTACGAAACAGCCTGACCGCGACATTGACCCCACATCAGCACCTGGCCACCCTGCGTCTTTGCTGCTGACGTGTGGCTGGTATGACATGCCGCCACCTCCACCATCCTGTGGTAAAAGACAGCATGCACACAACAAAAGCTACGTTAGTTCTTATCTGAAAGGATAAGCCAGGCTGAAGCCAGCAACAGTGAAATTAGCTAAAGCAAACTCCTGCTTCTAAAATGGTCATTCAACTAGCGACTGAAAAATAACCCTACATTTAGTTTGGTAAAGCAGCAGGTCCGAGGCAAATAACTGACATTTTGTTTGCAAGCTGGACAACACACTGTTTGGATAAGAAAAGCTAGTGAATACACAGGAAAAATGGAAAAGCTGACTGTCTCAGAAACATCCTGTAGAGATGAATCACTCTCTTCAGCAAACCTGCGAGACACTGCCACTGCCTACACAATCTCATTACGGTCGAGATTCCAGGATCATCATGTAAATGATGTTTGTATGCTGATTTAACACAACGCACAACATTAGGTAATTTTTCTTACGGTGCCTTGCAAAAGCGTTCGAGCCCTTAAGGCAAAAATTATTCTGAAATAAAATTTACATTCTGATACATTTAAAAGGGCTGACCCTCTAAATAATCACTGCAATCTGGAAATTCCCACCTTTTCACAAATTACACATTGCAAGGTTTGCTTACAACTGGCCTCTACCTGATCAAAAGATCATCAGATTTTTCAGGATAAAAAAATAACCCTCACCACTGGTTAAACTGCGGATCTGACAAAACTAACAAACATCATCTCAACAGTGAACTATGGAGTGGCAAGGGGTGATGCTTTCCTCAGCAGGAACAGCATGAACTGAAGAGGAACTGGGTGGATGCGGCAAAACACTGGGAGAT
>JBBPDA010000001.1:29179097-29195645 GCA_037974385.1 Arnoldichthys spilopterus | reverse complement strand
TATATACAAACGTTACTGTGTCCAGTGCAAGGAAGGATCGTGACACATTGTCAGTGTGGTATTGATGTGGTTAGTAGTAAGTAAGAGGAGGATGGACAGCTGTTTGCAAGAACAAAGGAGACATGAATGCGAGGAAAATCCACACACACTTGTGCGCAGGGCCAGAATGAGCATGTAGCACGTTGACTTTAATTCAATAAGACCGCCCTCCGCCACCCCCTCGTAGCACGGTCTCTCGCTCATGCATCACTGTTTACCGCTATGTGTGTGGGTGTTTGAGAACATGCTTGTGTGTGTGTGTGTGGATAGGGGTGGTGTGTGTGCGTGTGTGTGCGCATGCCTGCCTGTGTCTCTGTGCCATTCATGAATGGGAACAAGAAGTGAGAAGGAAGTGCAGAGTATGGCTGTGCTGGGGGAGACCCGCTGCCGGACCCTCATGCCGTGGGAATATAGGCAGAATGAGAGCAACAAGACCGAGGTAAACTGAATCCACACACTCTGTGTGTGTGTGTGTGTGTGTGTGTGTGTGTGTGTATTTATGCATTATTCCTTTAGTGCGGTGAGCTCTGTGGATGAGAGTATTCAATTTATGACTGAGAAATTGAGGATTTGTTTGCTTTATTATAATTTTTTTTATATATATTTCCTTCACTCTCTGAACTCATCCTGTTGTACTTTTCTCAGTGTGATTAAATGGAAGTTGTGTATTTGAAGATACGTCGTAGCAGCTGTGCTTGTGGTTTATTGTGCAAAACCTCTTTCTTCTGGTGTGGTTAGTGATTCTTTCAAGGTTCACAGCAGTACGAACCTTCTTGTGTGTAAAACCTTGTCAGCCGTGTAGGCTTTTTTAAACCCCTCGACCATGTTTCGGTTCTGTAAGTGAGAATTAATCTTGCTTATTGCTAGAATTATTTTTGAAACTCTGAGAAAATCAGGCTAGATGTTGTGCAGTACTGTGATCTGTGGGTTCCTCTGTTCCTGTTTTACAATCTCAGAAAAGGTTCATTTCAGGGTACAAACACCGTCGTAGGTGTGAAACCCTCAAGCGTACGTCTTCAGCGAGTCTTGGGGAACCGATTGTACCATATTCCCTTGCAGTTTGCATGTTTTTAAATTTGCACTGACTCCATTCAGTCTGTCTTGACTCCTGATGTGTTATTTTTCTATTTGGAACATTTAAGCTCTGAAAAAGTACAAATGTGCCTCTTTCTCCTGGTAATGAGTGTAGTGTTTATCTAAAATTCATTGGGGGGGACAGTTAGAACCTAAGGACCTTGTTTTACCTTTGAGGGTTCTTGTACATTGTTCAGACATTTGAGGGGGACGACCTGCATACTAGGGCTTTAAATCACAAGTTTCATCCATCCGATTATTTTAGCAAACGATCTGGTTTGTTTTGATAACTTTAAAAATTTGCATCGGTACGATTCGGTTCGATGCGATTAAGTTGATTAGGTTGGTTACTATGGTCTGCAGTAAGTATGAAATATGATGAACTTTCACAATCTGCTACATTACCATCAACTAACACATGCAGACAAATTATAATGTGAATATTCTGTTCAAACACAGCAGTGTGGTCATAAGCAAAAGCAACTTTTCAGTATAAAACACTGTTCACAGTACAATGAAGGAGAGTTAAATGGAATGAACACACATCAATTTGTATGTGTTGCATCATTGCATCTGATTTTGATTGATGCGTTGATACAGGTCGACTTATTGTTACATCCCTACTGCGTAGTAGCTATTTCTGACAGTATCGTTTATTTTTTTCTGCTTGCGCTTCATTTGGAAGACGTTCAGTACTCTAACTTACTGTTCTAACATGCTTGAATATTTTGTCCAGTGTTGGTTTATCTGATTTTTTTTATCATTCTTTCAGTTTTTTGTGTTCGTGTAGCATCGTGGACCCAACACCATGATTGTGTAGCATGCAGTTGGATGTAAAGATAGTGCGATGTCTGTCTCCATTGACTTATCAATACAATAAATCAGTCATGAAGAGAAGGAGGTCGGAGTTACTACCTTTTATAGAGCGCGAGTCCAAAATCCGCTCCGACTAAACCGATCCGTGATGGTTTTTTATCTGCCGTGGCGAATGTGAAAAATGTAAGCAGCCCACAAAAGGCAAGTGGTGCTTCAGCTGCATTGCTTTTCTTTCACCAACAGCCTTTGATGTTGCCTTATAGCCTGTGTGCTTTTCCCATATGTAAAACTCTGCTCCGAGTGTCTGTGAGAAACAGTCTGGATGAGGCCGAGCCTGTTCCCTACATTTTTTAAAGCATGTTTTTTCCGTGCTTGCCGAATAAAAAGACTTCCTGGTGAAGGCCCTTGGATCAGGACCCCTGCTTTGCTGAAATAGATCAGTGCTCCTGCTCTCTGCTAAGGCAGATGTGTCATGAATGCATTTTAACAAAGGCTCAGTGGAGGACTGACTCAGACTGATTTCATGGAACAAGTGGCCCTATGATGAGCACTGTTACTGTCTTTCAATCTCATTTCATGCTGACGCAAGTAACATGGGTTTGGACGTCATAGCTTGCAATATTGCCTTCTACTCCACTATGACTGCCATTCCAGAATGATCTAATGGCAGCCCAGGGCACCAGGTTTATTGGAAAAGGAAGGAGGGCTTTGTTAAAGGAGCAGTTTGTCAGGTTTTTGCTTATCACTTTTATTTAATGGCTTTTACAAATCAGTCGAAAGCTTTAATTAAGCTTCATTAACCAGAGTGTTGCAGGGTATAACAGTACAGCGCATGGTTTCATGCAAAGGCAGCTCTTGATTTGTTTTGCAAGGACATCAATACGTTCTGCACAACAGACTGGAGCAGCGGAAGTACTCGTTTCAGTTCTGCTTAAATTGCATAAAATGTAATAAATGAAACAATCAGGTTCACATTGAGGACAGACCCTTTAAAAAGCATGCTCGAATTTGGAAAATGGGAAAAGGTTCATTACTCAGATTATAGTTTGTGACTGGCATGTTTGCTGGTAGCTTTCTTGTTGTGAGATTGTTAGCCCCAGGCACTTTAGGGTCATAGCTAGCACATTAGCTTAAGGCCTGCGTGTCCGCTTATGGCTAACATGTTCGCCCATGACTAGTACTCCTAACTAGTGCATTACCTTGTAGCTTAGCACATAGTCAGTGGAGTCTAAGGAAAACAGCTAGTCCCAACACATTTTCCAAAGATGCTTCAGTGTCACTTTTTCCCTGTCGATACTTTGCTACTCGGCTAATACCAAGTACCGACTCTGATGCTGATATTTATACCATTCCCTATATTTTGTATGGTAGCAATAGGTTGAATTAACATCATTTACTTATTTGATAATATATGTTTGTATGTAAAAAAAAAAAAAAAAGAAAATGCAATAAAAACACATGTGTGGTTTAACAGTTCCTAATAAAACTTCAAAGAAAAGATTTCCAGTATTTCTACTGATCATGTTGTACAATGTATTTTGTAAATAATAAATACATTTAGAATCCAATGCCTAGAAGCAGTTTATAGAGTAAGGAACACAAACGTGAAGAACCTCCCAGAGTGCGGAAGTTGGTATTGCTCATGTAGGACATGATTAGGTTCCAAGAAGCTTTTGTCACCCTATCTGATGGTTTGTGCAGCTGTGTAGGAAGAAGATTTCCACAGAGTGACATACTACCATGAAGAAGATACCAAGATGTCATTGGATCCTGGCTTTCAGTAAAGCTTAAACAATTTTAAAAAGATTAATTTAAAGTGTGAGCTCTTTAGAATGACCTGTTCTGTGGAGTACTGCCAGTGTCTGTGGAGACTACATGGCTAAGCTACACTTATTACTGATAGTTGTATAAAATTCATAAACACCTGAACTCCGTAATAAGGAGTGTAAAGATTAAGGTACATACTGTTTGCCTTATAGTGCCCAGGTAAACTATGACGCATACGCATAAACACACAGTGACTTCTCTGGGTTCTGTAAAATTTCTCTCATGCACCCTATACTTATTATTATGCTTCAACTGTCAAACACTGCTGGAAATTTGTGAATATTAGTCATTTGCATTATGAGTAGTGGCTTTTAAGCTGCTGATTCTTGGCCTGATGCAAGGGCAAGGCCTTGAGACCCTGGCATTGTTGGATGCAGCTTACTGACTGAGACAGCACTGCAGTGGGGTAAGAGCTAGCCAAATTACTGCAAGAGAGCTATGCTAAAGGCTAACCTTAAATACTAAATGCTGTCATTATCCCCAAGATACAGATATACAGTGGTGCCTTCATGAATTTCTGTTTGTGCTGAACTATGAGCTGCATCATCCACTTTTCATACAAGTCCCAAAAGTAGATTCTCCAGTTAAACAATTGAAACAAGAACAGCATAATCTAGCATGAAAATGGCACTAAGCAAATAAGCAGTTCCATCAAAGAATGGTTAAAGAAGAAACGTTAGCATTCTGAAATGGCCAAGTCAGAGAAACCCAGCAGAATATTGTGGAAAGACCTGGAGAGAACAGTTTGTGTGAGGAAATCCAGCCACATTTCAAAGTAGCAGTTCTGTAAAGCTGAATGGGGTTGTGCGATGTGTAGGACTGATCAACAGTTCCCATAAATGTTTACTTGCAGTTATTGCTGTGCAAAGGGATCACTGGAGTTGCTGAAAACAAAGGTTCACTTACTTTTGCCAATCAGACATGTAATATTGAATCTTTTTCACAATCAATTTCGAAATCCAAATTTTTTTATCATTTGTTTTCTTTTAGGATTTGTGTGAAAATCAGATGATGTGTAAGTCAAATTTATGCAGAAATATAGAAGATTCTTCAGTAGTCAGAAACTTTCAAGGCCCTGTTTATGTTTCCTCCATTTATCCCTTTAATGTTTGCTCCCTTGAAAACAGCCTGAACTATCATTTTCTCAGACTGCAACTGACTACACAGCGAGAGACAAAGACTGATGAAAGTCTGTTAGCATGTTTCTACTATTTGCACATTGTTAATCTATCTATATATCTATATATATGCATTGTGTGTATATATAATAAGAGCAGACAATGTACAAATGGTTGGATTAGGAAGAATTTCAGTTTGCATATTGCCAACTCTACTGGTTTTGGAAATTTTGCAATCCGCATGTTTACTACAGCTTGTCTCTAAATGTAGTACCCACTGCTGACATGTTGCTTGAGTTTGATTCTCCAACTGGTGCATATGCATGTGTCACTCATTGCAGTGTGTTAAAATATCAGCGTTCTCTATTGCCAGTATGTCTATTTAGAGTCTATAAAATAACCTATAAAGCTTAAAAATATTGTATTGTACAAACAAATTTACATATTACATAAATCAAATTTTACATTACATAAATATTTGTATTTATTCTGACCACCGGGCCACATTTTTGCTCTAGTCCTACTTTTAACACAAAGGGATAGAATAAAGACATGGACCTTCAAGGGCTCCATAAGGATTTGAAAAACATTGCTTTCGAGAATCCCAGTCTACTTTATGTTGAATATTCATGAACTGGGAAATCAGATGGCTCTCCCACAATGCTGTTTGACAGTGTAGCCAGGTGCACAGTTTAAACGCATTTACAGTTGTTAAACTTTGGGGTCCCTTAGTGATTGATCATTATATGCACTCAGGTTTAAATAAAGACAGAAAAATGGGTTGAATTATTTTTAACAAACACTGGTCTGTCAGTAGTGGAAGTTTATGACAGACTCCTGGTGCCTGTGATCATCTCCACAATCTGGTTCGAGCTGTAAAATAAAGCACAGGAAACTCTAGTATGTTATTTTTTTTAATATTGATTTTTTTTTGTAAGACCTGTGGTAGCCACACACATCATTTATTCAATATTGGAACCTCTTTGTAATTTTCTTTGTAAGTAGCCTGTGCTTGTACATTTAGCGCCCCTATGATGATGCAATTTTGTGCTGCATGCCTTTGAAATTTGCAGTATTGACTGATACAAAACGAACAGTGGCGAAGACTTACTTATGCACACGTGGATTAAAACAACTTAGTTTAGCTTAAAAATATACAAAAATCCTTCAAATAATTATATTTTGAGTTTGTGTAATGCTTTGCATTTTGTACCATACAGAGCCAGCCTGTTGTCTTTTGACACAGAGGTATTCAGATCCAGTTAGAATGGACCAAGCAGAACTTGAATGAATACTGCTTTTGAATGTATTTAATACTGCAGAATGTCTCAAATATGTATTTCTTAATGTGAAATATAACGAATTATGAATGAAAACACCCCAACACATCAATTATAAAGCAAATTTTTTTAAATTAATGACGTTTCTGTCTTTTCATACCGAATTACGATTGTTTTGTGAGTTGTTAAACCCTGGATGTGTCTCTTTTTCGCTTATTTTCTTCAAAATCAGCTTTTCTAATATTGTTGAAGGCTTGATGGTCTCTTCAGTGTGATGCCACTACTGCACAGTGCATGTGGGAGTGTAGTATTATGCAGGGATTTGGGCACAACACATTGATTCCTTCATTAAAAGCAGATCTGGTTTAGGGAAGGCAGCGCTATACATTTAATGTACGATTCCACTGCTGGGATATCACACAGTTTGGGAACATGTTCATTTTAAAGTGACACTGCTGAAATGTACTTCATTTTCCCACTAAGAAACAAATGCTCCCTCCTGTAGTTTGAGTGTGTGTCTGTGATTTGAGAAGAAGACTGTTCATGTGTCCTATCTGCTCAACAACAATGATTTCTATTTTCCGCTCTCTTCAAAGGTGCTTCATGTCTATTTGTGAATCATTCGTGTATTTATAGCTTCAAGGAAGAGAGAAATAGATGTGTTATGTTTGTGTCTGGCTGGGCATAAGCTTGATGAGCTGTTCTTGTGTTCAGCTGTATCTAAAACTGGGATGCACAGACCAACATACAAAAGTGACACTTTTTGAGAGAGACGCCATAAACATGTAGTTTTGTGGCATGAAGCAAAGCCATATTACTAAAATCCTGGTCTTGTTGCTCTAGCTTTAACTGTCTTCTGTCTATCCAGCTGTAGTTGTTGAAATGAAAACAGCATAGACAACTAAAAAGTTTCTTCTTTTGTTTTCTCAGGTAATCTTGGTGCAAGTAAACCCAGGTGAGGCTTTCACAATCCAGCGAGAGGATGGTCAGTTTCAGTGTATCACAGGTGAGTGATATGGAAGTTTTATATGGAAGATTTGGGGGGTTTGCTCATAATTGCTCAAGAACATCTGTATGATTTCACTTGTCTTAAAATGGATCAGTAAATCGGAATGAACATCTAGAACTGTCTGAACACTTAGTCAAAACGTGAGTACAAAGGCTTTTGTTTCATCACGATTCGCTCCGATTCGTTTATTTTATCCAACTATCCAATCCAACATTTTCGACATCTTAAAATGTATAGTGATGTGATTTGTTTTTATGTGATTCAGTTAAACACTGTGGTCTACAGTCAAATTATGAAAGTAAGTTTTTGCCATTGTGAACACGCTCAAGCACCACAATGAAATACAACCTCTGCATTTAACCCCTCACACTTGCACACGTGGAGCAGTGGGCAGCTACCAACAGTGCCCAGGGAGCAGTGTAGTGGGACAGTACCTTGCTCAAGGGAACCTCAGTATTGCCCGGGCCAGGACTTGAACCTGCGACCTAATAATAATAATCTGCTACATTTCCATGAACCATTTTATTATTAAAGGTCAAATTCAGCTTCTCACTACAAATGACCGCACACAGGAAAAATCAGTCGAATTACTTGTCGAGTGAAAACAGTGTTTTATGTGCCTTATTGATGCATCGGATTGTACAGTATTTTGGTAGACGCATTGATACAGATTGATTAATTGTTCCACCCCTAATTTTAACCACACAAATGTACCTATAATTATTTTAGATTTTACTGAATGATCTGTCACTGTTCACAAATTATCAAATTCAGTTGCTTCAGTTTCTTCTTTAGCTATTGTAATGCTTTATATTGAAATGTTCTGTATTGTGAATTTGCTGCTGAAAATGTTTTGCAGTGTATCGAATGGGGTAGCAGGGATAACTGAATCACTGGAGCTCAATAGATTTTGGGGCAATTTTGAAAGCATTGTAAAAGAACATTTGGAATTGAATTTTTTATGTAATTGAGACCGAAAATCTTCTTCCTACTCATCATAATGAGTAAGCACTGCCTTATTTAAAGAACAACACACTGAATATTCTGATACTTAGATATTTAGTAAAAAAAAGTAGAATATATATATATATATACATATATATATACATATATTCCAATGAAATTTTCACCAGACACTGGTAATAGCTTAAGAAATCCACACATATAAAGAATTCACAAATTTTAAGTCTGTAAATAAAGTTGGGTAATAAAGTGGAATAAGGCAGTAGATAGTATTTAACAGGCTTAAGTTTAAGTCTTGAGTGTAGAGGCCTTTTTTTGCAATGACAGCTTATTTTTTATTGAACACATTTTTTATCTAATGTTAATTCTCAAAATCATATTACAAGTCATCAATTCTAGTTGAACTTTCCTTACTTGAAGTTATTTCACTCTCAATCAGGCTAAACTTGCAGAGAGGTAGAAGTTGTTCATGGACTTCGTTCTCCATTCAGTAAACCAGCTAAATTTACTATGAAACACTGTTAAACAAAGATTTCGGAAGGTTTACTGTGTGTAGACTGTAAAGGATTTGAGCCAGATGCTAGTCAGCTGATACAAGCTAACTCACCTCTGCCACGAACTGTTGTCATACTGCTAGATCGATAAGTAAAGCTGTGCCACGCTTGGACGTCCATCTTTACATTTAAAAACAAGACAGTTTAGTAGACATCCCAGAGGTTTTCTTTGGCCAAATCATAAGTTAATAGGGCATAAAAATGGAATATTGCAAAACAAGCGTTAGCTACAGAAACATTGATTGAACCTATACAAATAATTGTGACTTCATTACATCAGTTCTTACTGGGGGTGGGTGGAGACAGAGGCTGAACTATGAAAAAAGAAATATCTGTTGGCTTTCTACTTCGTCTCTGATTTCTACTGCCTTCATTTCTGCAGGAGTACTGCCGTGAAGGAGAAAGTCTCCACAGGCTTCTACTTTAATTGTTGACTCCTAATTTCTACACTAGACTCTGTTTGCAGGTGCTTTACAAATGCTTGAGGTTTCTGTTACACCAGCACAAGTTCACTGTAGTTCTGTCGTGATACTGTTATTGCATTACTGAATGTGCTGGTCGTACATTATGCGCTCAGTCACCAGAACAACTCTGCATCGATTCATTCAAATCACTCTGATCAAGAACCCTTTCATCAGTCATTGTTGTGCCTAATTGCTATACGTGTTGTCAGACAGTGTTGCCGGGTCTCTGTGGGACTGCTATGAGATGTCTTACACATTCCCTGCCTCTGAATGGCTCTTTTGTGTTCAGCCATTGTGTGGGATGTGTGAAAACACTAAGAACTGTGACTAGCTCAGAGCAGACATGGCTCCGTCAGGGTCTCTGATTGGCAGTTGGTGCCACAGTAGGAAGTGTAGTGCGACTGTAATTGAAAGATTATAGTGCCCTGCAAAGCTATTGATTAGGGGATAAAAACAACAGGTTTCTCTTGTTGGGCTCTTTTAGCATGATTTCTATTTTTAAGCTGAAGTAATTGGGTGGTTTTCTGTTATTTTGTGCATATTTTTCGGCTGCATTGATTGTTGCAACTAGCTTTGCTAAAACTGTAAATCGTCCTTGTTGAACAGTTGGCCGGCAGAAGATTGAAGATGGTGATAAGCTGAAAATAATGGCACAGTGTCCATATCAAAATACAGTTTGGATCAGTAAAACAGTCATAATTATATTCAACTGTTTATTCGCTAGTGGTGCATGATTGGAACCGACAAGAGTTTTTGACTTGCCACCCTAATAATTGCAAACTGCATTTGAGCAGTGGTGGCCTAGTGGTTAGGACGCTGCCTTTGGAACCTGAAGGTTGCAGGTTCGAGTCCCACCCCGTGCACTACAGAGGTACCCTTGAGCAAGGTACCGTCCCACTACACTGCTCCCCGTGCGCTGTTGGTAGCTGCTCGCTGTTCCGCGTGTGATGGGTTAAATGCTGAGGTCACATTTCGTTGTGGTGCTTAGAGTGTGTTCACAATGACACTTTCACTTCACTTTCACTTCACTTCACAACATGATGTGAGCTTATGCTTTATAAAAAAAAAAGTTGATCTAGAAATATAAAACTTCTTCTGTTTACATTATAAGTCTCGATTTGCCAAAATTTTTTAGTTGGAATATTAAGTGTAATTAAAACTGTGATTAAAAGTTGATTACTGCGGTTTGAAAAACTACCGTTAAACACCCCTAGCAGTAGTCTCGGTCACCCTGGCACAGCATGCAGCTCAGGTGTTTTTTGATGGTGAAACCCTCAGAAGAAAACGGCTAGTTGGGTTAGTAGCAAGTATAGCTGTGGTGTGTTGACGTAGCCAACTGGCAACTGTGATGAAATGGCATAGGCACTGCGTTATGGACGTTCTCCCAACAGTTTACTGGAGGTTCATTTGTTTTTAACCTTCAGAGTGGATAGAACAGCTGTTTTTTTATAACAGCCTGCAACAAAAACTGCAATAATAACTGGTCAGTGATGACTATGGAACAAGGAAAGCTAACTTGCGATATAGTGGTCACAGTTCAAAACAGGGAAGCTCATAAACCCACTGGCAGCCCACAATCTCCACAACCTGCTTTTGTGCCTCATTCGTTTTAAACCACAAACCGCAGTAATCGTTTTCTTCCCTGTGTTCGACTTCTGCATCCACCAGGCTGTAAACAAATACTCCACGTAGCGGCAGGTAGCACACATTTTGCTAGCAAGCCCACTGACCAAGGGCATGCCCGGTCTTCATTACAAGCTCATTTAAGCAGCAGGAGTACACGGGAATGGAGTGGGTAACGTTAACATTTTTACCTAAAAACACACATCTGACATTTAGTTTAGAGTGTCTTTGTAGCTTGGTTAAAGTAGATCATCAATGAAATACCTAGAAGACAATGGTAGTATTTTCATTTTCATGCAAGTCCATAATGCATGTCATTTTATTTGTTGTTCAATATAATAATAAATAATTAATAATAAGTAAATAGTATTTTATGAATAATAATAATAATAATAATATTTTTTTTTTACATTTTTAGCACATTTAACAATACAGCAGTAGTGCTGATAACTGAATTTTGGTCACTATATGATATTAAAATTTGAAACTGTTACATCTCTATTTGTTGAGGAAAAGGACTGAAGAATGTGAGATTTGTGCTTTGAAAATCCTTCTATGCTTTGCATTTTGCCTTAATTCACAACATCATTAAAATATTTATTTTATAGTACTTATTAATTAATGTTGTGGCTGTGTACACGAGTTTATGTAGCTGAGGCTTTGAAAACATTTGGTAACCAACAGTACACCAGTACAGCATGATTCAATAATTTATAATAAAATCTCAAAATATTAAAAAAACATTTATTTAAAGAAAAAAATGACATTGTGAAGGAGCTTCCAAAAGTTCTCGGGACGTTATTAAACAACACTCGGATGGAAAAAAGCTACAGAGCCACAACAAATATGTTTAACATTGCTGCCAGATTAATAGCATGAGTACAATAAGGGAATAGCAGAGGATACTGAGGTATTTGGCAACCCACAGTACAGCAGTGTAGCATGATTCAATAGTTTATAATAAAATCTCATAACCTATAATCTCATAACACTGTAGGCTATGTAATTTTGGAAGACTGAGCTTGCTCTCTGTGGCTTGACCTCACACTGACAAAAACGAAATGGGATAAGCATACCCCAAATAACTTTCTCAGGCTGTTTTCTCACTTGGACACTGACATGTGGTGCTGTGTGGATGAGGATGTGGTATAATGTGTTGCGGAGAGATCACTTCCCCATACTGGCTGACCCCTGACTTTTCCAGTAAGCACTCAGCATGGATAGCACATCTTTTCCTGACGAAAATGGTGGGAACGTTCTGCATTTAGAACCGCCTTCCATTTGCTGGAGGAAAAAACGGAGAAGAGCAGCATGTAGAAGAGTGGAGCTGGTGCTAACTGGCGGTTTGATGGGAGCGCTTGTCTGTCAGTGACGCCGGCGGACTGATGACTCACCGCTCGTGGTGTGGAGAGGCGGGGAGGGGTGTGTGTTGTATTTAACTCTTAACCTTAGAATGAGCCAGAGGCAATACTGAAATCTACGAGATAACACTCCCCCTCCCCCCTCCCTGCATCCAACGCAGGTTTATTTCTGGATTCATTCATGTATTTTTAGTAGAGGGAAGTACGTAAATGCCATGTGCAAGCCAAACGCTGCATATCTTTCTGCTTATTATGGAGAGGCAGTGCTGTGGAGAGATGAGCGGGTGGAAGAATGGTGGAGGGGTTGGGAAGTTTTAATCCATGTCATCTTGTTTCAGGGTGGTGTGTGGTGATCCACGGTACCACCGAGAGAAACCCAACAGCACAGTCACATTGCATTTGGCTAAGTGCCACTGCGCTGTAAATGTGCTGCAGCCGTATGTTGTGCTTACTTGTGATTTTTTTTCACCTTTGCCTGCAAGCAACCGCCAACATTTTGATCACGCACCAGAATTTAGCATATAGGGAGGGGCTTCCTAAGCACTCGAATGGGAAAAGCTTCATGGCCACAACAAAAAACCATCAACTTCTCTGCCATTGTTCAATAACCTGCAAGTGGAAATTTCGTGATACCACAATGAATCGTCTCGGACAAGTGCGACATGCAAAATGTCATGGTATAGTCTAAGAGTGATGCACACACAGTATTTTTATTTGTGTATTGCACACAGAAGGAAACATGACTGGAGCAACGTGCCAGGAGATGTTTCAAAATAATAGTTTTATCAACAAAGAACCTAAATATGAGGAGAAGATTGACATTTCAACAAGAAAACAACCCCAAATATCACAACAGCCAGAGTAACTCAAAACTAATTTCCAAAAAGGGAAAAGTGTTTGTGTAGTTTAGTCAGTCTCCTCATGGGGGGTTTTGTTTCTGTGAAGTGACCTGGGCTATAAGAAAGGCGTGATCCAAATAAAAATTATTTTATCATCATCGTTTAAAAAATACAGGCTTGTGAACTTGCGAGCATTGTGAGTAGAAGATTGTTTATCACAGGAAGAAATATACAAGGATTCAGTTCAGCCTTAAACTGGGCAGAATGAAGATCTGAATCCAGCTTTTTTAGGAGTTTGTGGTGTCAGGAGATTGTGGCATCAGGACTTTGTGGGATCAGGTGCAGATCGAATGTCAACCTTTTTTTTTTGCTCATTATAGATGATCAGGCCGTCCACATGGGCTTTCAGGGCCTGAGATCGGTTGGCTTCTCGTTCAGTTGGCGTTACAAAAAGTTGCATTCAGCTTTTTCATGGCATCGGTTTCTGCCATAATCCTGATTAGAAAACGTCTTCATTGGAAGCGGCAATTTGACGAGCAAATCAGCATGAAACGGCTGTTGGTGATTGGCATATGAGGCAGGAAGTTGTCAGAATGTAGATACAGACCCACCTGAATCTAAAATTGCATGCATGGACTGCTTCCATTTTTTTAGATTAACTGCATGGTAGCCTAATAATTCAGTGTCCATTTTTAGCAGAGCAAGCTTGCAGATGAATAGCTTGCATTTACAGTGGTGGACAAATGTTAATGTTTTTAAACGCAGGTTTTTGATCGTTCACTTTTATAAACGTTGAAAGTTTAGCCCAGCTTGTAGTTTAGCTTAGTTCTAAAAATGAGCATCGAATTAGATATTAATTTGTAGTAGTATCGATACTAAAGTCCCAGACTGAAGCAGACCAGAGCTGAGCTGCAACTAAACAAGCAGCCCTCACTGCCAGCTGTGTTTGAGCAGCCACGAAAATATGCTCTCCAGAAGCACAGAAAATTAAGTCTGTCAGCAGTCAGTAACTATCAGCTGTATGCATTCGCATCGACCAGATCCTCCTGCCCCATAGTATCGAAAACAGTTTTGAGCATTATCCTTTATTGTGCCAACACTACAAGGTGGTAGTGCTGCCCACAGCAGCGTATTATCAGTAGTATTTGTTCCATCTCAAATCTACGCAAACCTAAAAGCAGAAGTTTATCCAAATGATCAACTCCGAACAGCTTTAAAGATTTTTTTCAAATGTTTTTTTGCAGACTGTTGTCTAGTTCACTGGGTTGCAGCTGCGTGTTTGTGTGTGCACCGTGAATAAGGGGGAAAGCCAGAGCGTGCCCTTTGAGTGGACCCGGAGTGGTTGTTTTTATAAGGCCTTCTCACTGGAGTGGTCTCTTATGACTCAAGCAAGCATCTAGCTCTCCGCTCTCAGCACTAGCCGCTCATCCATCTGCGTTGTCCTTTACAGAGGTCACCATGTCTAGACCAGCACTGTGGTTTAGACTCGAACCACTGGGCTGAACGCGTTCACTCTCTCGCTCCAAACAAACAACGTACTCCGATGAAGGAGTGCGTGCGGAAGGGGCTGCCTCTCTGCTCCACGTGAGAACAGCGAATGAACACACGTATAAACGTTACATGGGCCGGGCCACAGTTCTGTGCCAATCAGTAATACATGTGTCGTCGAAACCGGACCATGTGACTTGATTACATTCAGCCTTTCATGTTGCTGCAAACTGGACGCCGTACCCTTTAAATCTCATACACGCGCACACGGAGTTCATTCACAGCATCTGCAGTCCGTAGCTTTTGAGAATAAACTAGTCGGTGACTCATCCCTCTCTGCTGTTGCTGCCTGGGGGTGGGGGATGGTGGTTGGGGGGTGGTAGGAGAGAGAGAGAGAGAGAGAGAGAGAGAGAGAGAGAGAGTGAATGAATGAGAACGGAGCAAGTGAGGTGTAGATCCATGTGATGCTAGTATTTCTAAGCGGCCTTAGTTTAGAGCTTCTTCCCAAGTCCGTTCCACGTATTACATCAGTCCTCTGTGTCCGTGGGCTTTGTGCTACTGCTGGCTGAGAAGATGTCGGGGTGGGGTGGGTGGTACACATCACTGATAAATCTGCATGGGCTCAGTGAATTAGCATCACCGCGTTCCCTGTTGAATACTGTCCAAGGAATTAGCCAAATTACCCCCACTCCCACCCCCGAGTCATCGTCTGCCGAGTTCCCTCGTTTCTCCCACGTCTGTCATTCTTGTCTCTTCGTTTTTAGAAAACACAGCCGACCAGAGGTGAGCGAGTGGCCCTGTTTTCATAAACATGTGTCGTCCTTCCTTCCTTTCCTCTTGGGGTCAGCGACGGACGTCACCGGACCCGCGACGTGTCACTGGGGCACTCATGGGTGCCACGGCGGATGCGATGAATCATTCAGCACCTCGTTTCAGAACTACCTAAACACAACCGTGTTCTTCATTCAAGCTGCTACTGCTTTACAGCTCTGTTCATGCTTGTTTCTAGAGCTGATGAAGTGACATGTCAGAAGTGTGCTATATACGGTACTGTGCAAAGGTTTTAGGCACCTGTGCTAGTAGTTTAAAGCCATTTACCTGAGCACATGTTGATTTCTGTGTAAAACAAGACAACACAGGCACACAAACTCCCTGTTTACTGTTTTACTGTTATTAGTGTTTTAGAGGAAACAGAAACACTCACGGCCCAAATAAACCAAATTAATTGTTATTTTCTCAGGGGGCTAAGATTTATGCACAGTACTGTAAATGAATTGTTAACTGGGGGAATGGAAAAAAGTCCATCATGGCAGAAACAGGTGGCTTAAGTGGTGCAAAGCCAGTGAAGAACAGAAGAGAAGAATTTTTAAAGCTTTGGCAAAATGCAAAATGCTGCACAATTGCACAAACTCATCTTGTTTGTGCTGGGAATTGGTAAAACCTGTCACCAAGTTTCAGGTCTGCACTGCTTACAGTTTGTAACTGGTTTTTAGTACAGAATCAGAGCTTTAAAGAGTCCTAACCAATACAGTAGGTGATGGACATTAGGGGCATCGCACTGCCCATGAGAAAGTGATGTAATGAGTTCTGGTGGTCACCGGTTAAACGGGAGGTGGTTGTGTGTCAGTTTTGTGGTATTAGCATTAACTAAATGAGTGGTTTGTGAGATTGTTTGTTTAATGATTGGAGGGTGTTGGTAATTGGACTCCGGCGGGGGGGCCTTCTCTCTCAGTGTTTTACTGTGGATTAGCTGTAATTAAGAGCCGTGTCAGGATGGCTTCCAGGGACACAGTCAAGCATGTCCAGAAAGAAAAAGCACATTCTTTCCTCTGTTTGTTCCTCTGGCACTGCTGGATAACTGAACAGGGCAAATAATTTGGATGCACTATTGCTGGAGACTGGGTGAGGTTCTACGTTCTGCTATAGGTTGTGAAGCAAAAGAAGTAAGTTTTTAGCACAGTACATCTTTACACAACATCTTGGGGCAACACCTGCCCGTTTACTTCAACTTATTCTTGCCTCTCTCTCTCTCTCTCTCTCTCTCTCTCTCTCTCTCTCTCTCTCTCTCTCTCTCTCTCTCTCTCTCTCTTTCT
>JBBPDA010000001.1:29156197-29175158 GCA_037974385.1 Arnoldichthys spilopterus | reverse complement strand
TGTGTGTGTGTGTGTGTGTGTGTGTGTGTGTGTGTGTGTGTGTGTGTGTGTGTGTGTGTGTGTGTGTGTGTGCTTTTAATTGTGGACTCTAGGCTTTTCTTCAGGTCCACTTACCTGTGAAATCCTCCTGACTCACTGCGTCAATTAAGCAGCTTCCGTCTCCAAATCAGTCTTCAAAGGTCCCAGCACTCCACATCAAAGTAAAGAGATAATGGTTTGTCTGTCTTTCGAACAGGCAGGTGAAATCTTCACTTCTACAGGAACTGCATGCCTAGTAATTAAGCCTGCAAATGTTTATTAGGCTGTTTTCACATCTAGTTTGGTTGCTAAAGTCTGTCGCGGAGTTTGATTGTATTTTTTCAATTTACTTTGATTAGTTTCACATTGCTGTAGATACAGTGCATCCAATTATACATGTGGGTGTTTGCTGATTACCCAAGAACCTTACAGGCATACAAGCACTCAGTCATTTTAACACTGGACTCCATAGGACCAAAGGACCAAGTGTAATTTGACTCCGTCAGACCTCTGAGGTATAACCCCCCAATGGAAGTGAAAGTGACTATTTGTCATTGTCAAACCCCACAACGAATTGTGACCTTGGCATTTACCCCATCAGATATGCACACCTTGAGCAGCGGGCAGTCAACAGGATACCTCAGTGGTGCCCAGGCCTGGACTTGAACCTGCGACCTTCAGTTCACAACCACTAGTATAATAATGGGATGCTCTCGAGTAGCCACACATGAGCCTAACCTCACTGCTCCCACTGCCTAGCATCACCTAGAAGTGAACAGCGCGGTGCCCAGCATTGCTTTCCTCTGGCACTAACCAGTAACTTTGTGCTCGTGATCCAGAACTAATCTTCCAGTAGTACCTGACCTCACTAATGCTCTTGTGGCTGAATGCCATCAGATCCTCATAGCAGTGTTCCAGGTATCTATTGTAATCTAGTGTAACGCTTTCCCAGAACTGGAGACAAAGCAAAAGGAAGGCAAGTTGGCTTGGATTTTGGAAGAAATGTTGGGTAAATGGGAATCTGCAAACATTTGGGAATAGTGTGTGTATCTGTTGCACTTCCTCTGTATCACAGGCTGTGTTTTGTTAAAGCACAATGAACCTGAAATCTAAAGCTAATGCACATATAATGCTCTGAAATGTGAAGTAGGGAGTAGTGAGGTTCCTGAGTCCTGTTCACGGGCATCTGGAATGAGACATGTTGCAAAATAGATATATTAGGGACTCCGGGTTTAACTAATCAGTCTATCACAGCGTGTCTTTTAAATCTCGCATGCCTGCTGTAAGTCATCACATCGATTTGTGGAAGCAGTGTGGCCTGAATGATTTTATAGCTCTGGAGCTCGGTTTCTTGTGGCTTCACTGCCACTGATGCCTTGCGTCAAACACAAATCCTACTGTAAATTACAGGCATGTATAGATTTCTTTTGTAAAGTTTATGGTTTCATCTATGCTTTTGAACCTGTGGTGGAGTTGATGGTGGAAAACCTCTCTCTTCTGTGTGACATTCAACAGACCCTCCTCTCTGCCCAGTGAGCCACTGTTTCCTTATCGATTGCCGGGAACCAAGATTATCTATAGATACGCTTACGTTCGGTCTTGTAGTTGTCCATAGTGATACAAATGAGTACAGATAAGCTTGACTGTCTGAATTTGTGGTGGATAGTCCAGATGCAAGGCTTCTGGTCCAGTTGAGTTGAAAAATGGTAAATGTTAAGCCATGAAAGTTAATTTGATGAACTGAAAGTGACTGTTTGTTATTGTGAACCCAGTAAATCACAAAGCATACCACAATGAAATGTGACCTCTGCATTTATCCCATCACACGTGCACACATGGAGCAGTGTAGCGGGACGGTACCTTGCTCAAGGGTACCTTAGTGGTCCACGGGTCGGGACATGTACCTGCGACCTTCTGTTCACAGGGGCAACGTCTTAACCACTAGGCCACCACTGCATAGATGGTTAATGTGAGTTAGGAAGTTGTTTTTTTCAGTAATGATTGTGTTAAAGATGCACATGCGTCATGTGAACATCATTGACAAATGTAAATGGCTGATTCTGATTATCAGAAAAGGTTAAATGTCTAATATATTGTTAATATATTTATTTGCCGTGTCCTATGGGCCATAAAGTTCCCGAGAGTCTGTATTTTTGGAGGTCGTCATCCCACTTTTTTCCGTCATTTGCTGACTGTGTGGAAGTTCTACTTGTCAAGAGGAAGGAAGTGTGTGTTCTTGATGATACGGAGTGTGGTTGTACACTTTTTATTCATGATGCACTTCTGTTGACTTGTTTAAACTTCCTCTGTGCTGAAAATAAAAGTGCGAGCTTTGGCCTCAGGGCTGCGTGTATTTCCACAAAGCAAGTTTGACACCAACGTCTGAACTATTACAGAAAATTTGACACAAAAAAATGGTACAAAGCAACCATCATATTTTTCCCCACAGCGCTGCAGCGTCAGCAGTAGTTGCTTTTTACACCGTATGTGTTTACAGAAGTTCGAGGGTTGTAATCTGTGCCAACATGCAGCTGAAATCTACACGATATACAGAGGACACCAGATTTCCATACACCAATCAGCCATAACATTACAACCACTTACACGTGAAGTGAATCTTCTCATTATCTCATGACACCTGCCCCTGTCCAGGAGTGGGATATATTATGCAATAGGGTCTAAATGACAAGTTTTATCACAATCCCATTATTTTAGCCAAATCCGATCATTTTCAATACCTTAAAATTTACATTACGATTCGGTTCAATACTGGGCTCTGCAGTCAGTATGAAATTTTACAATCTGCTACATTTCCATGATCTCACACATGCAAACAAAGTATGATGTGAACATTTTATTATTAAAGATCAAATGCAGCAATGTAGTCCTAAGCAAAAACTTCTCAGTAAAAAACTGCATACAGTAAAACTCAGATTAATAGTGGAATTAACATGCATTAATTTTTATTTGCGTTTTTGTGCTGTTCTGGTCAATGCATTGATGCAGATGCATTCATTGTTACCCCCCCTATTAAGCAGCAAGTGAACAGTCAGCTGCGTCTTAACAAGGAAAACATTAGAGCATGTACCCAGTAGGGGTGGATGGTCACAAACCCCCTTCTCTAACCAAAGGTCACTTTTCACTCACTGTTTTTGCAGGTCCTGCTCAGGTTCCCATGATGTCCCCAAATGGTTCAGTGCCTCCTATTTATGTGCCTCCTGGATACGTTCAGCAAGTGAGTTCATGTCGACTGTTTCTGTTTTTCTATTGGCACTTTGAGTTTTGGAACCTCGTCTGTATTTTCTGTTGAATTCACAAAGATCTTCAGTGGCCTTGATGTGTCTCTCGGTCTTTTGTCTTTCATTCTCACTAAGATCATTGAGGAAAATGGAGTGAGGCGGGTTTTGGTTTTACCTCAGGCGGAGTTCCACCCGGGGGGCCACTCGCCGCTGCACCACCCGCCCCCTCCACCCCCACATGCCCACCTGCAGGCCTTCATTCCCCACCCTCATCATCCCATCATGCCTCCTCCTCACCTGTACTCAGGCATGGCCAGCGGTACGGGAGACATGAATCCCCAGTACATCTCTCAGTACCACCCAGCCCACATCTACTCAGAGCAGGGTGAGTATACTTGTCGTACTACTGTGCCTACTGGGTTTCTCTCCTCTTTCCAGCACCATCGTTCCATCAGTGTAAATGCGATGTGTTTTTTGGTGCATCAGAGCACTTTCTAAAATGTACCACAGTCTGTTGGACTGATCACATACAGTACTGTGCAAAAGTCTGAGATAATGACCATTAAAGCTTCTCTGGGCAGTGAGAGTGTGTTTTCTCAAAAAACCCGGATATTAGAATAAACACAAATAACAGTAAAACCGTGAACAATGAATTTGTGTCTGTATTGTCTTGACTATTTCCAGAGCTTTGGGCCCAATCAGTCCTTCAGGTGCTGATGGAGCTTCACACACATCCATATATTGGAGGCATGTAGGACAGATCTGAAGCCAAACCTGTCTTCTAACCAGTTCACATATTAAATACAGTTTACACAGAAATTCTGTTCACTGCTTTCCTGTTTGTTTGCATTGATTCTAATGTTCTCTTGGGCTTTCACTGCAGAAAGAACCTTAATGCTCAGATAAACGGCTTTAAACTATTAACATAGGGGCCTAAGACTTTTGCACAGTGCTGTGTATCATATGATCTATACAAGGACTGTTAAGTTAATTGGCAATAAAACAACACATTGATCTTTTCCATGATCAGTATTGTTAGCTAATAGTCATTACAGGCCAAATTCAGATGCACATTCATCATTTGCAAAGTGGCCTGAAGGCAAGTCTATAAGAGGTGAACGTGTTGGTCTGTCTGACAGAAAAGGACATTTAAAATTCAGAAATGTCAAAGTGATTAAATTTCCATTACAGCAATTGGCGTCAGTATGTCAGGATGTCTGTCTATGGCAATTCCCGTGCTCATCAAATGCAGTCAGCCGTGCAGTTAGTGCTGCAAATGCGAGGAAACCTGCAGTAGCCTGTATGATTTACGATGTTTCTCTGTTTGTAAGAGGTTGTAGATTTGTTATCTCCCTTCGCGACCACTCTTTGAAAAAATCTTTGAGATTACATTTGTTTTTTGTTTGTGCACCTTGTTCACCATATATCGCACGCCCCTGTCTGTGTGTTTTCAGTCTCCACAGACACTCACCCGCCACATGGACGAACACAATTTGTTCACAGGGATGAAAGGGCTAACAAAACCTATGAGCGCCTGCAGAAGAAGCTGAAAGAGCGGCAGGGTGGGCAGTCAGGAGGAGGGGGTGGTCTGCTTCCTTCCAAAGACAGTCCTCCCCTTTCCCCTCAGAAAAATCGTGGCACCCCACCAGTTGCAGGGGACCTCCAGAATGGCCTTGGGGTTAAGGAGGTGGAGGAGCAGAGCCAGGCCAGTGCTGCAGTCACTGGCCTCGGAGTGGAATGTCCAGGGAGAGGGAGAGCTGCCGAGCCTGGAGGTAGGGAGATGTCTGAACTGGAGGATTTAATGACTGTTTAATAGTGTTTGTGCTCAAATTCGAACCTAAACGGTCTTAATATCTTGCGCATGGTGAGCGTGTCTTTTGTACATGCATGTGGCTGCACGCCACCACTAAGTAGCATAGAACATTGCAGAGACCACTGTTCACCATTTACTTGACAGTGCTGCAGATATTGTGAGTCCATTCATCCAAAGCGACTTCCAGGACGTGGAGCAGTGTAGTGGGACGATAACTTGCTCAAAGTTACCTCAGTAGTGCCTGGGCCGGGACTTGAACCTCTGACCTTTAGATCCAAAGGGCAATGCCCTAACCACTAAGCCACCACTGCCCATATACTTTCATCACAATTGCATAGCAGGGCTGTCCCAATCATATTTTTTACCCCCGATCCTGATCCGAGTCATTTCATACTGAGTATCTGCTGATACCGTGTCCCAATCTGATATTTGTATTTTTTTAGATAATGTGTGAGACAGCAGAAATTCATGTTTTTATCCCCCCAATATTTCTTACATTGGCCGCAAAATGACCAGCCCGCTTTTCTTGCCTACTTCACAACTGCTCAACATCTCCCTGATTGCCTGTTTCCCACACACTGCTGAGTGAGATCCGTGACAGTGATGAGTCTGCAATACTGCATGTTTAAAAGCAAACGTGGAGTCAGTCCAGTGTGCGGTGAGGCTATAGGGCAGTAGGTGAAATGTGGTGTCGTTGGGCACATCATGGCTCCAGACGCTCGAAAAGACAAGTTCCCCTGGAGGGAACTTCTTTTGTAAAATGCTCCTCCTGTGTGCGTTGCTTCAGTGCAGCCTTTGCCTGTGCGACCTGAGTGAACCTGCTGTATTACGTGTGTTTATGGTTTTAGGTGTCGTATCATATTGGAAGTCTTAAACACAGCTCTGTTGCTACCGCTCCTGCCTCAACTTGTCGAAGTGACTATATTTATAAAATAAATATAAAAACATTTTTTAAATTCTGAGATTGGTGTGGATTCTCACCAGCACACACAAAAAAAAACACTTTTTTTGAAGAGCTCATTTGCAGTATCAGCATTGCAATAACAATTAACAAATAATGTATTGTGCAGCTCGTATGTACAGGTAGTCGAGACGATCTAAAGAATTGACTAATTGATTAGATTATAATTATAATTGATTATATTATAATGTGATACATATTCTTACGTTGCCGTTTTCTGTTCTCAGAACTGAATGAAAAGACGCAGGCTCTTCAAGAATGCTTAAACAAAATCAGCAAGCCAGTGGTGAGTATGTGGGGGATTCTATGTCTACGTCAGGTGGATGGTTTTCTATTTGAAAAGTGCTATTTAAACTCTGCTGAAACTGAAAGTTTCTGTGTTTTTCTTGATGATAAACACCTGACAAAAGATGCTCAAACTGTGCTTTCATAATGTCGGTCATTTACATGACTTCAACAGTTAGACATGCATGCATGAGTTCCATCTCCAGATGATTTGAGTAATAGACGCCTGTAAAGGATCATTAGAGCTGTTTGTAACTTAATGAGTAGAAACAGCCAGATTGCTACTGATGTGTTTTGCTCCAGTGATTAAGGTTTAATGTATAAACAGTTAGTTTTCCTTTACGTGGACTGAATTTGAATCTGACATTTCTCCACTAAAAAATGCATCTTCAAATGAAAAAAGGCTATACGAGTTTAAACAAAGGTTTTCAAGTGAATGGACTAGCCGTAATAGAGCAGAGTTTGATGGATCAGGCCTTACTTTTGGGTTGATTTTTTTTTGTCCTGTTTTTTTAACCCTATTATCACTGTACTCCCACGTCGATTAAAACAAAACAGCCCGATCTGTAAACAAGCTACTGGCAAAAACTCAGAAACTCTAGTTTTGCTCAATTCTCTGCCCCTCAGGCCGCACGAGTGCCAAATTTGAAGATTCTAGGTGCTTTCGTTCTTTTATAATTGGTAACATTTTGAGCGTGAACAACACCCCTTTATGTCCAGGCACTGACACACTTTTACATCCACTTTTTTTCATCAGCCGGTCGCTGATGAAAAAAAGTGTTTCACAGCAACACAGAAAAATTGCCAACAGACACAAAACCATCAGCAAACACTGATTTTCTCCATGAAAGCTGTCACAACTGTCAAAAAAACGCTGCTCACCTATGGGTATTTTGAAACACCAGCTACCTTACCTTTGAAACGCACCCACCAAAACTAGTCCAAAACGCCCTTTCAATCTCTTGGTCCTTTGACTTCTCTTCTGAAGTATTTTCAGCTGGTTCAGAATTTGGTAGAGCTGAACAATGGATTTTTGCAATGATTCAAAGGTAGAGAAGCTTATTCTAATGCACCTTTGTTTTTTTCAACCAAAAAAATAAATCGTCCTCCGTATAAAATGTAGAAGGCACCAGTTTCCCAAAATTACACCATATTTCATTAATGGTACACCTGTCTGGATCGGCTTCCAATTTGCATGATGTTTCTGTGACCTTCTGATCTGAAGGTATTAAGCTTTAAGTACAGCTTTACCAACCAGGTGGAAATTGGCCAAATTCACCCCCAAAAGGTAAAGAGTTAAAGGGATGTTGGTCTAAATACTGGCCCACAAAGGCTTTAGTTAACAGTAGTGGAACACTAGTGTGACTGTCCCTGTGTAGTGTCTAGTGAGATGAGCTTTGTCGTCATTCTCCTCACAAGAGACCAGAGAGACTAAATAAAAAGACAGAAGGAAATGCAGTGGGCAGTGGAGCGAGGGCTCTGGTTGAAGGCCTTCTTGGATGAATGGATTATATCCACAGAGATGAGCACAGAGAAGTGAGTAGATGTAGCAGGGGGAAAAAAGTGCAGAGAACAAAGACAAAAGAAAGACGCAGGATTAAGCTTGTTTCACTGTGGCTTTTTGTGTTTGGAGGTGTGCATCCGTGCGCTACTGATGCCTGGTTATTTTTATCAAAGAACCGAAAAAGATCCACAGATATCCAGCTGTAACTAAAGGGTAGCCGTGCTGCTCAAGTGGAACAAAGCCAAAAATAAAGAATATTCCCCCATCCCTTGCGTAACCGTTTCCTCTAGT
Organism: Arnoldichthys spilopterus; assembly: GCA_037974385.1. Classification (NCBI taxonomy): domain Eukaryota; kingdom Metazoa; phylum Chordata; class Actinopteri; order Characiformes; family Lepidarchidae; genus Arnoldichthys; species Arnoldichthys spilopterus. Next base: position 29,167,047 of record JBBPDA010000001.1, on the reverse strand, counting down.
TTTGCAGGAATGGTAAGTCGTCTAAACTAATCTTACATGACTCACTTGGAAGACAGTGAGGATGCAGCTAGACACGAAGTTCCTACACAGCTGTGTTTACAGTCATTTCCTCCCAATCGGAAATGGATTCTTCAGTCATCAATGTTGCTGGTGCATGTGTGCTGGGTAAAATGCAGAGGTCATGTTTCGTGTGTGTTCACAATGACGAACAAGTCACTTTCACTTATTCATCTCTGCAGTTGACCGACATCCAGGCCAGAGGAGCGTGTTTGTGCTGGGTGGCCCCAGTGAGGACAGCGGCAGAAGAGGAGCAGAAAGAAGGAGAAGAAAAACCTGAAGATCCATGCTTCAGCTATGAAGTGTCTGTATCCTACAGTGGCAAAGATGGAAAATACAGCACTGCCTACAGGTGTGAAATAGAGAGATGATGCAGATGTTTCCAAATGACACAAGGTTTAAGACTTTGGACTCAGAAAAAGTTCAATAGACCTGAAGTATTAGTGAGTTTAATTAAAGAAGAACTGTAATGTTCATAACACAGTGTTAAATTTGGCATTAAAACATGAAATTCAATTGGGAATTTGGTTTAAAAAGTGTACTGTTATTTTAGGGGTTTGACTCCTTGAATTTCTTGAGTTTCTTAAGTTTTTGCATTAAACATTCGTTAAATTTGGTAATACGTTACACAGAAATAGCAAAACATGCTTAACTCCTATCTTACACATTTTTTATCTCAAACTCAATAACACAAAATACTTTTTAAATTGATCCCCAATTGCTACGTAACTTTGGGACCCGGTTTATACTTATTTGTAATGTGGTCGCCGTTCTTCCCTTAGTTATTATTTTCTGAGTGAATTCTTGTTGCCTTTCTTGTGTTTCTATTTTACTTATATCTGTCTCCTCCATTTTTATCTCTTCAGTGGTAAGGAACTAAGTGCAACTGTAGAGAACCTAAGACCAGCAACAGACTACCATGTCAGGTTTGTACTCCACTCTAGACATAATGCAGTGTTCGTTTATAAGCACTGAGATGGCTACAAGCCAAATGAAATGTGTGTTTTTGTGACTGTGTATCATGATGTCTGTACACCTGCAGGGTCCAGGCTCTGTATAACTGTTTACAGGGAAGCCCCTCTGAGCCTGCGAGTTTCACTACTCTGAGCTGTGAGCCGGACACGCCCAGCCCACCTCGCAAAGCCAGCGGCACGAAAAGCAGCCTTGTTTTGCAGTGGAAGGTGCACAGACACACAACTAGACACACACACACACACAGCCTTCTTTTTAAACATATTCCAACAAATGTATGTATATGTTTACTTGTGCTCAGCCACAGTCACACTTGTCCTCATTCATAGTCTTTGATACACAAAACTTTGACATTTTAGACGCTTTTGTTTTATTCAGACTGTATATTTAAGAAAAAAAAATTCTCTTCCCAGGCTCCATGTGACAACGGTTCCAAAATACAAAACTACATTCTACAGTGGGATGAGGTACGGCCTTACACACTATAACATGTTTAAAGCTCTTTATATTGGTCCCTTTTGTGCAGCAATAACACAGTTTTGCCCAATTTTTGTTCCTGGCTTCTTATGTCTAAAGCCTCTGTAAAAATGGTTGTATTAATCACAAAATTAGATTTTATGACAACATCCCACAAAAGTTTTGTTTTTATTGTGGCAAAACAGGAAAATGTTTATCTTTCTAAAGTTCTAGAAAGTTCTGGACAATTCTAGAGACTTCTATACAGTGGAAGTAACTATTGATCATTGTGAACACACTCAAGCACCACAACGAAATGTGACCTCTGCATTTAACCCATCACGCAAGCACACGTGGAGCAGGGGTCAGCAATCAACAGCACCCGGGGAGCAGTGTAGTGGGAGGGTACCTTGCTCAAGGATACCTCAGTAGTGCCTGGGCTGGGAATCGACCCTGCGACCCTCAGGTCCCGAAGGCAGTGTCCTGACCTCTAGGCCACCATTGCCCACAGTTCCTGAATGTTCTGGAAGTCTACGTGAATGGAGAATGTTCTTGACAATGGATACAAATCAAAATGTCTTTGTAGTCACAACAGAAGCAAAGTTTTTGTGGAGTAAAAGCCATTTTCTATTTCTTATAAGGCATAAGGGTTTGGAAAAAAACATATTTTGTACCCAGGAACAAAAATAAAATGGAACTCTGTGATGCAGTGTAATCAGTCCTGCTGTTACTTGGTTGATTTGAAGTGTTTTCTGCATGTTGTATAGTCTTTACTACTGTAGTCTTGTTGGGCTTTGGAAGTGAAAATGCTTTCCCTAAATTAAAAGTTTATTTTTAAAGTTCATTTTAAGAATGTTTCCCCTTTTTGCTTACTCATCTGCCGCGTACCTGTGGAAAGTGACCCTTATGTTTTCTGTGTTAATCTCATCTGAACAGGGCAAGGGCACAGGAGTGTTTGAGCAGTGCTATTATGGGCCCCAGAAGCAGTACAGGGTAACCAAGCTCTCTCCAGCGTCCAAATACTCATTCCGCCTAGCAGCCAAAAACGACATGGGTGTCAGGTATGAGACTGGCATTATTATATTGGGTAAACCCACGAATGAGACACATGCCTTCACCGACTCTTCCCACTCTCTCTGTTTGTGCAGTGAGTTCAGTGAACCTGTAGACATGATGACATCGTGCAGTGTCCCTGCGCCCCCACTGAGCCCAGAGTTGGTCCAGGCTGGAGTGACCTGGCTGTGCTTGCAGTGGAACAGGCCCGTCGGGTCGCCCAAAGAAGACGATATCTGCTATGTGCTGGAGATGGAGGAAGAGGGCTCGGTGAGACATTAGCACAAGTTATGCTCTCCTACACTCATCTGATGAATACACCTACTCCTGATTTGAATTCTGCAAAGCTGGTGGTGTAAGGTGTTATGATGCACATTATTAAAATTCCCTGAAGTTTAGGGTCTTTAAAAAGTCCACTGATCTGAATTTTAGATCTTAAAAGTGTAAGAAACTAAAATGTTTAATAAAGCTACCAAACCAACAGGATTCCACTAACCTCTAATACAAACTGTGCAGCCTGGTCAGGATTTATGGGTGCAGGCTCAGCTGGTGTTTCACAGTGTGCTGTGTGGGATTATGTGGCTCCTCCTTATATTAAATTATTTCTTTATTTTTAAAAAGCTACTTAGACATAATATTGTAAAATTGTTTTAGTACGTTTGTGTAGTGCGGTTATGCAAAAATTCAGTGTGATCTGGCTTGAAAACAACAGATTTAGTGCTTGGTTAAGGTTGAAAATGAGCAGTTTGAGTAGGTGACCATGACATTGTCTTGGTAATCTGGAGCACGGTGACTATTTGTCATTATGAACACCAAACACTCAAGCACCACAAAGAAATGCAACCTCTGCATTTAACCCATCACACATGCACAGATGGAGCAGCGGACAGCCATCAACAGCGCCTGGGGAGCAGGGTAGTGGGACGGCACCTTGCTCAAGGGTACCTCAGTAGTGCCTGGGCCAGGACTCAAACCTGCGACCCTCAGGTCTCACAGGCAGCCTCCTAACCACTAGGCCACCACTGCCCACAATGTTTAAACTGGTGTTTATTAGGTTCTTGAAGATAATTAGGTTTTAGATTAAAATGTGAAATACCACACACTCCGCTTAGTATGAAAACTATTAGCAGGCTTTAAGGTAAGCTAAGGGTTATCTGAACTCGTCTGAATGGGTAGCCCCTGTCATCCAAACCTCATCCTCAGGCATGAAACGCTGCCACTTTAAGGTGCAGTGACTAAAAGATTTCAATAATTTAAACATGGTCCCAGACTTTTTAAAATTAGTCCAGTTCACATTATGTCCGTTCTCAGACTCCACATGTCTGCACTGAACATCTTGTAAAGCCAGTGTACTTTTGAATAAGTTTTTACATTTATTCCACTTTGTGCTTCCCCTTATCTTTTCCTTTGTGCTGCTGAACGTGGTGTGTTAGCCTGAGAGCTGAGAGTGTGAGCTGAGAGTGTGACATGACATTACAATAGTAACTATTGGAAAATTGGCTATTAACTGCATTTAGAACATGGAAAAGTGCATCTTTCACACAGTAAACCTGCACACCAGCACTGCTTCACCGCTGGTTGACATTGTGTTCTGGATTTCCAGGCTTATGGGTTCCAGCCCAGCTATGATGGTGATGAGCTCTCATGCACAGTGCGGAATCTACATAGGAGCACCAAGTACAAGTTCAGGGTGAGACTGACTTCCTCTTTCTGTGCACATTTGGTAAATGTTTAACGTTTTATGTGGGTGTAAGTGAGTCATTTATCTGCTGAGCACAACACTTCCATTGGAGCTTGTGCATGGAACTGGCTCCAGTGAGCTTACATTCATTATTAGGATCATTAGCATTTTTGGATCCGATTTTCCTTTAGCATAGCGGCTAAACTGATTCAGCACTTCCGAGACCAGCTGCTATTCTGGAACAGCCTTTTGTCTCTTTTTTCTCTCTCGTTTTTCTTCTTTCTCTCTGCTTTTATGTTGTGTTTATGCTAGATGGGAGACAAGGTGGAGCACTACCTCAGCTCTGTGATTAGAGAAAGGCCTGATTGCAATTACATTTTTAAAAACAAAAGTGTATTAATGTGATGGTGGCTCCTGGGTGGAAGCTGATGAGACTCTTGTTACCTGCTGAGCAACTCTCCCCTCTTACAGCTGCAATTATATCCCATCACCATGAGTTAACAGGGAGCTCCACTGACGATTGATTATACTAATGAAGCAGCATGAACAGACTGATGATTTGTCACAGTTCTTTTGTACCTTTTTTTGGTGCTACTAAAATTATGCAATTTCCTTGTTGCCACTTTGTGAATCAAAGTTTTCAGGATATCACTAAATATGGCCCTTAAAATTCACTGCCAAGCCTTTTTAAGTGCTGCTGTGGCCTTATATGCTTTTTCTGTTCTTTCAGGTTGCTGCATATAATGCAGAAGGGAAGAGTAACCCCAGTCCCATATCTGAGTTCACCACGGCTCCGGACAGACCCAGCTGCCCATGTAAACCCTCGATCAAAGGAAAACCACATCCCACCAGCTTACGCATGACTTGGGGTGAATTCAGCTTTGAAACGCTAGCTGCACATGACAGTTTTGGGGCGAATCTTGTGGACTTTTTTTCTGCCTGGTTAAACCCTGTTTGTTTTCTCACAGATCCCCCAAAAGATAACGGCGGTTCAGACGTGACAGAGTATGTGGTGGAACTATCTGAAGGCTTAAGTGGTATGTTCCAGTGCTTGTTGTTAATGTTAATGCTAGTGTTAATAGCCCAGATGTATGTTTTGCATTCAGTGATTATGTTCATGTTCATAATTTCAGGGTCTTCCTGGGAGCAAGTGTACAAGGGTCCAGCAATGGAGTGTGTGTGTGACGGGCTGAAGCCTGGTTGGTCATATCAAGCTAAAGTACACTGCCTGAGTGATGGAGGCCAGAGCCCGGTAAAATGCACATGTCTACATGCTAACGTTTTAATTAAGCCAGTGTTCTTTGAGTCACTGATGTGTTTTTACAAGCATATGCACTCATGTAGACACAAAATGACACATTCGGCCATTTCATCTCACATGCAGTTTCAGCGTCATCTTTAGACATTGTTTTTGCATTTATTGTTGTCTCTGTTTGTTTTGTCTGTTTTTTTGTCAGTTTGCTGTGTTGTGGTGTTTTGTCTCCTAATCCCTGCAGTAATATCATTGTCCATACTTCTTGGATGCCCTTTTTATCATTTCCCCTCATATGTGGGGCTTGCCAGTGCTGAGCAGTGAGTCATGCTGGTAGGCGTTGGTTTTCACAGCCCTGCAAGTGAGCATGGCTTCAAATAGCTGTCACTGGTTCTGGCAAACGCACAGCTTCATTTCAATAGGAGCTGTGTTGATGGAGATTTTTCTTTCACTCCTTAATTCAGACATTCTCCCTTCTCTTATTCATTCATTGATGTACTCATGTACTCTGTTCTTTCAGAAATGCAGTACCGAAAGGTATATGCAGTGTATAATATTGAAAGCCTTTATAGCAAACATTCATCATTTTCAAGAGTTCGAGACAATATGCTTAGAAACGCAGGTTATGTAATTCATCATAAATGTTTGTCATAACTCTGCTTGTCGAATTATTACATAAACTATATTTGTTTTGTTTGTGTGTGCACATCATGTACATGTGTCTTGCATCTAGCTGTCAGAGACGCTGCAGGTCCAGTTGCCAGCTGTTCCTCCTGGCCCATGTCAGCAACCCAGAGTAGTAGGCAAACCCAAAGCCAGAGAGGTCCAGCTTCGCTGGGGTAAGCTTACTATCTGTGTGTGCGCACATGTGTGTCTGTTGGATTGTATAGAAAAATGCTTGTGTCATAATCTCAATACATCTTGATGTTTTAATTTTTAGTATGTACTTATACACAGTAGTAAACCATAATATCAATAAACACATCATTTTTATATTTTTTTAATTTTTTTTGAATGTTTTCATGATCAAACCCTAACATTCGACTTTAACTATGTATCCGTGTGTGCGTCTCAGCTCCTCCTCAGGTGGATGGTGGCAGTTCTGTGTGTAGTTACAGTGTGGAGGTGTTTGCGCCCCAGGCTGAAGAGGGCAAAGAGGTGTACCAGGGCTCTGAGCTTGACTGTACTGTGTGTAGTTTACTGCCTGGCAGAACCTACAGCTTCCGCTTGAGAGCAGCCAATAAAGCTGGGGTAAGCAGTAGTTCCACATCAGAAAATAACAGATACATCTAGAGCTGGTAGGTCAAAACTCCAGCCCAAGGAATAATTGGTGTCTTTATACTTTATAATACTTCTTTATATTTGTACAGGATTTAGGAGGCTAATGTAGCTAACCAGTGACAGACGTGTATATCATATGTGTAATTGCATAGAAAATTAACAACTATCATTTAAAGGAGAAGATTTTTTTTGTTTAAACTTCATTTCTCAACATCACGTTTTATGGAAAATTTCTTATTCTATATACTGCATGTGTGATTGATTGGCAGTACGGACCGTTCTCAGAACGCACCGAGGTAACTACAGGACCTGGAGCCCCTGAGCCTTGTCGAATTCCTCACGTTCTCTGCAAATCGCCCTCGTGTGCTGTGGTCAGCTGGGAAGTAAGTATATACCTTCATATTATAAAAATCATGTTACAGTCTCAGTTGTGTGCAAAGAAGCATCGCGGTCATAATGTACTAATCAATGCTTAGTCCACCATTTACACCAATGCAAATATAACGCTCACAGCACTGCCTTCCTTCTTTGCTCCAGGCTCCACTTTGTAATGGAGCAGTGGTGACCGAGTACCGGCTGGAGTGGGGAGCAGCAGAAGGAAGTATGCAGTTGTGCTACACCGGATCTGGGACAAGTCATGAACTCCGAGGCTTGCTACCTGCCACCAACTACTTCTGTCGAGTTCAGGTAAGCAGGGGAAAACGAGAGCAGTGCTGAATCCTCGGATAGACAGCAGATGTTTTAGGGTTGGCCTGTCATGATCATGACATTAAAGCTGACAGTTATTTGTCAGTAATTATGATTATGATGATGATGATGATTTTTTTTTTGTAGTAAAATACAAGCCCTGTAACCACACTGACTGAATAGTGAGAATAGCTTTCTTCATGTCAAAATCAGATTTCCCTTTAGCATTGCTTCTCACTGCAGATATGGAGTGAGGAACAAAATACACATATCTTTATTATTAGCTACTTATATTAAACAATATACTACACTGTTGCACATCTGCAGTTTCACGGTTGTGTAAAGTCAAGCAAATCTTTCATTTTTCCTCTTGACACTGTAAAAATATAAGTAAAAACACTCATTCTACAAGCATACATGCTAACAAAGTAACTCTATGCTAGCTAGCTAGCGAATGAGCCACATTACCTCCGGACTGCCCTCTTAATGAATTACAGCACCGTTTTAAAATGTAGAAATAGTTTTTTCCCCCATTTTTGCTCGCCTTAAGCCTCAAGTTCATATTCTGCTTGTGAGTTTGACTGTGAAATGAAATGATTGTAGGAAGTGATGACATTAGTTTGTCTAATTGCCATCAGCTCATGTAATGACCATGAGACAATGTGTGATAGGTTGATTTTCTAGGTACGCAGCACTAAATGACTAGTTAACACTGCTGTCAGTGTATGTATGGTACACTAGTGTTCAACTAAATGTAAACTAATCAGCACAGCTTAAACTTGTACAGTTCCATTTTTAGATGAATAAATTGCATATTTTTACTTTGTTGCTTATTCTTAGATTGAACTGTCTCTAAAACCTGGCCCCAGAGATTGTTTGATACAGAATTATGTTCCTTTTGTGCTGCCGCATAAGACACAGTTGCATCACTGTTGGAAGTTTACAACCCAGGGGAGCGATGACTCAAGATAATGAATCATGAAAATTAAGACTGATTTAAGTTTATGCTGTCAGCTCCACCAAGTGGTTTTTTAAACTTACTACAGTTAATGCTTGTTTTATTACTTGCAGTGTATATGCTGCTCACGTTATTAAAATGAGAATTGGCAAATAAAAAAAAAACTCGAGTCAAATCGCTAACTCGCTAGCATTATGACAGCTGGAGAACCAAACTGCTTTAGATTTCATACTTTGTCAGCCCTGTTCCCAGTCTTAGATAAAACTCTATAACTATTCTCATAACTAAAGTTCACACATTGTATTTTGTATCTCCCAGGTAATATCAGTATATCAATTGGTCGACATGCTGCCATGATCTTTAATCCGTAGCTTTTTAACACCGATCATGGTTTGAGATTATTTCTGCGTAGTCCTGAGTTGCCCAGCACAGTCTCTGTTTGCCTGTCTTTCTGCAGGCGGTGAATGTAGCGGGTGTGGGGCCCTTCAGCGACGTAGTTCTGTGCCAGACACCATGTTCTGTGCCAGCCGCCATCAGCAGCATTCATTGTCTTCGTGAGTCTGAGATGCGGGTGGAGGACAGAAGCTCAGATAAAGAAGAGGAGGTTGAGGAGGAGGAGGGCGAGGATGAGGATGATGGACCTTCTCCACTGCTCTACTCCCCATCCACCTGCCTGGGACTGAGTTGGGAGGCACCTTGTGATCATGGAGCAGAGATTACATCTTACCTGATCGACATTGGAGAGAGACAGCCAATTCTCACTGGCCCTGTTACCAAATACATTATACAGAACCTGCAGCCTGATACCAGCTACAGGTACAGACGTGACTTACATTCTAGGCTCTTAGTTCGTTTAGTCATAAATTGTACTGTAAGAAGATATTTCAGGTATGAAACATGTATTCTTTAGACATAGAAACATAGAAATTTACATAGAAATAAAGCTTGAAATCTGTGCATGTGCATTACAGGATAAGGATTCAGGCTCTCAACACACTGGGTGCTGGTCCCTTTAGCCACACCATTAAGCTGAAGACCAAGCCCCTGCCTCCAATGCCTCCACGTCTGGAGTGTACTGCATTCAGCCACCAGACCCTCAGGCTTAAGTGGGGTGAAGGCCCAGCCAAAGGAACCCCCACTGACTCCCTGCAGTACCACCTCCAAATGGAGGACAAGAATGGCAGGTGAGACCCTCCGTCAGGAAGTGTAGCAATTTCTCCACCAGGCAGTGTCACATGTTGCTACTACTGATGTTTTACTTTACTTTTTACATGTTATTAAATAATTACACAAGTAATAGCCTGGTTACATAATGGATAATATTTACAAATGATAACTGATGGCGACTGCAGCTAAAAAGTGTTAAAAGCAGTATTTATTATTGTGTCCTTCATTCTTTGAAATAAGGACCTAAGGGTTCCTGAGGGGCACAACTGTCTAAACATTGGCCCTATTATCTGGATATTGTGACCCTGATCCCTGGCAATGCCCTGCAGCCTGGCATCCAAGAGTGTATAATTGGCCATGTTCTGGTTGGTGGGAATTGGCAGTGACTAAATTGGGGAGACAATTGGGTAAAAAAAAAAAGGTGCTGTTATCTGCTGCAGAGGTATTCAGGTGTCAGTTGAAGAAGCTTTAATGGGAATACAGTGTTGCTCTGGGTGATGGTTACATGGAAAAAGGGGGAAAAAATATCATTGTTCTTTTCTCTGTAGGTTTATATCCTTGTACAAGGGACCTTGCCACACTCACAAAGTGCAGAGGCTAAATGAGTCTACCTCGTACACATTTCGCATCCAGGCCTTTAATGAGGCGGGCGAAGGGCCCTTCTCCTCTGATTACACATTCACGACCCCCCGCTCACCCCCAGCTCCCCTCAAAGGTACAGCCTTTAACTCTGTCACCTAGAAAACACTCTTACATCTCTTTCAGCTTTCTGCAGTGTTTACACAAAAATCTCTCTCACGTCCTCTCTTGGTCTATATGTAACTTTCTAGCACCACGTGTGGAGCGAACGGACGAATCCTGTGAGATCAGTTGGGAAACCCTGCAACCAATGAAGGGAGATCCGGTTATTTACTGCTTGCAGTGCATGCAAGGAAATTCTGAGTTCAAACAGGTACAGTTTTGCTATATTTCTATTTAGGTAATGATTCAGTACATTATGCAAACTCAGACTTCACCCTGAACTCATTAGATTATTTAGGCATTATTCAGAATTAACTGGAGAAACTTTGTATAGCAGTCAAATGTATTTTTGCATAGTTAAAGTAAACACAATGCACCAAACTTTACATTTTTTAATAGCCTCAAAATATCATTCAGGCCAAAAAGGTGTACTTTATTGAACATTATTGTAATTGATTCATTGCAAATCTGGAAATATATATATATATATATATATATATATATATATATATTTTTTTTTTTTTTTTTTTTTTTTTTTTTTTTCC
>JBBPDA010000001.1:29141569-29156097 GCA_037974385.1 Arnoldichthys spilopterus | reverse complement strand
TTTTTTTTTTTTTTTTTTTTTTTTTTTTTTTTCCTGACAAAAATACAATAAAAGCAAGTCTGCAATTTGAAAATTCTCCCAAACCTTTATTTAACTAACAGAAGTTCTAATGGTTTGCTTGTCCGACATGATTGTATTATGTAAATATTAATTTTGAGTTAGATGCCTGCAGTACACTCAGATTTGGAACAGAAGGGTTATAGAATATTAATGTCAACCTGTTTTAAAACATTCCACCATAAGCAACTGGTGAACTGGTAACAGGTGAGGGTATCATGACTGGGTAAAAAGTATATAAGGAACATCCACTTAAAACCCATTGTGTGCAAGCAAAGATGGGTTGTGGCTCAACACTTTGTGCTGAATGTCATGAGAAGAAATCAGTTTCTCAACAATAGACTACAAAGACTACAAATTGGGGTCTTTCACTAGCTACAGTACATAATATTGTCTCCGTCTATGTAGAGCAAGAAGCTCGGGAGTACTTCTGAAAACCATTCTCTCACACAAGAGAAGACCATAAATCCGTTCTATGCAGAACCATCACTATGTAGTGTGGGCCACAGCTCATCTTAGATGGACCACACATAGTGGAAATGTGTGCTGTGGTCAGATAAGTTCCTGTTTCAGCTTGATTTCAGGAGAAACTGATGTTAAAGTTCAAATTGGACCATCCACACACTTTTGAGAAAAGCCATTGTCCGTTATGGTATGGTGGTGCTCCGGTGCTCACAACAGAAGTTACTTACATATTTGTGAACATACCATTAGTATTGTGATTGGGATGTTGGAAAGACTTCTGCTGCCATTTCTTTGGAAGTCCAGGGTTGTTTTAGTAAAACAGTGCCAGGCTTCATTCTGCATATGCTACAACAACATGGCGTTGTGAACCGAGTGTGTGTGTGTGCTTGACTGACCTATCATCAGTCCAAATCTGTCTCCTATTGAAAATGTATGGAGCTTCAAGAAGAGAAGAACTGGGAAACCGTCAACGGACTGATTAGCAGCCGAAGTCTTGTCGAGCAAGAATGGTCTCTTTCAAAACAGCTAATATTTTCAGTTCCAAAATGAGTAGAGTATGTAATCAAAAGGAAAGGTGGTAGGTAGGTATAACATGGTGGTAGACATGCCTCTCAGCATTTTTGGGGCATCAAATTCTAGATTTGTTTATACTTCTAAAATAAACATTTGTCAGTTATATGAAGGTGGAAGCAAGTTTTAAAAATCACAGATTCTTGTTTTTATTGCATTTTACAAAATGTCCCAACTTGATAAATTGCCAGAAACGTTTTCCGTCTTTTGCACCCTTAAGTCCGAATGTTTACATCTCAGAGGAATCATGTTGAAACTCCTTTTTCTGTTAGATCTACAAGGGCTCAGCAACTGTGTTCCAGCTGCCTAACCTGAGCTCTTCTGCCGAGTACCGCTTCCGTGTCTGCGCCATCCGGCAGTGCCAGGATGCCCCTGAAATCATCGGGCCCTACAGCTCTACCGTCACTCTCCTGCCCCCTCGCACCGAATCCCCTGGAGCCTCCAGTTCTACGGGTCCTAAAGCGGCCGAGGCTCAGCGGCCCAGACGTAGCCTGACGGACGAACAGTTTTCTTTTCTCATTATCGCCCTCCTGGCTGTCACGTCCATCCTCATCGCTGTCGCCATCCAGTACTTTGTCATCGAGTGAGCCTGGACGAGCCGCGCGGCGGGATCCTGTCATTTTTGGTTCGATTTTTTCTATTTGTTTCTGTTTCTGTTGTGATTTCTTTACCAGCGTTGGGTGGAGGGAGCCGAGTCGGAGGGAAAAAGATTAGAAGAGGAAGCAGAGGTTGTAGGTTTAAATTTGCTGACTCATCTTTCTAACTTTCTTCTCATTTTTTTCCTCTGCCGTCGATCTCTCCTTTCCCTCTACAGCGCTGTGTGGGGAAAAAAAAGATAATTCCTCTTATGTTAGCTATGAGGTGATCAATGAAGGATTAGAAATAAAGCTTACTGCTCGTCACATACTCTTTTACCCTTCATATATATGTGTAGCTGAAGTTTTTATTATTTATATTTTCTGTTTGGATTATGATTTGTCCAGTATGTGACACTTTATCTGTGTTCCAAAGCTAGCTTCATGGTGGCAGCGTTCACTGGTTTGCTGGTTTGGGCCAGTGAATACGGTAGAAGTGGGGGAGAAGGGCATCAGTCTCCAACAGGCACATGGGAGAAGGCTGAAGGGCCACAAGGAGCCTTGAGGACCCACATGGACCTAGCTGTCCCTGGGAGATTTAGTCTTTGATGTGGAGGCAGGAGGCGAATACGCTTGTTCACGTTATAGAACATTGATTTAGCACTTTTGTCAAACTTTTGGATGTGCAGAATGTGTAGGGATGCAAAAATGACTAGAGAAAAAAAAATGGTAGTATATTTTTGTACAGTGTAATGCAAGGACCTGTTTATTTGAAGTGTGGCTTGGTATAGGGTTAGGACAATGACTTGGGGGGAGGGGGGAGGGGCAACAGAAACCTAACACAAGTTAAAAGTTATTTTTACTATCATGTAACTATACTGTAGCTTGATTTTACAATCATACAGCTGCTTTGCTCCAAAATATTGTTCAGCACAAAAAAAACGTATGCTTATCGGAATCTTTCCTCGAGTCGTTATTTTTGCACCTTAGTGAGAAGAAGAAAAAAAAATACTGAATGCGTCTTGTGATACGTTTTATGGAACACATTCTCTGATTGTGCAGGCCCTTCTTGTGTTTTGGATGTTAAACTGTAGTACCACAAAGCTTGTTATTGAAAGCGTTTTATTTCAAGACGACGATTTTCAGACTTGTGATTCAAATCATCCATTTGTATTTTCCTCATTTCTTTGAGTTTAGGTTTAGAAACACAAATTATATTGTGTTTACTCTTAGCAATATTAATTTTTGACGTCTAGAGTATTTGCGTAATCTTCAGTACTAAATATATAATGAAACATTAATTTTTTTTATGTTATCCTTAATTTCTTTGTTCAGATCACATATTCGAAGTTTATTTTTTTATTTAAGTAACGCATCAGAGTTAATCATCTCCAGAGAAACGAAGAAAAAAACATGTTAAAGAAAAAGCAAAAAGCAGTTATACAATGTGTTGGTTCTACATGTACTTCCTGTGAATCGAAATTTTTTGCCTTTTCTCTGTGTTAAGTCATTGTGACTGATTGCCAACGCTGCGTGGTGGCGGCAGTGTGACAATCTGCCCGTGGGGTCTAGTGTCGTGCTTGGTTATGGCAACGGTGCTGTCGCAACCATTAAGAACTACAGGTACCTTGCAAGAAGTCTTGATGAATTCTATGATTTGGTCTATTAGATAGTCAGCAAATGTCTTCTCTTTGTCACTGAAGGAAAAAAAACAACAACCTAAATTCCTATTTTTGATAGTGATAAAATGTAATTGCAAAGTGTGCCATTTTAGCATCTCCCTTACCATAGTAGGCTTCTACATTTGGTCCAAGGGAGGAGGAAAAACTACAAAAAATAAATAAAATATGCACAAAAATGAGACCATTTTATGTAATTTTAATGTTTGCAGTTACCTCATACACCTTACATTCCAAAATGAGAAATTTGTTATACTATACATACATATCACTTTAAAATGTTCGTTATGAGATCAGAAATGTATAATCATAAATATGTATCTAAAGTGTATCTGTAAAGTCATGATATCTACAGAAAGATCCATGCACAATAAAAAATTTATAATTCTTAAATGTCTTTTGATGAGTACTTCACCTCTGTTAGCTTATGCAAATCAAGTGGTATACGGTGTTTGATGTGTTCATTTTGTCTGCAGATTATTCCATATTGTTTTTCTCTACATGCTTCACATTCTACAGATGATGTTAAAATGGTGTGGATTTATATTCCACATTGGATTCAGATGTTTGTAAAAGAGCCGTCATTTCTGGGTTGGTTTGAGCTCCGTAGACTTTAATGTTGTTTTGATGGAGAAAATGTTGTACAATTTGCTTTAAAGTATGTGGATACAGTTCAGATAAAATTCACAACTCCTTTGGGTTTAGACACTTCTTTTTGTCATGTGTGCTGCTTTTTTCTCACAGTCTGCAGTATTCAAGTGTAGTCTCAGTTCCTGAGAGGCTGGATAACCTCCTCTGAGCTTGTTTGAGCTCTTTTGACTGATATTTTTTGATGGAGAAAATATGGGACAATATGCTTCATGGGATGAGGATACAGTTCAGATAAAAGTTACAACTCTCTTGGGTTTAGACACTTCTTTTTACCATTCGCGTGCTGCTTTTTCTCACTATCTGCAGTGTTCCACTGTAGTCACAGTTCCTGGAAGGCTGGAAAGCTTGGAGCTTCTAAAAATATTGTGCAACTTCAGAAATTTGGTGGAATGGTTTCACAAATCGAGAGTGCAATTGAATCAAATTGTCCCCCTATTTTACTAAATACCAATACGTCTGACATCGGATGAGAAACAGAAACTCCACAACACATACTTTGATAGCTTACAAACTTTCAGTACAGAGGAATTCAGACCACTGTTGTGAGAGGAGGCCAGAGTGCTGGTTAATGACTGTTTTGTTAGGATCTTTCCTGCGTTTTTGGCTCCGCGATCTGTGTCCTCATGAAACCCTCATCTTCCCTTATACTGTTTTTGTCCCTTAGCACACACGATCATTAAGTGCAGAGCCTTCCACTTTTTATTTTAACTAAGGCCCTGTCCACACGAAGCTGGGTATTTTGGAAAAGATAACTTTTAATATGCGTTTTGGCTTCCGTCCACGCGTAAACAGCGTTTTTGGTCACTGAAAATAGAGACTGTTGAAAACGCATTCCAAGGTGAAGATTTCTGAAAATGCCCTTTTTGCCTTTACACGTGGACGAGGAAAGAAGATTTTCGTCAAAACTGTTCGACTTCATCTACTTTGACGTCACACAGTGCGCTGTTTGTTTACCTGATGGAGGCGATTTTAAGAACTTATGAAAACGTCCTACCATTAAAACAAACGAAGATACCACATGTCGTTACACTATTAGTGGTCATTAAAACGTCCTTCCACCATTTAAACTTGAGGTAAAACATCTCCATACATTGTAATACCTTATCAAAACGTTCTACCACTGGTAACAAACCTTAGCACACCTGAACACAGACCGTATCAATCTATCTTACACCTGTATCTCCAACGCAAGGTAGGACCAGTTTACGAGTGGTTTTGAAGCATTAAAACAGGCGTTAAGTCGTGCGCATGGCAGGACGTTTCGATGGGCAGGGTAAAAGACATTTTGTGCTTTAACAAGAAGCCGCCTCGTTTAAGCTGCATTTGAAAAAAATGTAATTATTTTTTTCATTGGATGGTGGAGCAGTGGCAGTGCAACGGTTAGGGAGTTGCCCCAGTAACCTGAAGGTTGCCAGTTCAATTCACTAAGGTGCCCGTGAGCTCCCTTGGTACTAATATTAATAACAAATGGTCAAGTTGAAAATTGGTGATTTGTATGTCATTTTTTGGATTTAGTGTCCCTAAAAAAAACATAAGAATCAGTAAAAAACTTTTGAAAACAACTTTCCATTGCAGGCCTGTGCGATCATTCACTTCCACTTCAGATGGCTAAGAAGACAATCATACTTGTCTTTAGTCCAAAGGCCTAACTTTACCTTTCCACTTACAATATGAAGTGACTTTGTCATTGTGAACACACTCAAGCACCACAACAAAATGTGACCTCTGCATTTAACCCATCACACTTGCAGCAGCGGGCAGCTATCAACAGCGCCCAGGGAGCAGTGTAGCAAGATGGTACCTTGCTCAAGGGTTTCTTAGTGGGACTTGAACCTGTGACCTTTAGGTTCCAATGGCAATGTCCTAACCACTAAGCCACCACTGTTTTTATTTTTTTATTGTTGTACGGATCACTCTTTAACACCCTAAAATCGTTTAAAAACTTTTTTTATTGTGTGATAATAAAAAGAAATATTTGCCCCCTTCTTTGATTGGAGAGTTGGAAAGTAGCGTCTTATTTAACTTAAAGAAGCATGAATCTAATGCTACTTGTGCAACAATCCTCTCTACATGCATCTTGATCTCATTTATTTCCTCCCACTCTCACTGTAGATTCTGCTTGAATACACAAACACTAGTCACCCACTCATATGTTTTTTTTTAAGGAACTCCAGACGTTCGCTCCATAATGCACACCATCTTTCTGTCTTGTTCTGCAGTGTTATGATGTGCTCAACCACATTGTTCAGAGCTGCAGAGCCTTTGTGGATTTTCTGTAGTACTAAAGCAACAAGCAACTCCTCATTAACCTCATCCAGCATTTCTAGGGCAACAACTCTGGCTCTCTGACCAGATCATCTTCCTTTATGGCTCTCTGTAGACTTAATAGTAGTATGTTCACTGGGCCTTT
This sequence comes from Arnoldichthys spilopterus, assembly GCA_037974385.1. Classification (NCBI taxonomy): domain Eukaryota; kingdom Metazoa; phylum Chordata; class Actinopteri; order Characiformes; family Lepidarchidae; genus Arnoldichthys; species Arnoldichthys spilopterus. The sequence continues at coordinate 29,149,690 of JBBPDA010000001.1, read as the reverse complement.
GGAGAAAAACTACTACTACTTCTTTCCTACTCCCTAGCTGACTGCTGGAGGAGCTGGTTGACCACACAAGCTTCTACGAATGCTTCTGGATTTTGGATTTGCTTCATGATGCTTTTCCATGCTTTATGGTCCATGGTGAGGATCCTGACCTGGATGAGTTTGAGATGTCCACTTTCCAATATAGCAAGCTGTTACGAGCTCCAGGCCCAGCACAGTGTAATGTAACTGGAGGTTCGATGGTGGGGAAGTTGCTCTGAGGGAAGATTAAATCATAGAAAAACAGGGAAGTGATGGGTAATTCTGTTATTAGCCAGCCTTTAGAAGCTCCAGTTCTATTTATCTTACATAAATCAGGCTGTATTTTTGAACAGTGATATAATTTTGAATGTTAGCGATTTGTTTGCATGTGGATTGAACTGCTGTGATAAATCAGACTTAATGAGACTTTCCATGTTCCTGTTTTGTATAATCTTGCAGACTAAAAAGGAAACTGAAGTCTCTGAATCATCCTCTGACTCCAAAATGATGAAAGCAAAGCAAAATTAGAGGAAATCAGTAAGACTACTTTGGGTTGTTTGTATAAAGTAAATGTTCTGATCAGATTTGGATACACATTTCTAACTAATATATAAGATGTGTTTGCTCTAAAATGACAAGTAGTAGTAGCTACAGCAGAAAACAGCTCCAATATGCTGTCTTGGTGTTGCATAACCCATGTCTGAAAAGCCTCTCCACAGCCTTCATTCATATTCCTCTGACCACATTAGCTACTAAAGACGTGACTGAAGGAGAATGAATATCCCTCATTAAAGGCTTTTAAAAGTGATCCATGTTTTCCCCACAGTGCTCCCCTACTGCTAGCTTATGGGCACTTTTAATTAAACAATCCCTTCATCAACTAAGCAGAGTGAGATATTAATATCACTTATTGTAGGATGATGGGTACCCATTTCTTCTGAAGGCTCATCAGTTTAATCAGCAGCTACAGCCCGAGTTTCTAAAACCCTACTGAAAGCACAAAAACCTTAGTGCTGCTGTTTGTGCCTGTGAATTTGATCAGTGTCAAATTATTAGGGGTCCAATAATAACAATTCTCACTGTTCATTTTAGCTTAATCCTGTTGAAATCATTAGGATTGTTGTGTCCAAGTACTGAAAATATGGCCAATTTGTAGCCTCTGGATATTCATAATATCCCAGATTGGTCTGTGCAGTCTGCAAGTTAATCATTTTACAGTGTTGCACCATTTTTGTTCCTTGCTTAAATTTCAACTGCTTATGTCTAAAACCTATGTAAAAATGACTTTATTCATCACAAACTTTGATTTTATGATCACAGCCCACAAAAGTAGTGGCAAAATAGGCAATTTTTTATATTTTCCAGACAGTACCAGAACATTCTAAAAAGTTCTAGAAAAATCTGGACAGTTCTCACAGAATATTCCGGAAGTCTTCTTACCAATTAAAGTCAATAGAGAATCTTGAAAACTGATGCATTTCAAAATGTCATTGTCCTGATCACAGGAGCAAAGTTTTTGTGGAACAACAGCCATTTTCTAATGATTTTAGGCAAAAGGGATTAGAAAAACACACTTTGTACCCAGGAATAAAAATTTAATGGAACTCTGTTATCTAGTGTTATCAAAATAACGGTTGGTGTGTTTTTTGTGTGCATATTTTGGCTACAGCAAACAAATCGATTAATGCAAGTAGGTTTATCACAACCAGAAAATCTATCCTGTGTAACACTAGGCTCATTGGCTAAGCAGCTCAGTGGTGAGGTTCCTGGTTCAAACTCCACGTATGATGAGCTAATGTTTCCAAAACAAAAGAGTCTGGTTGCGGTTAAATGGTAGAAGTTTTATCTTTGGAATACAAGGCCTGAAGTGAAATCTAAACTTAAAATTGCCATCTGGTGTCGACCAGAGAAGGGGAGGTTCCCCTTCCAAGTTTTGGTTCCTCTCAAGGTTTCTTCCTCCAGCTTAGGACTTAGCTTAGCTTTTCCTTGCCTCTGTTTCCTTTGGTTTTCTTATCAGGGACCTGGGTTCTGTCAAGCTGCTTTGTGACGATGTCAGTTGTAAAAAGTGCTACAGAAATAAACATGAATTCAGTAGAATTGAACTCTTAAATTACTTTGTAGGCTGTGTTTTGCTTGGAGACCTGTGATCACTGCATGTGGCTGTGTTTGTAGTACTAATGTTGCTCATTAGTGTAGATCACAGAGCACAGTCACATTTGCTGGACTCCAGATTGGATTGCCACCATAAATCAGATTTAACCAGTATTTCCCTGCTTCTGTTTTGTCTAATCAAGCAAAGCAGTAAAAGTCAAAGGAAGCCTGAAAGCCATTTTGTGACTCAGAAATGACAACAGCCCTGCAAATTAGAGAAAGTCAGCAGGATAACTTGGGCTGTTTAGACGATTTACAATGATTTTGTGTTTAATCGAAACCTTTGTCGTGATATGACACAGACCCATCTGTAGCCCACATTTAACACAGTCACTTTGTCAAAATGTAAAAGTTTAAATACTAGGATTTAATGAATAACACACATTTCCCCTTACATTTCATCTACCTATGTTGTGTACATAGTTTTATGTTAAAAAACACTCATGATTTTTGGCTTTTTTAAAACCTGTTTTGTCTGTTTTCATAACAGTGCCTTTAAAATCTACAACACCTATATATTATGATGTATTATAATATGATCTCTGCTCTGACTGACTGACCTGGACTTTTTTTTACCTTTTTTACCAATTAATTTACTATTTTTTCAGCTTAAATCCCAAAAATGTTTGTATGGTTTATGAGTATGTTAATTTACCAAAGTTTACATATCACATCACACTTTAAAAAAAAAATTGAGGAATTTGGTTTTCCTTGATATAAGTAGTACGCTTACTAAATAAGTATCATATTTAATAAAGTATAAATACTATTAATAAAATTTTTTGATTTGTGTTAAATGTTTTGATGATGATGGGTTTAACAAATTAACATTAATTTTTAACTAATTAGTTACTTGGAAATTATGCAAATTGCTGCTGTCCCAATTGTCGGCCTGCAGTTTGACTTGCATGGTGCTTTTCTACCTCAGATCTTAATCTCCGTTAAACCCATGTGCTACAAGTCTCATGTCCCATTAATACCAAATGGCATCTGTTTCTGGTGCTCCTTCACTGCAGTGTAAATGTGAAAGGTTAGAGGAGGAGTTTTTTTCAGATGATCTGTTGGTTGATTGTGAAGAAGATGACATTCTAGCCCACAGTGATGTGAATGAATAAGGAAAGTGAGTAGGAGCAGTGAGATTATCCTTTATAATAATTCAGAGCACTGGCTTAAGAAAGAGATGCAGAGTATGAGTCATGAAAGACCCTTTTTAGTGCACAATGATTGAACACTGTGTATAAAAATAGGAACAAATGTCCTCGCAGTTATTACTCATAATCCTGATGGGTCAATGTACTGCTGATAATGAACCAGAGGGGTCTCATCCAACTCAAGGCCACTCATTATCAAATAAATGTGTTCTCCACCTGCATCGTTTCTATTTAAATTACCATTTGGAATCTCTATTTTAATACCATAAAGCCAGTTTTGTTGTAGACATACACTATTCAGCCATAACATTAAAACCACCTGCCTAAAATTGTGTAGGTCCCCCCATGCTATCACAATAGCTTTGACCAAATGAGGCATGGTCTCAAGACCTCTTAAAGTGTGCTGTGGTGTCTGGCACCCAGATGTTAGAAAGTGAAACTGAGTGATTATCTGTCATGTTGAACACACCACAGCAAAGCCCACAGTGCACCACAACAAAATACGACCTCTGCATTTAACCCACCTGTGTAGGAGCAGTGGGCATCTGACATGGACAGTGTCTGGGGAGCAGTGCTTGAGGACAGTAACTTGCTCACAGGTACCTCGCTGGGATTTGAACCGGCAACCTTCAGGTCACAGGGGAAGCTCCCTAACTGTTGTAAGGTGGGGCCTACTTGAATCTGACCTTCAGCATATCCCACAGTTGCTTGACTGGATTCAGATTTGATACATTTGGAGACTTGGTCAACATCTTTATCATTCCTCAAACCATTCCTGAAAACTTTTTGCAGTGTTGCATGGTGCATTATCCTGCTAAAAGAGCCCACTACTATTAGGGAATTCCATTGGCCAGAAGGGGTGTAGAGTGTATATAGGGAGGTGGTAGTGGTGGCCTGACAGTGCCCTTGGGACCCGAAGGTCGCAGGTTTAAGTCCCGGCCTGGGCACTACTGAACTTCCCTTGAGCAAGGTATCGTCCCACTACACTGCAACCAATATATGATATCCATATAGTCACTTTCACTTCACTATATGTCTAAGTAGCATCCACATGAATGCCAGGACCCAAGGTTACCATACAGTGTACTGCCCAGATCAAGACATTGCCTCCTCCAGCTTGCCTTCCATAATGCATCTATCTCTTTTCCACGTAAGTGGCACTCACACTCAGCCACATGATAAAAGAGAAATTGCAATTAATCAGACAAAGCCGCCTTCTTCAATTTTTCTATGGTCCAGTTCGGATGCTCACTTGTCTGTTGTAGGGGGCTTTTATGTGAGGACGGGATCAGCATGGGCAATCTGACCAGTCTGCAGCTACTCAGCCATATAGGCTGCAAACTATGATGAACTGTATGTTCCAACATCTTTTTATGATGGCCGACGTGAAAAAAGGTAATTTTATCAATTTCAGCTATGTTGGTCTAGCATTTGCTCCCTAAGCACATCATTGAGCCTTAGGCATCTATGACCCTGTCACTTGTTCACTTGTTATTCTTTGGATCACTTATAGTTGGTATTAACCACTGCATACCAGGAACTGCCAACAACACCTGTTGGTTTGAAGATGTTCTGACCTAGTCATTAAGGCTTCACAATAAGGACCTTATTATGGATTTACCATAGGCCAAAGGAATATATTACAGTGGATTATATTTATGCATCACTATTCTCTAAATTAGACAAGCTTGAGTCTGTACCAGTAGTGATTCTCTCCTAACAGAAGGGGGTGCTGTTGTTTTATTCCCTAAAGGCCCTGCTCAGATTCGTCTTTGCTTTTAAAGGTGAGTGATTATTTGTCATTGTTTACACACCACAGCACAATGAAATGTGACCTCTGCATTTCTTGGGGACAGTACCTTGCTCACGGGTACCTCTGTGGGTACTCACACGGGCAACTCCCTGACTATTACGGGACTAGTTCAACCAGTGCGAATGCTGCTAATAAAGAATGATCAGTTATTCTGTAACAGTGCTATCTCCTCCTCTAGCATTTCTGTTCAATTGTATCTTATAATGCTGGTTCTGCCAGTAGGGGAAGCACTAGCATGGGATCATTATTGTCAGTGATCTCCAAAATGCTAACTTCACAGGGGAAAAAAAACCTTCCTTACTGCTAATGTAAGTTGGGGAAGTGGTGATGTAATGGTTAGGGAGTTGCCCCTGTGATCTGAAGGTTGCTGGTTCAAATCCCAGACTGGTACAATTAACACTGAAGTACCGTTCTCAGGAGCTGCCCGTGTCAGCTGCCCACTGCTCCTACACGGATGAGTTAAATGCAGAGGTCACATTTTGTTGTGTTGAGATGGGCCGGGCTGTTAATGGAAGGACATTCTAGTACAAGTGATTTTGAAGCATTTTAGTTGGTCTGTTCGCAAAAGATTCACACAATGTAAAGTCCAGCTGCTGTGTTGTTGTAGAAACTAATGTTAATTTCTGTAAACAGTGTGAATATTTCTATTTTTTGTAATCCATGAGGAACTTGATCGCTAACCTGTCTATGACCTCACATCCCCTCTGAAATTCCCTTCTGGGAATTCCCTTTTCTTTTTTTTAGAAATCTTTGCTAATGTATGTTTTCGTCCTCATTTCCTCAGCATTCTCCCCTGCAGTGCTCACTAAAGTGGCTTCCTGTTCTGCAGGCACACCCCGGCATCTTTCTAACGCTGCTCCCAGAAGCTTCACTTTTGCTCCAGCACAGCGTGCTATTGACCCTGAAGCAAACCTTACCCATAACCGTTCAGCTCACCCCAACATAAGGGCTGACATCTACCAACACTTCTCCAACAGCAATCAGCAGGAAGCAAACATGAGCCCACTGGTTTTGTGACAGGAGAAAGGCCCCAGGGGCAATGTGCATTGTTATTGATGCTCTTGTCTTCTTAACTGTCTTCCTGGAAACCCATCAAAATCCCTGCTATCACCCTGCCATGCCTTGAACCTCTCACGCTTTCTCTTCGACCACAGTCCACCCCTTTTTAATCTCAACCTCTACAGGATGTGAGCTCACTCAGCTGTGGCCCTGTTTATAAATAACAGTATAAAAGGCCAGAAGCAGGCACTTTATCTGCACAATCCTACACTGTCACACTATGCATAGTCTCAGGGTCACCTTGGCAATGCCCTTGCTGGACCCACTTGTGTGGTCTTAGAGTGCAGAGCACGTCTACCAAAGGTACAAGAACTGCAAGATCTGGGTGTGCTTTTAAAAACAAGGGAACCTTTGGACCGATGCTATAGAAGAACCACTTTAGGCTCCCCAAAAGAACCTTCCAGTGGATGTTCCTTTAAGGAACTGTTTCTGTAAATGAGATGAGTGTGAGTATGAAGAACCTTTTTAAAGTTTAAAGAACCTACACTTGTAAGGGTTTTAGCTGTACCAAGTAAATGATTAGCTAAAGCCATTTAGGAATCTCTCTCTTTCTCGCTCTCTCACATATCCAGTATCACATGCTTCAGCTACTGCTTGCTTTAGGCATCAGTTCAACCAGAAGTAGAAGGAACTACAAAATATGGGTACACTTTTAAAAACAAGGGAACCAAGAAAAAGGGTTCTTTGGAGTAAACCTTTTAGTGGAAAGTTGTTTAAAGAATTGTTTCTGCAAATGAAGAACAACCTTTTTACAGTTTAAAGAACCTTCAGTTAATGTAAAGGTACTAGCTTCTAGCTATACCAATTAAATGATTAGTTAAAGCTTTTTTGGAATCTCTCTCTCTCTATATATATATCTCTCTCACACACACACACACACACAGACACATACTCTCCCATATGTAGTATCACATGCTTTGGCCGGTGCTGTAGGCTGCATATATTGTCATTTTTCATTTGTCATTGTCACCTTGTAGCTACTCTTATTGGCTGTTTTATCAGAAACACTTTTTTGTTGGATGTGAAACTTCCAGAAATGGTCTACCTCCAAAAATATAATCTTGTAAGTGGTGCTAATGCTGTTGCTTTCCAGTAATGTATAGGGTAGAGAGGGGCTGTATAGCAACAGATGGACTGTAAACCTGCAAGTCCACCTGTGTGGTAGGTGTTTCTGATAAAAAGGCCAATGAGAGTAGCTACAGCAGAGGTGTAAAATAATAGCAGTGAATTTCTCATTCACACTTACTGCATGGAATTTGTACTTTTTTGTCTTTTTTCAAATAAAATCAGAGTGTACATACTCTAAAATTTAGTCACTGATTCTTGTGTGTATGTGGTGTGTTATATCAGGTTGATGGCTTTTACTTTGTGCTTTTACTTCTGCTTGAGTCAGTATTACACAGAAGAAACAGCACTTACTGGAGTAAGAGATTAAACTTCTTTACCCACTTCTGCATGTACACAACACTTACACACTGGGGCTTCAGAAGGGGGCATGTTCCAAGACCCCAGAACTGACAATGGGCTCTTGTAGAACACAATAAAAATATATACAGTGTCACAAGAGCATAAGTGAGGTCAGGTACTGATGCTGGATGATTAGTTCTGGATCCACCCCAACTGATCCCAAAGGTGTTGTCTATCAATGGAGTTTCTCCGGGAAGTAAAAGGAACAGCAAGATCCCAAATACATAATGTAAAGCTTTCAACGCTTGGGAGCAATGTCATAGAAGAACCACTTTTGGCTCTGTAAAAGAACCCCCCCAAAAAAAAACCTTTCAGTGGATGTTCCTTGGGTGAAGAACATTTTTAAAGTTTAAGGAACCTCCACATACTGTAAAGGTTCTAGCTGTTGACAATTGACAATTTGCACTGTACTTGCACATTTAGCTATTTGCACATGTAGCTATTTGCACTTTAGCTTAACTT
>JBBPDA010000001.1:29109361-29139524 GCA_037974385.1 Arnoldichthys spilopterus | reverse complement strand
AGATAGATAGATAGATAGATAGATAGATAGATAGATAGATAGATAGATAGATAGATAGATAGATAGATAGATAGACCAGATCAAACACATAAAATAACTGTACAAATTCTGTACTGTACACACTATACAAATATACTTTACAAATAACATCAGGTAGGTACAGGTGTCAGACACTTTTACAGACAAGTATGTTCTTTTCACTGCTTTCCTGTTAGTTTCCATTGTTTCTAATGTTGCTGCAGAAATAAACTCGCTGCTCAGATAAACGGCTTTAACACAGGGGGCTAAGACTTTTGCACAGGGCTGTTTGTGTATATAATATTACATTCTTTCATTGGGGCCAAAACGTCTAGTGTTGCCCCTGCTGACCCACCCCAGTGTTCGGGTTTTGGTGTTAAAGGAGAGAACCGGTTCCCTTTCCTTCACTTGTGCCTAACCAATCAGCTCGTGGCGCGTGAGAAGGTGCAGCTAGTGCTCCCCATCCCTCCCATCGAGCGCACCAAGCGCAGCGACCCACCCTGGCCAAGGCAAGCCCCCTTCCTCCGGCAAGCCCCTGCTAACAGTTGCTGGCGGTTCAGCTGCTCTGCTCGCCGCTCCTGGGAGCGTGTGTGTGTGTGTGTGTGTGTGAGAGAGAGAGAGAGAGAGAGAGAGGGAGAGAAAGAGAGAGCCTTCAGCCAGGCTACTGGACACATGCACTGGCGAAGTTTACTCTCAGCGCCGTTCAGCTCGAGTGTCCGGACACTGAGGGACGGAGCGTCGCTTCCAGTATGGAGGTACAGGCTGTTTCTCCTTCTTCTCCTGCCGCTGGACCGCGCGACTGTGTGTCTGCGCTTTACCGCTAACGCGCAACCGTGGGGGCAACGCAGCGGAACTTTGTAGCGCGTTTGAGAATTGGCGATAAAAAGAGCGAGTTTATTAAGCAAATCATACTGTGTCGTGAGAAATGAGACGTGGGGCAGATTGTCGACACGTTCAGTGGTTAAAGAAAACGAAGAAATTGCGAAGTTTTTACGTGAATGACGTCACTTCTGAAAAGAAAGTGGAGAGCAGCTTATTTCTAAGGCAGCACCGCAGTGGTAATAGGGGTGGACTGATACAGAACACCACCCAGATAATGACGGTATTACTGAGAATCGATCCTTCCATGAAAAAAAAAACAAATCTTTAACTATATATTTTATGTATTTCTTGCTGAATTTTTTTAACCTAATTTACAACAGTGGTTCCCAATTCAGTCTTGGAGTACCCCCTTACCTGTACCCCTTTCTCCCAACACACCTGATCCTACTAGTCAGTTCATTGCCCAGCATGCAACTTTGCACTTTGCCATAGATAGTTATTCTATATCGTTGCTGTCAGACAGAAATCTTGTATCTCCAAAATGGCAACTTCACCAGACGTAAAATGTATTTTTAAGAAGTAATTTATAACCGTTTCCTCTGCTCCATTCATCGTGAAAGTTTTTTTTACAATGTTGTATTCAAATTCAGTTGTTTTAAAAAAAATTCTGTAAAAATGTAAAAAAAAATACACAGCTATCATGTACATTTAATGGTCTATTTTTCTGTAATATATTTTTCTCTATATTTTTATTACTTTACATTTAGTTTTCTTAATTTCTTTCCATTTTAATGTAAGTGTTCTGTTTTAACTTGCAGCATCTCGGAAATGATCAGGGTACATGTTGTACTTATATAACTATGTATGTGATGAATAAACCATCCTGAATCTTGAATCAGTTCTTAAGCTGAAGTCAGAACTTTACAGGACCAGTACTCCAGGACTAGTTCAGCATAGGCATTACTATGCATTACTCTGGTATCTAGGCTAATAAAAGTTCAGTTAACATTTAACACCTCTGCGTTCATGAATAGCTTGTGTTTTCCTCAAATAATGCATCTGATACATGTGTAGAGACTTTTAAATACACTATATGGCCAAAAGTCAACTGCTCATCCAGCATTTCTTTGGAAATCAAGCATATTATTTGGGAATATGCACCCTATTGCTGTAGGTTAAGGATTTGATTGCATTCAGCCAGAGGAGCATTACTGAGGTCAGGAACTGATGCTGGATGTTTAGTTCTGGATTCACTCCAACTCATCCCATAGGTATTGTCCATCAATGCAGTTCCACTGCTCCACAGGGCACGCTGACCTTAGGCTCATGCTCACTGTTTCAGAGTGTCTTATTCTATTGGCAGTGCTATTCTGTCATGATTAGACAAGTCATAAGTATTGGTGTTGGTAATGAGACTCTACTCTCCATATTATTTAGAATCTCTACTGTTAAGTGCACCTTAATCTTGCATGTGACACTAAATAGTTCCTAAAAGAATGCTTTGTGTGTATGTTACATTTCTGTAAACATGCTAAAGCCACACAGTGGTTCTGGTAGTGGGGCTCTAAGGGATGGAGCGGACACATAAAGAAAAGAAGGTTTCAGCTTATGCTGCAGCTTAGCACAGTGAAAGAGAATATGAAAGGGGAAAAGGTGAGCCCTTATACTGAAAGTGCACATTCCTGCTGCGTAAGTGAAACAAGTGTGGTGGTTTTGCTCAGTGTCTGCGCATGGCGAGCGCTTCCTCAGACTTCCCTTACTGCCCTCAGAAATGCCTGAGTCCACTCAAATGTCAGCCGAACTGTGCTGATGCCGTCAGAATGGATGCAAAAGAAAACGTTTGTGGTTCCCATCTGAAAATGTGGAAACATCATGTGACAGGTAGCAGTGGAGAGAGAGACTGGCAGTGGTGGGTTGTGAGTTAAATGGAGGGTGTGTGTTTGGGGTTGTTAAAAGACAGTTAACAGTTAAAATGTATATCATTTTGATCAGAACATGATGAGTGTGTGTGAGACACTATTGTATGTGTTGGATGTTCCAGCATGGGTTTGTGTGAGTGTGTGCAGGAGAGAGGGAGAGGGTGAGTTTGTGGAAGCAATGGAGGGGGGAAATTAACAACATCCTCTGGCCACTTACCACTATACTGAGTGGTCTGGGAGTCCCCTGGGTGTGTGTGTGTGGTCATTCCCTCATATTTGGAAGGAGTAAAACTGTGCTGTACTGGCAAGGAACACAGTGTGACTGGAGCCGTGAGAGAATGGGGTGGACTTGCCAAGCATATGGGTTGCACATTTATTATGTAGTGTGTTGCGATTGCAAAAGCAACAATACTGCAGTGTGCAGCGCCTCGAACGGCACAATTAAGGCCATTACAGGTTAGCTGAGCCATATGCTAAGCTGAAAAAAGGGTGAGGAATGAAGATTGGCTGTTTTACTCTAACAAACATTCCCGTTTTTCCAGTCGGAATAATCAAGTGGCCACCGATAATGGATCTGACAGACTTGTGTCCTAAGCATCAACACTGAGAATTGCAGTGCACTGAATGTGCTTGACTCAGACGTATAAGCCATTTCTACCTGAATAAAATATATTACAGTGCCGAAAGGAAGTACACTGGGGGGCAATTTTAGACATTTTATTTTTATTGAAATCATATACATATTTATCAAATAAACCAACTTTATAATCTTTTTCAATATATAAAGACCGAATCTCGTTGAAGGAAAGTGTAGGAAGTTGGCTCAAGGTTCTTTTCTGGTGGCCTTTGATTACAGAAAGGAAAGAGAGAACTCTCAGTATTTTCAGTATTGATTTAGGAAGTGCTGAAAAGTCTGGTTGTTATGTACGTGCTGTTGTCAGCGCCTTTGGCACAAGGAAACTGCAGAGCAGAAGAAGGCCCATGTGATCTGAGCGCTTCTGTTCTTTGTAGGTCAACATATCCAGTCTGAAAGTATACTTTTGAGCAAAAAAAACAAAAAATACAGAATATAAATCATAGAGTTTCCTGATTTATAAGCCTAGCACAGCCAACCATGAGTCCCTGTTACTGATGTGGTATTAAAGCATAGTTAATTATTACACACTATTACATTAAGATGAATTTTTGGTAAGATGAGTATTCCAGGATGGTTGTTAAGAGTTGTGCTCAGTCCAGAAGAACCAAGGACTGTAAATGCATTTGATGAATTGAAGCTGTAAGATTGAACCTGATTATGTTCTTCTGACTGTTTAGTTGTTAATTAGCATGATCTACTCTGCATAGCAGTACTTCTTTGCAAAAAAAGATTTGTCTTGTATTGTGGCTTGATTCATTTTCACAGTAAATCTGCTGTAAACCAACTTTACAGAACACATGTAATGAATATCATTAAGTGCAATATTTAGCCCTGTAACTGTTATCAGATGAACTAAGATAACTCTGTCTGTAATAATGAGCTAGAGAGTAATGTGGTTAAAAGGGAAAGGAAAGCGAGTGAGTGGTTATTCGTCATTGTGAACACACCATAGCACAGCATGCAGTGCACCACAACGAAGTAGACGGTTCCTTGCTCACGGGTACCTCAGTGTTACTTGTACCGGTCTGGCATTTAAACCAGTGACCTTCAGGTCTCAAGAGTAACTCCCTTACTGTTACACCACCACTGTCCCAAGATGAGAATCTCCTATGTGATAGCAGTTCCCACCTCTCCACAAAGACAGCTGATAACGATGAAGATGAAACTTTCTGCAGGTGCCACAAGTATAAAAAACAAGCACTTTAATAAATGTTGATTTGCTTGCTCAGATATGAAGGCAAAATTTCAGTAAGTCATGCACACTTTCATCAACATTAAAAAATACAAATAAAATCAGTGTTACTAAAGAAAACAAGATATAGATCAAATGGCATTAATGGGGATTGTGATAAAGGGCTTATTGGAAACAAGCAATTTTTAATTTAAAATAAGCATCTGAAAATAGCCAGTCATGACCAGACTACTCAGACACTGCACCACCCTGTAGGAAAAAATATATACAGCTAACATCACATCCCACAGTGTGAGTGTGCTTTTTCAGGCTGGATTTGTTACAGAATTGGATCGGATTCATTCGTTTTTTTCTTTTCGATACATGATCCAGCCTTTTCTGCTGATGTCAGCCTGATACCAATACCTGGCATTGGACTGCTACCATTTCTGCTTTGAACCTTTTATGCTCAGGATGACGTAATCATCTACATTCAATTTCACATGTGTATTTATTCATCTAAGACAAGACAAACTCATTATTTCATGTTTTTCTTTTTGTTCTGTTGATTTTTAATGATATACCCAAGCTGTTCAGGGCTATTGCACATGTAGGTATTGCGTGAAGTGTGTCTTGACAAGACACTAGGCCACATGCCATGCATCTGATCTTATTAGCTCTTTATTAGCCTGGTTTGCCCTCCTGCCTTCGTATAGCCTGCTAGTAACTGTAGGACAGTATGGCGAATAGTATCAGAGACCTGCATTGGAGTGTGTCATTGGAGATGAGCAAACAGAAGGGATGGAAATGTCTTGTATACTTGTAGACAGAAGCCCAATGCTTATATGACCACTGTCATTGTGTCTGTTGTTGTTAACTGTGATTAGCTCACCATGGCAATGTTTAATCCAGTTAGCAAGGCAGGGCAGCTGTTCATTAGCTTCATGTTCATGATGGTGAGGCCGATGGGACAGAAAATGTTTGCTCATTTGTATTGAGTGAGGAGAACCTCTGAGGGCACAGCATGCTAAAGACTGATAAGACTACTGATTATATCAGTCCTGAACAAACTTCAGAATAAGTTGCATCATTGGGTGAGTAGAACGGCTTATTTCCTCTCACCCTGTCAGTGCACAGTGGTGCTAGCTGATCAAGTGTAAAACCAGAACATGCTGATCTGCCTGCCAACTTTGCATGAACGATATGGAGACCGATGGTGTGTCACGGAGGAAGCAGATGTTAGCCTCGACCCAGCCTGGTTGGTAAACATCATGCTAGAAATTTTTTTTGCATTTTTCATTCAAATGGGCCAATAATAATAACTTTTTTTTCTTTAATTATTTAGTTTGACTTTTATTTATTATTTTTAAATATGGCCTGGATCAAGCCCTGTAGGTGAGGAAAGGCAAGGCAAGAGTATTTCTATTGCACATTACCATACACAGAGGTCATTCAATGTAGTTTACAGGGATAATATGAGCATAAAAAGAAAACAATAACAATAAATTAAAAATGAAATCAGATTGCAGGAAATAAAAGTAAGATTTAAAGAAAAATTAAGACAAAGTGTGTGATAAAAGTGCAAAAAATTGGAGCCTCTGGGAAATTTGGAAAATAAGGCAGTTTTTACTTCTTTTTACAGTGGGGCAGATCTGGTAACAGGTGGGCAGAGGTGGCCTAGTGGTTGGGGACCTGCCTTGTGATTGAAAGGTGGGAGGTTCAAGTCCTGGCCTAGGCACCACTGAGGTACCCTCAAGAAAGGTACCGTCACACTACTTCTCCCAGGGAACTGTTAATAGCTGCCTGCTGCTCCACATGTGGATGGGTTAAATGTCGAGGTCACATTTCTTTGTGGTACACTTTGTGTGATGGGGTGTGTTCACAATGACAAATAGTCACTTAAATTTGATGAATTAATTAGATCTGATTTCCTTGGGGAGCTGGTCCCAGCATAAAGACTAAAGACTTCCCCCTTTTCGTTTCGGCACCACTAGCTGACCACCTCTTGCTGAGCTAAGTGACATTCCAGGCTGATATTCATCAGTACACTGACTGTATTTTTGTATGATATTTATGCTGTAATTTAACATGTGTTAATTTAATTGTTGTCAAACCAAGTGGCTTTTATATTAAACAGACCACTCTAAGACTAATTTTCTTTCAGGCATCTGCTGTGTTTCAGGTTGTTATCGCTTGAACAGTTTCTTTGCAGACTTCTGCAGGTTTGCAAAATTCCCTTATACACTTCTGAGCTCATGATCCCAACAGTGAACATAGTCTTTCTGACACCTGTGTAAGAAAAACAGCCTCAGACTTTGGCATTTCCACCTCTGTGGTTTACAGCACCCTCATTGCAGTCTGGCTGGAATTCTTCTCAGTGCTTTTTGATGGGTCCTTTTGTAAACATGTAATAAAATGATCTACAGGACGTCACTAAAGTTGACCAGTGGTTAAATGGTTAATGGCAGGATAGTTTTGGGGTGGGTGTACTACTACTTCAATAAAGCTAAGATTCGGATTGGCAGCTTTAGCTAAAGGAGACATAGACAGGCCGGTTAAAACCACAACTCTGTGGAAAACAGCAGCAGCACTAAAACAGAAAGTAAAAGTAGTGTGAAAATATAAAAAATACAAATCATCTCTATTAGAAAAAAAAAATTTCTAGCTCTGTTTTTGTCATTTTTTGTATATTTTTAGATGTAATTTGATAAAACCAGTTGCTATCATGTTCAATTGTATGGGGAATGTTCCGAAATGGTCCTTCTCCAGTAAAGTTATACCTTTTTTCCCCAATAAAAAAAAGTCTTATTCTTTTCATTAGTTTTACTGACAACTAGGAAAAATATTTGCATTATAATTTTGCTTCCCACTTTGGTTCCCTATACAACCTATGGCTGTATTGACATATGACATCCATTCATATGGCTCTTATGACATCCATTTTTGTTACTGAGATGTGTGAGCATGAAGAACTATTTTAAAGTTGAAAGAACCTCCATGTGATGTAAAGAACCTTTAAATTTGTAAAGGTATTAAAATTTTGTGAAGCTGTCTCAGTACCTACAGGACCATGTGCATGGGTCACCTGCAGGCAGCCCATAGTCTCTCCAGATGATCCTGAAGGTTTTAGAGTAATTGACAAGGCATGACCTTAGTAATCCAGCAGCAGTACATTAACCCAGAAATGGGGGAAGTGGAGGATGTTAAGCACGTGAGATGTAAGCAGTGAGAGGAAGCTTTATGTCTTGTGACTTTTACATCTGTCTGCATCTGGACCGCTCTTTTATGCATGGCTTTATGCTTGGAATGTGTGTAAGTGCATGTCTGGGCCATCTCAGAGCACTCTATGGTGCTTGGCCCCATCCTGTCTCTATGCATTAATGATGAGAAAAATCTGATGGCTATCTTTGCAGGCCATGATGGCCTGACATTCCAGTGAATGTCAGAACTTGCCTTAATCTTAGAATCCATATTACAGGTTATGACTGAAATATGTTTACATAATGTAAATGTGAACTGTGAATAAATATTAATTGTACAAAGATGATGTTACAAAAACACCCAAATTACATGTTTTTTTAAACAATTCACAAATGTATGAACACACATTCATTAATATGTATATATTCATTAATATATATATATATATAAAAGGCTGTATATAATATATTAACATATGTTTATTGAAATAAATAAGCAACTTAATTTAAGCTGAGAACTACTGATGAGCTCAATTGTTTTCTTTTTGTTTCTCACGCACATGCCAGCACTTTTACCAGTCTAGAACATCATCGCTGTTGGAAGAAAACCTTGTTTCCCCAAACGCATAATTTTTCAGCCCTGTTTCCACTTTAAAATGTGTCTTGGGCAACTGGACCACAGCCATTGACAGCTTTGTCTGTCATGCATGTCCAGCTTAACATTTGTGTTCAGATTCAGTTCTTCTGTCACTTCGGCAGGATAAGTTTTAATCCCACACCAAAAATGCAAAAACAGATGCATACAACACATTCTCAGAATTACAACACATACTATAATACTGTGTGACCGTTGTTTAGTAAAAACATTAAAGATGCAACATCCCTACATCATATTTACACAGACAGCTGACAGACATCTGGAGAGGAAGTAAAGTGAAAGTGACTATTTGTCATTGTGAACACACTATCACACAAAGTTCACAACAATGTAGTGTGACCTCTGCATTTAACCCATCTACACATAGCTCAGCAGGCAGCTTCAAAAGCACCCAGGGTATAATGATGGATGATCACGCAACACTTAGCCACCTTGTCACAAACTGGGCAAGCTGTCCAGTCCCTTTCTTTGCTATTGTTGTCTTTCAATTCAGTTCAGTTCAGTTTTATTTGTATAGTATTTTTATAACCGATGATATCACAAAGCCACTTTACACAGTCCAGGTCTGAGCCCCTAATGAGCAACCCAAAGGTGGAGGAGGAAACTTTCGGAGGAACCAACAGTCAGAAGGTGAACCCATCCTCATCTGGTCAACACCGGATAGCAATAAAATAATAAAACAATTGTATAGAAATAAAGTAACCTTTAGTTTTATGGAGTGTTAGCTTTAAATGTTTTACACTTTACATTATTGAGTGTTGGCACACTCACGTAAAGTTTTTCCTGTAACATCCTTATCAGGGAACATTAGCATTTACACTCCCAAAGATATGTGGTCACAAGCATCCCAGACCACCTTGGCAAGTGGACTGAGTGTTCGGATCACATTGTCCTGGTGTTCGTTAATAGGTGTATTTAGCACTGTTCACTTGTGACCCGATCGGCCAAGACACATTTTAAAGAGTGTATTCAGGGCCTGCAAAGGAAAAGAAGAGAGAAAATAGAGAGAGAGTGAAGCAGATAGTTTCTACAGACCATGTAATATATGGAAAATGACAAAACCTAGAAATACAAGGTTTTGTTTTGACAGTGGCAATGTGCTTTTCCAAATCTGTAAAAAAATATCATCCAGATGACCTTTAGTGCCCTTTTGCTTATTTCATGCATAGAACATAGCCAATGACTTCACCTCACTTTGACGTATTGCGGTGAAAATTGTAAGTAGAAAAATAACACATCAGAGAACTTTGCAAGTACATTTGCAGCTGAATGAATGAAGAGGCTTGTGATTCCAGTGGAAAAGTGATGATGCGATTTCAAACACATCATGTTTTCCTGGAAACCTGGAGCGACAGAGAGTACTTGCAAGTCTGTTCTAGTTTTTCTAGCATTAACAAGACTTGGAGCTGGCTGCTGTTGAATAGAGTCACTGCTTGGCAGGAAGAGTCGGCCTAGACCCAACATTATCCAGCTTTAATCCACTACACTTTAAATGAACGTAAACACAAGTAAACTCTGCTCAGTACCGGATTACACTGGGACTGCTAATTCCATCACTACCCCTTCCTTACATCTGCTTTCACCTCCTTCTGCTCCTACACTGCCTTTCCTTTTAAGATTCATCACCGTCGCCTTACTTTTCAGTACATCCTGAGGACTGAACTGGCTATATTTGGGCATGAATTGCATGAGGAATTCGCTGGTGCTTATTAGTGAACTATGGTAATTCTGTTTTTAGAGAATATGGTTTATAGTTCATAACATCATGAGTTGCTGATGGTAATCATGGGTTGACAAAGACGGTGTTTCGGAATTTGGTCATTCTCTGTACTGTGAAGTTCCTGGGGAAGTCATCTGAAAGCCAAAGACCATCCGTATAGTGCTACAGCAAATCAGATTGAAGTGCAATAGAGGACCTTTTGTTCTTTATAGTAGAAGTGATTTCAAGTGAAGTCAGTTAGCCTTTGTCTTCTCTGTCCGTGTTGCTGTGCAGTTTTTAAAATTAAAATTGTTTTAATATAATACATTTGTAAGAGCTCAGCAAAGGACACATAATATAATTTCCACCACAGGACAGCACACACTAACTCAGCTATGACATGTATTAACGATGTAATGATTGACAATTTAACATGGATATAAACTCAGAGATACATGCATGACACATTGTAGTCTCTAGCTTTCTCACTTTCCTTTTCTAGCTACAATCACTGTGCTCTCTTTGTTCTGCACAGTCAGGCTTTGTCTGTCATGTCCTTTAGCCTTTCACAAGTTCTGACCACACAAGTGGATATTTTAATACACAGTGAATATTTTTAACCCAACATTTTATGACATTTTTTTTAATCTACACTTTTTCAGACAAAAATTAGGCCTAAAGTGAAGAGTCAATTGTGAATCACCATTACTGAATTCTTTAGCATTTGCCTCAATCTGGGTCTGGGATACTTGAGCTATGAGACTATTTTAAGGATTTGTAGGAACTACAGTATGTGCTGAATGACTGTATTTGTGACAAATATTAAATGAAAAAATCTTAAATGTTGACGTCACAATCACAAATGCAACTGCAGTTCTGTTCAGAAAAATCAAGTTAGATATTTTTTTCTTTTTCCTATTTTATTCTGCCCTACTTGTGTGAATAATATTTATTTTATTTACTATATAGCAAACATGTGGAAATGTACTAGCACTAAAGCACTGTACTAAATGTGTCCTTTCATGAGCCAATGAAAAGCTTCAGTGTTTAACACTGAAAGAGTAGTGCTGCTGTAACAGTAGTATATATGAACTTCAATACATTGTGCTTTGGTGTTACAAAAAAGTGATTTGAATTATTTATGTAGCTTTAAATATTTTTTAATTTAAATGACATTTATTCCTAAAAAATAAAGTATAAAATGCTTTTATCATCGGTCTGTAATGTGTAAAACAACCTGGGCTATTTTAAGGTTTCAAGTCACATTGGTTAGTATCAAGAAAAGTTGAGAAAAATTGACACTTATCTGCTGTAAGACTACAGGGCTGCGCACACCCAGTAAGGTCAAGAGCATTTCTGCATTTCTTTACGTTTCTGAATGCAAATGTTTGCAAAGTCTCTTCCTGCACAAGTTGTGTTGTGTTGTCTCATCCTCATATCACTGATTCACACACTTCCTGTGCCAGAGGATGGATGGAAGGGAGAGATAATGAGGTGTGTTGTTTTGCTCTGATCAGGCCTGTATTGTTTTCTTAGTTGTATATCAGGTCTTATGGTAAACTTGCTTGGACTTGTAGCGGCTCTAGTCTAAATCCCAGGGCTCTATTTTGACAATCTAATGCGATCTAGAGGCGCAAAGTGCAACATTTATGGGCGTGTCCAAGTCCATTTTGCTATTTTAATATTGGAAAAATCAGACTTAGTACCAGAGCAAGACGCAAAAAGGTTGTCATAACTCTCTTAATTATTCAGAGGTGTGTTTTGGACCAACATGCAATAAACCAGGCAAAATGGGCCATCACCTCACCTTTAAAATGCAGGGGCACATGAGCTATGGGGAATCTCTATTATAATGGAGTAAATCAGTAATAGACTTTGTGTTTCTCTTTCCACTGGGCCAAAATAGGCCCTTAGTCTTGGACTAAATTATGAATGACCACTGGATATTCTTTTTAGTCTAGGCTTAGGCTTAGTCTGAATCAAAGTAGCATAAAGTTACTTTAGTTGACTTTTCCTGTATTGTCATTCCTTATTGTATTTTAGATATATTTAAAAATCCTTAGAAGGAATGCTGTATATGTGTTGGGGAACATAGACTAGGGGTGTCCAGCTTCGATCCTGGAGGGCCAGTGTCCAACACAGTTTGGTGATTTCCCTGCTTAAACACACCTGGTTCTGCTCACCTTGCACTTGCTAGGTGTAGTGAGGGGGTTTGAAGGGGGAATCTACTGAACTGTGCTGGATACCAGATCTCCAGGAATGGATTTTAACACCCCTGATATAGACCATATGCCTTGAGCATGATGCATTGAAAAGCATACAGAACCACAGAAATATGTGCCTTAGGTTTGGCTTGAGGGAAACATTTTCTCCCTCTGGACATGATTTTATTTCAGGGTCACCAACAGACAAATGACCCAAACTTACATGACCACTCATCTGGGTTTTTCTCAGGCCCAAAGACCCTAAAATAGAGTTGGCTGGGTTCACTCTCCCACAGAGGACCCCTCTCCCTCTCCCTCTCCCAGAACCATGAGCTCTTATCTCCTATAGGCTAGAAACTGGGATTCTTACCCTTCAGTGGCCTGCGGGTTTTTCCATACACGGTTTATGTTGCATTACAACTCCACCGCTTACATTATCACTTGTAATAGTGGCAAATGTAATTGTAGCTGATGGAACACAGTGATAATTGTGAATGGAACAAAACAAATGGTGATAAATCTGACAACTGTGTTATGACTAATGTCTTTTTTAAAAAATGTCATGTTGTAAGTTATAATCTGGACTGGTGATTTTTCGTACCTAAATTGCAGTTGATTCATAGTGTCATTTCTATTATTGTGATGTATTAGTGCATTTTTATATTATTTATTTGCAAAACTGTGCTAATGTTAAAAACAGTGAGACATGAATCATAAACAATTGTTAAAATAAGCATTAATCTGGACCAAATAAAAGACACATTTTTATTTTATTTTTTAGAACAATGGGCATTTTACAATAACTTTCAATGTATCTAGGACACAATAACAACTAAGCCATCTTTCACATCAGAGCACTTTTTAATGTTTAGCACCTACTGAACAAAAATTACAAAATTGTTGCCATTACTACTTTAAATAAAATGTTGCATAAGTAAATTTCTCGATGTGCACAGTGCATGTTCTTTGTGTGGACTTTGTGCGATTATAGGAAAATAGGTAATTTTTCAGGGCTGAATAAGGAGTAAAGTTTTGGCTGCTGTCCAGGTGCTTTGTACTAGAAAACATCAGCTGTGGATAATCAATACAACAATACAGAGAACATTCAATAAAGACTTGACTCCATTGTTTTTTTTCATATGTTTTACACAGCAAGGGCTTGAGAATGTGGGGTGGAGGGGTGGCTTGTTTTTAAGAGGCAGGAAGGAGTTAACAATTATGGGCGCCAAAATAATGAGTCAAGGGTGGGTGGTCTCTGGGGGCTTCTGCTTATCGTGGATGAAGAAAAGGAACTGCAGGAATTTCAAGGAAGGCAAATCACTGAGAAACATTTGCTCATTCTGCCTGTCTGTCTGTTTGTCTGTCTGTCTCTCTCTCTCTCTCTCTTCTGTATATGTTGCATGGACTGTATATGTGTGTTGGTGCAGGAGTTTGCATGTGTGCTGCCTGTAATCTGATTCTGGGTGGAGGGAGCAAGGAAGGTGAGGTCAGTGTGTGTGAGAATTGGAAAATAAAAATAAAGAGTGTCATTAAAATGGGAATGTGTGTATATTTGTGAGACTTAGGAAGAATGTTGTGGGAGAAGTGTGTTAATGTTTCCAAAGACTTTGGCTCCGGTGATCAAGACACACAGA
This sequence comes from Arnoldichthys spilopterus, assembly GCA_037974385.1. Taxonomy (NCBI): domain Eukaryota; kingdom Metazoa; phylum Chordata; class Actinopteri; order Characiformes; family Lepidarchidae; genus Arnoldichthys; species Arnoldichthys spilopterus. Next base: position 29,125,562 of record JBBPDA010000001.1, on the reverse strand, counting down.
GCTAGGGCCAGTGGCAGGGAGGATGTGTGTGGGCACAGACAGCGCTGTCCAGAAAAACTGGCTCCCAAAAGAAAGAGGTGTGAGAAAGAGGAAGAGAGTAGAGAAAGGTATCAGCATTAATTACAGCTAATGCTGCAACTGTGGCTTATATTAGAAATGAGTAATCTACTGATTATTATGATGAATAATTGAGTAAGAAGAGTATTTTTTAAGGCCAAACATTAAATTTTAAAAGGTAAACTTAAAAAAGATAGATAGCCTTTGAAAGATTTCAAAATATTTCATAACAAAAAAAAGAGGTAAGACATGCTTAAAAACTGTGCGTCAGCAACAAAAAAATCATACTATCCCAATTTTTTATTAATTAATTAACGTATTTATATTTAATTTTAATACAGAATATGTCTTTTATATTTTGTGAAGCCTAAATGGTGAATAAATTAATATAAATACTCCAAAATTATCAAAACAATAAATAAATAAAAACAGTGACAGTGACAAAATAAATGGGTGGGTCCATACTGTAAAGTTTCTTACTCTGGGAGGCCAGCAGTTTAACTTAGAATGTGCATTATCATCAAGCAAATCACTATTGCAATCACCTATCACCTGACCATTGCCAATTTATAGAGAATTTTTTTTGACTAATTGTGACAGTCCTGACTTTATTACAGTCCTACTGTTGATGAATCATAATGCAATTAGACATGATCATTATGATGTGTTTTGTTATATGCTATTACATTATCTCAACAAGAGTGTGGAATTTGAGGGGAGAGAGAGAGAGATAGAGAGAGAGAGAGAGAGAGAGAGAGAGAGAGAGAGAGAGCGAGAGCATAACGGAAACTCCAGTCACTGTGTGTGATTCCCCAGGCAGTTTGTATGATGTTAGTCAGCTGTGTTGATGTTCCCCTCCCAGAACATACTCCTCTTTGTTCTGTGAAACACACACAAACCTTCCCAGCCTCTCTCCCCTCTCTCTGTCCATGCTAATGCTCCTCTGGGTTGATGTCACCATTTCCCTGCGCTGCATTTCACGTTCTGCAAGCCCCTCCGTTTTCCTGTTGTTGTGAAAAAGCGGGAAACATGATGGGCCTCATAAAACAAGCACAGTCTGAATTCAGACCTAATCCTTGTTTTATGTAATGGGGCAGAAAAATAGTGAGATATGGAAAACTGCCATTTGTGTATGTTTGTATGTAAGCTTGTAATTCTTGCTTTCTCTCTCTCGGTGGTCTGGTTTTGTGGGAAAACTGTGTCAACACAAGAGTAAGTGAGGTTTAAACCGCCGCAGACGTGCACGGGTCAGAGAACATCCAGCAGCAACAGCACCGTCGCTCCAGTAAATCCATTAACTAAACACAGGCCAAGCCTTCAGTTCTATAATTCATGGAACATGCGATAAATGAAGCAGCTTTGTGATCAAACTGTAAGTCTCTGATCTCACAATGATTTGATTCAATTACAGTTCTTAAAAAAAATTCCCAAAAGTTTGATTAGATTTGGTAAAATTCGGCATTATTAAAAAACAATGCACTAAATACACAAATGTCACTGCATGCACCATGCAGGAGCAATGCAGATACAAGGAAAGATATGGGAAAAAGTCCATATATGAAGTGCCCTTGGACAAGGCACCCAACCCCTTAGCTGCCCCGGATGCCGTAGGTGTGCAGCCCACATCTCCACCACTGCGCCTGGTGTATGTACACTGGTGCCATGGATGGGTTAAATGCAGAGGACACATTTACTGCTCACTCTTCACAGTGTGTGAGTGCAAGATAATTAAAATAATAAAAAAAATAAAATAATTTTTATTTAACAAAAACCTATTATTAACCATGTTTAAGCGGCAGGTGAACACAGATACATACTCAAAGTGCACCAATGGCACTCAAAAGGCTTAGGTGGATCAGTGCTGCTCCCATGCATGATGTGCTTATGCATTTTCACTTTGTGCACGAGCAGCTTCTTTTTCTCAGGTGAAAACCGATCAGCTTTGCCTGGTAAACACACCATTATAATAGCAATACACCATAGCTCATGGCTGTTACTGCAGCAAAGACAGGGGGCTAATATGAATACCCTTAATTTCAGAAGAAACTTTGTATAAGTAGGTGTAGCTGCAAACGTTTGTGCATATAGTGTATGTAAGGCCTCCAGCTTATTGTGATTTGCAGGACATATTCCTGGAAATAAGACAAATAAATTAAACAGCATGTAGAACAGACACAAAATGCATTTACATCATGATTTTATTCATTTGGGCAAGACTGTATTATGACATAAATCCCCATCTGTAACATGATTTAGTTGTAGGTTGCTCTGGAAAAAATCATCTGCTAAAATATATGAACTTTTATTTCATCAAAATATTTCCCCAACCTGCTGGTGCATTGTGAGTCATGTCTATTAATTATGATAAATGGTCCATAACCCTTCAGTGTTCTGGTCACTAATTTGGTCAAGCACATTTTAAGTCCCTATATCTAAATGAAACATACACTTAACTCAGCCTGACTGTTCCATCTCTACCGCTTGATTTAGATCATCCATTGGATGTCACTGTGTCTTTAATTAGTAGCCCTTTTCAGTGAGCTTCCTCACCAGACGTTAGACAAACGCATGCTAGCTGCAGGTGGTTCTGTTGCACTAACACACATTATGCATCTCTCACAGACATTTTAAGAGAATCCAAGATTTTTACTAATTTGTTCATGTACTTTTATGATAAAGAGACTTGACTGTTTGATAGAGGTTTATATTTAAAACTATAGGGTTGTTGAATAAAAATGAAAAAATTATAGCTGCTATTGCATCAAGTTATTATAAAATGCAAAAAAACTTTTTCATAGCCTTTTCTTGATGTGGCCATTAAATAGTTAATATGACCAGGGACATGAACTGATAAGAAAAAGGACAAATTTGATTTCAGATTCACTTTTAAATGAACACTCGAGACTTTTCAAGGCCGATAACCAGTATCAATCTCTCTCTCACCTTTTAGGAGGCACCTCCAGTCAAGCAGTCCGTAGCTGAACTGGCTGGAAAGTTCAAAGGCCATACACTACCAGTACCAGTGAATGAGGAGGTAGCACTTCACTTCTTCTCTCTATACTTTTCCTGCAGTGTTGCAGTATGTCACCTTCTCTCTGTCCAAGAGCTTTGTCTTCAGTTGCATCTATTACATCAGTTACAAAGAGCTGTTGGGCAATTTTGTAGCATATTGTACACATTTTTATATCTGTATTGCAATATGTTACTGTATATGTGTAATATGTTATGTCTGTTACTGTATCAGAGAAAACCTGTTACAAGGAGTCCTCCATGCTCTCTGCAGTTACATAACCAGACAGATGGTGATAGCCAGCACGAGGTGAGAATTAAACCTTTATTGTTCTGGTGAGACACTGCTCCACATGTTTGAACAGAGTAACTACCATTATGCCCTACGTATAATCAAGACAGCTTCTGTTCTACTGACTCAGAGAAGCATGAATGCAGTCTATAAATTGTAATGTGTACACATTAACACCTCTGAGTGTGAGTTTTGACTTAATTTAATGACATATTTCACAATATTTCTTTTTCTTTTAAAGAAACCTGCTGCTGTGACTCCAAATCCCCTCAAAGGCAAGCTGAAGAGTTCTCCCCTGTTTGAGAAACTACAGGTAATCTTCCTATTAAGTGTATGTTGGTCAGTTACTTATAACATATTTAATTCTATTTCATATAATCTTAAACTGCATTAAGTACAAAAAATCCACTGTTCTCCCATTTATAATATGTACAGGCCAAAGTACAGGCCTATACCAAGATAGTGTCTTAAAGATCAACAGCTATATTTTCTACATTTCCAATGTGGCAGTTACAAATTGTTATGTTTTACTGACTTTCTAAGCAAAAGTAAATATAAGTTAACACATTAACTACTGGGATCAAATTTACATTCAACTTTGTTTCCAAATATACTGGACGTAGGGCGGCAGGGTGGTGTATTGGTTAGATCCTGGGTTCGATCACCTATTTTAACATTAGGACATTAAACATTTGGGAACTGAGGAGACCAACTGAAAAAAATAAATGTCAAAAATAATACCAATTAAAATGTCCCGTTCTTGCCTGATGTATGATTTTAATGTATGTCAGCGTGTCATAATTTACAAAAAACATTGTGAACACACTCAATCACACACAAATTTCACCACAACAAAATGTGACCTCTGCACTTAACCCATCACATGTGCACACGTGGAACAACAGACAGGTATCAACAGCGCCCAGGGAGCAGTGTAGTGAGACGATGCCTTGCTGAAGGGTACCTCAGTGGTACCACAGTTAGGGCTTGAACCTGTGACCTCTGTTTACAAGGTTAAGGTCCTAACCACTAGGCCACCACTAGGCCACCACTACCCACTTTGCATTTCACTTAAGTGAGGAAAATACCTGTAAAAGTTTTTAAAAAGTTGCTATTTAATAATACATTATGACAATTATATTTTGGGGCACTCAGCCTAATGGTTATCAAGGTGTCTTTCTTGCTGTAAAGAGCAGTTATTGAATGATTTGACAGCTTTCTTTTCTACACTAAAGCTTTCGATGCAGATTGACAATCTTTTTCCCAAAGTTTGAGACGTGAAAAGGAGATCAAACTTGCAGGCTTTAGCATTATTCCCAAAGGGAATATTGTCTCTTTAACATGACAAACAATACAAACCTTATAACAAATTAATTGTTAAGAATTTGGCTGTTTGCAAAACCCTATATATAGCTGAGCAGATCCTCATTAAGAAAACTGCAATCTTCTGTAGCCTGCTATTGCTCCGCTTTCTGTGGCTGTGCTGCCACACAGTGTTCAGTAGCTGCAGCACCACTACTAAAGCGCCCTGTAGCAGTCATGGAAAGAGGGGGAAGGGATCTGTTTCTCCAGCTTTCATAGGCCCAAGCTTGTGCTAATGAGATAAAGCCTTAGATATGTTCCCTGGGGTGCTGAGTCGTCCTCGTCTCCACTTAGCAGCCATGGGACAAAAGGGCTGCCGCTTCTCGCTCTTCCTCTACACTCCTGTACAGGTAGGACTCTTAGGTTGTTCAGATAAAGACTCTTCATCATTTGTTTAATTGATGGTTCAGATGTTTGGTTCAGACTGGTTATCAGTTGCACTCTTAAAATTATTCCTCAATGGTTCTAGGCTTGGACGTAAGTCTAGGAAAAAAAGAGTCTTTAGTTAATATTTAATTATAGACTGACACTGAGGTTCTTCACACTCACCCATGATTTACAAAGATGTTTCTTTAAAAAAAACATCCATCAATTCATCTAAAGGTTCTAAATGGAGCCAAAAGGGTCTCTTCTATGGCATTACTCCAAAGAAGTTTTTTAAAGCCTCTATTTTTGGTGTAGTGTAGTGAAGTGATAAAGGAAACTCACCACCAACAACATCTCTGTTTTCAAAAGAAACTGAATGTGTTTCTGCGTTGCAGAGAATTGTTCTGCCCATGGCTTGGTTTGGTGTGTTCTCAAAGCTGAATTCAGGTTAAGCGAGGCTGCATCAGACAGCTCTAGTGGCGCATCTGTTTATGTAGGTCTCTAAGCTGTGCCCATTGCTTTGTGATGTAGCCAATTAGTTCATGCACGATTAAACCATCTGCCACGTGTTTTTTTTTCACTACCACCACATTCAATTTACATTACAGTAAGTCTTATGTTACAGAAAGCCTATGAAAACTTTTCTTCCTCTCTTTTGTATTTCTTCCTTGTAGACCAACCTTGCTTTGACACCCACAGCCCTGCTCTCCTCGCCAAAAAGCCCAGAGGCGAAGCTGCAGTCGGCGCCTTTTTGCCCCATCAGCCCATGTAGCTCACTGGGCTCCACGCTGCGCCCGCCTCAGCAGTCCAGCGAGGATGAGGTGCCCGTCAGCTTCGAGCAGCCGGCTGAGGGAACCCCTCTGCCCAGCATCAACAAGGTCCGACTGCTTTACTGTACTTAAATTAGGCCATGTATTAGGCTTTGCTAGGCATATTCGTTTTCAGCATTGCCAGCATTGTTGTATGAAGTACTGGAAAAGGACTAACTGTAACCCAGTAAGTGTGTTCCAGTGAAGTGACACCTGTTGAGGTTGAACATCTGTAGCTAGAACGCAGTTGCTGGAATAGAGTTTTGCACCACAGGAGATATATGGCAAGCTATTAAGGCCCAACCATATTGAACAATCTGGACCTTTAAAAATGACAAAAGATTATGTCCACTCCACCTTTTAACACTGATGTTATAAGGAAGGTTTTAGTCTAGACTGTTCTTTAAATGGGGCACAATACAGGGCAGTCAATCAGAATAGAGCTCATTTACATATACAACTCTTTAAGAAACAGTTTAATGTTGAGGAATAAACAGAGGTTGGAAAATGGCTTTCAGATGGTTTCTGATGCATACAATTATTATAAATAGATTTCAGAGGAAAAAATAAAGCACAAAATGTAGTATATGGGCCTTTAATAAGTGACAAAAATGACATAATATCATATGCTGCCAGTACGTTTACAGGTTTTTGAACATCTGTGCATGTTACTACTATTAGTTGTTTGGGTACATTGTCCAAAGCAGGAAATTTAATACTTTGTTGTTACGGCAGCACCACTGTATTGAGTGTGAATTTAACAGCATTAAGTGATATAAAGGGGATTTGACCTGTATTTAGCTCACGTGCCAATGTGGCCTAAGAGACTTAGCATTGCTCCCTCTATCCTATATGAGCAACAAGGTCTGCCAGAGAAAATGTCAAAACCCATAGAAACCTTCAGCACACTGTGCATTAAAGCAGAAATGATGTCATACACTGGTTAGGACACACTCGCTGCAGAGGTTGAGCTGTTTTCGAGGCCTAAGCTCCACATAAGCTTGAAGTGTCCAGCAATGGAGGATGAAAACTGTAATCCCTTTAACCTACTTCTCCCTCACATCTTTACTTCTGCCTGTGAAGTCAGATTCATAAATGAAGGAGGCTGTTATATGAATGGGTCATGTCAAGATGAGAGTTTTACTTGGAACTGTGTAAGACCATGAAAAGGTTGTCCTGAAAACTGAGTAGCTTACAAAGCACAGCTGGTTGCCTCTATTTGTCTTTGGCCAAGGTGATTGTACCAACTCTACTCACCTCGACTCACTTCTTAATTGCCTCTTGAGGAAATTACTTTTTTACTTAAAAATGCAAATATAGCTAGAAAATAATGAAAGATATAGAGACAAAGGATGCATTCTAAGCCATGTTAGATTTTTTTAAAAACTGAATTATTCCTTTAAAAGTATGTCTTGGACTGTGTAAACATGGCATATTCAATTCATGTCAGCACTTGAGCACATGGGCTGTGGTGGGCAGTAGTGGTAGCTTCCTTTGGGATCTAAAGGTCGCAGGTTTGAGTCCTGGCCTAGGCACTGCTGAGGTGCCCCTGAGCAAGGTATCCTTCCGCTACACTGCTCCCCGGGGGCTGTTGATAGCTGCCCGCTGCTCCACGTGTGCAGGTGTGATGGGTTAAATGCAGAGGTCACATTTCGTTGTGGTGCTTGAGTGTGTTCACAATGACAAATGCTCACTTCACTTATTTCAGCATTTTTCAACCAAATATTTGTCTGCTGTTTTTGTAGCATTCTGCTAAAAACCTATTGGACCAACAAAAATTAGATCTGTGATACATCCATATTTGCTGCTGACCTGTCCATTGTGATGCACACTGCACTTTAGGGCTATCCTGGTTATTAACTCTATTACAGTGTTAAATATATGTTACTGCCATCGACCTGCTGCTCACAATACTGAGCAATGCCTCCTATGTTTTTTTGTTTAAATGCACTACCTCACTGACATACTGCAATAATGCACATTGCACTTTATTAATGCTGCACATACTACTGGATATTATCCATTCTGTGGATCTGTATTCTATACATGGCTTTATTACTCATTATGTTATTGCATAGTAAGTGTTTTTTTTTTCCATTTACATCAGAGAACTAGCAAAGTAAGAATTTCATTGGACAGTGTAACTGCTTTTCCTACTGTGCACATGATAAACTCTTGAATATTGAATCTACATAAAATAAACTTACTGAAATTATTATGAGCTCTATTTTGACAATCTAAGGCATAAATGCAATACGCAACTAACATTTATGGGTGTGTCTAAATCCATGTTGTTATTTTGATGGTGGAACACTCGCACCAGCTCAAAGTACTAAAAGGTTTTCCTAACTCTCTGAATTATTCAGAGATGTATTTTAGGGGTAACATGCAATAAACCAATCAGAATGGCCCGTCACCTCACCTTTAAATGGTAGGGGCACATGAGCTATAGTGGATTGCTATTATTATGATGTGTTTACCTGGTAAACCATATCTGTTTTATAAAAGGAAACAGGCCTGCTCCCTGCAAAGTGAAAATTCTTGAGCATATGATTTATTGGAGCAGCACTGTTCAACCTAAGACTGTTGAGTGTCAGTAGAGCACTATAGGCACTTGTTTGTGTCTGTAACTAGGGTCATGCAGCTGCACGCTACTACAACACACTGCTTAAATATGGTTTAATAATACTCCACTGATTTTAGACATAGTTTTTGTCAAAAGCATGCCCTGCCTTGCCTCATTTAAAAAGCACCATTCCTATGAGCGGGGAACCCACACAAGATCAATTGCTATTTTGCATCATAATGAAACTAGCAAAACCTCTTTGCATCTTGTTTTCTGCTTTTGCAAAATAAGTTCGGAAGTAGGCTACAGTGTGTACCACAAAATCCCACATTGAATGAATTTTGAAACTGTTTCTGATGGCATCAGCTCACATAGACTTTCATTTTTGCCTCTGCATATTGAACAGGAAGCCATGCTTTCAAAATGAATCAGACCTGTAGGGGAGAAGTGCTTGGGCATTGTTCCACCTCTTTATAGAAAGAACAGTGATCTTGCATTGTCTAACATCCCTCTTGTCCCCCATAGAGACAGTCTCAGTGCTGAGCTGCTGCCATTCACATTCTTTGAAAATATTTGGTGGGCAGTAGTGGCCTAGTGGTTAGGACTTTGCCCTTGTCTACAGAAGGTCATAGGTTTAAGTTCTGACCCAGGTAGCACTTAAGCAAGGTACTGTCCTGCTACACTGCTCCCTGGGCACTTCTCACAGCTGCTGTCTGTTTCATGGGTGCACAGGTGATTGGTTAAATGCACCCCCTTGTGGTGCACTTTGTGTGTGACTGGGTGTGATCACAATGACAAATAAGTGACTTTCACTTCAAATTGACTTAAGCCAAAGTTAGCTTTGTACTTGAAAGCTTCTTATTCAAAATTTCCATTCCACCTTAAATGGTACGGCTACACACATAAGGTGGAACAGAAAATTGATTTTATTAGCTGGCGAGCAATACGCTAACCCCAGTTTCATGGAAAGCAAACAAAAACAATTCCATTTAGAGGCTTTTTATTCTTATTTTTTTTTATTCTACATTTATTTTGGTTAAAAATATTTTCAAGTCAAATATTAAAACTGTAAATTTTAACCATTATTTTGTCACCAGAATTTTTTGGTAGTCAATATTTTCCTCCATCCCTCTTGACTTCAGAATAACTCTTAAAATAGACCCAAATACCCATTGGACCGTGGGAAACTCCAAAAACAGGTCTTAAGAAGGCTTTGTATCAGAATAAAACTAGCAAAATCTCTTTGCATCTTGTTTTCTGCTTGTGTAAAATAAGTAGGCCAGAGGTCTTACCAAAGCTGTTCTTGTAGGCGTTTAATAAGTATATTTCACGACCTAAAAATAATAATAATAGTAATAATAATAATTATAATAATAACCTTGTGAAAGGCACTATATAAATATAATGCTGTTGTTGTTCTATTTGTAAAGAGGTGTGTCAAAATTGTCTGTGCTAATCAATTGTATGCTACAGCTGCACCATTGTAACCACAGATGTTTTGTATGCTCACCCTGTAGAGTCGGGTCCGGCTGTCTTTCAAGCGGCGACCGCCAACTCGACAGCACAGGAAGTCAGCAGGTGAAGAGGCAGCTGCTGATGCACATGGGGGAAGCACTTCCCCTTGCACTCCACACAGTCCTGGTGAGAATGGGGAGGTGTTCAGTGCTCCTCAAGAACACCAAGAGGAGGACCTGCAAGATGCCAATGAAGTGAACAATCAAGACACGGTATCATCGGAGGGACACAGCAGAGATGCAGCCCAGGACAATGGGGGGGTTACAGTTATCCAAGCGGAGGAGAAGGAAGAGGTATCTGGAACAGAAGGTTTAGACAATGCCCAGGCTACTGATCCTATGGAGACAGAACAAGAGCAGAAGCCAAATGAGGAACAAAGCCTAGAGGAGATGGAAGGTGTAGTAGAAGAGGGTGAACTGGTTCCCACAGAGGAGAACAGGGACCTTAAGGTAAATATGGGCTTCAAGAGAAAGATGCATATCTAGCGTGTTTGTTCTTACCAACATTGAGCCACATTGCTGAACACCTTAAAGGTATTCAGAACACAATGACTCATTCCTTATCTTGTCATGTGACCCATGCGACGTTTGATTGGCTGGCATGTCATAAGCAATGAGGGTGTTTTAAATTAAGTAAGTTAATGAAATTCATTTTCATTTAAGAAATGCAGTTATGTGCATAATGTTAAATGTGGCATGTGCCAGCTTTAAAAACCTTTTTCTATCTCATATTTGTGGAAGACAGTAAAGCTTTATGAATGTAAATGTGAATCAAAATCATCACATACTCGAGCCGTTAAGTGATATCAAACAGACCTTCTTTCGTGGTCTCTGACACTGTATGACTTTATGATACTGTATACTGTTATCTACACAAAAGAGGTCAAAGTAACACAGCTAAAAAACACTAGCAGCATCAATGAGTTTGTTTTATATAGGTAACAGTATTTCATACAGTGTCAGAAACCACATCAGCAAGTCTGTTTTACCCACACTTAAACTCTGGGTATAATCTTCCATCTACACAAGCCTCGTAACTCCACTGCAAAACTAAAGAAGCAAACTATAGACAATCACAGAGTGATTTAACTATTGCTATACAAATGCACTGGAGGTACCCTGTCTAAATATTTTTGCTGTAAAGGCAAACTATTCTGCCTCACAGCTATTGGTATAATGTGCTGTGTAAGATGTGGCAAGAGTGGGGTAAAATTTTATTACACATGTAATAAAACATCATATTTTTAAGGGAAAGAAATTTGCCATTTGTGGATGGATAGATGTGTTTCTGCTGCAGAAAATATTGTATGTACATGCACACATACACACACACACACACACACACATATATATATATAGTATATAAGGTGTGTAACAATACATTGATCCAATCTGATGTATCAATGTATCGATATGACACAAAAATTTACACAATTCATTCCACAATTAATTTGACTATGTTTTACTTCTTTTTATGTGCAGTGTTTTGTCCTGAGAAGCTGCTTTTTCTCATGATTAGATTGCTGTATTTGACATATATGTGTATATTCACATGAAATTTTTGGCCCAGCGATGGGTTGACCTCCTGTCCTGGGTGAATCCTGCCCTGAGCTCACTGTCAGTTTGGATTGGCTCCAGGTTCCCCATGACCCGAAATGGTAGAAGTGGTTTAGAAAATGGATGGATGGACATTATAATTTGTTTGCATCTGTGAGTTTATAGCAATGTAGCAGATTGTGTGAAGTTTCATCATATTTCATACTGACTGCAGACCCCAGTATCAAACCCAATCACCTGGACTGCATTGAATTGAATCGCATTGGTGCAGACTTTGCAAAAATGTATCAGATCGTTGGCTAAAATAATCGGATCCGATCAAATTAACCTTCTTTCTCTTCATTTATTAGGAAAAAACGTCTGGAGACTGAGACCGACTAAGTCAGCAGTTGGAACAGGTGGAAAGATTAATGGAAGACATACCAAAGGAGGAGAAGCAGATACTGGCTGAAAGGAGAGACTGAAAATACTGTGTTTTTTGTGATGATGGACTTATGCTCTGTTAACTGTTGTGTAGTAGGTTAGAACACCAAAACCAATGATGTCAATAGGCCGTCCCTTTAAAAAGCCCTGCAGCTCCTACAGCTATGTATATGCCTTTGATGACTGACTGTAAAGACATTAGGCTAAGAACACTGAGATATTTTCACAGTGTGATCAGAAAATAAGATGTGCAATAACTTTGGGAATTATGATCCCTTACTGATCAGCCATGCTCTCTTTTTCTTGATCACTGTCTCACTATCAGTGTTGGCCTACTGTTCTTCTTGAACTTCTTAAACTGTCTTGGACATTTTACTTGCATAGTTTGAAAAGCTTTTTTTTAATGCTGAATTAATGCAGACAGGGCAGTTAGTAGACTTCAATGGCTATGCAAATTATGGACTGTGATAGATCAAATCTTATGGTATGTTTACTTATTATTGATTAATCTATATTGCTACTGTTCTACAATTGATACTTTTTTGCTGTACAGCACTGATTAAAGAGCTTGATTTTATGAGTTTTTCTTTTTAAAGTTTTAAATAATTTTGGGCAACCAGGACCATTTGCATTTGCTCTTGACCTATAATGATCTATGCTGAGTTTATGTCGATTCATTTGAGAATAATTTGTAATATGTAATGTCGTATACAATCCACATGGGGGCAGTGTGGCAGTGATTTAATAGCAACACAAAGCATAACTAAGACAGTGATTTTTTTTTGTCATTGAGGACACACCATAGCACAGCACACAGTACACCACAGCAAAATTTTACCTCTGCATTTGAAGCACTGGGCATCTGACATGGGCAACAGTGCTTGAGAACGGTACCTTGCTCACGGGAACATAAGTGGTATTTGAACCAGTAACCTTCAGTTAGCAGGGGCACCTCCCTAACTGCTACCGTACCACTACCCCAAACTACCACTAATACTTAACTGTTACTGTTCTCTTTCCAGTTTTCCTCTGGAATGGGCACTGAATGTTACTTTTTGTGCCCAGAGTCACAGGCGCTCATTTTGTAGATTCTTGGCCAAACCAGAACAAATTGTAAAGGCGATGGCCTTGTTCAGTGTTCACACTTACTGTTTACAATTCCCATTTTTACATGCACAGAAATACAGCACAGTGTTGGTGTAATGGTTAGGCTAACTGCTAAGGAGTTTCCCCTGTGACCTGAAGGTCGCCGTTACAAATCCCAGACAGGTACAAATACCACGAAAGTACCTGTGAGCAAGGTCCCGGCCCCAGACACGTCCTACATGGACATGGAGAGGTCACATTTCATTGTGGTGCAGTGTGTGCTGTGCTTTGCTTTGTTTACAATGACACTCACTTTCTCTGATATCGGTTTGGGGATACTGCGCTTGGTATCGGGTCGAAAACTAAATTAGTAGTATCACCCAACCTAGCGCTCAGTGGTCACGTGATGCCCGCTTCATCACACCTGCTCTATGAAATCTCAACACCCGATTAGTCAGTGCAGAGCCGCAAGCGGGTGGGGAAATACTAGCAAGCCTCACACTCACCTGCCCGGGAGGCGCGGGTGCGGCTGCAGAACATGGGAGCACACACAGGAATTTACCGAGCCTCGGGAGAGAGTAGCCCGCGTTTGCGCCGAGGATTAAACTGAAGTGGGTTTTGCGCAGTTGCCTTCAGAATACAGGCGCTATATCGTGTTTTGTTGTCACTTTTTCTTACGAGGACGGAGCAAAGTTTCTTGTTTAACTTCGATCAGCCCAAAACTATGCCTGTTGTTTCCGGGTAGGAGCTACGGAAGAGACAACACTGTGAAACAATATGGACGTAGAACTAACACTTTTGAATGGATCCCCTGACAACAATAACGAAGAAAACGCAGAAAACGATGCGGTAAGTCTAAAAAAAACGTGTTTTCACCCATTTCTCAACTAGACACTGGTACAGGTAGAGCAGGGTGGGTACTCCAGTCTGGAGGGCGGGTGTCCAGCATAGTTGGGTAGTTCTCCTCCTTAAACACACTCCGTACACCTGGCAAAGAACATGAGTCGCACTAAGTATATTTGAGCAGTGAAATCACCAAAGGACACTGAGCATCTAGGACTGGAGTTGAGCCAGACAAACGTTATTGTAGGGTCTGTGAGAGTTGGCTGGTCATCATATGACTGTTCCTGATCATTAACACACTGAAATGTGTAGAGTGCTAAAAGTATGAAGATCCACATCTTCAAAGAGCACTCGGGTAAAAAAAACAAACACGTTTTCTGTGTAAAGTTATTCCATCAAACATATTGTTCTTGGTTGAGTAGCAGCTCTTAAGCCTAGTTTTACTAGTGTGAGGGGCAGGTTTTCTCAGTTGACTGCAAAGCCCCCCATGGAGCACATGCCCACTCCTGTCAAATGCTGTAAATGTACATTTTTAAATACAACTAACATTTTAATCTGAAAAGCTGTGGATAATGAAAAATGGTTGGTCTACTACTTGTAGGTCTAGTACTAACACGTCCTTCACAGCATCTTCTATTGTTTCCTTGGAATTGAAAGAATTTGTCTTTCTGCTGAAGATAACAATCCCTATACCGCTCACTGTTATTAACATTCCCACCATAAAACCCATACTGTGAGCTTTGAAGGAGCAGAAGAAAGGTGAACCCTCAGCTCAGGTTCAAGGTCCCACATTCAGGCCCAGTGTTTGCTCAGTAAACAAAAAGCTCTGTGTTTCTTTGCCATCTGCAACTATTCTTTACTCTGTACAGTATATTCTCTTTGTCACATCCATGAACATGTTCCCAGGTGACCCCAGGAAATGGAACCTTATCAAATCACCATACATCAGGTGCCCCTGAAAACAGGCCTTTGCTCTCACCTGCACAGGTAGGTTCTTTCTTGAATTTCATGCTCCAAATTACAGTCCGGGTGCACCTTACAGTCTGTTCAGTCATGCAGTTCCACTTACAGCCTTCTACATGGCAAGTGTCCACTAAATGGAAACAGGTGATTTCAATAAACTGAATTCAAATGTGCACATTCTTAAAAAATAAAGATGCCAAATGAATTCTATGGAGCAGTGCTGTGGGAGAACCAGGTTTGGTTCCCTAGAGATACTTATAGTAGATGAGTGACCATTATAAAGTCTGAGACCCTTCATAATGTAAAGGTTCTGCACATAATATAAAGGTTATTCATGAAACCTGTATTATATGTTTTTAGGGTTGTGGTTCTCAGATCAGTTCCTCAAGGGTATTTAGTCAATCCACTTCTTTCTCTAACATGGCCAGGCATGTGCAAAGGGGTGACTAAGTGCTCAGGCCTCTGCTGTTTTTGTCATAGCACCCTTTTTGGCAAGGCTTGTAGAACATGTGAACCATTTTTGCTCTAACCATATACTTGTGTTGATTAAATAATATTTAATTCATAACTAGATCCATTTGAATCTAGTGAACTAAAAGCACTGTTTTCAATGTAGACCTAAAGCAGGTTCGACTGCTCTCTGTATTGTGCAACTGAAACTGTAACCCACCCTGAAACTTCACAGAAGAAATTGTCTGTGCATATGCCATCCTGTATCAAATAACCAAACACTGAAATGCTTGACTTGACACAGCAAACACTACTTCTCACTTCTCTTGTGTATTTACCACTCTGAAATTAGGCATCGCACTTGTACATAGGTCAAAAATACTGTGAAGTCTGGGTGTGATGTGTTAATGTGTGTTCTATTTTCAGGGTGCTGAGAGCAATGGTGAGCACTATGTTGTGAGCAACATACCAGATGGTGAACCAAAACAAAAGGTATAGGATGGCATTAATTTACAGTATTATGTTATGCCCTGTAGCCCTGCCCTTAAGACTGGGACACCAAATTTATTGTTAGAGACGTTTAAAACAATGGAAATCAAATATACATATTTCTATTTCCATTTCCGTATTTCCAACAATACATTTAATTTCAGCAGGTAAAAAAACTATTTTATTTATTTGAATACAGGAATGACAGCATGCCACATCCATCTTTGCTTTTCTTATTTACATGCAGCCAGAACTGAAGCATCTGGAAATCACATGGTATAAGCCACCCAGTAGATGACGTTCACCACAGCGAAGGTGAAAGGGAAGACGGCGCGGGCGTAGATGTCGATGGTGTCCGCATCGATGGGTTTGCACTTGCAGCACTTTCTTTCCTGGCTGCTCTCTCTCTCAGCCC
>JBBPDA010000001.1:29091146-29102238 GCA_037974385.1 Arnoldichthys spilopterus | reverse complement strand
GATCAGGTCTTTGGCAGAGAGGGGTGTTCATATGGACTCCTCAGCAGGACTGAGTGGGTTTAAAGCCGCAAAAACTTTGAAACCACTAAGAGGGTATCAGTGCAGGTCAGGCTGGTTAAGTGATGTACAACAACTAGTATTTAAAGTGTTGGTTGTGTTACAACCCCAGTTGTGTTTCTGTCTGTCCTGTGTCCATGTTTTCTGTGTGAGTTCCAGGTGTAGTATATTATCCTATTATTCTGCCTGCAGCCACAGATCACCTCATGCCTCCTGTTCCATGCTAGTTGTCTAGCATAATCAAACTTCTTAGAGAAGCTCTGCCAAGTCCTCTGGCCTACAGACTTCTGTCTTGATTTTTGTTTCTATTTGTTTTGGTTCTGTGCTGTTTGTTACAAGTATGTCTGACCTTTTGAATGCATTTTGACTATGATTTTGCCTTCCCACTTTGGTATCTCAGATCTGCCTTTATCTGTATATACTTTGCACAAATATCATTCTTGTATATAGCACTCTTGTAGAGAAACTGTGGGCAGTTGGTATATTAAATTTGTTGGTTTATTGGGGAACCAGTCTGGTTCCTTGCTCTCTCTCAACAAGGTGTGACCTGGATTTGGTGCTCTCACTTGTTACTACTGCTGGCATGACCCAGGACTTTTGGTTGTCCAGCTTGGTGAGGACATAGTCTCCTAACTGCAATAAAGTTAAGTTTTTGTTTGTTTTATCCTTTTTTTGCTGTTTGTACTGCTCTTTCTGTATGTCCATTTCCTTGCAGGGGTGGCTGTCATGTGTTTGAAGTCAAGTTCATAAGCCAGTTCTTCGAAATCCACACTGAAACCTGTGGACCATTGTTGCTAATCACCTCTTCTGCTATTCTATATCGAGCAAAGGTAGCTTTCAGTTTTGTGATTACCTGGACACTGGTGGTTGTGGGTATGAACAGAGGGCTCTATCTTATTTAGATGCTATTTATCTTCTATTCTGTAGCAGGTATGCTGTTAACAATAGATGCAACATGGCATTCCAACTCTGAGGGTGATTCATCACTGTCTTATGTGTCTCCTGAGGGGCTCCTCTATAGAATGTCTGCTACAACAAGGGTTTTCCCTGGTGCATATTCTGCTGTAGGATTATATATCATCAGTTGCATCAGTAACCTCAGGCACCTTATCCAGGTCTTTGGAGATATTGGGACCAGTGGTTTATGATTGGTGATCAGTTTGAACTTTTCTAAGGCATGTAAGTATTTCCAAACTGGTCGCAGACCAAGATGTACGCCAGGCACTCCTTTTCATTCTGTGCATATCTTGTTTCCATGTTGCTCAGGCACCATGAACAAGAGAAGTGGGGAAGTGGTGGTGTAACACTTAGGGAGTGGTTCTGTACAAGGACCACTGAGGTACCCATGAGCAGGGTAACGTCCCCTAGCACTTCTTCCCTGTGGGCTGTCCATGTCAGCTGCCTACTGCTCCTATATGGATGGGTTAAATGCAGAGGTCACATTTAATTGTGGTGCTGCTAATCTGCTGTGGTGTGTTCACAATGACAAATAATCACTCACTTTTCAGTATGCTTCCAGCGTTTTTTGTGGAACTGCACTAGCAAGCCTCCCACCCCGTAGCTGCTGGCATTGGCAGAACATGCTGTGGGTTTGCTGATATCAAGTCAAGTGAAGTAGGCTTTTATTGTCATTTCAACCATATACAGTTCACACAGTACACAGTGAAACAAAACAACGTTCCTCCAGGACTATGGTGCTACATGAAATACAGGACCACAAACAATACACAGCTAACAACATAAAGTGCATTGTGTGCAAGGATGTGCAAACATTGCAGGACAGTGCAAAGACAGACAGGTACAAAACAAGACAGTGCAACAGTGACCAGTGCAGTTATGGGATGACTAGGTGTGAGGTAGCAAGATGTGCAAAAATACAACACTGTGATTGTAACCAGTGAAACAGGAGCAGGAAGAATGTTCTTTTCTGGAGATATCAGAAATCATTAGACACATTAACATACTCATTTTAAGGTTCAGCAATAAATAAGTCACTCATCTTCGGATGGTTAAGTTACATTAGTGCCTTGCCTCTGTGTATGCCAGTGACAGGCCTTCTGCTGCATCAGGTAGCATAAACATGGCTTTTTTTAAAAGCCTCTAACAAGATCACCATGAGGTTTAAGCTGTTCGTGCTCTTTGACAAACCGTATTGACTGCTGCAGCAGTCTTTGTCAATAACTGGGATACCATTAGCTACTGTTTCACACATGACCAAGAGAGTGCATTTCTGCTGTATGTATTTTATGTATGCATGCATTTATCCTATAATATTAAGCTTTAGAATTCATTCATTTTAAACAAGATGACATGCTTTAATAAGAGATTCTGTTCTCAGTATTCACACTAATAAACCTTCCGTTCCCTGAAGTGTTTGTATATTAAAGCGCCATATTTTAGTCGGTTTCACAGGTTCGTTGTTGTTTCTAACACACACACTATGTTGGCATGACCTAATCCTTCTGAGAAGGACTCCTCAGTCTGGGTCAGAGTTACTCACTAATCAGTCCTAATGTTAGTGGGCTTTAAATACCTGAGCTGTGGTCACAGATATATGTGAGCTGCCATGCAGATATACGCATAGCCTACAGACCTAGTCCAGGCCCCAAAAAGCTTTAGGTAATCTACATTTTCCAGTAAAACCTACCTATGTACTATCACACTATATCCTGCCAAATTTAAATAATCATTTACTGACCATGACTTTCAGTGTTAGTGAGTGGTCAGGATTTGAAATGACTAAGAATTGCAGAACTAGAGATGGCAAACTGCATGAAAAGGAGCTACAGTATCAAACTCTACACCAATGAATTGTGGCAACAATGTAGGTGTGTCTGGTAAATGCTTGGAATTGCTCGCCACCCAAGTACTATCTGGTTATTGGCGGTCCTACATGATTTGTTCTACTATTATTAGTAGAAAGGTTTCAAAAGTAGAAACTTTGTGCAGCAACAAATTAGCTACGCTAATTGCAAACCATCAAAGTGCCCCTTTGGGTAAGTGTATCTAAAAAATGGTCAATGAGTGTTGATACAGTGCGAGTGTATTCAGAGGCGGCGGCTGGTGCCTAGTTACATTTATGCAGCTGCATGTACTCAAACTGTCAACCAGGTATAATTTAAATATTATGGAGCCATAAAGCTGCTGCAAATTTATGGTTTGGTAAAAAAAACATTGAAGTTCAATTTAAGATCAAAGCTAAGCTCAAAGCCTACAAACCTTAAGTCAGTGTGACAGCAGCTCTCTCTTTCTCTCTACTTACACACACACACATTTAACATATTAAAGCCACCTGTCTAATATTGTGTAGGTTCCCTCATGCTGCTTCAGCAGCTCTGTGGTGCATTGTGTGTCCTGACCCCTTTCTACCACTCTGCTTTCACTTTTTACACCACAGTTGCTCTTCTGTGGGATCGGACCAGACATGCATGTGTGATGCATGTGTTCACTCCCCACATGTATCAATACATTTACAAGCCATTGTAATGAAATAACTAGGAAGTCAATGTTATTCACTTCACCTGTCAATGATGTTAATGTTATGGCTGACTGGTGTATATGGGATGAATATAGCAGCAAGTGAACAGTCAGTCTTAGAGGATTATGTGTTAGAAGTGGTTAAAATTGGCAAGTATAAGGGTGTGAGCGACTTTGAAGAAGACAGAAGCAAGTGAATGTACTATGATGTTCTGGACCTTGTTTTGTTGGCCTTGGACCTCAGGTCCTGGACCTTGAGTCCTGGCATTAATGTGGATATTAACCACCACCTTAAACATTGTTAAAGAACAAGCACAAAAGTAGTGTGTGTGTGTGGGTGGTGCTATATATATATATATATATATATATATATATATATATATATGAGCCTTTACTTTTTGATAAAGTCTTGATAAATGTGCGTTGTAAATAATAAAGGCTCTGTTTTTTATTTGTCTATTTATCAGTACACTCAGGCTTAAGTATATATTAAAATGTTGCTTAGTGGGTAAATTACACATACTATGGACTCACATGGACTCATTTAGTGTTGTAGTTGGAGGCTGTTTCTTATTGGCATTGTTTTGAGGCATTGTGGCAGGCACCCAAACTTTTAAGCAGACTTACTTTCTTTAATCAGCCTACAGTGCTTTACAGCAGATTGGTAGAGTACTACGTTCTGGACAGTGAGTAATGAATCTGCACAAACCTTGATTACAACAACACAGTTCATAGATAATTACATCCCATCCAGATATGCATGCGAATGACATTTTCCCTGCTAAATCAGAGGGACAACAGAAACATTAATTAAGCTAAAGTAAGGATACCTGAATCAGTGCAGTAAGCATGAGGCAAATTTAAAATTTGTTTTAGATGCCAGATAAATCTGTTTTTCTAGGGCTTGAAATATGTTGTATCCCCAGTGCAATACAGTGTGGATCTTTGTGCTTTGGCTGCTAAAAGGAATCACCCTGGCATTAGTCTGCTCTGTCGTATAAGTTGTTATTTGTCTGAGGCCAGATTTACTAAAACGAGCCCACTGATCTTTGATAGCTTTATTGATTGAAACATGTTCTCTTCACCTGGCCATCAAAGCCTGGCTGGTGGGTGGCATTAAGGTACACACACAGATCACGCATGCATTCAAACTGCTTACACATGGGACACAGATAGATAAGGTCAAGAAGGGGTGAGCACTGTTGGCTAAACAAACAGTGTTCATCTGTGCCTTGCTCTCATAACATACTTATTTTTAACACCTTAAGCTAGAATTGAACTTTAATAACTCTTTCCAGTGTACACATAATTGCTAGGAATTGGAAGAAATACAGAAAAAATATATTTGATTAAAGTATGAGTATTCTCCCACGTTCTCTAAAGCATAAAAATGTGCTCAGTTTAAAGTGGAAGGATGTTAATTGACAAAAGAATAATGACATTAAAATTTATTTAAGAAGATAAAGGAAAATGGTAAAAAAAATAAAAAAAATGTAAGTTAAAATATACAGCTGCTCAATAATTTTGAGTAAAGTAATACATTTTCATCTTCAGTTTGGCACACTATTTTAACATTTAAAGATTTGTAACAGGGGGCTATCTTAACATTTAAACATCTATAACAGCGGGCTATCTAAACATTTAAACATCTGTAACAGGGGGCTATCTAAACATTTAAACATTTGTAACAGGGCTATTCAAACATTTGAACATCTTTAAAGGGGGACTATTGAAACATTTAGACATCTGTAACAGTGGCTATTTCAACATTTAAATGTCTGTAACGGGGGCTGTCAAAATATTTAAGCATCTGTAATAGGACTATCTTAACATTTAAATATCTGTAATAAGGACTATCTAAATAACATGTAAAACAAACAAAGACTAAAAAACTATTCTCATACATTTATAAGTGCAATGGGTTGGGTTTAAAATAACATAAATGCAGGTCTAAGTAAGAGCCCACTCGCTAATTCTTGGCCTCCTATTAATACGTTCAGGTCACAAAGTTCATTAATCATTGCATATTTTGCCGGAGAGAAAAGTTGTATAAGAATTCCATGCAGGACTCCTCCACTCAAATGCTACACAAACTAAAGATGTCCTTTGGTTCTTGGAAGAGTCTAACAGTTATCTTGTTAAAGGGTTATCTCCCCTTTTACTAGCCCTAAGGCTTAAGAGCTTGAGCGGATACTCACACAGGTCTGTCATTTCCCAGCAAGTTCAGCCAAGAATCAGCAGCAGCACCAGCATCGCTGAGTCTTAGGCTACTACTTCAGCTTCTGGACCAGCAAGCCTGCAGAAGTAGGACTACAGCTCTCGCATTTATATCAAAGCAAAGAAACACTTTCTTTTAGGCATTATGGGAGCCCATGGATCTAACCTGGATGAGATCCTGGCTGAGGACATGCACCACTGGTACAATAAATTTATGAGGGAGTCTCCATCAGGGCTCATCACCCTCTTTGAGCTAAAGACCATGCTACAAATGCAAGGCATGACGGAGGAGGCCAGCAGCTATGTGGACCAAGTGTTCTTCACGTTCGACATGGATGGGGTAAGAGCATCTTGGTAGTGTAGCAGTAAGCACATTTTAAATCTGAATACAATGGTGGGTTCTATGATCCATCATGTTGTTGCTCTCAGAACAAAATGTCTCATGTAATTTGAAAATACCATCTGCTGTCATGATTATAGTATTTTTTTCTCCTGTAAAGTTACTTTTGGAGATACAAGGTTTTGGTCTGGCAACAACAATATAGTACAACATTGTTATTTTGACCTGATTAGTAATTCAGCCTTATTAATGTATGTATACACTTAATAAAAAACAGCATAAAATAAGTTATGTCAGCATGGACTTCACATCACAAATTGCCTAAAGTCTACTCACCAGACTGAAGTCCATAGAAGAGAACTATAACTTTGGTGAGCATCCATTTGTACAGCAGGATAGAAATGTTCCAATGTAGATGATCAGACTTAAAAACTGTGCTCCCCACAGACAGCAAACCCACTCACTGCATGGGTTGCTCCATTCTATCACTTTCTTCGGCATTTCTGTAAAATAGCGTCTATGTTTTGCCCCACACTTGAATGTCCATTCTTCTCTATAATGAGGGGTTTGTGCACTTTTGGATGGACTGTTCTTGATGAGCCAGTCTTGTGTCCTGCACTGATGTTTTCAGTCAACAGAGGAACTGCTACTTCTATGTTTTTCTTTCCATATTGCTTTAGGGCATGAGCATCACTTTTAGAGACTGTTTGAGCAATCTTTGTGACTGAAACGTGTGCTAACCATACTACAAAAAATAAATCCTAACAAATATTTACAACCTGATATATTTCAACATGTCAGATGAAAAAGGCACTGCAAGGACTAGAACATCCTCTTTATATGAGAACTTACTTCACCTTATAAGTTCTGTAAACATAATCTAGAGTCGAATGGTGAACAGAATGACGTTATTAAAAACATAAATTTTATCTATTTATTTAATGATGGTGGACAAACTGTAACCAGTCTTTGTTGGTATTTATTGGTATTTATTTCACATTTTTTTCTAAATCATAACCTCTGATTCCTTTTCAGGATGGATATATCGATTTTGTTGAATATATAGCAGCAGTAAGTCTACTACTGAAAGGCGAGATCAACCAAAAACTGAAATGGTACTTCAAACTTTTTGATCAAGATGGAAATGGAAAGATTGACAAAGATGAGATGGAGACCATATTCAAGGTAAACCAGTTTGCTTTTCAGGATGATAAAAATGCACAGATTAGATAGAGGGTTATTTATCAAAAGATCAATAATACAAATCTTAAGTAAAGATAAATGTTAGGACTATTCCATGATGCTGCATAATAATCCCAGTTCTGAATTTAGCAGTAACCTCCCACACACTAAAAAAAGAGACAAACTGATCTAAGGTGAACCCTGAAAAAGTGAAGTAAATCTTACCGGGGATAAACTAGAAATAGACCTGTTAGGCCTTGGTAGAGATTAGCCTTGGAAAAAACTGAGTCTGACCAACCCCCAGCCACAAAGTGCTCTTAATCTTTTCACCCACAATTCCTAATCTGAACCAAAGTTCATTGTAGTTTTTTTCTCACTTCACCTCGTAAAAAGTGCTTCTTGCATTTAGAACCACTTTAAAATAACCATTAGGAATGATCTTTTTGTAATTATTCATATCTGTGCATAAAAATGCTGTATAAAACAGGTTTGGTCTGTCATGCCATGTTGTAGTTCATCATTAGAAATGTATATGCTTTACTTAAAGCCAGTTAAAGAAACTCTTTACTAAGGTACATCTTGAACCTCCACAACATATATACTTAACTGTGTGTTTCTTATATGAAAACACTCCTGAAAATAATCTTTTTGATTAATTTCATTATTATCTTTTTCCTCACTCTGTCTTTTAATATTCTGGTTTTTGGCCATTACAATTTTTTTGTTTGACATTGAACATCGTTGTCAAGAAAATATTACCACATTGAGAAATATCTTCAATGACCATGATGTTTAAAATTCTTTGTTACAAGTAATTTAACAAAAATGCTTTAAATAATCAGTTTGCCTGCATCTATTGTTGATAAACGGACTAAACCAGTGGTTTCGGAATAAAGAATACAATACACATTTTAGTGTTTTCTCTGCTCTAACACATTGGTTCTCAGCTCTAGTCCTGGGCACCCAGTGCCTAGCACTGCTCTAAGTACTCCACATCCTAGCATCTTAATTATCAAATTCATCCTAAGCTGGAGTGAGTTTGTTGAGGTAAAAAGTACATAAAGCAGGTCAGTGAGTCCCCAGGATTTCTTCAACCTCAGGGAAAGTTAGGCCTTTAATCAACTGATTACATGAGCTGGGTGTTTGTGAGCCAACAAATCATCAAAATCTGCATGGTGGGGCTACTCCAGGACCAGGATTGGGAGATTATGCAAATGAGAAATGAAACAGAGAAAACTGATCTTTTCCCATTTTTACACAGGCCATACAAGACATCACCCGCAGCTATGATGTCCCCCCAGAGGAGATTGTCACCCTAATTTATGAAAGGATTGATGTCAACAATGAAGGTATCACTTTCTAAATTTCCTCAGATAATGCATGACACTAGATCCAACAGATGGGTGGTATGTTAAACAGATAACCAACATAAAGTGTCTTAGCTTGGGACACCACAAACCATCAGAATAGCTTCACTACACTTTGGCATAGCTTTTACAAGTATCTAGAACCGCACTGGAGGGGTGAAACATGATTCTTTCAAAAGATATTCCCTAAATATGTGTTTTAAAGATGGTGGTTGTTTTCTAATAAGTTGGACCAATATCTCCCAGAGGTGTTCAACTACGCTGAGATTTACATTACTTATCAAACAACTCAGTGATCCCTAGTTCTGACTGTTTGAGCAATCTGCGACTTTTAAGCAAAATCTTAACAAAAATGATATAACCTCATACCAAGGAAACAGATGTTTTTTTTTGAAAAAAAAGACCTTTGATTGAAAGACCTTTGATTACTTATATTAGGTAAAATATGACAATGAAGTAAACAAATCTGATTTTTAAAAACAAGTAATTATAACTAGTTTTCACATCACCACAAATGTCTTAAGGGAAAAAATATGAAAAAAATACAAATATAACATTTTAAACTAGCATTGTTTCCATGCTACATTGTTATATTGCTATTGACTGTACTGCCATAATCTGGGGCTCAGTTGGAGAATAAAGTGACACATTTTTAGAATGTACTATGTTTTAAGATATGTAGGATAATGAGAAGACCTAGATATTATTGTTTATTGGATATGTAAATTTTTACAAAAATTATAGGCAGATGTTTTGCTTAATATAAGCTATTTAAAAAATATATTTTTTGTAAAAGAATTTTTTGCTGTGTGTTTCCCAACATAAAGTCACTTAGACCTTTTTCCTTTTGCCATCTTGATCTTGAAACCAAGTCTGCTTAACATTTGTATACATGCCACATGTATGGAAGGATGTTAACTGCACTACATTTCTGTGAAGCATCTGCACTCCATGTTTTTCCTGTATAAGTGACATTTTTCCCCTTTTTGTCACTTGTCTGTAGATCCCAGACCAAAAATGGATCTTAGTCAAAATGTGGTCAAAATGACATCAAACAAATACAGTGTCTGCATGTGTCTTAAAGCATCATACTTTCTGTTTTAGGTGAGCTGACTTTGGAGGAGTTCATCACTGGGGCTAAGGAGCATCCTGATATTATGGAGATGCTCACCAAAATGATGGATCTAACTCATGTTTTGGAAATTATAGTCAACGGACAGAAGAAGCCTGGTCAAGCTTGACTGTGCGGTGCCATAAAATGGGCAAATACATTGTTTCCCTAATCATGTGATGATCACCAAACTTTAAGAAAGAAGAGAGTGCAGGTGATGAAGAGAAGAAAACGGGACCCCCAAGACAGCTACAAATCCTGAGGGAGAATGAGTGGAATTCTTCCAAATAGTAGTTGTTTCTCTACACTCATTCTCTGTCTTTGTGCCTCCTGAGATGAAGGGACTTTTTGTCCTCTTTGACTCTGACAAACAGCCCCTCAGTTTGAATTGTTTCATCAAGGGAAGTGACCCCACGTGTACAAGAGATGGACAAGAGATTAGCTGGATCCACTATAGGCAATGGAGAGAGATTCCTAGTGGAAACTATTTTCTGAAATCTGCTACAGTATTTCAGTGGTCTTCAAAACATTCAAAATCATCACAGAGAAATGCAGTCAACCCCATGGGCTGGGATGTGTGGGACTGCAAGATAACAACAGGACAGTCTGGAGTGTTTAAAATCTTATGCATGGGTCAGTAATTTCAAAATCATCAGCCACCAGGTCCAGTAATTTAAAACTAAGAAAATGAACAAATGCCCTATAAGCAATACATGACAATTTAATATCTGTTCAACAGAATCTATAACAACATATTTTAGCAGTTAATTTTCTTGATGCACTAATGTAGGCCACTGCTTTCCATGTGTTATGTTTGTGCATATGTAAATATTTGCTTGACCGCTTCCTCATTAGTCAGGTTATGAGTAACTTTGCCCGAACATGTAGGCCTACTGATTTTTTTTGAAGTTATTTTGAATGTTTTGAAATGTCTTTAATAACTGCCTTAAATAAATTTTAATATGCATAAGCTACCTCTTGTATTTGTTCACCAGACTGTGACGTCATTATGATGTACACTATGAAAAAAAATCCAGAAAAGAACAGAATAATGGTGTTCTTATATTCATTCTAAACATACAAATATAAACATATACATTTTATACATCATTTTCAAAACTTACAAAAACGTAACATGATCAAAGTCTGTAAAAGGCCTGGATAATATGACAATATATTATCAATGACAATATGTTACGATACACTCTGCTGAGAATATGGTGGATATAAAGACTTAGTGAGAGCACAACTGATCCTGTTTAAGTGAAGGATAGCATGTAAACTTTGAGATGCTACATTTTTGCCATATTTCAGTCTATTACACTACTCGTGCAATAGTGG
>JBBPDA010000001.1:29075124-29086539 GCA_037974385.1 Arnoldichthys spilopterus | reverse complement strand
AGAGATGTTCCCTCTGAAGACGCTGCTGACTGCAAGGCTGCGGAGAACAGCATGGATCTGTATGAGAGCTATCACCTTCTGAAGGTCATCAGGAACGCTGCAGAAAGTGGCCTTGTACCCCATGATGACGGTGAAGTGAAGAGGCACACATTTCTACATAAGAGCCTGGAGACTCTGCTGGAGGCAGATCCAGAGGCGTTTTTCTACTTCCATCTGCGTGGCCTCTTCACTGTTATAGGCAGTTTAACGAAGAAGTCACAGGACCTCACGGAAAAATACCTGGATATTGTTGGCTTTGGAAACTGAACTGGACTTTCAGACAAAAGATGCTAGAAAGTGTGAACATGTGTCATGCCAGCAATATCTGAAGTGGTGGCCTACTTGAAAAGGTGTTTTGTTGATGTACTGCTGATGTTTCTGTTTACATAATACTAACTAAATGCTTAATATTAATAATATATATAATTATGTGCAGTAACCGCAATAAAATTACTTAAAGTCATATTTTGTCATTATTGTGTTTCAGTTCCTACAAAGCCCAGATGGAAAATGTGCAGTGTGACACTGAAAGCATAGTAAATGTGTGCCCTACATTTCCAGCTCTTCTACCCCTTTAGTTAAGTTTTTAGTGATCAAAATCACTCATAAAAAACATTAAAGCACAACGTAAATTTCATAGCAGCATGACTCATAAATTGCACTTTACATCATATGGTCAACTATAAGGGATGTTTTAAAGGAGCACAATGTGTTTTCGTTGGTGCCGTAGGCTTTATGCGATGTGTTTTAAGAAACTTCCAAATAGAGCATTAGAACAAGGCTAGAGTTTACCAAAGAACATGTAGGCAAAGACCAGGCCTTGTAGATGGAGTTGTTTGGCCACAGGAACAGTACATGTGTGGCACAGACCAGTGACAGCTTACAGAGTCAGTGTCATCTGAAGTGAAAATATGCACTGGAAGTTAATTACATTTCTTCACTGTAGAGGAGTAAAAATGTTTATATAGGGCTGGACCTGTTCTGATCATTTACATGCGATTCAGGTGTTACTATCTTAATGATCACATCTGTTACCTCATGGATCTTTAAAAAATGCAATAAATTTTCATCAAACATGTACAACAAAAATTACAATAAATGAACCAGCACTACAGTGATTTTTTTCTATGTTGATACACCTGTTGCTTTTCATGGGTGTGATGAAACTGCTTATGTCACAACTCCGATAAAGATCCTCCAGTATTGGACTTCAAAGGGTGTTCAAATGGCGCCCCCTGGTGGGAAAGCTGTTTTACAAGGATCTACAAAAAAGTATTGATGAAAACCAGTACTGAGGAGTGAGCAATGAAATTGAGGAATGTCTGGTTTGACATGTTTTTACTCTGGTCCTAGTGCTGTTTAATATATTTCTTTTGACTTTTAACATTATTCAACCCAAAAACAAAGACAGTGAGGAAAAAAAAAGTCTTGACAAAAAAATGAAGTCATGAGGACAATGTGGGGCATTTTTAAGAACAAGACCAAACAAAGCAAGCTATTACAATAATAAAAAAAAACGTATATTCTGCAAATACTGAATGGTACCCAGGTGTGTCCTCAGCTTCCATGTTTTTCTTCTCACAATGACAAAAAAATATTTAATTTCAACTACAAGAGGTCAGACATGAGGCAGCACCAAAGACAGTGTACACACAAGCCTGAATTCTGATATTTCAGACAGCATTTGGAGTTCTTTATCCAACCTAAATCAGCTTTTCCTTAAACATGAAGGTAAATGCAAAAAGAAACCCAAACAAACAATTTATGCTTTTTAAATTGTTTAATCAAATATTAGAAATAACATATTCAAGATCTCATCTCACACTGTATTATTTTGGGAAGTTTTACAAGTATCAAGAGAAAGATGGAAATTGACAGGCAAAACTTCCAGAACGTTCTTCACATTTGTCCGGTGTGTGACAACCAGCTCCACTCAACGAATAGGGTGAAATGGCTCCACAATCTCTGCAAAGGTCTTCTTTTCTAAATACGTAAAATAGGGGCAACATTATTAAAACTACAGTCATTAGTATCAGCCAAGATGCAATGATAAATACTAAAATAAAACATAATAGA
This sequence comes from Arnoldichthys spilopterus, assembly GCA_037974385.1. NCBI lineage: Eukaryota > Metazoa > Chordata > Actinopteri > Characiformes > Lepidarchidae > Arnoldichthys > Arnoldichthys spilopterus. Next base: position 29,084,424 of record JBBPDA010000001.1, on the reverse strand, counting down.
GAGATATACACTCCAATAGATGCTCCATTAAACACATAGTTTAGTGAAAATTCTACTAAAAAAGTCTACACAACTTTCCACTTAATCCAAAGGTAGTCCACCAAGGGATGTCTGGTGCCAAGATCTGGCTTCTTCTACACAACACTGGAGTTGCAAGGATGCTGATGCTAACATACACTAGTAATCAATAGTGATCAAACCCTTTTTCATAAACACATGCTCAGCTGACATAACCCCAATACTCTCTGAGTTACACTGGCTGCATTAAGTTTAAAATCTTACTCCTCTTTGATAAGGCACCTCATGGTATTGCTTCCTTATACTGCTCTAAACTCATCTCCCCATCCTCTCCACCCATGTCTCTCAGGTCCTCCACCAGTAATTTACACTCTATCCCTCATATCAGGCTCACCACTAAAGGAAGACGGTTTTTCTGTGCTGTTGCTCCTAAACTATGGAACTTTCGTCCTCAGTTTCTCTGTGATTACACCTTATTCTGTAAAAACTTTCATCTTTAATTAATATTTCTCTCCATCTATTTCATTTTTTAGCCTTGTATGACACAAACTAGGAACAGTGAAAGGTGCTATATAACATTAAATGTTGTTGATACATGACCTTCCCGTTATTTTCTAACCACATCCAAGTCTTAACTAAGGTTGCAGTAACCATGTGTTTTAGGACCCAGTATGTTTGACCGTGAACAATACAAATGGACAAAACTTGACCATAATGCATAATTCTGCAGCAGCTATTTTAAACACGAGGTGCTGAACCCAGTTCTGACTCCTTGTTGTGCTGATGTGTAACTTGTGTAAAATATTGTGTTGAACCATTGAGGCAGGAGCTTTCAGCCACTGTTACCTTTCTCTGAAAACTCTTCAGGGTGTAGTCGAATGTATTCATTCATGTCTCTGTCCAACCTGGCATATGTGTAGTTTTCGTACTTTGTTAAATGGTAGCCAATGAACCAGCCAACAGTCATGAACAATGCTTGCCGGTGAACACCTGCAAAAACCACATCAGAAATACACAGGTAAGGTTTTCACCACAAACCAGCATACACCACATGCACTGAGGAAGGAATGAAAGAACGAGCCATTCAGCAATCTTTCATAAATAAACCAGTTTGAGGGAAATAACTAAATACTGACAAAAAACTACCACCCCTATCTCAAGGCTCAGGAAGAACTGCAATGACTGCTAAAGTGACAAAGGAGTGAGAACCTGTCTGGAATGATTTCCAACTACATGGTAGTGACTTATTTTGTCAAGAGATTCTTCAAAATAATATGTCCATGCTATATGATACTGATTACACAGCAATAGGCAAGACAAGTTTATTTCTTTAGCACATCATACACAGAGGTCATTCAATGTGCCTTATAGAGATATACATAAAAAGAAAACCAAGCAATAAAATTAGGAAATAAAAGTGGAAAAGTGCTGATAAAAGTAATATTTAAACAAATAAAGACTTATAATATAAAGTGCTTTATCAGGTTTGTGCTCAGGTTTGCATATATTAACAAGACTTTATAAGTTATGGGGGCCCTAGTTATGCCCAATGTTTAAAAATAATTTGCAGACATTTGCTCATTAAAAATTTCTTCCAAAATAAACGTTTAAAAAAAAAAATAAAGGAAGAATTAACACTAGATGTTGGAATATTGCTATGAAGAATTGATTTTATACAGCTAAAAGTGCATCCTGTGCTTAATAGGGATGAGAACCCCGATTTGATCATGATTTGATCCTTCTTGATTATTTTAGCAACAATCCATTTTCGATATCTTTAAATTTGCGGTGATGCGTTTTGGTTCGACACTGGGGTCTGCAGTCAGAATGAAATATGATGAAATTTCACACAATCTACTACTTTTCCATCCACTCACACATGCAAACTAATTAGAATGTGAAAATTGTAATTATTAAACGTCAAATACAGCAGTACAATTATAAGCAGATGCAGCTTCTCCTCAACCTCTAATTTTTATCTAAAAGCATAAAAATACATACACACACACACCACCACACCCTCGGACAATTCAGACTTTAATACCCAGTTAAAATACTCTTTTCTCATACTACACATAATGTGTAAAACATGACATACTTTGTCATGGTTTCTTATCCTGCTACAAACTGCATTGCACATGTTTATTGTTATTGCACATATTTATTGTTATTGACAATTTTCTTAGTCAACTTTCTTTTTGTTCTGTGTATCTGCACATCTCCCCTGCTCCTCTGTCAACTGCACTGAACGTTGTCTTGTCTTGTTGTATTTCTTGTTTAGTTTAGTTGTTTAATTTAGCTTAGTTTAATTTAGTTGTATTATTGCTCTTGTGTTCTGTCCTGTTTGCACTTGTGCTCCCATCTGTTCTGCTTTTGTGTTGCACCATGGTCCTGGAGGAACGTTTGTTTCGTTTTTACTATGTACTGTGTATTTGGTAGAAATGACAATAAAACCTACTACTACTACTACTACTACTAACTGTAGAATGAACACACACTAATGCAGTGGACTGTGCACTATTTTGGTCAATGCATCGATACAGGTCAATTCACTGTTACACCCCTAGTACTTAAGTTGGAAGGTTAATTCTGGATGTCCAAGTCACCCAAAAGGTGGATGGTGCTCCATCACTAGAGCACACAGTTCACTGCTCTACCACTCAATGCTGGAGATGATCATGTGTCCCGTTCTATTAGCAATGCTTTTCTATGAAGAAGATTTACGCAATGTGTGCAAAAAGAATGGGCTGTATTCGATATGGGTGCACCTTAAAGTAGCAGATTATTGCAGTTTATAGTGGTAAAAGAACAAGCAGCTAAGTTAAACTAAACCGAGTGCAGAAGCAGCAGAAGCAGCGGCAGCAGCGGAGACTCACCAGCTTTCAGCGCAGGCCTTCGGTTAAAGCTGTTGTGCAGCATTGCTGTGAGCCAGCCTGAGAAACCGAGCCACACTGAATTTCTATTAATGATCCCAGGAGGAGGGAGAACCTTTGCCTCATCGGGGAGTAGCCCCATTTCTACGGATTATATGTGAGACCCCCCCTTGTCGACGTTCACTTTTAGCTCGCTAGCACATCACCTCTCAAACCAAGGGCAATGTTTAGGGGAAACGCCGCATATGCAGTCCGTGTGGGAAAACGTAGCGTTCTTTAAAGGGTTCCGGAATCCATGTAAAACGATGGGATTTATTTAATTAAATAGTCACAGCTTGTACAAGTTGAACTTTTTAAAAGTATTCGGAAAAGAAGGCTATGGAAAAATATAACGAATGTGTCAAAAGTACACACGACTACTCAAATGATGATCATAACATAAACATGATCTTTATTCCCATTATTGTCCAAGTTGGACTGAGTTTCTGGGACTGCCTTTTTATCACCGTACAAATAATCATTATAAACAAACAAAACGTTTTTTTTTGCAAACATACAAATCCACAATACGCGGTAAAATAATATAGAAACTCCATTTCCCACAGTGCAGTGCGCTCCTGTCTCCCATTTTTTGTGGCTCGGGTTCCCAACGGCAAGCGTGATGATGTCATGATGAAAAGCGAAGGAAACTCTGCAATCAGAGGGAGCAGAGACCCAGACTGAGGGAAGGACGAGATTTGCAAATAACGTCTTGTGTAAGAACCTTTAGGACTGACCGGATGTCTGTGGAGTAATCCGTGGAGTGGGGTGAACCCCCTGCATTTGGTAAGCATAACTACATGTCGTTTCTGTGACTTTTAATGATGATAAGTAGCTTGGATGGATAAATCCGGAGGATTGCCTGGCTGAGAAACGCGTCTTGCTAACTGGCTAGCGAGATAGCGGGTTGCCTGCTGTTGTTTTCCCTCCTGCAGGAACACCATTCAGTTTGCATAACAGGTAATAACGGAATTAATGCATAAAATAAGATGAATAGGGCGCTTTTTTGCCAACACATACGTCCCTCTCTCGGAGAGCAGCAGCCTTGGATACAGGGTGTCAGTAAATCAGCTCATCTGGCTGAATTAGCCATCAATTGGATTACAGAATCAGTTCGTGCCAATTTGCTATGCTACAGGTTTGCAGGATCAATTACATGTATGCAGTTTAAATTAATTTGAATTTAAATTAGATTTAGTTTAAATTTAAAATGAATAAATTAAACTACATACATGATTGTTCTTTTTCATTTGGCAGTGCTTTTTTGTTTTTTTTAATGCTAAATACAGTGTTGCCAAACATTTCTCACAGGCTTCATTTTCTATTATCTTTTGCACTTGTACACAGGAGAGAGAGTGAGTGAGTGAGTATGTGTGAGTGTGTGTGTGTGTGTGTTGCCTAATCTTGGCTTGGCAAGTCATAGTAGGCCCCTTCTTTATATCCCTTGTTTCTTTATTGCAGTCCTCTCTGCATCCTGCCATAGGCCTTGGCAACCAGACCATTTAAACACATGCACAGAGACCTCTGCCCGTAGCAACACTTCACTTAGAGAAGAAAGAAAAAAAAGAAAGAAAGAGGAAAAAAAACAGGTCACATGTTGCCATTAGAGCTCTAAATAACAAGTTTCGTCACGATTAGATCTACATAGATTATTTCGCCCCATTACGCTGATAATTTTCGATACCTTAACATTTGCAGCGATGCGATTCAATATGATACTGGGGTCTGCAGTCAGTATGAAATATTAACAATCTGCTCCACTTTCATGAACATACATGTGCAAACAAATGATGTTATAATTTTGTAAATATAACATGTTATTTTAATAATAAAATATTCAAACACACCATTGTGGTCATAAGCAAAAGCAACTTCTCAATTCCAAACACTGCTTACAAGTAAAATGAAGGAGAATTAATTATGGCATGAACACACAGATTTTTGTGTCACATCAATATATTGTGTCTTGCACTATTTTGGTCGATGCATTGATGCAGATGAACTCACTGCTACACCCCTAGTTGCCATGACAACAGTGGTGTATTTTATCAGATTAAATAATGCTTCACAGAAGAAAAAAAAACAGTTGGGATATTGTGATGTTCACATTTGCTTTTTCTCTCAAAAAAGCCTATATCATTCCACACTTGTGCAGTAGTGTGATATAGTATGTAAACACTGTCTTAATTTGTTTATTAGGTTTGTAATTAGGTTTTAATTTGTACCATTCATGATCTTGTGCTTATTTGAAAATAGTCGCAAAAGTAGCCTGTTTTGAATTGACTGGTTTAGTTATTTACTGATATCTCCCCATATTGGAGCTATGAGATATTTTTGCCTGGTCTGCTTTTTGAATGAGGCACAATAGAGGGCAGCCAATTAAAACAGAGCTCATTTACATAGATTTGATCTAAAAGTGACCGTGACAAAAAGGTAAAACAAACAAATACGACCTGTTTAATTTTAAGGGATTACTGGAAAATGGCCCTTTGGGTGAATATGCAATTCTCTTTGGGGTTCAGTTCAGATTAAGTTGTGAGTCTTTGTCAAAGGCCACTTTAAACAGAGTGAAAAAAGGATGTGAATGCATTAAATATTTACATGCACTAGAAGTAATTGGAGAAGGATGTGGGTCTTGTGATGCTGTGCATGCTTTTTTTTTGGTCAAAGCTGTAAATTTCAACATATTTCATACCGAATTGAGCAGAGATGTGCTGAGATGCTCAGAGACTATGGTTCTTTGGTTCTAAACTCAAGTTTATCTCCCTCCCCCACTTCTCAGATAAGTGACCATGGAGGATTATGATTACCTCTTCAAAATAGTGCTGATCGGAAATGCAGGAGTGGGTAAAACTTGTCTCGTCAGACGCTTCACTCAGGTTTGTCCTCTTATTTGTGTTTGTTTTTTCTTAACAGTTTCATATGTTCATGTGGTTAATTGTGATGGAAAGTAGTGGCAGGGAATTGTCACTTCACATCATGCAGATGAATCCTGCCGACTGCTTATTGTGAGCTGTGACTGACTGTTTGCCAGAACAGCATTTTTAGGCGAGGTGCACGTTAAACACCCACAGACTCTAGCCTCCCCCATGCAGAAGAGAGCTGTTGGCAAGATGTTTGCCATTTAGATTTCTTGTATAATTTATAATGTTGCAAATAGAGGTGCAGAATTTTATGGGTTGCTAAAGTCTATTAAATATAAGATAACTACGTTAATTTCTCTTTTCATTTTCATGATTCTAGGGTCTGTTTCCACCTGGCCAAGGTGCCACTATCGGGGTTGATTTCATGATCAAAACTGTGGAAATAAAAGGGGTGAAAGTAAAGGTAAGTGTCAGCACTGCTTCTCAGCAATGTTTTGAATGAAAAGCATATATATCTGTGTGAGAGAATTTATTTGTGCGAGAGGCTGGCACTGTAGTTGACTATTTGCTATGATGTTGTATGAATTTATTTAAAACTCCAGATTTAATTACCTGTTATTATATATATATATATTGTGTGTGTGTGTGTGTTCTATCTCTTCTTTTTAGGCTACCCTTCAATTAAAAAGTTGCAAAACATCACCTGACCCATTTTAGTCCACTTGGCAGATACTAATTGCAGTGGAAACTGAATTTGGTGCTCTCTGAGTCCTGGTTCAGCTGCTAAGTGGCTGCATTGATTTATCTGATTTTCTAATTTACACAGCTCCAAATCTGGGACACAGCGGGCCAGGAGAGGTTCCGCTCGATCACTCAGAGTTACTACCGCAGTGCCAACGCCCTCATCCTCACCTACGACATCACCTGCGAGGACTCCTTCCGCTGCCTTCCAGAGTGGCTGAGGGAGATCGAGCAATATGCTAATAACCAAGTGGTGACAATCTTAGTTGGTGAGCATTCAAAGTATTTACCAGTTTTGTAAAACAGTCATTGATCTGAAGGTCGCCAGTTCAAATCCCAGACTGCTTTAGGTACCACTGAAGTCCCTTTGAGCAAGGTACTGTCCCCAAGCACTGCTCCCCGGATGCTGCCCACATCAGCTGTATAAAATACATACTAGTAAACTGAGTTTTACCTTTTAGTTTCTTTAGTAAAAACCAGGTTTATAGGTGGCACGGTGGTGCAGTTGTTAGTGCTGTTGCCTCACAGAAAGAAGGTCCTGGGTTTGCAGGCTGTCCCCATGTGGGTGTCCTCCAGGTGCTCCCGTTTCCTCCCACTGTCCAAAGGCTTGCAATAAGTTGATTGGATACTCTAAATTGCCCATAGGTGTGAGTGTGTGTGTGAATGGTTGTCTGAGCACCAGTTCAAAGTATAGTTTGGTAGAGCTTGTGGTGATTACAGTGCTTAAGCAGTCTGACCATGCTGTTGTTGTTAACAGGGAATAAGATTGACTTGGCTGAAAAGCGAGAGGTGCACAGACAGAGAGCAGAGGAGTTCGCAGAGGCCCAGAGCATGCTCTACCTGGAGACGTCTGCCAAAGAATCTGACAATGTGGAGAAACTCTTCCTGGACCTGGCCTGTGAACTGATTCGGGAAGCTAAGCAGAACACCTTAGACAACAACGAAGCTGCACCCATGCCTGGAGAAGGGAAGAACATCAATTACTTAAGCTGCTGCAGCATTAACTAAGGAACATTGCTGCAAATCTGGCGAAGGGCTCTAGCCTCTCTCCACGGAGTACATTAAGTGGTGGTTATTGTTGACGTCCTCTGCGTAGTTGCGATGATTCCTCTCTGCCTCCACAATTGAGGTTTAGGATATGTCTTTAACCCTTACATGAACCCTTGGGGTATTTTTAAAAAACTACTCACTGTACGTATAGAATGTCAAGAGGAGATAATGTCTGCTGCTGCCACTGAAGAGAACTGAAGCTCCTAAATGCTCCCAAAGGCCTTGTTACAGAATACTTCTAGTTGGAGTACGTAAAGGAAAACCACAGGCCAGACAATGAGATTTTATGCACTTGGTATAATACTAAAGATGTGTAAGCCAATGCATCTGCGATATGAGAGATTTGAGCAAAAATGCAGGTCTTCACCAGCAGGGTCACCTCATACAGAATCACAGAAAATTTGCATTTCTCATAATGACAAATACGACAACACTGTGGAGTATGGTCAAGCCCCTTAATTCAAGTGTTGCTCCAAATGCACATCTAAAACATTGCTGGTAATGATTTTATTTAGATTTTTGTCTTGACAAAAAACACCTTAAACTGGTAGAAGCAGGAACAGGCATTATGCATGCATCAAACTTTATTAACTAAAATTCTCTGATATTTTTCAATCAATATTACTTAGACATTCTGATTTTTTTTTTAGTTACAGCTATTCCAAGGGATATTCACTTCATTTTGATTTTTTTTATTGCGTTGTGTAAATTCAGAGGGATTTCTAGGTTAGAAATGCACTTCCAGCCTACATCAAACTAAATGTACAGCCACACGAGCGCTTTGCTTTACATTATGCTAAAGTTTCCACAGGGCAGTTTTAGATGCAGGCTGAAATCTAACACCTGCTAGAAGACTAGTGCATTTCTCCACTTTTCCTTCTGTGCTCACCGCACATAAAACATTTTGTGCATTAGTAACATCTGTTTAATTTGGTCAGTGTGAACATTCTAATACAATATCATGTGTACATGTGTAGTGTTTTGGACAGTGATGCAATTTTATTGCTTTGGCTCTGTACTTCAGCATAGTGGATTTAAAATGATTCAAAGAGTCAGTATATATATATGTGGTAAACCAGTAGGAACGCAACCCCTTCATGTTTTGTCTTTCCATTTTAAAGTATTACAAGTAATTTTACAAATAGCTACTCAGCTCTGCTTCTGAATTTGAGCTGTTAGTACTAACAAACACTCTGATTGGCTTGAGATGATTCTAGATGTGACATAATGAGTACCAAACTAGTTTCCATGCAAGTAAAGTGGGTTATCACAAGAACAATCTACTGAAAAATTACAATAGACCAATCACTGATCTAGCCAAAACATTACATTAGTTCAGGGTGGCATTGTGCCTTCCATGCATTGTTAAGAAGTACCATAGCACTTGGGGGCCATGGAAGACCACAGGAGTGAATGAATAAAGAATTTTTTCAGGAAAGAAAAATCTTTAAACAGGATATAGGCACAGATGCGTTAAGAGCTACTATAAAGAGAATAACACACCAGCATGACTTAGGGTGGTTCTCCACAAGATTCCAACTACTGATAAGCCCCAAGAAGAGAAAGGCCATGTTACAGTTTACAAAAACACAGTCAACATCTGGCACAAAGTCTTAAGGACAGGTGATAAAGATTAACGGGGAGAAAGAAGGAACAGTGTTCATCCGTGACACATGGTGGTGGCAGTGTCGTGTGCTGGGCCTGTATGGCTGCTA